>NADL03000035.1:0-632928 GCA_002205965.3 Kappaphycus alvarezii | reverse complement strand
ATCATACTAGCCTTGAGAGATCGTCCCGCCTGACTCTGCCGCCTTTTCAGACTATCCTATACACAGACCTCCCCCCCCTAGACTCGGAAAATAGCCGTCATACATCTCTAATCAGCAAAACACCCCAAATTCTTCCATCTTGGTTGAACGACAGTGGGATAGTCAAGTACTGATGTTTTGTTGACAATCTGGATTTCGATGCTCAACTGAAATACTGCGATGTACAAAGTGATATTACCCATTCCTCGGCAGGGTAGCACATGTCAAGTATTTTCGACAAGTTTCTCCGACATCACTGGTGAAAGTCCAGAAAAGCAATACTGTAGCATTAAAGCGCGTACAGGTCCATCCCATGTCGAGACATACAGTACCTCAGACAGAATTGGATTCGGTGGCGGCGTTTAAGGTTGCTTGGCCAGCATTCGATAGCAATGATTTCTACATTGCTTCGACCATCGGTACATTTATTTAATATGAAGTGCAGATTTGCAACTCCAAATGGGTTCCAGCCAATCCATACATCTCAATAAAGACACCCCCCTTTTTTTCCACGTTGTTTCATCTGCTGACTGGACAACCTCTATAAGCCATCCCAGGACGATCAAAACTGGGATGGAAGTTTGTGCCGCTAGCCTTCGACTCATTTGGATCGCCGTCTGCGACGACGTCGAAGATAATCGACGAATACGCGGTCGCTGTCGCAACCCGCAGCGGATGCTCGACGGGAGGAGTGAAGACTCGGCTTCATCAGCAGCTTAGTTATGCGATTTGGTCCACGTGTGCCGCGTCTGTAATATGTCGCGCCGCACACAACATGCAGAGTTTAGCCACCCTATTCAAACCTAATTTTGTTAGGTTTGTTACAGTGGGGTATTCAAGACTTTGCATGTTGCACCTGCATATGTCTGTGGTAAAGTAATCGAAGTACCTCTCCATGGCAGTAGAGATGCAAATTCCTCTATCGGACATATCTTCCAAGAGTAAAACACCCACATCTTTTCCCCAATTCCTCTATCATATCCGCCTGTGAGCGTTGTTGTTGAGTAAGCCGCAGCATTCGTTAGCTATAAGTTCAATTCCCACTATTCTTTGGCTCGATCTCAGGCCAAAACTAATGGCGTAGTCAACACCTGTATCACTTAACGATTATGTTGTCTTTCCTTCACTTACGTTTTACCTCAAGTAAGTAGAGTGTGTATGTTTGATAAAGTTCTCGTATCATGCACTTGCCTGCGCCACACAGCACAGAATCGCAAGCATCGCAGTATCTTGGCTCTATTTCCCTGTCCGCTATCACACATGGGGTAACTTTATGGCATCAGTATAACGGGTGTCTTCAGCAGGATCCGACTACATTGCAGTCTACAAGGGGAAAGGTTTGGGGTGTTTTACTCTTGGAAGATATATCCGGTCTATTGCAGTCTACTGTAGATTTCCTCATATATAAAAAGCCTATCTCCTTTTGGGAACTGAGGGTGGTCTAATTTTGAAACATTCGAGGGTCGTGTGGGAGGTTTGGGTGTTTTACTCGTGGTGTGAAGGTTGGGTGTTTTACGCGTTGTGTGAAGGGGGAGCTATGTATCTAATGAAGGCCACAATGGACGCAAATCACACGCATTTCTTGTTTCTATTGATTTTCTTGCCTCATGTGCAATACTCACGTGATTTTTATGCATCCATTGCAAACTCTCAGACATGAAATGTGATTGGATCACCACCAATACATCAGATGACGATTCTGTCAAAGCAAACGATCCCCCTCTTTCCCATTTACACAGGGGGAAAAAGGGGGTTTCTTTATTGAGATGTATGGATTGGCTGGAACCCATTTGGATTGTAAATCTGAAAATACATGTGGTGGTAAATCTTTATGGGTTGTACAATGTCGCACAGAAGCGTGCGGAGGGTATTCATAAATTAACTACGGATGCGGGCGGCGGGTAGAACCTGTCGCGCCTGGATTATTTGGAGACTAAATGCAAACGGGTAACGAAGTCGCGAGCCCCTGTTGAGGGGGAGGAACCGCGACGGGAAGCAGCGAAGGAAGCAAGGCGGCGGAAAAAACCTTGCCTTCGTCGCCCAAGGCACCATAGATATCAATCCCGACGGGGGAGAGGAGGATATCGTTTGGTTGCAGTAAGTGCTGTAATGACGATGTTTCTCCGCTCTGCGAGTGTTGCGGCAGCGCCTGCGGTAACCGTACTTGCGAAATGTGGCGGTGTGCGGAGGGGTGGGCAGCAGTAACGTCGACGGCGATATCGGTACTGTGAAGCCCGTATGCAGCGGGTATGTAAATGTCCATTCGTAGCGCGGGGGACTCGAATGCCCAGATAAGTTGGGAACCTGGTAGAGGAGCGGATGTTCGACGAGGGCGACGATCCCAACTTCCTTGCAGTAGCGGGCAAGAACGTTGCGGAGAGGATGTGATGACGACGAGTCATTCCGTCTTCGTATTTGCAGGTCAACGCGTGTTGACCACTTGGATCTAAGACAGTGCGGTCGGCCGAGCGGCGGGAGCAGACCGGACAGCGAGTAGATCCAGGGAATAGCGCGATGCCGAGACGTAGAGCCAGAGCGACTTTCCACGTAGAAGAGGACATGTACGTACCGCGGTGGGGGTGAGGAAGCGAAGAGAAAACAGACGAGGCGGAGGATGTGCGCACGGAGAGGAGCCGTGCTCGGTCGTGGGCTGCCGCGGACGAGAACAAGCTATCGGACTTCGATAGCATGAAGTTCAGTTGTGATCGCAGACTGGAGCCTTTCACCGGGGACCGGCGATGAACAGCGCTCGAAAAGAGCCGTAGCGATAAGCGACGAAGACAGCTGCGGGTGGCGGGAGGATAAGAGCGAGATGGCGGACCGAGGGAGCTCTTCAAGTGGCGGTCCTGGGAAAGAGTGAGCAGGTCGGAGATAAGTCCAAAAGAATCAATTACAGATGCTGCGTAAGCAGCCTCGGTAATGTCTGAAGTTTGCAGGAGACCTAGACCGCCCATGGAGAAGGGGAGAGAAGCTTGGAGCCAGGATCGCTCTGGACAGGGCAGCTGCAATTGGTGGAACGCTTCCCTCTGCTTCTGATCGAAGCTAGCGGCGAGTACCGCAGATTGAGTGGAGGGAAGCGTACGTAGCAAGTGCATGACCTTGGAGGCGGTCGCGCAGAAGCGGTGTAAGGAGCGGTGTAAGCGGAAAGCCAATTGAGCATCATCCAAGTCTCGAAGGGATTGGAAGATGCTGTCAACTGCGTTTTTGGCGGCCTGCGAAAAATTGGGAAACAAAAGGGTCCGAGCCAATCGGGGTTCCCAGCACGATGAAACCAGGGGGGGTTTTGAAAAGGTGCAAGGAAGTGCCAAAGGGGAGTGGGAAGGGGAGAAGCCGTAAACTTGGGTCTTGGCAAGGTTAAGCTGGAACCCTAGTGGACCTCCTTCAAGCTGGATGAAACGGACGGCACCGGCGGCTTGGGACCGAGGAAGAATAATGTTACCACATCTGCGTACCAAGCGTTCAGGGCAGGTGAGAACTTCTCCTGTAACGATAGCAAGAGAGGATGGAGAGCTAGGGCAAAGAGCAAGGGACCGAGGAGATTCACCTTGCTGAGTGCCCTCTGAACTACGGACATAGTAAGGTCCGAAAGCAAGCTCTGTAGGATTATCGTAACAAGAGTACCCACCGTGCGAGGCCTGGTGCATGTGTCTGTACGGCTTCCAGAATGCGCTGGCGGGAGATGCAATGAAAGCGTTGCGAGCATCGATCTGGACCAAGACGTGATCGTGGAACTCGGATCTCTGGGAAAGACGACGCACAGAATGAATTATTGCATCGGTGCCGTTCTTGACGCCTACCCCGACCTGATGGGCAGAAGGTAGGAGCGAATGGCAGGGGTGGTTTTGTGTGCGCGAGCCTAGAAATTAGGCGTCGGTAGAGAAGCCCAACCGCGATCGGACGGATTCCCCCGTTTGGCTTCGGCAGCGCAGTAAGACCTCCGCAGAAATGCGGGCGGCACGCGGCCGGCAGATCGCCGTTCAAACAGAGGTTGAGGAACTTTGTCAGGGCATGCAGGCAATCCCTCCCGGGCGTGACCCCACCTGCCGGGCGAAGGAGCATTCCCAGGAACACTGGGGATAGACCATCGGCCCCAGGAGTGCTTGAAGGATCCAGGCTGTGAATGGCACGGCGGACATACGAGACGGAGACCTTTAGCGGCGGAGGCAACCGTGAGGGGCATGGGAGTGATTGGAATGGGGGCGGGGGATGAAGTGAAGCCAAGGATTGCAAGGTAGCTTCGCTGGGGGAGAGTGGGGGATCGACTTGGAGAAGGGCTGCTGTGGCCCGGGAAGGGCTACCCCGGGAGAGGAAGCGGCGGCATCTGCGAAGGGCCGTGTCAGGGCGGGCGAGGGTGGGAGGGGATGGAATCGGAGAGGGAGGGCGGAGATGAAGAACGAGGAGGCCTCGTCGAAGAGGTCATCATGAGGCGGCTAGAGGCCATGCGGATGCGGTCAACAAGGCTGGAGCAATTTTCCCTGCGGCGGCGGCCAAGAGCGCGGGGGCGGTTGTGTCGGAAAACCAACTTCTGGATGGCAAGAAGTTCCAAAAGGGCTCGAGTTCTGTGCTCTAGCGATGGAGCAGATATAACGCGGTAAGGCACCAAAGTATAAGTCGTAAGCCGCGGCTTGGACTGGGCGAGGAATGAAGGTGAGGGGGACTGGGATGGTCCTGAAACTAGATTCACAACCTGGGAGATTCATGTGTTAGGATCATGTCGGTATCCGGGGGCGGGAATGTGTTCAAGGAGACCATAGGGGGTTGGTGTCTGCTGGTGTAGTAGGAGCGAGGGATGGGAGATTGGGCATTGGGGGTACCGACCGTAATCCAGCCATCCGTTTGAGGCGGAACAGGGGCATTCTGGGTACGGCGGCGTTTGAATCCACCTGCTGCTGCTGGTGGGTGAGGCAGAGGGACTGCTCCAGGGAAACCAAGGAGGCCGGACAGTTTGGCAAGTATTCTCGTATAGATGTCCCGGAGAGCGGTGGCGAAGGATCGAGCAGGAGACCATTTGCATTTGTCGTCTTCCAAGCGAGAGATTTCGGAACGCAATACATGTTGTCGGAACGAAAAAGGTCCTCTTTGCATCTTGAAATCCGTCCTTGACCAATCGTCCTACCTTTATCTTCCCAAAACAAATTCTGAATATCTTTTCCTTTATGAATCCAAATTCACTGTACAACTCCATTTTCTATTTTATGTTTGTATATATTTTCTATTTTATGTTTGAATATTTGGTCCTCCCCCTTCAAAGAGACGCCTTTCAGTTCGAGGTCACTTCGCCTCCCAAATTCAGTTCCGATATTTTATCACGCAGATTTTTATGATGCCCCCGAATTCATGCAAATCCAAGGCCGCAGTATCGCCTTTTTTTGACCAAGACCTTGATGATTACCAAAGACATGTCCCTATTTAAAGTGCTATAGCATTGTCGCTGAAGCATCACTCCTACCACCAACAATTTGATAAGCTGATTACCCTTTCTGTCAACATCCGCAACCGCGCTCACCCTTTTCCAGAAATATGACGTCAAATCGCCCCTCTGTCCCTATCTCCAAAAACCGCCCTTCCCGTCCCATCAATGGCCTCGTCTCGCCGCCTACGGGCCAACCGATGCCGACGACTACATCCGGCGCAAAAAAGAAAATCATCGAGTTCGTTCGCCGCCTCTTCATAGAGAAAAGGCGAGGGAGGTAAGTGGGAGAGCTGAGAAGGTCGAGGAGGAGAGCGGGGAGTCCTTCGAGGAATGGTTAGCCCCTGAGCTAGTGTACGAGACTCAGGGAAGGATGGGGAGGAAGAGGAGGAGAGGAGGAAGAGGGAGGAAGAGGAGGAGGAGGAGGAAGAGAGAGAGGAGGAGGAAGGAGAGGACGAGGGGATGAGGGAACAGGGGCATGGAAAGTGTTGGACTGGTGGGGCCTGGAATAGAGTATGGATCAAGTTGTGCCACGATGGAACCGGATGGAGATATCTTTAGTAGTCTAGATATCTCCCAGGGGAAATAGAGAGCTGTGAGCCATTCGCAGATATTTGTGGGGACTGCTTGGACAGCATGGATATTTTAGAGGAGTTGTTTGGATCTGATTTAGAGAATGGGAAATAAGAGGACCATTAATTGTTAGTTTCTTAAGTATCTTTTTTAGAGTATTCATCCACACAAATTTTTATGCATTTCTTGGTATCTTCTGTAGTTTTGTTCGGACTTTAGGGGTAGCCAAAAGTCTATATAAGCTGAGTAAACTGCTTCCTCATGGAGAGGTCAAGCAAGTTGGCAGACAACTTCAAGCCAAGTCCCGAGTAGTAGGAAGTTGAGAGTCAACTTCAGACCCAAGAAAACTTTTTCTTACGCTAGTCGCAGAGCGTCAGTGGTAGACCCTGCCCCTTTTATACTTGCTTGTAGCTCTCAACTCTCTTCATATACACTCCTTTTGTTCGTTCACAATACCACGGTAGCACTTTTGTCGCTCGCAACACCTCCTTCTCAGGGTAATTGGTTCTGAGGATCTCTTCCCCGCCGATTTACCCCTATCATTTGGTACTCTTGTGGAGGGGGTTGCACCCGAGGTATTCGAGTTGAGCAGTAGGGAACACTTCGGGGGATTTCTTTTCTGTAATCATGGATCTCAACGCTGCTCGTATAACGTTCACAGGGGGCAAGAATGAAGACGTTGAGGAGTTTCTTTACACATATGTCAACGTTGTGATGGAGAAAGGCGATGAAGAGAAGGCCGCAAGTATCTTCGCCTATCTTCATGGTGACGCAAAGCACAAATATAAGCCAAGTTTATCGACGGGTGGTCTCTTAACGGGAATGGGCGTAACTTCGGTGAGGTATGTGAGTGGCTTGTGAAAGAGTATGCTAAGGAGGTAGAACCAGATGAGATGATTCGTACCGCCATAGAGGCCCGGCTCAACTTCGACGATTTGTTAAGCTCATTGGTATACTTGTGTGATCTTATGAAAAGGCTGGGTTCAACGCCCAAGCCAAGTACGGAATGCTGCGTAAGGCGGCTATGGGGGATAAGCGGCTCTCCGATTTCCTCCTCATCAAGGGCCCTCACACTTTTAATGAACTGAAGGGTACCATAGTAGAATTTGTCAAAAATTCGGAGACGTTTCAGTCACTGAGTGAGGTACCGAGGGAAACCCGCACTATGTCTATCGTACATCCTGAAAAGAATTATCAAAGGCCGGCTACTAGCAGCGGCATTAGAATCTGTCAGGAGCGATGTCAAAAACTTGGAAGAAAGGTTGGAAACCCGATTCGATAATCGACTTGACATGATAACCTCGCAGTTGGAAAGCCTTACTCTTACCATTAAGAAGAACCAGTCTGGGGCCCCTAAGGCCGCAGAAGTCTGTTCTTACTGTCACAAGCCTGGACACTTTGCAAACAGGTGTCCTGATAATCCACATAGAAACACTCGTTGTGGAAAGTGCGGTCGATATGGGCATCATGAAAGTAACTGCTGGTCTAAAGACAACAGAAGAGCAAATTTATCGGAAGCAAGGAGTGAGTCAGGACCAGAGGTGAAAATCTTACAAAATAGAAGGATCAAAGGTTGACGGATGCCGGTAACGTATCCATCGCTGAAGAGATTAGTCAAGTCAATGTGACAAAAAGGGATGGGGAAGGGAACATTTTATCGAAGAAACCTAGGCTAGATTATGGAATGCTGGAGCATATCCCAGCACCTGTACCTCCTCGAACCAAGAGGTCTGATCAAGTTGTTCCAGGAGTGGGAGTCACTCCGGCCAAGAAGACGAAAAAGAGTAAGAAAGTTAAGAGTATCTCTAAGGACGTACTAGAGTATGTGAAGAGGTACAATTTGGTGGCTGAGCTTGCATCGGCCCCAACTGGGATAACGTTTGGTCAACTTTTGAGGGGCGACGCAGAGGATGCGAGAAAAGAACTCAAAAAAATTATCAGGTCTAATAAGTCCGCTAAGGGTAAGAAACTGTTTCTTCAATCGGCCTCGACAGCACCAAGACGTCTTAAGCTGGTACCAGTCAAAGTATTGGGTATGAAAACCCAAGCTCTCTTCGATTCGGGTGCTGTTCCAAACCTCATTTCAGAAACTTTGGTGACAGATCTAGGTCTCGAAATTACTCCAACGACTCGAAAATAACTGTAGCGGATGGAACCGTCTCAAAATGCATGGGCACTGTTGACAAGGTTTCCGTGTTCTTTGGGGACTCTAAAGTTGATGTAGACTTTCTTGTCATGCCTGATCTCCCTTTCGATGCAATCATTGGCTGCCCTACCATGGAAAGACTAGGGACATGCATTGACTTGGGCAACCAAATGGTTTCAGTTAATATTGACGGCAGAACCGTGAAGATGCCCCTGGATTTCGACAAAAGCACATCCTAGATTTAAAAGAAACGGACAGTGAAGATTTCACTTCTAGCTATGACAGCGAAGATTCGGAACCAACTAACACTTTCGGAAGTGAAGGGTACCTCGGGGGTAATGAACATGGCATGGGACGATTATGATTCTGGGTTTGAACAGATGAACGAACTTCTAGATAAGTTTGAAAACCGAATGATGTTTCTTTTTGCGATGATATCGAATCAAAGGACAGAATTCGGAGCATGAAAGAAGATTACCTTTGCAAAGAAAATAAGAATACGTCGAATTCCATATATGAAGATGTGAGCACGACGGAAGAGGTCCTTCAAAATATTGAGGTTGAGATCAAGAAGAAAAAGGGCGCCAAATGGCAGAAATCCAAGGAAAAGTGCAGCACCTTCCCGCCCCGCCTCACTGAAAATATCCGACATGTTAACATCTTCCGAAGTAATTGCATGGAGTGTTCAGATTTAAGACAAGCAAGTGTACCGGTTACTCACTCGTTCAAACTTACCGACACTCAACCGATTTACCACAAGCCTAGACGTCAACCGCCAAAATATGACCAATTTATCTCAGAAAATGTTACAAGTATGCTGAAAAATGATATTATTCGACCAGTTTCATCCCCATGGTCGTTTCCAGTTGTGGTCGCACCAAAGAAGGATGGAAAGCTGCGTTTTTGCGTCGATTACCGACAACTGAACCAGAGAATGATACCCGATCGATTTCCGATTCCGAACATGGAGGAGATCCTCGAGGACCTGAAGGATGGGAGATATTTCACCTCAATTGACCTTTACACTGGCTATTGGCAGATTCCATTGGATGAAAAATGTAAGGAAAAAACAACCTTTACCAGCAAAGCCGGTACGTTCAGGTTCGAAGTGATGCCTTTTGGTCTCATGAATGCACCAGCTACATTCCAAAGAATGATGAACGAGGTTTTGAAAGGACTTCCATTCGCAAGAGTCTATATCGATGATGTCGTCATATTCTCAGAAACATTGGATCAGCACATCTCGCACGTCAAGACAGTTGTGGAGAGGATATCGGAGTATAGCTTGAAAATTAAGTTGAGCAAATGCTTCTTTGCGAAAACTTCTATCCAATTACTCGGTCATATCGTCGACCAAGAGGGAATTAGAGTGGATCCAGAGAAAACGAAAAAAATAAAGTTGGCACCAAGGCCCGCTTCAAAGACGGAGGTCCGAAGCTTCTTAGGACTGGCCTCATATTACAGAAGATTTATCAAAGATTTCGCCAAGACTGCAGCACCGTTACATGCCAGCACTACGAAGAACGGAAAATTTTACTGGAACAAGGAAATGGAAACTGCATTTCAGGAGCTTAAAGATAAGCTATGTGTCCCCCCAGTTCTCATGTACCCAGATTTCAAGAGACCATTCGTTGTGGAGACAGATGCCTCAGAACGGTCTTTGGGTGCCGTTTTGTCCCAAAAAGATGAAAACGGAAGACTACACCCTGTTCAATTCGCAAGCCGAACTCTGAATGATGCGGAAAAGAGATATACTCAGTCTGCGAGAAAGAAGCGCTAGCTGTCGTCTTCGCGCTGAAAAAGTTTCGCGTATACCTTTTATCACTCGAGAAATTTGTCTTGATAACTGATCACCAGGCACTTAAGACAGCATTCCAAAAGAAGGATGTACATCACCGCTTGGCCCGATGGCTCGACATTTTCGCAGAATATCGGTTTGAAATTGTGTATAGACCCGGACGCAATAATCAGCCTGCCGATTACCTATCCCGCTTGAGGGACGCACTGATTCCAAATGAAAAAGCTTCGGAGGACATCGTCGGAGTCGCCGAGTTGCAGTTGCCGAACGATAACGAGTACGAAGCTAATATTCACGGACTGATCAAATTCCTCGATGGACTAGAAATGAGAAAGGTTGATCTTGAACACAGAAATTGGGTACGCAGGAATCAAAAGGCTTTTACATTGTGGAATGGGAAACTCTTCCGGCACACTAAAGCCGGTCCCCGACTAGTGGCCCCTTTGAAAGAAAGAATGAAGATCTTGAGGACTTTCCATGATGAGCTAGGGCATTGGGATCTCGAAACAACCAAAAAATTCGTAACTGAGAGATTCTGGTGGCCCGGTATCCATAAGGACGTCTATAATTTCGTGAAAAGCTGCGACAACTGCCAAAAATTCACTCCAATACGGAAGTATAAGACAACTCTAAGTTTTCCAGTTTCCGGTCTCTTTGAAACCTTCTCAATTGACTTTGCGGGCCCGTTCAAGGAAACTCTTCCGGAAACAAATATCTCCTTATAGGGGTGGAACATCTTACTGGATGGCCAATAGCAGTTGCAGTTGAGGAGGCAAATGCTGAGGTGGTACTGAGATTCATCGAAAAAGAAATAATTGAACCGTTTGGTCTTCCAAAAAGGATCATCTCGGATAACGCCCTTTGTTTTACTGCAACTTCACTGCTTCGTTTTTTGGAAGAGAAAGGGATTCAGCTGAAGACCGTTCTCGCATACGCTCCTATGTCCAACGGGAAAGCGGAGGATGGTTGGAACCATCAAACGAGCAATATCGAAAACTATGTCGGAGAATGAAATCCAGTGGGAAGATGCCTTACCAAAAGTGTTATACGGCTATCGTCGAAGAAGAGGAAGAAATGGACGCTCACCATTCGAGCTAATGTACGGAAGGGCTCCTAGAATGTTACAGAGAGACATGGAAACAAATATTATCGATGAAGAGAGTAGGGAAGTTGAACTACTGGCCACCGAAGGCTGGAGATCACACCGCGCTAACACAGACAAGAAATAAGGATGCAGAACTGCAGTCAGAACCTTTTCAGTTGGCTCTAAAGTACTTGTAGTACATGGAAAAGCAATGCAGCAGGCTGTGAAGTGGCCGGCCTTCCAAACCAAGTACTCGAACCCTTGCATCGTCACGGAGGAAAGACACCCGCACTATCAGCTCTGTTCAAGCTCAGGGAAGAGATCAAGGAGGGCCATCCATGCACGTCGTCTGGTCCCTTACATCAGAGGCCTGAAGAATTCCTTCTCACACAGGACTATGCGCAACCACGGGGCATACTCATCTTTAACTATAGAATGATTCCTATGGGAGGAAAAAGGGCCTGGGAATGGATCATCTCGATTACGCGGGACTACTACGAACTCCACGTAATCATCCATTTCTACATTAATATATGCCTATGTTTTCGTACGTTGAACGGACCATTGCTACCTGAAGAAGATTTCCGACTATTAATAAGAGTTCTATTTTCATTCCAAAACGGAAGGTTCACGGAAGCAGGTCCAGAGTTTGTGGAGGTAATATATCATTACTCTATAGGAAGATATGGAATGGTAGCTGCTGGAGACTTGTCGCAAACGTATCTGAATATTATCCGTCCAATTTACGTATTTCTCAAGAACAACCAAGACGTGCGACTGAGAGGTTACGCCTTACCCCCGGATATGGAGTACAGACTGGTCCCGTATCCTCTATGGGAACCTTACGTTTCTCCGCCACAAATTGGGAACGTTGGAGGCGGCGAGGATCCTCCTGAAGCAGTGATGATGACCAGAGGAGGACCTTCGGGAGACAACAACCCGCCAGAAGAGGTTCCGGTCGTCCCCGAGAGGACCTCGTGCAGGTCCCAGTACGTCAGGAGCTGGTCGCGGCCATTCATCGGGACCGTCCACCACAACTTCATCTCCAGCTCTCCTTCACAACCATGCACAGCATACAGTCGGAAGAAGAAGATTATCTTTTTGGCTGCGCAATATCTCCGAGGATGCGAACGATGCGCAGGTCATTTCTTATTCCATGATAAGCATCTGTTTATGTTTTAGGGCGCTACATGGACCGCACTTATCTTCGAAGATTCGTTCTTGATGATGCGCGTCTTCTTTTCCTATCGGCATCCATTCCTCTGGCATCTTCCAGAAAAGTTTGCATATCACATATATTTTTTCACTCTTGGAAGATTCGGAAGAGTCACGGAAGAAGAATGTATTCAACCCCATGTCGATGTTATCAAACCAATATATGAGGCTATGCTACAAAGTGAGGTACCAGTAATGCAAACCTACTTTTAGAGCATCATATTGGTAATCAGTTGCATCCATACCCGTTTGAGAGACCATATATTTTATCAATAAGACAGCGAACGCTAACGGAAACAGAACAAGAACAACGAAGACGAGCCGGGACGATCGTCTTGAGCGGGAGGGCGTGATGTGCGCAAATTCGCACACGGAAAAAATCTAGATGAGGACCATAATTGTATACAGTATCGGAATTGGGAAGATATTTTCTCAGTTTTGAATTTGCAAGATATTTTTAATTTGGGGGAGTGTGGCAAAATCACCGGTTGATTTTATTTTAGGACACGCTGTCATAGTAGATGTCAGTACAGTTCCAGGATGTGGGTGATACTACGAGTGACTCTGATAGGTCTATATAAATGGCCACATCAATTCCCACCCCTGGCCGATGGGTGGCTGGCATGGGCATGGCACCTAGATATTTAACTTGAGAAAAGATCTTCTAATAGTCTCTCTGGTTCACACGATTCCCGTGAATGCATTTTATGGTTATTAGTCTGTTTGTTTGAAGACTTTTAGGGTAGCCAAAGGTCCATTTAAGCCGAGTAAACTGCTTCCTTTTGTGGAGGTCAAGCAAGTGGGCAGACAACTTCAGGTCAAGCTACGAGTAGTAGGAAGTTGAGAGTCAACTTCAGACCCAAGAAAACTATTTCCTAAGCTGGTCACAGAGCATCAGTGGTAGACGCTGCCCCTTTTATGCTTGCTTGTAGGCCTCTCAACTCTCTCCATATACACTGCTTTTTATTTGTTCAACTATACCACGGTAGCACTTTTGTCGCTCGCAACACCTCCGTCTTGGGGTAGTTGGTTCTAAGTATCTCTTCTCCCGACGATTTACTCCTATCACAAGCAACATCGGTTTGAAGTTCTAAGCTCGGAAATTCGAAGGAGCTTGATGAGTGTTATAAAATGACCTGTTTGAGCTTCCGACATAATTCTAAACTCTAGCTGAATTTTGAAATGTTCTGAGGAATTTTACACTATGTCTTGCAGCACTTTTTGTACCTTATACGTCTTTGAGTGGGAATACTGCAGAATAATTGCAATCAGGTTTGAAGCACTCCGAATTGGCAGTAACCTCCAATACGACTTGCTTGCTTACCGGCCTCCCTCTACTTGCTGGTGAAGTGAAGTCCGCTCAGCGCCTTCCGCAACCTTTCACGTACATGCTCACTACCACCATACACGGTGACTTGGTTTCAGCCAGCTTATCTGTCGCAGTACATGGACTCCCCGTGTCCCACAGATTCGAAGCAGGATGTAATAATCCACGTTTAAACTAGTGAGAAACCAAACGCGCACTTAAAGTGCTGCACAAACTCGTAGAAAGCCCATAGTCTAAGAGTTCTCTTAGTTGAGTTACAGGATTAAATTTGAAGGACTGAATTCTTCGATATAATAATGTTCTATATAATAACGTGATACCATACGGTACAAATAAAAAAGAGTAGCACTCTAGCATTTGGAGATGCTGTACAAAGGAGCTCTATGCGTGACGTAGTTCGAAACGTAGAAATTTTTGTGTTGGCGGCAGTACACAAAATTAACAACCTGAGTACGCTGCGGTTGGCACGGAAATTGGTCAATTGCTACATCAATTGTCGATTTACTTCCTTATATCGAAAGCGATTTTAATATGACAATGAATAATCAGCTGTAGCGTGTGAAAATCTTTACGAGGACGAGACAAAGCACTCAGACTCGACTTTGGTTGTCTGGAAAACTTTAGGATAGATCGAATATATCTTCCAACAGTAAAACACCAAAAAGTTTACCCCCTCAGACGTGCAGAAGAATCATTGAAGAAATAATACTTAAGCAGACGACGGGTGCTCACCTGGCGGGCTTATAACCCTTGAATACAGAATAAAACACGAGAAACGAAATCTCGCAACTCAAGCCTGGCGGAGAAACGGCGTCTCACATCGAAAGGAGCGAGGAGGTGGAAAAATCTAGAACTACTCTCCCTAACGCCCTGCTTGATGGCTGGACTGAAGGCGGCCTTTTAGGGAGCGCTGTTCCTCCCAATTACTGTGTCGGCAAACTCTTTTGAGTCGATCATAGTTGTCTGGAAAACTTTAGGATAGGTAGAACATATCTTCCAACAGTAAAGACACCCAAAACTTTCCCCTTACGCCCCATCACTATCGATTCCGACGGGCATTAGTGAGATATAACAGCTGTAGTTGAAGAACGGCTAGCTTTACTGAGCCGCGCAACGCACTTCCAGTGGCGAGGATACAAACGACCACATCTTTCGACACATCTTCCGACCACATCTTCCGACCACATCTTCCGACCAAATCTTCCGACCACATCCTCAGACCACATCTTAGATATTAAAACAACCCAAAAATTTACCCCACTTTTTTGGTCCAATGATAGAATACAAGAAGATTTAGAAGATTTGTTTTACTGTGTCTCTCATCAGTTTTTTTTAGTGTAGCACAACTGAGGAGTCTCTTATCAGACGCCAATCATACGGTTTACAGGAAGCCGACCATTCTTCTCAAAGAGTGAACCAACCATGGATTTCTCCCTTTTGCTCTGATATTTCGTAGGGCTGACGACGAGAGAAAGTTTGGAGATAGGGCTTAGCAGTTTTATGCGGGAAAGAAATACTTTTTTTTGAAAGAAATACTTTTTACCCAGGGAAGAACCTACCTGATTACGTTCTCTCCTTTACATCCTCAAAAAGGTGAAAGGTTTGGGTGATTTAACCTTGCAAAATATTTTCGAAGAGTTTGGTTTCGTATAAAGCGAGAACAAG
The DNA here is from genome assembly GCA_002205965.3 of Kappaphycus alvarezii. Taxonomy (NCBI): domain Eukaryota; phylum Rhodophyta; class Florideophyceae; order Gigartinales; family Solieriaceae; genus Kappaphycus; species Kappaphycus alvarezii. The sequence continues at coordinate 617,671 of NADL03000035.1, read as the reverse complement.
CATCGGTTTGCAGTAAGTTCCTTTGAATAATGGTGCAAAGAAAGGCGAATGAACGGAACATTGAAATGGACCACTGCCCCAGCCCTCAGCGATGTCAATGCATGATTGTCCTTTTTAGTAGTGAGGAGGCAACCCGATGATGCCAGCTACCTTTTAGCTGGCATGAATCCTCCGTTATTCGTACCATATATCCTGAAACATGGTTTGAACGTAGTTTCAAAGGACTCCCAACCGTCGCACCTCTCGCAATAATCAGACCCCACTGACTCCCTTGAGAAGCAAATGATCTTTTCAATACTTATTAAAGCTCTCAACTCCAACTTTATAGTAAGGATCAATGTCGTGACGGTCATTGTGAAATCATTTTTTTGGAACTCCGTTGTTTTTTTATCGCAAACCAATCCGTTTTGTCTTTTACGTTTTTGTGAATAGGGTTAGGCGTTCTCATTGGCACCTGTTCTCTCGGATATCCCCCTTATTTCATGCTTTTAATTTATGTATCTCCAACGGGACGTTATTTGCGTTAGGTCATTGCACGGGCATAGTTTGACACAATACCTTTGGTCTGCTGTGTATCAAGGATTTAGTCGAAAGCGTCAATCTGTCGATTCCGAGATGCGGACTCATTGAATGATTTAGCGATGTATTCAAATGTGCAGGGGGTTTAGATGTAACGCCATGCGGATGAGGATGTAGCCGTGCTCTGTGGAACGGAAAATCGCATAATATTTGCATGTCCATCAACGAACGTCAACGGTTTGCCTTATGTCTTTCGGTAAAATCCTACTTGCATAAGAATGCAGTTTTATAATAGCCTTAAGAGAGGCCAGCGCGTTGGGGGTTCATTTGGCCTATTAAATGAAACATGCTAGTTCTGGAAGAGGTTTTCTGCCTTGTTCAGAGTCCCTATAAACATCTACTGAATCAATTTCTCCAATGTCAAAAGTTCTTATCATTCTGGTGTTATCAAGGATCATTAGCTTTCGGCTCAGCCAGATTCCCCAGTCTTAATCTGTTCAATTCTAAAGCTTCCTAGTCCATTAACATCTTACTTCGCTCATCATGATTCCGAGCGTTACATACGCCCAAAACATGCACCTAGATTCAAATGCGGAGTATTTGTTTTTGTCGAAATTCTTGTAGGCAAGGTGGCATTCATTCCTTCTTTCGCAATGAATGGCGTATATTTTGAGTAACGCTTTCGTTAAAGCAGATAGATTGAGCTGCTCTCACCAAACGGAGCAAAACAGCGAAGCTGAATGATGCCACGAGTAGCGAAAAAAGAAAACGTCTACTAGGTGGCAGTTTGACAGCAGAGATGCTCCAATAAGTATATGATGGTTGGAAATGGCTAAGAAGAAAAAACCATTAAATGCATGTTGGAAGTGAAAAAGCCTGCCGTGAAGGGAATCAAAGGAATGTGCTCTGACGTGTGAGACTCACACTGTGAGGTGCGGAAGTGGTAGAATCTCAAAGGGGGGCATCTATGAAGATTTATCATTACAGAATTGGAATCCTCCGGTCTTTAGCCAATATTGTTTGAAGGTTACAAGTTCAATCCGGTTTACGCGTTTGATTAGTGTTCATGTATCTCATGACATTTTGAAAGTGTTAACAGTGAAGTGCATATGCATTATGATGGCACTGTAAGGTTACTCGTTTACAATTTTTTAGACTTTTTTTGTTTCTAGTCGTTGTCGAATAACATAGTTTTCATTAGAGACGCCTCGGTGTCCGAGGTAATTACATTATCATCATTCAAAACTATGCAGTTCTCTACCGCACTACTAGTTGTACCATTATGACACGTTTCACCAATTCGAGATAAAACTTTTAGATGATGAAACCTTACATATACCTGCGGAGCTCCAGAAAAAGCTTTGCTTTCTTGATAACACGCATAACAGGAAAGGCTTTACTATAAAGCTAGCTGGTACACACGCTCAAGCACTTGCAATATAGGTCCCGCCAATGGTTTGATTACAAATACAGAGGACTCCCAACCGTTCCATTACTCGCAGTAAACCAAACCAATTTTCCCCCTATAAAGTTATGTGTCGTTCTATGAAATTTTAAAAAAAATGGGCATGATCCGTCTCAAAAACGCGCACATATCAGTTACAAATGCAGACTTGCTGATCCGTACGTTTATAAGCCTGTACGCATTAAACCTACTCCTTCGGGAGGCAACTGGCCTCAGTCTTCAATTAGTAAAACATCACCAGCTATACAGTCATCGCTTTGAAGTTTAAGGAACTCCAACGAAACAAAGAGGTGGGCTCCGCCCATCTAGTTATAATACGCATACTCAATTAAACACAATGAACTTCTTTCCTAGCTTTATTGACCTGGGCACAACCCAAGTATTTCGCTCAGCATTCGAAAGCCTTGTGTCCACGTCATAAACACGAGACGAGGGTGGCCCAACGTTTTTCGTAACAAATTCTCCTACGTAGGATCTCAAGGATTATCTGCGACAGTAGTCGCAGATGATCCTTCCCGGAAGTTCAAGACCCTGGTGTAGTGATTGCCCATTTCATTCGATCAGTGAGCTATTGAGGTCCTGCTGCCACCGGGAGGGGCAGGCTGTTTAATGCTTCCACTACAAGAATATCGTATCCTCGTTGGAGAAAACCGCCGGAACATTCTCCTACCTAACGACGGATTTTGTGGGAAGGTAATACTTTTCTCAACATATATCCACGTCTACCACCGTAGATTTCATTCACAGATTTGCCGTTGGTATTCAATAGTACTCATTCAATGACTTAAAAATTTTAAGCGATGCTTTTAGAACAGGAATCTCGCAAAGGCGGTCTTGCTTCGAATCACGTCCTTATAATACTGAGTCGAGTAATTTGAGAAAGGGAGCTCCATCGACGGTCCAAGATTCTGAAAATTTTCGCAACTTTCCACGTCCCTGAGAGCTATAGATCCAACAAAGCCTATGAGCCTTGTGACTGTCTCCGTCGATAAAAGGTCTGCAACCACCCCAGCACTACTATTTTGCAAGAACAATACCTCACTGATGATGTCGCAGTCACAGTAGAGCACTCGTCAAAGTTGCAACTACCCGACCAAATCAACCCAAATTCATCTTCATCAAGCGATGATGAATCCAGTGCACAAACGTTCACTACAAAAGGAACCCTATCGGAATCGATAAGTCAAAGCCTGCTGTTGATTTCATTCGTTTCTTGTTCGTCGCAGGATTCTTGTTCTCTGTTTCTGCTGGCAGCACTTTCGGAATCATCTTCCCATCCGTGGAAGTCTTGGTGACGAACATTCTTGGGCAACCTGTTCTTTCAGATATCCTAAACGCGCGGGCAGTTTCGCAATTTGTCTGGATATTTGCTGGTGCATGCGCAGGTTTTGCACTTGGGTTCACGCACAAGGTTGTGGGAGGCACGTTCGCAGCATATTTTGGTCAGTTTACCGGATCCATGGAGTTCCGTAACATTAGGGAGAAAGGACAAAGACCTCTGGAAAAGATTGCAAACTTCATGATTGACTTTTGCACATTTGATCTTGCAGTAACTGTTTCTTTCGGAATATCGCGTTCTATTGCGAGTTCGATCTTTAGCGGGCTTCAAGTATCACCTGTTCTTCCGCAATTTGTTACATCTTCATTAGGTGGAATGATCGCAGGTGTATTGATATACTGCGTAAAAAGATCAATGGGGACATCTTTCACTGGTTCTCGCCATGACAAAGTGGCTTCATCAGACAGGAAATCACTATTCACAATATTTGAAAGAAAACTTGGAGCACTTATTAGGGAAGAGGATATATTGATCTGGACAAAAGATTTCGCTTCTAAAGTGCTGGCAGGTGCAGTCATGAGGCCGCTTGCGATAGTGTTTAGTGCATTAATTGAAAGAGCATTATACAAGGATGGAATGCGAGAGCGCGCAAACCACGCTGTTCGTGGTTTCTGCGCAACAGTCTTGTTTCTTACAGGGTGGTTTTTCATCATGAGACTAACAATCTTTTTACTGGCGTTATCGAGCAATAAGAAATCGAAACATTCACGACAGGGAACAGAAAATTTCGCTTCCGAACACCCTTCTGACTTCTGTAACAGGCTTAAATCTCCACCATAAACCGGGCCACGTTAAACAAGAATGAATTTCTCACATGTGTTAAACGAGGGAACGTTCGGGTGCTTTACTGCCTAGAGGCTCCAACGGCTATTTGAATGTGATAGGTCCTCAAATTCTACCTGTGGCTTCCATCATCATTGCTTTTCAGCCCTCACCTCGGACTATAGAATCAGCACCGGTAATCTTCCCAATCTGTTCTCCTCTCAAAGGCCAGAGACGTTAAGAAGGGTGGCTTCCAGTCCACACGTCATCTCTTGACTGGATTTCACCAAGTGAACTTCGGTTTATACGGCTCTACCGGTCTTAGTACTGAAGCTAGACTGAGAGAGAGAGACTTTTACTGACGCATAACTGCACTGTATGTCTGGGTTCACGGGTTTTCTAAAATTTACAATTCCGGGAGTTGAACGCCGTCGCCTCCTGCTAGTTCTTTGATCTTTGGTTCCATAGCAAACGGCGCTTGCCATAAATTGTTGGAACCTACAACGCTAGGACTTTAAACCTATTCTTTCTATACAGAACGTGAAATTAAATTCTCTCTCGCTCTTTATCGTTTGCGTGGTTATGGAAGGTGGGATTACTTGAAGAAGCATTGATCACCCATTTTGCCTTTGCAAAAAATTGCAGCCAAATCAAAACGAGCTAGACACTAAAGCTAGAGTGGATATATTCAACTGAGCTAACACAAGTGACTCAAACGAGATGCAGAACCATAGATACTTTTCGTAGTAGTCGCGAAAGCCAAATTTGACATTTTAACATTCCACGCTTTATCCAGCACCATCGTGCTAGAATATGTCTAGTGTCTATAGGACCGTTGTCCTCACATGAGGACTACTTTTAGCACTTCTTTTTTAAATTTTTTTGTTTACCTCAGCGCATTTCTTGTCCCTCCACATTAGTTCGTGAGTGTAGATGGCCGATGAAAACAAACTTTTCAAGATTGTTGACCTCTGTTATGGCTATAAAATTTTCCCTCACCAACTTCCGCTCTTTGCAAGCAGTTGTGAAAACGACTTCATTTTGTAAGGAAGTACCTAGTTCGTATTATCGTGGGGGTTCAAAAACGAGGGCACATGTACAGTGAGAATTACTTTACTGTAATTTTATATAAAAACCTTTTTCACAGTAAAACTTTCGGTCTTCCAAAAAATTTACCTTTCCAAAATGTAACGGAAACTGTCCTCGAGGACAGTGCTATGACGGATAGACACTAGTTGAAATGTTATGTTGAGCAGACGATAATAATGTTATACCAGACCGGTGACAAACAAGATCTGCTTCCCGCGTTCCACGACGAACGGTACCACTATGTTTTACTCATTAATTTTCTTCAGTACTTGTACAAGGCCACTGAAATTGACTAGCTTTGGAGCGGGAGGCAAACATCTGCATGTTGCGGGCTACAACCAATCGCTGAAGCTGCACACGTGGGACCAATGGCATGGCTGAGCTTTGATAAGGCCGAGAGGATACTTTCACCTTAGAGCTTCCGATAAGGGCCGCGATGGCGGCTGCGTACTCGTCGACCACCTTTGATGTGGTCTCTATGGACTGTGCGAGCTCACTGCTGAGCTGGGGAGATAATGTACTGCATCTCCCCCGGCCAATGTAGGGTTAGGTACTGTGTTCCACCACCCGGCACAGTACAGTACTTTGTCGAGGGTGCTTGGAAAAGGGGGACAAGGATAGGTTACGCTTGGCCTAAGGCAGGATAGGAAAATAAGGGACATTCCCAAGCATTTCATCGTACCGCATCCAAGGTTCGACGACGCCATGACAGACTCCAACGCCCCTCACCTCTCCTTCGATGGATCCCCCTCTTCCGACATTTCCAGTTTCCTTTTCGCGTTCGAGAACGTCGTTATGCTCGGAAAGACGGAAAGCGAGAAGGCCCTCCAGATTGTGTGCCATGTGGAGGGGCCTGCTTTCGATTTCTACTACGAGTCGTTGGCGCAGGATGGGTCCCTCAGTGAAGACGCCGAGAAGTACGATACCGTCAAGAAGAAACTACTCGCCGATTTCGCGAAGAAGGCGAAGCCGGAGGAGGAAGTTCACAGAGCCTTTGCCGCAGGACTACACTCTAGAGACATAAAAGGGTCTCTAGTGCAAACAGATGCCCTCTGCAAGAGGGTAGGCTTCAAAGAGATGGCTACTTTCGGGTTGCTTCGGAAGGTGTTGGCGGGACACCCGGAATTGGCTCAGTTTGTCATGTATCGAGCGCTTTCGGACTACAAGGAACTTAAATAGGCAATTAAAGACTTTCAGTTTGGAAAAAAGGCATTCTTTGCCGACGAGGAGGCGGCTTGAGCGCCTTTGGTCGCTCCGAGGAGGATTCTTCAGAGGCCTAACAAGAATGCTGTCAAGTTGCACCAGCCGGAGGACAAGGTTGACCAGCTAGCGGGGCAGTTTGCGGAGTTATCTCTCTCAGTGAAGAAGCAATTTGAGAAGGGAGGATCTACCGCTATGGTCGATGACGAATTTAGTTGCAGTTTCTGTAGACAAAGGGGCCACCGTGCCGCGCAAGGGCCGCAAAACTTTCACAGGCACACTCCGTTGTCTTTCTGTCGGAGGAGAGGTCACTAAGAGGCAACTTGTTGGTCCAAGGGACAGCAAGATGGATTTGGTCGTGTAGGGATTACCGGAGCGCGTTCTGAGTCGAAAGAACTTAAACTGAGGGAAAAGAATGACAACGAACCAGCTGTTGTCGTCCAGGAGGCTCGCAAGTGCGATGTGGTAGCCGCGGCAAGGAAGGACGCCGACGGCCAAGCCCTTCCGAAACAACGTCGAGACAATGTTATGGAAATCGACGAGGTGATGAATAAGGCCCCTCTCGTTAGCCCGCCGATGGTCGTCTCGGAGCCAAGGAAGAAGAAAACTAGCAATGAGACTTATAAGGAGATGAAAAGAATTGTCACGTGGTGCAAGGAGACCGGAAACATTGGGCTCAAGTATGTCCCCTTAGATTTGAAAACCTCCAGGATAGCTTTGTTCACTGACGCAAGTTTTGCGAATTGCAAGGGTTTGAAATCTCAACTGGGATTTGTGGTTGTCATTATAGATGGAAGTTGCAATGCGAATATTCTGCACTACGGACGTTCAGCACGTAAGAGAGCTACTCGATCTGTAGTGGCGGCTGACCATTTTCGACAGTTGTAACTGTCGAAATTGGTAAAATGTCGAAAATGGCCAAGTGTCGTAGATCTGTCGAAAATGGTAAGTGCAACTGTCAAAAATGGTCAATCGGTTGAACAAGAAGCAGTAAAAGCAGAAGCGAGCGGCTTTCGGATAAGCAGAACGCCACGGGTGTGCTAGTTCTCGTCACGAGCGTACGTCTGATGCGTCCGAATGCGCCAAAACTCTACGGGGGTCTAGCGCACGTCAAGTTAGAGCTACAGCGGGATAGATACACCGTCTCCAGTCTTCGGCAGTGCCGGAATACCCTTTACGAGCTAGGATTGGTACCTGTTCTGGATGAACAGTTTGGTTGTGTTGTCCTTTTACGTCTTGTTGTTTTTTTCCACCGCCCACCATCCCAACTAATCTGGGCGATGTTCCTACAAATACCATTTCAATGTACTGTACGATGGCGTCCATAAATTTCTGAGCTGATTTGTCATCCAATCATGCATACACAAACTGAAAGGGAATTGAATTCATGATCAAATTCTACAGTTACAGATTTCCAGACCGAATTACTTATCCAGTTCCACACTCACGGTTCTGCTTTCGAGTTTTCAATCCAACCTTCTGGCCGGACTTCTAACCTCTTTGTCAGCATCAGTTTCCAGAGCGAGTGGGACCTTTGAATAAATGTTTTTGTCGGGCCATCGGCGATATTTTGGCTACCTGGAATCCACGAGAGGTTTCGTAGTTCGCCATTTTTGTGGCTTTCTCTGATCGAATTGGCATCAATTTGCAGACGCTTCTCGAGTGTGTTCGCATGTTTTGCGACGACATTCAAAAAGATTCTAGAGTCAACATTAGCATCAATTTCCATATGCGTACCAATACCTCTCTGAGTAAATCGTGGACAAAAAAGCGTTGTCAAATCCGTAGATGAGTGCGTGTAGCTCAGCCGCCATTACAGATCGAGTAGCTCTCTTACATGCTGAACGTCCGTAGTGTAGAATATTCGCATTTCAACTTCCATCTACAATGACAACCACAAATCCCAGTTGAGATTTCAAACCCTTGCAATTCGCAAAACTTGCGTCAGTGAACAAAGCTATCCTGGAGTTTTTCAAATCTAATGGGACATACTTGAGCCCAATGTTTCCGGTCTCCTTGCACCACGTGACAATTCTTTTCATCTCCTTATAAGTCTTATTGCTTGGCTTCTTCATTCAGATGCAAGAAGTTGGGTTGGGGCGCACAAATCAGGTCTAGTGCATGAGCCTTTGTATTCGATCATATCACGAGTACTGATGAGCTCTTCACCTGTGTTAGGAATTCCAATCTTTCTAATTTTGTGCTATTGACTCATATGGTACTCGTTTGACAGGTTTAAAGCCACCTTAAGCCATTGAATTCAATGAAAACTCCAGGATTGAGGGTGTTTCTTGGCTTCGATTGGAATAGGCTGGAGTTTCTCTCGTCTTCATCAAGAAACAAGGAATTTTCATGACAAAAGGAGTCGTCAACCTGTAGAGTAGTCACGCTCTCGATCTTTTATGCTGTCGTTTGAACAGGAGACATAAATCGCCTTTTGTAGATTCTTCGAAGCCTCTCGATGTGGTGAGTGTGATATGTGAGAAACCAGTGGAGACCGCTTTCTAGAAGACCGTACATAGGCTTCAGTACCATTAGGACATGACCTTACGGCAAACCAATTTCATTTGGTGCTTTGATGTAAACTGCCCGTTCTACTTTGGACTCGAAATGTATATAAGCCTGGGAAATGTCCCTTGAGTATGATGATGTTCCGTCATCATAGCTGCAGTTGCCACTGCAACTCTCTAGCCCATACTATTGATTGTTGGTGACTTCGTCATGATGTTTTCTGCACCTTTGTCGCGGTAGTTCTGTGCAACCAGTCTAGACTTCTCTATAATTCCATCGGGGGTGTTCTTTAGAAGATAAACCCACCTGGATCCCAAAATTCGCTCGTTCTCGAGAACTTTTGATCGTTTGACGATCTTAAACGTACCCTGGAAAGAAGTCCTTGAAGTTTAACTTTCTCCTCTCAAAAAATTTCCATCTTCGCAGCGAGTGACAAGCACAGAGTCACCTTGTGACCACAGAACTGCTCCCTTGTAGCAAGGGCGATTTACATGAACTCTTCGATTGATCGTTCTTTGATCTTTAATCATCTTCATCAGGCTTAGTTTCCAGCTTTAGGTTTTATCCAAGTCAGAGGCCATTTCATAGCTCCATTCATACTTTGGAATTTGGCCCACTGTGATTTTAACCGCTGTTGAGCTAAATATGGGTCGACCGGCGGTAATTGAACAACTACTATGCTTCGATCAATGCTGGCAAAGCGAAAAGGTCCTTCCCTCTTGTTTGAGACTTGACTGTATACAAGGACTGTCGCACTGGCCGGGAGCTTTTGCAGTTCAGCTTCCTGTTTTTAGCCTTTGGGCCACTTGGGAGGCGCATTGCAAATGCCAGTTTTCGCTTTGCTTGATCCTTTTGGACTGCATTGGTCGCAGCATCAAGAGCAGTAGCCCTTTGTATCTGCGTTTCGGCCGATGTGCAGCGTGGTGGACGCGGGAGTGCATCATCATCTTATGCATCACCAGAGTAAAACAGAGTCCTTCGGGATCTACTGTATCATTGACAGCCTTAACTGCAAACTGTAAGCAGTCACTATTAGACTCAGAATTTGGGATTGAATACCTTGTTTTCTCAAACAATACTAGAAGGGGTGATGGTAGCGCTCTACGTGTGACATCGTATTGGGGGACTCAATCGGTGCCTTCAAAACTTGTATGCCATCGACATCTGCAGAGCCCTGAAATGTTTTTGCAACAAGGTTCTATCCTTGATCGATGCGTGAATAGTCGGATGATCCCGAGTAAACAAGTGACCAGCAACCCAAAAGGCACTTCCAGGTCTCCTCGACAGTCTGTTTTCTTCATGAAAGTAGCAGAATTGTAGCGAGTCGCTTCATCAACTGCATGAAGAGTAGGCTTGCCGGAAATGTGGAGGATGTCAACTGCCAGGATGTGATTGAACCGCAAATCCTATGTACCAATGGATATTTTGAACCTTCGCGGTTTAGACGAGATACGAATGCACGTATCACAATTGCGCGTGATTTCTTCTAAAGTTGATCGCACAGCCGGGCTGCATTTCTCTGGGTCTTGCTCTTTTCAGTAGGTTGTATAACGCCGTGACTGACGGGTAAACGAATAAAGAGTGTAGCTTCCTAAGTTCAGAATCGGTGTACAAAACATACGCCATGTCATTTCCTTGACCACCTGTTTTTTAAGAAGTAGTTCTCAAATACCAGTGGCATCATCTTATGTTTGTTGACACATTTTCGTCTTGGCACTTATGTCAGACGTTGTCTTTCCTGTCCTTCGTACTGAGTATGGTGGGGCATCTATCGCGCAAGATTCTAAATTTGAAGTCGATAACAATCCCGAAATCCTTGAAAGGAATTGTTATTATGGCGCTTTTTATAGCGTGTCCAATGTCGCCAATGACTCTAAGGTGGCGATCGTCACTTTGTCAATTTTCATGGGCATCATGAACTCGCGACAATAAGCGCGGTACTGATCAATACACATAGCGGACTTTCGATTCGCGGCAGTGTCAAATATAATTCCATCGAACTCTGTTGTTTCACCAACAGAGAGGGCTGCATGCATAGAGTTGATTTCCAACTGAAGGTCCAGAGCGAAAGAAGGTCCGTGTGAGAAAGAGCAGTTTGCTAGGTAGATCTTATTATCTTGATTGATATTGTCCTCAGCATTCAGGAAGTTCATGTCTGGCTCTCTATCGCCATCCTCTGAAATCACTTCATCATCTCCTCTCGGAACAGTAGTGCAAGCGCACTGAAAATATTCAATGTCATCAAACGTGAACAGGGCAAATGTTCATCCTTCTTGATGCTGTTAATGGCGCTTATAATTTCTTCTGCACTGTGATGATCTCTTGCTCGATGGTTCTTGCCACAACACCAGCATCCTTTGTGTGACGCCAGCTTGTTACGGATGACTCGCTTGTACTCATCCTTTCTAGGAGTGCGTCTTAGATTATTGCAAGCTTCACCTTTGTATCCCTGTCCCAAACTGTAGTGGACTTAATGTCTCTCCAAGCAATGGGCGCCAGCAGAATTGGTTTCAGATGATAGCAGGGTTGCGATACGTTGCATGGCCTCCTGCGGTGTTGCCGGGATCTTCTCCACCAAAGATCTCCGCAAGTGGGGCAAATCTGCAGTATCTATCAGTTGATGTCTAAAAAAACTAGGGTAGTTGTATGCACTATGTAGCTGATGCTGTACTTTGGTCAGTTCGTTAGTGATATCGTGGAACACCTCCACCTCGCTCTTTTCCGGGCTACTCTGAGGAGCCTTCGATAAGGAAGTATGTTGCCATGACTGCAATAGCCGATAGCGCTGTTCTTCGCTAGTGCACCAAGCTCTGATTTCGTCAATCAAATGTTCAATCTTGCACTTTGAATTCTTTCTTGTGTAATGCGAGAATGCGGATCCACTTAACATCAACGGAAATACCCTTACCATTTCGTCATCATTCAGCTCGCAAAGCGCACAAATAGTTTCGTATTCCTCAATTTCTCCATTAAGGTCCTCCGTGAATGTTCCAGAAAACTTGTTGCGGCTTACATATGCACTTATCAAGGATTCAGTTCCACTGCTTCGACTAGGATTGTAACTTAAGCCATTTATGTTACGCACTGAAAAACTAAGTCTTTTGTTGTCGTCATCGGTACCTGAGTGGTCAGCGGTAGCTGAATTATTACCGCGCGCTGGTTGCCCGTTGCCATGGCTGTCAGGGAGATCTTTCGCATTCGATTTATCTTTGTTACCATCAGCACTGTGGTCGCCAATACTTGCGTCAATTGCGTCAGTAGGTTTAAATTCAGCCGCCTCAAGGCAGTCTCGTAATGCTTCCATCGGGATAATCTTGTGTTTGTGTCACAAAAACGCCCTTTTCGACCAAAAATCGTACCCATTTCAGCCGTTGAGATGTTTGCTTAGCCCGAATCGTTACCAAATTGAAAGTGCAAGTGAATTCGATCGGAAAGGTCTCTACTACGAGCATTTGATTTTTTCAAACACTTCAGCATTTTTCAGAATATTCCTTCACGCACCTTTGTATGTCTGATTTCATCTTCGGTTGCATTAGGTTGCGGTGGCTTGGGTCTCCAAAATCTTCATATCATCTCCCAATCTTGCGCTTCATTGCTTTGCTTTGGTAAGGAAGACCAAGAAGGCATCGGGGGCCCTCCAGGACCACGTAGGAAGTATAATGTGGTTGCGGTACTGGCTTCCGCCTCGTCGGGTAAATTTCGGGCAGCTTCTCCGCATTGACGCCAATGAAGCAAGGAAGCAGTTAAGCGTCTGGTTTCCAAGACTTTCACGGGACAGGCGTCCATGACAAGTCACCCCGAAGTCTCTCGTCTGTTGAAGGTGTGCCGTGAAGGATTATGGAACAGAGACGCACGCCCTGTTAGACACGGGTGCAGTTCCAAACCTTATGTCCTGGACTTTTGCGAGAGGCTGGCTCGCTCCGATGGCTACGCATCGTCAGGTCATCGTCGCCGATTGAACGGTCGCTGAAGTTACTGGGTGCGTACAGAAGTTTCCAGTCTCCTTTGGAACCCTCGTGGTTCCTCTGGCTTCTTGGTGGTACGTAACGCGCCATTTGACACTATTATTGGAAGTCCTGCATTAAAATCCATGCAGGCAAATTTGGATTACGGGCGACAGCAGGTTACCCTGGCGGTTGGGGAAGAAGGCGCTTTTTACCGCTGCTCGTGAGCCCCCAGTGATTGATGGAATGAGTACTGACAGTGAGGATTTCACATCCCCTATAGAATTGGATGGAGAGCAGTTTCCTCCTTTGTCTCTTCAGGGTCAGGCGGCAGCGATGATGGGTCGGATACCGATAATGAATTGTTGTTGGCGATCTTGAACAAGGAACCGTATGATACCGATCTAGAGGGCCTGATGTTAGAGGAGCGGTCCTCCGAGGAAGACGAGAAATCGGATCACGCCGCGTTTCTCGTCTCGAAGGTGAAGCACCTCGAGGAGGAGAATCAGAAAAAGTTGGTGACTGCGCTTAAGGAGATGGACGTGGTAACGTGGGATATACATGATCTGGAGCCGGCTCGGGTGCCGGTGGTACAGTCTTTCGAGTTGACGGATGAGACCCCGATACATTCGAAAGCCCGCCGAATGCCGCCGAGGCATAACCAAGTAGTTAGGAAAGAAGTGAATGAATTATTGGAAGCTGGGATGATCACGCCGTCGAGGTCCGCCTGCTCCTTTCCGGTAGCGATCTCCACTAAGAAAGACGGAAGGCCCCGGTTTTGCGTCGATTACCGACAGTTAAGTAGGGTGATGAAGCCAGACTGCTGGCCACTACAGAAGATCGAAGAGCTGTTCGACGATCTATCTGGTTCGAAGGTCTCTACAACTCTGGATTTGTATACCGGATATTGGCAGATAAGTGTTGTATTTCACTTCACAGACCTTATAGCTTTACTCAAATTCACTGCATCTCCTGTAATATAGATTGAACCACTGGTAAACTTACAACAGGGGTACTATGCACTTTGCTGTCATTACACTTTCCTTTCAGTTCTGAACACAGAGTGGTACACTACGAATAGTTACGGGCGAGTTACACACTGGGATTATATCATTTCTTTACCAATCAAAAGTTGAATTGCTATCCCATGCCACCTGTGGACAATGTACTTCTTACATCTTGTCAGAGTAGGTCACTCGTGCCGACTATATTCTGAAAGCGCTACTACGATAATACCGTCAGGGCTGTTTTTACGGGAAACCTTTGAATTAGCTACTGTTACACTGCATTCTCCTTTAGTTCGTAGCTATATTCAGTTCTATACAAAACCGGTTCGGAGCGGCCGGCATAACCCAGCCAGCCTAAACCAAAGTTTCAACCACAGTTCTACCTAGATCTGCTCGTGTGCGCTTAACACCCAACAGTAAGGATTGCGAAAGTTTCAAGGAGAAGATCAAATTCGTTTCTAGGTATGGAACGTACAAGTTTGAGGTCATGCCGTTCGGGTTAATGAACGCACCAGCGGCATTCCAACGAATTATGGATGAAGTTCTCAGAGATCTACCCTTCGCCATGGTTTATGTAGATGACGTGGTCATCTTCTCCCAGACAATAGAAGAACACGTAGATCATTGTCAGGAGGTTTTCAAAAGGATTCAAAAGGCGAGATTGAGGCTCAAAGTGACAAAGTGCAGTTTCGCGCAGTTTGAGGTCAATTTGCTTGGGCACGTGGTCAACGGAACGGGCATAAAGGTCGACAACGACAAGATGAAGGATAAAGTGGAATCTCCCGAACCAACGAATGTGACTGAACTGAGGAGTTTTCTCGGGTTGGCTGGGTACCATCGACGTTTTATTGGGAATTCGCAGATTACTCAGCAGTGCTGCACGCTTCAACCTCCATTAGAAAGGCATTTGAGTGGACCACGGGGATGCAGGAGGCTTTCGAGTACTTTAAGGAGAAGCTGACGACGCCTCCAGTACTCGAGTCCCCAGACTTCGATTCCCGTTTCGTGATGGAGACGGATGGTTCGTCGACCGCCCTAGAAGTGGTTCTCTCGCAGAAGAAGAAGATGGGAAAGTGCATCCAGTGCAGCTCGCAACTCGACAATGACAGAGCAGGAACGTCGTTACACTACGAGCGAACGGGAAGCACTTGCTGCAGTGTTCGCTCTCAAGAAATTTCGAGTGTATTTGTTGTCCGACAGGTCGTTTGTGGTATAAAGACCACCAGGCCTTTCAGACTGCCTTCAAGAGGAAGAATATACATCGGAGGTTGGCGAAGTGGATGGATTTGATGGAAGATCACTACTTCGAAATTAAGTACAGGCCTGGAAGGGCCAATGAAGCGGCTGGTTATCTCTCCGGGAGGCCCGTTGCGTAATTTAAGGCTTCAAGGGAAGAAAGGAAACAAAGGGCCTCGTAGCGATGATCCAGTGGGACGACCCTAAAAATTCTGGATTAGAGTCGGACCTCCAGGACATAACGAGGTTCTGGCCAGCGAAAGAGTTCAGGAAACGGATCCAAAGAAGAAAAACGCAACCCGGAGGAAAGCGAAGAGATTCATGATTTGGAACGATACTCTGTTCCGACGGAAGAAGGATGGACTGCGCGTTGTTCCGCCGATCGGGAGGCGTGCAGAAATATTGGGAACGTTCCACGACGATATAGGTCATTGGGATACTGGTTCTACAAGAAAGTTCGAGATGGATAGGTTTTGGTGGCCGGGGGCGTATCGAGACGTGACGGAACACGTTAAGGCTTGCGTGGCTGTCAACACGCTCGAAGGCTACCAACCTATCATACGAGTCTTAAAGCACCGTTACTGGGTTGTTTGAAACGTTTTCAGTGCACTTTGCGGGCCCTTTGAAGCTATCTCGGAAGGGAAAGAGGCTTGCTTTAATTTCGGTGGAGCACATGAGTGGCTGGCCGATAGCTTGGGCAACAGGAAGCTCCACCTCCGATGTTGTTATAGAGTTCATAGAAAAGAAAATCATTGAGCCGTTCGGGCCCCCACAGAGGATAGTTTCGGACAACGCCAAGGCTTTCATGGTTGCGTCTGTCCAGGAGTTTATGAAGAAGCACGGGATCGATTGGAAGGCCGTCCTACTGTACGCCCCGATGGCGAATGGGAGGGCCAGGAGGATGGTGGGGACTATAAAGCACGCAATCAAAAGGTCAGTCTGCAGAATAGAGGCGATTGGGCGGATGCTATGCCGAAGGTCTTGTACGGCTATCGCTGACGTGACCGCGGTGATGTCAACTCGCCTTCCCGACTAATGTATAGGATCGAGCCGAGGATGATGGCAAGTGACGCAATAGCCCTTCTGGGCGAGGCCAATCCAATTCACCGCCTCGTTGAGATTTGGGGGAAGCTAGCGTGAGTTCTGCTGTAGTGGAAAGGTCGCGCGCTCCGCGAAAGGCTAAGGGGGAGGTTAAACGGTTCGAAGTCGGGGACGAAGTGCTGGTGGCGCATGGGGCAGCATTCGGTAAGGCTCGGAAGTGGACGGCGTTTGAGTCGTTTTATTACGGGCCGTGCCGGGTAATCAAGGCTGATCATCCGCGCTACGAGTTGGTCTCGTCAACTGGTCGAGTGACCAGAAAATACATCCACGCGCGTCGGCTCGTTGGGTATACTAGGTCGTCAAGAAAACTCATTTAAGAAGGAGGAACGAAGGAAGACTAAAGCGGGAGGGAATTTGAATCAAATGTAGGGACAAGAAGCAGACAAAGAGATTGAGGACATTCAGAGGTGGGCTGCTCGGGCCTGGACCGAATAGTAGGCGAGTAAGCTGGCGCCACTGAAACTCTATTGACTCTCGTTCGATTATTTCCTCTCTCCTCTTATCGGTGTTGGGTTTTCCGCTGTACGTGGCGAGGAGAGGTCCTCACGGAGGAGCAAGAACTTGGAAGGAGGTACTGCTGAGTGTTGAGTTGGTGGAATGTGTGCGAGGACATCAAAAGTGGGCCCCGGAACAGGAAAGCAACTGAGGGTCGAAGTATCGTCGGGAAAACTCGATGAGGACCAACGAAGGATGAAGCGCTTTTTGTTGGCCGGAGAAAAGTTTTCGGTAAGAAAAAAGGGGAATATGCCTGTTCGGAGATTGCGTCGAGGGATTTGGTGTGAGCGAAGATTGAAGGGCTGTGGTAGGTCCAAGTTGAAAGCGAGAATGTGGTCCAGAGCTGGTGTGGAAGGAATCTGATCGTGGAAGTCTTGAGGTTTAGGTGGACATCGGAAGATGAAAGTTAGTAGAGGGTGTCACGGGAGGCTTAAGGATAATTATGGTCGGTTATTGTGGGGTAGCTGGAGGCGATGAAGAGGAGATTGTTAGTGGATGCAACGACACGCCAATGGGGACCCGCCACGAGTACACCAGCTGTTTAACAGCACATTGACGCTTCTCAAGAGGCAGGAAGGGATGGTTGAGGGCGTGTCGCAGTGGCTGAGTAGCTGATAGGTTGGCGTTGGTTGGGGTGGAGGTGGCTGTGGCAAACTGGTAGGGTGGTGCAGTGGTGGAGTGGTTAGGGAGATAAAATTGCCTACTTGCGCGCCCGTGTCGCACTTTGAGTGCTGGGGCATGTGGACTGTGCGACCTCACCGCTGAGCTGGGGAGATACTTACTGTATCTCCCAGGCCAATGTAGGGTTCGGTACTGTATTCCACCACCGCGGCACAGTACAGTATATATATACTGTACTGTGTCGAGGGTGCTCGGAAAAGGGCAAAAGGATAGGGTACGCTTGGCCTAAGGCAGGCTAAGAAAAATAAAGGACATTACCAAGCATTTCTGCCTCCGACAGGCATCCCAGGGAATGGCATATCATAGTCGTTAATTTCGGCATTTATTTTGAGCAATTCAATTTAATTGAATGGGCTCACCATGAAATTGGAAAATTGCCATTTTTCAAATTTATGGGCCAATCAGAATGCTGGAAATCTGGGTCATGAAAACCAAATATTCTGATCTGGCTCAACACAGCGAGGGTCGAACCAGTTGGTCAAATGCACCCCATTTGATGTCATGCGACAAATACGGCCAATGGTACTGAAGCGTTCGATAATTTTTCGGCAAGCCCATGACGCATCTGCTTCGCAGGCAGTCGAAAAATGGAGCTGTAATGGGGTCATGTTTAGCAGCTTTATCCACTGTCCTGGCAACATGGCGCCATGTGCGCGGTAGGATTATCAGAAAGAAACGAAGCAGGCGATCCCGAAGACCGGCAAATTCAAAAGTGCAGCGCTCATCTGACGTGTAGGCTCTAGCAATTACACTCATTGAACGAAATTTTATCCTGCAGAATTGACGATGACGTTCTGATCTTGACGAACTTCACGAAGAGCCTCGTTCTTGATACTCTTTTAGCAGATTTGGACCAAGAGAGAGCGGAGTATAATTTAGGGAATCCCTTTAGGAATGGTCCAAAGTCAAGGATCAGAACCCCCTTGCTTAGTTCTGTCGATTAGTTGAGAATCTTGCTATGGTATTTGAAAACAAAAGGCACATTGTACAATTTTTGCTCCATTTTTGGAGTAACAGATGGCACACTTGGCGTCTGGATGTACTACGGTCCGGAAGTTATGTAAATCATCGTCTGTGATAAAGAGAGGACTACTCTTGAGTGAAAATGGCCTACAGTTAATGATATTGCAGCACTGTAGGAGAACCATAGCATATATATACATTTACTAAAAGAAATTTTCGCTGTAACTGACGGAGGTAGGATGCAGTATGCAGATTATACAGATAAAAACCTATAATACGCCTACATTGAAGGTTTAAAATGGCGTGGAAGTGACGAATATTTTTGCATTCAACTTCTTTGGGGAGTTCATACATGACGCGGTTAATTTTCCAGGAAGCTGGGAGGATACAAAGTTGGCAACTGTTTCGGGCCTGTAGTTTCCAAAACTGGCAGAAAAAAACCCACTTGGAATGGCCATTCTTGGGGATTGCCGTTCGTCACACAAACAAGGATTGCAAACGGAAAATTTGTTCGCGGTCGAAAATCTAACGAGGTCTCGGATATTCTTGAGTGTTCTTCTTTGGCTGCCGTTGATGCAATTCTGGGGCGCCTTAAGCCAAGTGAAAGGCAGAGTACTGAATTTGTCGTTATTGCAATCAAGGCGCCTTTTGAAAGGTTAAATGTTCTCTTCCTTCTGATGCTCAAAAACGACAGCGGCTGTTAAGAGTTTGCTGCCATCTCTTTTAATTAGAACGCCCAAACATGGTTTAAAACAGATACAAACTACGTAATCCAGAAGAAAGGAGCAATGAAACTAAATGAAGAAAAGCTACGGATCGTTTTCTCCTTTCTTCTGTGACAGAGCCATTATCATTTCGTTCGTATTTATCATTTAATCACTGATGGACATAAGCTCTCTTAAATCCTTCCTTAACGATCCTTTTGATGTCGTCCTCACTCAGTGAGGTCGTGTGGTCTATGGGAGCAGCAGCTGTCATAGCTTTCGAAATGTCTCCAATGAGCTTGATAATTTGGCTTACTCCTTAAGCAACTTCTGCATCAACACAGTGGGATCGTTTCGATGGCGTACCTGTTCCGGTAGATCCGACCTTCCTCCTCTTGTGGCGCGCGCCGATGGATCAACGTCTTCTGTTTCCCACCTTCCCCCTTCGTCCAGGGTATTCAAATCCTCATCACCTCATTCCGCGTCGTCACTACTAAGAACTTTGACAGCACATTTATTTTGAATGTTTCGTCCGATGTACTTTACACGACGGACATGAGGCGAACAAGACGGATCTCCAGTCTTCTTCTTTGCGTTGGAAAGCTTGTTGATTTTTTCTTCAAGCTATCCTGGTCTCGAACTGGATGGTTATTAGAAATGGCCCACTCCTGAACCTGATGTCACAAGATTGCTCAGTAATTGGCTCCCAACGATTCATCTTCCTCAGCAGCATCCAATATTGCAGTAATATTTTCCTGAGAGTAGTTTGGCGTACCGACTTTGCTGGATTTTCCTTTTTCTCTACGGGCTTTAATTGCTGCCTAAGGACCCTTATTACTACGCAGTTCATCATTTTTTGTCGCATAGTCCGTTATATGCGACGAAGGAATTGGTGTGGGACGATAGATTGTCTGCTAGAGTGTTTATTGGGCGTTTCGGTCGGGGAAATAATTTCGGCTCCAGCGGGAGCAATATTTCGAGAAGCAGGACTATTTTTGCGAAAACGCGGAACAAGACCATCTTGTGACATAGGTGCTACCGATGTTTGTAGCTAGGGTAACAAATTGGTTACTGAGTATTGCGGTACGGAATGCGTTTTGTAATGTCGAAGGATTGAGAGCGCGCTCCCACACGTGGGAGCGACGCGGTTGTTGGCTCATTACCTTGGTGCATATTTGATGCTCCTGGAGGAGGGGCGGAAGCAAATGATCGAGATGGACTCGTCATAGCGGAGGAGGATGAAAAATTGTCGAGGGAAGACCGGGTATCAATCTGAGTCATGAAGAATGCTCAGTGAGAGATGGAAATTTTGCATGTGATGCTCTACCAATCCAAGGCAAGGCTTGCTGAAGATACAAAATGGGCAGGAATGGCACTGAAGTATTCACTTCAATACGACACAGATGAATACGGCTAAATGGCGATTTGGCATTTCCTCTCATTTTTCGGAGCAAGCCAATTTGACAAAATGGCAATTTGGCAATTTCCTGGTGCGCCCAATGGTCGATATATTTCAAAAAAACTAGAACTTTTACTTGTACGGTGTGCCAGCGCACAACATAGTTTCAAACTGCCTATAGAGAGGGCAGCCTCGATACCAGCACCGGGACAGAGGGGACGGACATCGACCATTTGAAGTACCTTCTCCACCAACTCCCACCACCGCTCTAGCTATAGCTTAACCCCTTCGTTTCACTGATAGCATCACTAGGTCGGAATTACCTGTTTATGACTAGCCGACCGAAGTTCACTGGAACTAGGAGAGAAATCTGAAGTCTTCTGTTGTAATAAGAATTGTTCGCTTACAGGTTTTCTTACTACTCAAAAAGATGGCTACGCTCAAACCGAACAAGAAGTCAAACTTTGAGTTTAAGGGGGACCATTTCGCGTGAAACTCTTCGTTTTGTCAAGTCCGTGAGTTCCTCGCTCTGGTTCAGATTAGCAATCCACAATACTTTGCATGCAACGTCATGATATCGTATGCTTCTTTTTCTTTGTGGATACTGCGACTAGTTGATTTCACAGCAAAGGAGCAAGTAAACAGATACCTGGAACAGATTAGGAGTTTTAGGAGCTTGTGAGAGCTGAGTTTATCACATGCGATAATGTCAGGCGCAACCAGGATAAGATATATAGGAAAAAGAAGAAAGGTTCTGTCGCTGCTTATTTTACTGAGGTCCTCAATGTGAGAAAAAGATTCCGTATATGACGTATGGTGAGAAAATGCTCTGCTTCAGTAGAGGCTTGAAGGGTCATGTTCGTCTTGAGGTCATAAGGAGTGGTACGGGAAATCTAGAGAACGCGATAAAGATTGCCATTTATATTGACAGTGCTTACTATCAGGGGCATATGTTTTCGAATCTACGAAATTATGGATCGTCGGGAGGCTCTAGAAGTATCGGATCTACCTTAACTAAGATAAGGAACTTTATAGGTTATAAAAAGAAGTGGGAAGAGGACTTGAAGAACAATGCTTGTTTCAGGTACCACAAAATCAGTTGCAGAACATGGAAACATGAAGATTACAAAAAGGATAGCAATACGGAACAAGAAAATAATTGTACGATTGAAGAGTTATTTGAAATTCCGAATATAATGAGAAGAAGGAAAACTAAAGGTCCAACAAAGAAAAAGGGAGCTCAGGTTGGACCTGATGTGAATAGTCCTGTGAAGCGGACGCCTGTGAAGCGTCACTGTGTAGCGATGCATCTAGAGGCCCATGGTTTGAGGAAAGGGTTCCTGAATCTCGCGGACCGCATCAAAGCGGTGTTCAAGACGAGGCTCAGCATGACTACACTGAGATGAATACTACAGTTGGAGCTCATAATATCACATTTCAATCCGAAGATGAAGTTCCGGTCGAGCTTTTGGCCGTCCCGAAGGAAATATAAATGGAGTTATAATTGGAGAATTAAAGGACTATGGATGTAACACAACTATGGCACGGAATGAGATCTCTGGCAAGCATTGTGATCGGTTCTCGATTTCTAGGACGCCTTTTGCAGTGAAACACTCAAAAAAGAGACGATGGAAGAATCCTCGGAAGCTACCATCGGGGGAACGATTAGTATTGGGGCCTATGAGTATACATCAAAGCTGGGCTTTGGCAAATTGCCGATACAAAGTACTTCTGGGTATGCCATGAAATTTTTACAATCATCCCATGACAGTTTATCTTAGACGAGTTGTGAAGGTTTTGATAAGGAGCTACTACTAAGGTGTTCTAATCAGGAAAAGGATACCTAAAATGAAGTATCTTGTGGTGACAAGCAAAAGGTTGAAGTGATCAACCTTACAGTGAAGAATTTTAGAGGAATTCTGATGAAAAAGGGACATCACGAAGACTTCCAAGTGTTTTCAGTTTTTCAGGGGAGTAATTTGTTGCATCAAATGAAGAAAAGTTGAAGCCAGGAGGATTTGATGATCAATTTCAACCTAACCCTGAAGAGACTTCTCAGAAAATACGAGTCTGGTTTCCGGGAGAAGTTGCCAGAAGATATCCATTTAGAGCGTGATGCTTATCGTGATCTTGAGACTGAGTAGGAGCAAAAATCCCGTATCGACCATTGTTTCAGCTTTCACCTGGGGATTTGGACGCTGTGCGTGACTATGTAGAAGACTTGTTTCACAAAAAAAATGTTAGGCCAAATGAGTCAAGTTACGGTGTTTCTCTGTTCGTCTTGAAGAAGAAAGGCAAGTTTACATAAGTTGTCGACTATCGCTCTCTGAATTGTATCACAAAACTGAATAATGATCCATTGTCTAGATATGATGAAATGTTTCACTTAGAGGATCGTCTGCTTTCTCGAGGCGACACCTCAAGAGTGGATTTCATCAGACACTGGTGAAGACCGAAGAAGAGGAAAAGACCTCTTTCAATATGAAGTACGGATAATTTCAGTATATATTGATGCCGACGGGACTTTGTAATGCTATAGCTACGTTTTAGACTATTGGTGTTGATGAGAGTCGTTTTTTAACGATTGAATTGACATGTTTGTTGTTTTATATATTGATTATTTACTGATATTCAGTAATTATGGGAATTATAACCTATATCACATAGAGATTGCACTATCAAGGTTGAAGGAGCACAGTCTATTGGTTGCTCCAAATAAATGCAAATTTATAAAGACAAAGATTGATTTCCTTGGGATGATTGTAAAAAGTGGCGTAATACGTGTTTAATTCTGAGAAAATCGAGATTCTGAAATCATGATCGCAAATGAATAGTTTGTTTGATTATAGGAGTTTCCTTGGTTTCCTCCTATTCTTTAGAAGGTTGATCAAGAAATTATCCAGGATTTATGTTCCTCTGTCTAATCTCATGAAGACAGAGGACTGAATTGATAAGTAGGGTGAGAATTGTGATGAGTCGTCTCGGAAGCTGAAGGGTCAGAATACCGGTGCTCTGATCCTGGTCACATGGGATTAAAAGAAGCCATTCAGAGGTCACATTCATGCATCAAAAACAGCTATTGGAGTAAATCTTACCCAACTGGACGATAATGGAAACGATAGAGAGATTGCATTCTTTTCGAAGAAGCTGACTGCTTCTGAGCAAGACTACATTGAATTTATGAGGAAATAAATAATAGAGCCTTTTGATCCCCTTAGAAGAATCATTCCGTACAACGTACTTTGCTTTGAGGCTACATCTCTTACCAAATTCATGAGAGAAAGCGGAACTAGGTGCAAAACGGTTCTTGACTATCCCCGTATGTCTAACAGGATGGCAGAGAGGATAGTCGGAATGGCTGAGAGCTCCATATCATGGATCATATCGGGAAACGAACCCGCGTGGGAGGTAGTAGTGAAAAAGGTTCTGTATGGCTACAAGTGTAGAAAAGGGACCGACAGGCGCTCTCTGTTCTAGGTAATGTATGGAAGGCCCCTAGAATGGTGCAAAACGATGTTTATTCTGCTAAAATGGAATCTAAGGGATGAGAGATGGAACTTATAGCTCCGGAAAACTGGAGGTGCAACCGGGCCAGGAAGTAGAACCACAATGAGGGTTCCTCTGAATAACCGCGGACATTCGCTGTCGTTTCGAACGTCTTGGTCGTTCATGGTCAGGCTTTACAACAGATTGCTAAGTGGCCCGCGTTCCGTACGAATTATTCTAATCCGTGAGTTATAACGAAGGAAGGCACCCACATTACGAGCCCTGCTGAAGCTCTAGAATGAGATCGAGAGGGTCTATTAAATCACGACTCCTCATTCCGTATCATGGGAGACCAGAATATATTTGTTTGATTGGAACCTACAATGTCTCAAGGAATGCACTGTTGCATAATTAAATGATGCTCTGAATGAGAGGAAGACAAGCAGTGGAATATATTTGCTCATTGACGAGAAATGAAGCCGAAAGTAAAGTTATTCTAAATTTTCTAATCAACACAGCATTTATTTTTAGGGCTTTTAGTGGTCTATTTCTTTGTGTAAATGACCACAGGTTATTGTTTAGGTTCTTTTACTCGTTTCAAAACAGAATTTTCATCTATGACGGTCCAGAATTTATAGAGGCCATATAACAATACGCTTGGGGACCAGTTATGGTGCAGTTCCACCTGGGAAATGTCGCATAAATACTTCAACGCACTTCGAAACGAATTTTCGTTTCTATAATCCTACTTATTTTATGACATTTTGGGCTATGACCTGGCTCCAGAAGTGGATTATCGTTTGATCCCCTGCCCTCTATTGTATCCATACGTTCCTCATTCGCGGAATGGGAACGCAGAGGAGTTGAAATATCAGGCTGAGGAATTAATAATGACCCGAGGCGCGTCTTTTGAAGTATATCATCCTCCAAAAAGAGGCTGCAGACGCCCTTCGAAAGAGCTTCGTGCCGGTTCAATCACTTCCAGAGGTGGGATTGGACCTCTACCAAGAGAAACTTCTACGCCCGTATCCATAAACCCACTTTACAACTATTCAAAACACATAGTCGCTAGTTAGGTGGTTTTTCCTTGGCTTCGCGATCTTACAGACGACGTGAATGACGCTGAAGTCTTTTTTATTTCATGACGAGTATTTGTCTCTGTTTCGAGTCGCCATACGGAGCGCAATCGTCATGCGATGATGAATTCCTGTTGATGCGCGTATTCTACTCCTTCGGATATTTCTTTCTATGGGATCTTTTGGATGATTTTCCGTACCACATATATTATTTTACTATGGGAAGCGTCGGAGTTGATAAAGAGGAATAATTTATTCGACAAAACCCTGGCATCATCATGCCGATATATGAAGCCATGAAATGAAGTGAAGTACTCGTGGCGAAAACTTTGTTCTTAGAGTACCATATTGGTAATCGCCTAATCCCTTATCCGTTTGACAGACCTTATTTTCTTGAAAACAGACTAAGCAAAACTAAAGACGGACTGATTCAAAGCACTATTGTTAACGTACAATTTTAGGTTTATACCTCACTGTAGTCTCCGTGTTTAGTTAGTTAAAAGAAAAATTAAAACTGCCAAAAAGCCTATAATTTCTGAATCATCAGAGGATTTTTTCTACTTGAAGTCTAGCTCGAGTTTAAGCAGCCTTTTAGAAGTATTTTTCTCGTTAATTTTGCTCCAATTCCATTAACTGCAGCATTTAGACACTTCAGAACAAGAGAAGTCAAAATTCTCGAAGTTAAACCAGTCCAGCTTTTTTCTCTACTGCGATCTGGTTTGAAGAACCAAATCGCGTTTCTAAGAGCATGTGTACCAATGTTGAGGCAAATAACATTTCAAGTAAAATTTTTCATTTGGTGATTTATTCAGGATTCGGCAATCTCCACCAGCAAAATTAAGACAACTAGCCATGAAAACATGATGGAAAAGTAGTAAACCCAGGTTCTAAAATTGTCTATTTTTCCACCCGAGTTTACCTCCTGGGTTTCCAGTGGGCACAGTTTTATTGGCACACATGTGGATCCAGGTTGTTTAAAAATAGTCCCTACATCTCCACTAAATCTTTCCGCCTTCACTTCTTCATGAGAAAACCCACAGACCCCCATCTTTCCTGTTGTGGTCCTATTCAGCTGGCTCCGTTCACAAAAATGACATCTCCGCCACAACTTCTTTCACAGTCTAGCCCTATTATTTTCTCCAAAGCCTTCTATATTTGAAACTGTCACGATGCTTTGCACCCAAGTACGCGGCTGGAACTATTCCAGTGGCGAAGATGTTGCCCTTGCTCGTGCCTGTCTATGTGTCTCAGAGAGCCCTGTTGTCGGCTCCGAGCAGAATTATACAACGTTCTATTAGAGGATCTGGAACGAATACAGGGCAATAAACCCTTCTGAACTCGCTGTTGGGCCGCTGAACTCCGTTAAGATCCGCGTCAAGCTAATCGTGAAGCAATGCGTCCGTTTCTCCGGTCACAGCACAGTAATAGCCAGCAAGATAACGGTTGTGAACGAGCCAGATATACTGTGAATTATTGTAGCGCTCTTCAATGGCAAAAGATCAAATCTCCAGTGGAAGACATTGGCAAGCCTTTTAACTTTAAATTGGCGAGGAATATTATACTCTTCCATGAGAACTTTTTGGCCGGAGGGAATGGAGTTTCCGAGGACTGATCCAAGTCTTTTGTCGACCAGAAGAGCTGTCGAGATAAAGTACAGAGCCATGTAAAGCCTGAGACCTGTTCTTTGCAGACGGACTCGAGCAATAAAGGATGTGATGCTCAATGTTTTGGTAGGCCTATGGGAGGAAAATTGCAAAGAAGAAGTAGTGAAAAGCGCAAAAATTCGCAAAGAAGCTTAAGATAGCGGAGGGATCCCACAATTTGCAGGAGAAACGCAACATAGCTCTGACCCGGCACAATGACATACTGCTATTTACTCAACGTCCAGGCGGAGTGTAATCTGAGAGAGCGAAAGATTACTTCAAATTTATGTAGGAGGAAGCACTGGAGGCCATGTAAGAGAGAGCGTCTGAATGAAGAGCTTGGAGATCATTTCGGTCTGCTGCCTTGCACTCGTCTGCAGTGACAGTTCCTGACGATGCCCAAGAAACACAATCCCTTGAGCGCAGTCCAGACGGGGCTGATTACAGCGACATCCCCAATGAGCATGTTTCATATGGCGCTGTAATCTGTAAGTAAATCGCTATTATCAAACGCCTGTGTCAGGATACTTGATGATCATACTTTACCATTGATAAGTGTTCTACTTCTCACCTCACTAGCTCCACCAGTGCTCCATGAAAAGTCGAGGAGTTAAAAAGGACTCTGTGTTGTCTCTAAAGTACGAATGAATTTAAAAACAGGGCTATACTGCCTTAAGGAGGCAATATAGTTGTCGTCAGTCTCTCTAGCGCTCTCTACAGGGTTGAGATCTATTTGATACCTTCTCGGTACAGCCATTGTCCTCGTCTTCTGATAAGCCACTCCTCCCGTCAGCCATCATATTATGTAGAATGTACAACATTTCATTACCTCTTTCATTGATTCCTTTGACCAGAGTCGAGCAGTTCTTGCCAAAATGTGCCCCATGCTCTGTAAGACACAAAATGAGCGCCCTACATCCTAGCGACAGTTCTCCTGATTTGGAGCTAAGCACTCTTCATTCCTCGTGGAAGGGCATCCTAAGGTTTAGAAATACAGGCCACTTCTGATATATTCCGTCCGCTAGCAAGCACTGCTCATTACGTCTTGCAGGCGATTGTGTACTCCAACGGTAGCGTATACTCCTAGGGACTACTTTTTGCAACCACTTTGAAGCTTCAGCGACGTTAATGTCATTCGTAGATCATGTAAAATTTAATAAATCATTCCATCTCCATAGAGAATAGTCACACATGGCTTCAAGTGTCACAACAGGTGTGCCCATTTTGCCTTCGCACTATCCATGCCATGCGATAGGGCAGTTTTCTATCCTCATTTACGGCAGCCAATACTTCAAATTATTCTCGGAAAGCTTTAACCCTCTGGGTGCTTCATAATCCTTTTAGTTTCTCACCTGTTTGTTAAGAGCAAATATTCGGCCCCGGGTCAATCTTTCACAGCCCTCACAAAATGTTGAAGGGAGAGTAGCGTCGTCGTCTCGCCCATTGTGACTAGTTCATCGACTGGGTCTTCAGCTAGCTCATACGAAAATAAACGAGACGCTGCTGTTACTTAGATCAGGACGCTCAGCGCCTTTTTCCTTGTACAATATTTCATTCGCTGTAAGAAAGTTATCTTGGGTAACTGAAATTGTGAATATTCGGTCTAATACTTTTCGTATCACTCGAAGGCGAAGCTTAAAATGCTTGACCACCATATTTATGTGTATCTTCCCAGTACTTTTGACGAAGCCGGCTATTCGCTTCATCGGGATTCTGATCTACATTAGCTGCTTTGCTAGGAACGAAGCCCCTCTATGCACAATCCTATTCTTTACTGCTCCTGCTAGAACTTAGTACAATATTGGCGATGTTTTCGTCTTTTTCAGTTACTTCCTGCTGCCATATGTCCCCCTCTGTACCTCGGGGACAGCTCGTGGAAGAAGAAGAAGTAAAGTTGGCGGTGGGAAGGAGGGGTTGTGCGAGTACGACTGTGCATCGAAGATGGATGCTCGTGAAAGTTGTAACAATTTTGGTCAAATGGCCAAATAGGCATCGATGAAAAGTTTAAACACCCAATGAAAGTGATAAAGGTGTCGAAAAAAAATAGCTCCTTTGCTCGCTTGCCTAGGAACCAGTGTAGATGCTCTAAGTATTACTTCGCTTAGAATGTATTTGTTCATTACATACCTATTATTTCACATACGTAAATATTGTTCCCACTATATTAAAGATTCAGTTGAAAGCTCAAGTATATAAGGTACTTTACTCAATCGGAATTGAATATGCGAAAAATTGCAACTGACAATACAGGAGAAAATTTTATTAAACTGGTGACGAATATTGCTGAAACCCTGCTTTTTGTTGAAGAATGGTGAGAAATATTTAGCTGCAAATAGACAACTCCTACCCCTCTCTATACATATCCTCAAATCGTCAACTCCTCAGTATATGTTTCAGCCGTATACGTAATCACATTTCTCACTTGTTTATTCCAAATTCTCTACATCTCCTTCTCCGCTAGAACTTTTATTAAGTTAAATCCATCTCTTTAAGCATCATATGGTGTGAATTTCATAACAGATGAGTCTAATTAGTCGATCTCTCTCAACCTACTCTCTTCGCAACGAACCATCTCCCTTAAACATCCTCCTGTGCCAGCTGATTCAAATTTTGAACTAAATCCGAATTAGAAATTAAAGCTCTAACCAGCGTCGACTCATGCTGATACATTTAATGCAGTTGCTACACTTACCTCAGCAAAATTCCCTTCTGCAGCTAAATCTGACATCGAAGTTTCGAGTCCTCAATCCCAAGCACTAACCATCGCGGCAGACCCTTCTGCGCAATCTTATACCTTTCCGCTGCTTCGGGGTTTCCACCTTGACGAACACTAGATGTATAGTATCGATCGGCTCTGATAATTTCGATGCAGAAGATATCCTCATTTAGAAAACCGCGATGAGGGAGAGGAATGGCTGCATCCGAGACTTTCGTGGATTGAGGATCCATACCTGTCGTCTATTTTACTGCTGCAAAATCACAAATTTGTGTATACTGTAGCCTGAGTAATAACTTTGAGATTACGGCCGACAAGGCACGCAAAACTCCATAGATTCCGCAGAAGATCACCTTCAGATGTGTACCGGACGGGATGCAAGAGGCTGCAACCGACCTTCGACAAATATGGAGAGAGGAAAAATTGAGATATGGGGTCTGTGGGAACTTTGGGGAGATAGATGAGTTCCTACTTATGTGTTAATAAGCGCAAGAACATAAAGGGACAAAGAGAGGCGCGAAGAAGAGGGTAGCTAAAGAGCTTCAAAACGAAATTAACGAGCTTGTTAAGAATTATCAAGCACAGTGGCGAGGAGGAGAGCAAATGAAACGGTTCGAGAGAGCGGTAAACCTTGCACTTACGCCTGCTCTAGATTTCGTTTCATGAAGGTCGGAAGATCTCACGGGGATTTCTAAGAGATGTGGTGCTTCGCACTGTCTCTTTCTGATGCGTGCTTGGCTGGAATTGAAATATAATTAGAAAATCTGCGTTCGTGAATACAAGATGGCAATGGATGAGGTTGCAATAAAAAACCGAGAAAAACGGACGGGAAGCTTTGAAATCCAGTCGAAATTTAGAAATGGTCAAATTCACGCCTCTATTTTTTCCAAATATTTTTATGAACGGGAATAAATTACACCCTATGCAATGCTTTTGTGAGTTTCCGAGCATTTTTTCTAATATTAGGGGGTACATATACAGTATCTCGAAGTTTGTATCTCGAAGTTTGTTTGGATAAAAGCAATTATTTACATATATTTTAAAAATCACTTTTGCGATGTAGAAATGTCCAACAGGTGATAAAAGTACCTTAATTTTTCGCTCAATGTCTATGCGTGTGAAGAAAATCATAACTTCCCGTGTATAGTTTCCTAGGCAAATCTTCTTTTGACACTCCTCTACTAATAGCTAACTGATTTTTTTGAAAGTAGTGAGCAGCCCTGGAAAGGAGCCTCTAAGAATCACCTTTGATTATATTCAGAGTCTCCATAAGGTACTATTAAATATTCACAGCATGAAAAACGACAAACAACCTCTCTCGTAACTTTTCTTATCCAAAGATTCCAGTAATTCCCGATAAAATCTACATGACCATAGGAATTTAGTATCATCCCGCAAGGTTTTGTTTCGGTCTGAAATATAGGAACAGTTTATACTTAAAGCCATTGAAGGCAACTTTCTGTACCATGTATGACACACTAAGCTTTTCAATACCAATTAATGCACCATCAATAATCCTCCACACTTTCTGAGCCTTTTTAGTTCTATCTATATCTTTTCAGCTTATTTCAAGTCATCATCTGCATTATGCATGTGAGAGATCTGTATTTTAAAGATCAATCTTTGGTTTTAAATTAAATTCAGGCCTTACCACATATTTCCCCACACATAAGAGGAATGCTTACCAAAAAACCTCGAATTCAACTAATCTAGATGACTTTCCCAGCCTTATTAATACAGCACTGCATATGAGAATTTCATTTACAGAGTGCCCATTTCCTGACATTGAAGACTGTATCTCCGCCACTACTTTGAAGATTCAATTTTATCGAAACCAAAAATATTGAGGCAATCTCTGTTACTTGGTCCATTTAAGTTTAATGGGCAGTTAAAATGACTTATGCTGTTAATTCCTTGCAGCAATTCGAAAATTCCAGCTTTTAGCAGATCATACTTAATGGAGAAAGTGTTCAGGGCTTATGTGGAAGAGGAATACTATTGTATGTAAGCGACTCTGTCTATTTTAAATGTACAACATTTCAATTGCGGATTCGATGTGCACATATTTCTGCATGAATTGCTTTGGCCGCTAGAGTAACCCGCATTGTAGCCTTGTTTTTGGGTTACAATATCAGAACAGAGTAATATTTCTAAAGTACTTAATGTACAGGGTCATGATTTGCTTACGCAATCTATCTGTCGGGAGTATGAGAACATAAATAATCCGTCACTACTGAAACTGAAGTATCATACATTCCCCCGAAAAATAATAGTTACATCCCAAAAATACTTTCTGTATGTAACATAACTGTTTTTATTTAAAAGCCATCAATTCAGCAAAATATACGTAAATGCGTAACTATTGGGAAAATGATCCAAATCGTGAAATATTTCAATGCAAATAAATAAATCGAAAGTTACATTGGGATCGAGATTGAGACCCAGAAAGTAATAAAGACTGAAATTATTTTTAGTTTCTAGGAAACTCAAAATAATAACAAATCCAAACGAAGGATTATAATTGAATCAAAGTGCTCTTAACAAGACTCTTACTCTCTCACGCTAATTGTCATTAATTTACTCCTGATGCACTTCAATAGATGTAAACTATCGCTTCTTTTGATGAAATTTGAGTGCTACTCTATATGTTCTCTATGGGTTTAAATTGGGGTATTTGAAAAGCCAATGGAAAAAAAGACTTAATTATACTCTAAAAAGTCTTTCATATAGTTGCTACGGTTGGTCACACCATTGTTATGCTGCAACATACGCGAGTCACTCTCATATCACAGCGAATAGTAGCATTTATTGCTCTGAAAAAAGTACAGTATATTTCAATGGTTTCTTCTGGATTTAAGAAGATAAATTGCAATAAAAAGTACAATAAACCGCAAAAACCATTACTAATTTTTCGTATTACTGTAGGGTGGAAAATACCGCAGTTTTCCGTAAATCTTACGAGTAGTACGCGATAAAGTCTATGCCATCCAAATTAGTTATTTTCTTCACTAAAAATCATTCTCTCCCATTCAGAATTACTTCATGTGACAATTTCCTTACCCAGTACATGTGCAACTTTTTATTCTCTATATGGATCGCCGTAAATTTATTATTCTTCTCGTACATCATGAGATAGGTATTGGAGAGCCACTTCTGAACACGGCGCGCATGGATGTGGACAGATCAAAGATGCCCCTAATTTCTATATCACTTTTTTTCAGTGAATTCATGTATAACGATCGCAACTCAGCATTAGAAATTTCTTTTACCATTACCCCTGATTTTCATTTTTGCACTCCTTGCGCTTCAGCAAAGCTTTGAAACGCTTTTTTGGGCATGCCGATTTATTCGAAATCATTATTTTCAGGTTCATTTGTTGTGAAAGGACTAAGAAAGCTCCATACTGCTGATCCATGTCTCTGGTATTTTCATTTTGGCATATAAACAAACTCATATAAAATAATTCAACAGTTTTGCGGTTACCTTAGGTATGAAGAGCAACTTAAAACTTCTCTCTTTGTACCATTTAATGGATCTTTACAAGCGACATGTAATACAGTTATCTTAATTTTTCTTCATAAAAACATATAAATGGCCAAAAAAAGGTTATTTGCATTGTAGCTTTGCCAAGTTGAACTTTTGAAGGTACTTTGTGTTCTTTATTGGTAGTATCAATTGTTCTCCTCTTGTTGTTAGATATTTATTAGTGTGTATGGGATCATTATCCTCACCCTGTAGGATGTTTTGGGCCACAACGGACTATATCTTCAAATATTAAACCACCCACTCTTCCCCTTGTCCCTATACTGTACAGTATGAGGAAAACTTTTAAATAGTATTTTTTCTCTAGTTTTTTGGTAACCTATACTAATAACAGCAGTGAAGCTCGATCAAAGCAAACTTTTCGGTAATTTTTGACAATAGTCCGAGTATGACCCACTTTTACTACTCGGTAACCTTCGATTTTAGTGCCAATTTGCCATATTTTACCTTTTCAGTACAATACCTGTAGGTTGATTCTTTAGCCAAGGAGGGGGAAATTTGGGGTGTTTTTAATGCATGAAAAATATGGTCAGCTGTTCCCTAAGGGATGTCGTGATGGTAAAGGCTTACAATATAAAGGGTTGGCGGGAAGTTGTCAAAACGCTAGAAAACTGACGGGAGGCCGGCCAACAGGCACGCTGCATTGGACATTACTGCTGCTGCGGCATGACGCTGTGTTAATATTTCTTTGACCTTTGCGTAGGTCTCCCTTGCCCTCGTAGCGACGTTGCGTGCGACGTCGGTTAGCAACGCGTGGGCGTCCGGGTGCCATCCCCCGAGGGTAGAGATAGGGACGGGCACTAGCCTACTTCCGGCGGAAGACGCGATAAAGGACTCGTATCTTCTGTGTTTCGCCGTTCTTGCCGCGTTAAGCGAGGTGAGTGGGTTGAATGTCCTCACTCTCCTGTTCGAGGGCGCTAGGGGGTTGACAAGGTGACGTCGAAGAAGTCTGTTCTGCCGTTCGTCCCATTGCGCGAATATCGGTCTTGTGCGGTGGACCCCTTCTCGCGGCTCGATGACTGGATGTCGCGCGGCTTTCATGAGATCGCTTGCCAATAAACGAACCTGACAGTCGTGTCTTCGCGTCCTTTCGCCCCCGTGTAAGCAGTGCAACAGATGGTCGCCGAAACAGTCGAGAGTTTCGGGGCAGTTCCGCTTGGGGCATGGTGTTTCCGGAGGGAAGAGCGGGACTTGGCAATAGTATTGGAACCATATTGAGAATTCTCTTGGTTCAATGCTAGTCTTAAGGCCCGGAGATGGGGTGCAGTACACCCAATCTTTCGCGCCGGGGAGCCCCATGGAGGCACGGAAGGCCTGCCGTCTATTGTCGCCCACATCGATCTCCTCTTGCACCCGCTCGTGGATGGCGTCCGATAGTGTCTTCTGTGATGGTGTTTTGTTTGAGCAGAGGGCACTAAAGGGGATAATCCTGGACTGGGAGCAAGAGAGGGACCAAATCTGGTGCGCCTCGACGATGTCTCGGTACGTTGAGAGATCCGTAATTGCCGCTGGGAGGAGGGCTGCACACAGCCTGTTGGACGCTGCGCTGGAGGCGAGGAAGGCTGCAGCTGCAATTGACTTCGCCGAAGTGAGTCCAATTCCCAGTGATGGCTTCTTGGCGGTGATCGGTTTCATGGGCAACTGCAGTTCTCGAAATATGTCGGGGTCGAGGACGCCCCCAGCCAGTGTGCGCACACAGTTCTCCATCATTGCATCGAATATTGCAGCGCCTTCCGCAGTGCAAGCTGGTGGCACCACCCGTAACAGGTATCCGAGCTTACAGACCCCGAAACAGTTGCGCAGGAGCTGGAACGCGATATGCGTGTTCCCCAAGGCGATGATAGTGTCGAGGAACGGCTTCAGGGACTTCACATGGCCTGTGAAGTGCTGTGGGTAAACCGTTGGTGCCAACCGGAGCGTTCAGGACAACTGTGCCCTCGCTGTACTCCTGTGTGAGTTCTCTTGGATAGAGGCGTTGCACTGACTCCAGTGGTGGAGTTGGCCACCAGATTCTGCATTTCGGCACTGCTAGGTGCAGACCCCGAGCTGTGGCCTCTGGCGATGACAAGATGTCCAGTTGCCTTGGGGAAGCTGGTCGTGTTTTGCGATGATGTACCCATCATCATGGTACCAGAGTTGGAACAGCAGGTTGCCGAGTTGCTGCTCTTCGTCATCCCCTGATTTCAATAACCGTTGGATTTTGAGGATAACGGGGTGCAGCGCAAGATCGAAAAGGAGCCCACCGAGATTGTCCCCTTGTTGCGTTCCTTGCACGCTTCGGATTATATGGCTGCCAAACCACAAGAAAGCGGGCTCATGTGCATAGCAGTATGCCACCCACGGGAACAGGTCGGGGAACTGGTGTTTGACTGCTGCCAGGAAAGCTGTCCGACTGCACAAATTGAATGCATTTTTGAGATCGACAGTCAGCAATGCGTATTCGGAGGTGTGCCCAAACTTCTGTACGACCCTTCGGACTCCATGGACGACGGTATCAGTGCCGGATCGGGTAGCAATGCCAACCTGCAGCGGTTGTAGGTATTTAGCTGCTCTCGCGGAGGCTCTTGTCATCAGGCAACTACCAGTCAATCTGCGCAGCGTTTCTCCTACGGCTATTGGCCTGGGTGTCCGGTCTTTTTTGGCCAAAGGGGTTAGGGGCGCTCCAGCTATCCAAGGTGCAAGACCGGCGGCCTTGCCGGCTGCTAGGGTGTTCACCATTTTAGACAAGGCTGCCAAAATCCGGACGGCAAGGTAATGTAAAGTTTTAGGCTACTTAACAACAGGTTACTGTAATTCTATGTTTCCAGAGTATACGGTATACGTATTTCTTTGTAAATATTTCCCGGCCCCAAAAAATGTTTAGTGGCAGTACATTTTTATGATAAAGAGGTTTGTCCTCATATGGGGACGTCGCTATAGCGGATTGACACTAATCAGAATCGGGGGGAAATTTTCGGTGCCATATGTTTGAAGGTCGTGGTCAGCTGTTTTCAGTGCTGCATGAGGGTATCTCCACTCGACGCCTTTTCTGGGCGCCAATTGCCTCCAGTACACGGTTCTTTATTGGCTCATGAAATCTTGCCAAAAAGACAACCTGCGGAAAGAGCGGACGAATGGACCCGCCGCTCACTTGAACATACACTGTACCGCGAGAAAATTAGATGTGCCCACCCGTTGTGTCCAGACATAAAAACTACACGACCCCAGGCTTTCCTCTCGTACTCTGCTCAAGTCGTCGCTGTTCTCCTGCTCTTCTTTCCCGCCTCCCCCCTCGACTTTGTCGCGCTGTTAACAAGTCGCCTCTGTTCTCATGTTATCTTTTTCTTGCGTTAGACTTTCATGACCGCTAGCGATGATGCATATGTTCCGACAAGCAGCGTACAGAGATCGCCCGCTCGGGCGACCTCGCTTAGTTTGGAATTACCGATATTAGGGAAAGTATGATTCAAAAGTAAAAGCAATGTTATCTTCATCACGATTAACCCCATAAAGTGCGGAGTGTCAAACTGTAAAGATTGTGCCACCACTGTCCAGTACAGTACTCCTGAATTTTAAAGGCAGAAGTTCGCCCCAAACCATCCAGTTACGGTAGATCTTAACTGGATACAGAAAGTCGGCGCACATCCACACAAAAGCGGGAAATTTTGGGAAGCAATGTCATTTCCTCCAGAGAAGTAATGAATAAAAAATAAACTGTATACTGTACAGTATACAAATGTAACGACGTGTGCCGTCTAATAAATACTGTAGTTCTCAAGTGTACTGTACAGAGGCACCGTGGCAGCGAAGGCGCATAGCCCGTAACGCGAAAGGTTGGGAGCGGTCATCGGTAACCCAGCGAATCTTTGGAGGGGACAATCAGGGTATCAAATTCGTTAATCACAAAGTTCATCACAGTTCAACTGCATCTAAAGGGACAAACAAGCATCCTCTGGGCAGTATGAATGCGTCGCATGCTGTCTACCTGCAGTGCCAGAACTTTTCAACATCGGCAAAGTGCTCTAGCTCGAAAGTCTTCCTGGCGATGACCTTGAAAAAGCAGGGGTATAGGGGTAACGAACGGTGACTTCATAAGTTGTGGGCCGGATTAGAGATCGCTGGGAGGGGGCTATGGACCCCGATGTCTGGGAGGCAACAGGCTGCGCCAAAGACATTGAAAATATGCTTGGTGAAGGGATTTTGAATGGTCATGTGAGGATGGACAACACCAAGAACAGTCTTGATCATCAAGACGTGGTCACCCCATGGGTCTAGAAGGACATGGCAATGTCAGCACCGCACTGTCGTCACCGGGTCCTCAAAGCCGGGGAGGTCGAAATGTCGGCGCATCTGTACGGTACACACATCTTTATTTACACCACAGGGTGCACATGGTTGAGCAGTGACGAAAGAATGAGCACCAGACATAAGTTCCGGTGAGTTCGGCGCCGGAGGTACCCGCCCATGTGGTCACCAGGATTTGGGTGGGCGGCTCATACGTCGTCCTCTTAAAAAGTGCGGGCACGTGTCACCCGCAACGACCAGAATAAGGATCATTCCGCACGTTTACAAAACTGGGAGATCCCTTCGGGAGCGTCGGGGTCGAGGTGGTAGTGGTGGACGAGCAGCCATGTGGCCTGGAGCGAGCAGGTAAGCGGTGCTACAATTCACAAATGGCGCTACTGCGATGCTGCGATAGCTCGGGATCCAGGCGTGGTTTGAGCTGTTGAGGTGGTGTGCAGCACAGTCAATGAGGTTTACGACACAGGAGGTTTGTATAGTAGACTGCGCACGTAGTCCGTGATCCTTTGAGCGAAGAGGATGATATGCTTGGAGGTTGGCGAGCGTTAGTAGTGACATGGACTGGAGGCCGAAGCGCGTGCAAGATTGGAGCGCTTTCCGTAATTCCCAAACAGTCAATTTGCGTGCCACCATCGGCGTATCAAGGGTTCATCGATAGATCGCAGTAAGTGGAAACCTAATGGAAAAGCGGTTGGAGTACCAAAGAGAAGCGGCTGGAGGTAGATGCAACATCCTCAAAGGGTCGCCCCGTTGCGGACACTCTTGACTCAGAAGGAATGAGGGAGTAAGTAAGGGGAACAAAAGATGGGACCTCATATTATGGTAATGAACTTTCAGGGAAGATTTCTGTTAGGTTAGAACTGGAATCATCCGTTGCAGAGAGGGGTTGAAGGCGTATGTTGCCCCAATCCATACGATAGCGTAGTCAGGGTCAAGACTGTTTCGGCTCATGAGACTACGCACGCCGTGGACAATAGCACTCATGCAAGAGGGGCATGAGCGAGCTGGCATGGCACGACGCTGGGACATGTAGGCAGCCACGTCGAGCGGCGGCCATAAGGACCTTGGTAAACACAGGCCGAAGGCTCTACATGGTAGGCTCTACATGGTAGCGATTGTCTGGATCTTGTCTGGGCAAGGCTGAAAGGACAGGAGTGTAGCGGTGGCGAAAAGAGAGACAGCGGCGGTTAGTAAATCGCCCGAGCGAGACTTCAGGCATGTTTGGTCACAGCAGAAAGGACAACGACACCTTCTTTTGGGGGACACCGAAGTGGTAGCAAGTACGAGAAGAAGGCAAGGGGATAGGTGATCAGGATCAGCCGTTCTCATCGGTTTCATGGAACCAGCGGCTCGCAAGACGCTGACCACATCGATAGCGGGCAGGTGAAAGAGCTCCACGTCGTACCAAGGAGGTAACTGAGGTTGGAGACGAAGTGTGGAGGGAGGCACACATCGCCGGGATGGCGATGTAGTTGGGTCAGTCATGTGGGAGTCAGTGAGGGCGCCCATGGCCCATGAACATTGCGAACTGGCAGGAGTGCATCTCGAGCTCCGGGTCGAATGAGACTTTGGGCTGGTCGCGTTCGAAACAACACTGCACAGTACATAAGATTGCGAAGGGACAGTTTCAATATTATGTATTGAGGATGGCTCAGAGGACAAGGGACGAAAGTAGGTCAGGCAAGAAGAAAAAACCGCTCGCCCTAGCCTTGCACATCCTACTAAACCTCGAAGAAGTCTACTGTCGCTCTACGGCATGGAAACTCATTTCGTTTTCGAAGTGCTCTGATTGTCCGCGGTCATCTTTGCAAAGCTCGCAACTCTTTGCACTCCGTCTTCGAGCAAATATTTCCCCGACGGACATGTCAAGGTTCACGGATAGAAGCGGGTAAAGCGGGTAACAGTTTTCAACATATCAATCAAAAACCGTTCCATGTATCACGGAACACAGCTGACCCTACCTCCCAGGTATTGAAACATCCCAAGTTTCCCCATATTCAAAGTTCAACGCGACTGAGTGAGGAGCGTGGGCGACTCAATCGATCCATTAGCGACATATTGCCAGACCCAGTCAATTTGAGAGGACAACATCCTGCATGCCGTGTCCTTGATGGTCGATGGAAGTTCAAATCGATTTCCCAGTGACTTTTTGGAGTCGCAGTCAACCAGTTCGCTGAGACTTTCTCAGTGAAAAGGTCATCTTGACGAATTCCGAATATCTAATACTAGTGCGTACTGCTGTTGTAAGTACGTTAACAAGCGATTTGTCTGAAAGAGGGACTGTATACATCAGCATTAACCACTGCCGGTGAGTCAGTGCCAATCAATACCATCGCTCCGTATCCTGAAGAATATCATCTTTCGCTTGGGGCCCCTTGTTACGTTGTCATCATCTACCAATTCACCCGTTGTGGGGAACCCGGCAAACTGTTCAGACTGGTTCCTCATAGCTCGGCGATGATAAGCATTGAAGAAAAGAGACAGACAGTTGAGCAAGCACCGATAACAACAGTGTGTCTCTTCGGCCGTTTTGCCGAAGCATCCTATCCGTCTGGCTTCAATATGTCTCCGTCCTTTTTGCAGCCCAATGGAGGACTTTCCGAGTCAACCGCCACAGTTTTCAAACAACCCATATAGGAACACATTAAGAATTGCTACGCTGGCTCTTTCATGCACCGGAAGTCACAGCAAATGTTAAACTTCGGCCCCAACGCTCGCAGTTAAGGAAAGTGCGTTACAGGCCCTCCACGGACTCTTGTCTCTTTGTCTGGTCAAATTTCTGATTTCGTCCCAAGCGACGATGTACACGCAGTTCCCTTCCTAGTTCACCGAATGCCGTCACCTTGCTACACGTATTCCTCATGGATGTCGTAGCGATCACCTTCCTCTGTTTCCGCACCAATCCTGTACAACATATCGTTGTTCAGAAAATTTATACGAAATGAACTACTTTCACTCTCGGAGATTTCCATGGGGCCTCTTGCAAGATCTGCACCAACTGCTTGCTTTACGTAGACGCTAGCAATGTCAGGGGTGGACACGGGTTTGGCGAAAACTCGCAGCGTAAGGAGCGCCACGAGCAAAGCAGTAATTGCTATAAGAAGCGACAACCAGTTTACAGGCCTGATGTGCTCCTTCCATACTTCGGCAACCACGGTTTCAATACCGTTCTCAAGAAACAGGTCTTCCTGATCTGGGTCAGTTACAATTACAGCCGCGCTTCCCCGAAAATGATGCTGGGCTACCCGTAAAACTGGCGGCCCATCGGGTATTACCCCAGATACCTCAGTTACATATCTCCTCGAATCAACAAACAGTGCTTTGCCTGGAGCTTTAAGATATCGTATCGCGGGCCCTCTTGTGTATCGCTGAAGGAGAACGGCAGGTCTCTTAGGCGGTCTATATTCATATCAGGGTCTCATCCCCAATTGCTCTCGCGTAAATTGAGAAAATGTATGCCAGGAACTGCATGTGTGTAAACTCGACTTGGTCCGATTCATTTCAGCCATTCCAGTGCTCCTCATGAATCGAGACCGTTTATCTCCGAGCACGAATATAACTCGCGTGGAAAAGTTAGCGCTCAGGTCACCAATGCTCATAAAGTGATCCGCACCGAAATCATGGTAATCCGATATGATTCTCAAAGTCCTATTTTCGGTATTCTTCGAGAAGAAATCCAAGATGGTAGGATCTAAAGAGCTCTGAGTGCAACCGTTGATCCCAGTGTATCCTTGTTCAACACCCGTGAAGATAAATGGTTCGCAGGGGCGATTGATGGAGGCACGAGAGTGAAAGCGAATGTGTTCCCACTCGGCAGTGACTGGTTGCAGTATGCGAAAGGCGGCAACACGATTTGAAATGCTTGTAAGGATGGGATTGGTTAGAAAAAGAACCGCTACTTCCAGACCGAGAGAGGATGCCAGGATGAGAACGGAAATGATGAGCAGTGGAACATTGACTTTTCTCCCATTCCTACGCTTTTGGCGAGGAATATCCTCTGAAAGCTGAACTCCCTTGCCAGTTCGATAATTTGTTTCACAGAAAAGCCAAAATTACTGACGAAGCCACGTTTCGAACGCAGCAGAAATGCGGCGATGATGCTGTCAAGGACTAGAAGAAGGATAAGGGACATGAACGCAAGGAGGACGTCATCACGGGCGAAAGGTCAGTCTGAAAAGGTCCTGATGCTCGTCTCTCAATTGAAAGTAAGGGCTGGATGAGAGAAGCGATGTTTTGACCTGTCCCATCGCCGGACAACCGAATTGCGGAAACGTTGCGAATAGCAGTACCGGAAGAGTTGAGGGTGAAGTATGGGTTATTGAAGGCGTCGTTTAGAGTAATGAAAGTGCGGTTCATGCCGGGTTTGTGGGAGCAACATGGAGGGAAGAACGGCAGTTGCGTTTGTGATGCGTGCGGGTGGACTGCGATAGCTGGCCAAT
Source organism: Kappaphycus alvarezii (assembly GCA_002205965.3). Taxonomy (NCBI): domain Eukaryota; phylum Rhodophyta; class Florideophyceae; order Gigartinales; family Solieriaceae; genus Kappaphycus; species Kappaphycus alvarezii. The sequence goes on along the minus strand of NADL03000035.1, from coordinate 576,072 downwards.
TGCACCCGAGAATATAAGAGAGCATATTGGCAATGTCTGCCATCGGTTTAAAACCTTCATTCCTGGTATTACAATTTCTGCGGTCTGGTGCGAATAGTGCATGAGTGGATGTGATCAAAGGGAGTAATAAAAACTATACTCGACGAGAAAATGAGTGTTCCCATTGACGTCTTTCACGCGAACCATTAGATATTGGGAGTGCTGTGGGTCTGAACAATGCCACACGGTATATGGACGTAATGCTTGGTAGTAGCTTTGTGAGTCTGAAATGTAAAACCATGCTGTACCGACACAGGGCAGCAGTCAATAAAGGTTTGAAATTGGCGCCCTAGTAGTAAAAGGACAAAGCACTATGTACAGTACTTAAAAATGCAAGTTAAGAAGACTCCCAACCTTCGCATCTCTCGCAGTAACCCAACTTCTTTTACCCCCTTGGCCTTGTGAAACTGGTTTCGAAGTACAACAAGACAAAACAGTCGTTCCGACTATGAATATCTAAAGCCCTGAGCAGTTACTCTCTGGCCAGACTCTAGTCCCGAGCGGATGCCATCGAGCAATTGAGAAGTTGTAGTAGTCGGAAACTGTATTGTTTTATGACTGCGGCAGACTCGGTTGGGATAGAGAAAAATAAAATTAGATAAATCTTGGCGACAAAGTCTGTCTATGATTTCTACGTTGATTATTCCCCAAGATGAAAAAGTAAACAGACGCTGCAGTTGTAAAGCAGATAAAGGCTGGAGCTAGTCGAGAAGTAAATTTTATGTAAAGGCCAATCTGAACTGCCGTACATACGTATGCGCGGTATCCCACTGTGTACTGTGCAGTATTGTACACGTATGTAAATCTCTGGAAACTTGAATTGTTGTGCCGATGGGTTTAACGTTTATTTGGAACATTACAGCGAGTGAGCCTCCTGGGAAAATCACAGGCTATCTCCGCTTCAAAGGATTGCCCCATCTTCATTACAAATTATGGGACTACCGTCAGGCCCGTTTTCGAGGGTGACGGGGCCACGGGGCCACGGGGCCACGTCAACCTAGAACTTGTTAACCTCGTACAGTCAAACCCCGGAATATGCATCCCCACTTCATGCATATTCGCGGTTGTTGCATACAGGTTGGGTCTCCCGCATAGGGGGATGCGTGTGCCAGCTGGAATCGAGGGTGCCTGGCTTACTCAACTAATGCATTCGGCTTCTGAAAAATCCTTGTCATAAGTGCCTAAAAATAACCAAAAATTAAGGTTTTCATGATATCATCTATGCATAACGAAGTGAGGGAGCAACTTTCTGTTACAAAACCATTGCAACAGCTGCAGTTACTGTTGATCCTCTTATCCTCCGCCGTAACTTTGTAATCTGTAATGATCTGTTACCAGCAGCGATACATCCATGTGGTACCCAACCATCTCATTATTGATACTGCGTCAGCAGTTTCAACAACCATCAAATTAAGCATATGAACATAAAACGTTACTTTTTGCTTGCAAAGGATTAGAGCTGTTTATTCCTACATTCCTGAGTAACAACTAAGGGGCACTCTCATTCACAATTTATACATCAGTGGACAACTATAAATTAGTAAGACGATTACTCGAGGAATAAGTTGTCATCTTTCATCGGAATCCAAAACCGTCAGCAATTATGCGGACACGTTTGCGACTCTTTGAAGGCCAGAAGCGGCAAATTGTTGACGAAATCAGTCGTCGATAAAGCCAAGGAACGGCAATCAGCCAGTCAGAAATCGGTCAGTGGGCAAAAAGAAAATTCAAGCTCTCACAGCCATTGAGTTAGACGACGGTATCCCGTATGTGGATAGATCGCGAGAGGATTTCCAGCGTTCATTCAAAGGTGATAGTAAAGTGGAGACAGAAGGGAAACTACGCATCAATTGAAAATACCATTTTAAATTGGGTCTGTGAGCAGAACAATAGGAAGAAATACATCTCAGGAAGCATGATCTGCATGTTTGGCGAAAGATTGGTGAGTGGATTGAATACTGCTCTGCCACCAGAGAGCCGTGTTCAGCTTCAGTTCTCAAGGGGTTGGATTTTCAAGTTTCAGCCACGGTTTAACCTGAAGTCCTACAAAATAAACGGTGAAAGTGCTGACGCTGATGTACGGGCCATTACTGAACAACTGCTGCGGTTAAGGGAGACGGTCCAAGAGTTCAGGCCGGATGATGTATGGAATGCTGGCGAATTTGGCCTCTTCTACTGTCTCGCATCTAATAGAACAATTGCCACTCAATCAATCTGCGGACGGAAAAAGTCGAAGGAAAGGCTGACATTTTTGGCGTGCTGCAACGCAGCGGGGACCGTAAAAAATGCCCATTTTGGTTATTGGAAAATCAAAGCAACCGCGTTGCTTCAAGGGAAGGACTGAAGTACAGTTACAACTTGACTACCATGCCAATAAAATGGCATGGATGACTTCTTTTCTTTTCATGACTGGCTGGAGCGATTCGACAGAATGATTGGGAAGACAGTGGGACGTAAGGTATTGCTTTACTGGATAACTGCAGTGTACATGGAACTGAGAAAACTTTGCCGAATTTGAATAACGTTACTGTGTTCTTCCTCCCCGCAAACACCAACTCAACACTGCAGTCGTTAGATGATGGAATCGTTGGCACAATTAAGAGGCGTTATAGACGTCGACAGTACGAGAGATGCTTGGATTTATTAGATAAACAGGGAGATGGTATTTACAGGATTGATGTTCTAACTGGAATGCGGTGGATTGAGCAGATCTGGAATTGCCTTCCTCCTCGGGTCATATCTAATTGCTGGAACAAAACTGGGTTGTTTGGCAACATTGAGTCTGAAGATGCTACTGGTAGTGATGCTATTAATACTGATGTTGTGGACGAGGAGGCTGATGAAATTGAATCAGAGCTGTCAGAGGCTGTTTCCTCCCTTGTATCACCAAAAAGTCGTATTTCAGTTGCGAATTTACTCAACCCCGAGGGCTAGGATGACTGTCTACAGACAATCGGGGACGATGATTTCACTTCAGCTGTCCTTTTCGAGATGAAGTTTGATCAGTTACAGAAAGAAGGAGGTTTTGATGACGATACACGGCAGGCAGTTGAGCTCCCATCCGTGAATGACCAGTTGCAGGCACTTTCTATTGTGACACGTGTCTTTGAATCAAACGATATAGGTAGTTGGGCAGAATTTGGTGCATTTTGGAAGGCGAAATGGTCTCTGAAGGCACTAAGAAGCAACTAGAAGAGGCAGACTAACATTGATAACTTTTCCCGTTGAATACATCCCCGTTTCTCCATCCATAAAATCAGTTAATGCATACGGCTGTGTTCTCCCGACGCTATGCATGAATTGAGGTTTGACTGTACTTTGTAAGCTCCAATCCACTTATGTACAGTACCTCAATCCCTAATGGAAATACGTGACCCCACTTCAGGAAATGATATTACTTTCCAAATATTAATTTACCCGCCTTGAACAAATAAAATTCAAGCCTGTTACGAGAATTTGTGGTGATGGCTGTTGCTGGAAGGGATTTTACCTGTTTCTAGTACTATCTATGAAAAATTTTAGGGTAGCCTACTGTACTTCCTATCTTTTTACCTCGTAATTTTTAGTGATTTTTTACGACCAAGTACAGTAGTCTACAGTAGGTACACTACTGTACTGGCAATTTTCAGCCACAGACCGCTCGGGTGTCGGTTATATAGGTAGCACCCGAGTGGGCTGGGCTCTTAGGAGGCAGCGTCACCTTGCGAACCCTCCTCGCTCCTAAACATACTGTACACCTTGTCAACTGCTTTCTTCCATCCACCACCTTCCTCTCCCATCAGGGCGCTGGCGCTGGAGTATCGGCCCTCCACAAGAATACCATGATGGGAGAGGAAGGTGGCAGATGGAAGACGACAGTAGACAAGGTGTACAGCATGTTTAGGAGCGAGGAAGGGTCGCAAGGTGAGCCTGTCTCCTCCCAACTGCCCAGCCGAATCGGGTGCTACCTACTGTACAGTATACAACCGACACCCGAGCGGTCTGTGGCTGATAATTGCCACTTACTGTGCGCTACTGTACTTGGTCGTAAAAAATTATTAAAAATTACGAGGTAAAAAGATAGGAAGTACAGTACGTTACCCTAAAAAATCGCCATAGATAGTACAAGAAACACGTAAAAATCGCCTTTCAGCAATTTACACCAACAATTTGCACTGTAAAGTTTCAGTACTTTAGTTTCCTACCAGATCCGGTACTTTCCTCTACAGTTATTGATGGTTTTCTATGAGAGCTCATTGGTTGATTAAAGGATAAGATTATCTGACGTGGTAGAGCGCAGGGGACGTCGTAAGAATAGTCCACGAGCTTGCGGGATTCTGTGAAAAATCTGTAGTGTTTGGTACTTTTACTTTAGCCCGATAAACACGGCTCCTCAGGAGCTAGCTCAAAAAGAGAGTATTAGTCATGTAATACTCAGGAGACCAAATTTGGGTAAGCTTCAAAAACTAAAGTACCTTATGTACATTTTTTTGAACGAAAGTTACGGATAATTTACTGAAAATTCATCAAAAATACGTTAAACTCAATATCCAGTACATGAGCTGAGGAATCGGGAGCATTTTACCGTTCTTGAATAACTGTACTACAACCAAAGTTATGACAGTTTCTACGGTGAAGAACGATGATCCTCTCCAGTCCGGTTGATGCCATCAGCTCCAGAACTAAAGTACTCCTCCCTTCGATTCTCATCATGTTCATAGTATCTATTTAATATGTTGACTGTGAGGTATTGCTTCTGCGTCACATCTTTAGCAAATGGCACATCACTAAGCCGGCTCCACTTGAGTGCAAATCGGATACGAATATCCCTCCTGGCCAGGGTTCCCTGAAAACACACTCGTTGACATTCTTCCCTAGTATATTAAATTCTTCACTTGAAGAGGAGTTATGAGGCGCTCTCACCGCTGCCTGTCCCTTGAAAAAAAATTGATAAAGTAAACTGTTGAAGCTCGGAAACCTTCAATCTTGAAGGTACAGTAAAAGATTGCTCTAAATTTTATTTCCAATCCGACAATTGTACCTGTGTAGATGTTATACAGGTTGTAGTTACTAAAATGTCTTCAATTAAGCGCATCATATCCTTTGAGGTGTGAAAATTTGACGTTCTAAACCTCCTCTTCACATGTACAAATGAACCGTCTCATACGTTCTTAGTATGGCCTGCAACTAAGAAATTCAGGTCAATAGAGTCCTCAAAGCCTACAATAATACGCTAGGCTAAATACCAAAGTACGTATCGATTCTTGCTTTGTCTTCTACAGTTTTCTCCGCGTAGCTTTAGATATTTAAAAGAAGATGTAAGTCTCCCTTCCTTTTCACCTCTTCTTTAACGACGTGGAGGATAAACAGTACAGCATTTGCTGTCTTCTCATTCGGCTAGCATCCTTCTGGTAGTCCAAATATAAACGCATGAGTGATGTTACTACATGATACACCAAACAAGTCAATATTAAAACCAATAATAAAATGTAACTAGCCAGATTGCTCTAGAAGATGTGGGAGTAACACTTTTTAGGCGAAATCAAAGATAAGAGGAACGGTTCAATTGTCCGGCGAAACTATAGCCTTCATTTGGCATGTCTTATAGTACTGAAACTCATTATAAGCATCTGTCCTGTGTTGTTCAAGATAATGTTAAGAGCTGATGTACCGAGCATCACTAGACGGAATAGTCGCCATTGTGTTTTTCATTGTAGTGCACGTGTCACAAAAGTCGTTTCCAGATGCAGTAATTGTCAAGGCTTGCATTAGATCTTTCCACTACCTGAGGAATAAGTTATACGAAACGGGCCCGATAGGCACTCGTAAAGATGGGTAAAAACGCAGCAGGCCTGATATTGCGTTGTTCCATTGTTCCACATAAATTTCATGTACGGATACGCTTTTAAATGAACTAGGTATTAATCGTAAGGGAATTTCATTAATCGAACCATGTCCTCTTGGAAATTAAAAACTATTGCTCGAAACAAAAGATTTCAAAAAGGCCTGTAAATTGGTTTAGCAGTACCTTGCCTCTCTTTACGCACCTCCTTATGCTTAGAGACATACATGGCTGGTCCAGGGTTAGCGGACGTTATTTTTTCTTGCCGTTCGATAGCCTTGACAGAAAGTTGCAGTGCTGGAGCAAACGCTGGGCGACAAAGCCGATTTCCCTTGAAAAAGTAAGAAATGGTAGTTCGACCAACAGAACTGCTGTACTCTCTCCGCCTTTTCCCTCTGTCAATATTACCAATGGTAGGCATAGAATCGTTTGCTTGCGCAGACTGCGCAGCAAGCGCGAATAGAATGAATCGCATATGGGATATTCTATCAACCTCCGTGAATTTGTAAAAGTCTTTAGCAATGTTGGATATTATAGGGCAGTCACTTGGGACTTGACAGCTGCATTGGGCCATTAGAGAGCGATAGTGGACCAAGTATTCTGAATCGACGTCGGGGGTTCGGAGAGAAAGAGATTTGTTGTTGGCTTGGACGTCTGGGGTACACGATTACCTTCTTCAAAACCTGTAATATTGAAAACGAGATCATCATGAGGATCGTGAGTTGTGGGGTCCCGTGGTGGGTAATCTTCTCTTACTAGAGTAGAAGAGGGGAATGGGGAGAGGCCGGAAAGAATTAGCTGCTCCACGTCCATGTTGTGATGGGGCTGGAAGCCATCACACGAGCAGGTCACCAACAAAATTTTGTTTTTTCAGTTTAGAAGTCTTCCTATTGTTTTTTAAAAAAGCCCTAAAAAATTGAAAAGTTGTGATATCAAAACCCAATAAAACAAAATTTGAAAATAAAAAACTAATCTGACAGTCGGATGTAACGCCAGATGTTACACTAGGAAAGCAACTAAAATGAAAATGGTGAAGAAGTACATAAGGTACTCTAGTTATTGATCCTTACCCATTTTTATGTCCTCTACTGGTCTCAAGCTCGCCGGGTTTCCAGGAAAAAGCGGCTTCGCGTCTATGGCGGCACCGTGGCGGTTGTTGGCAGTTGTTAAAGGGATACCGGGGGAATAGGGGTGTGGTGGGGGGAGAGTCCGGACATCAAGCTGAATTTATTTCGCAACTAACCAGCCTATTACAACGTCTGACGGCTTGCCAGCTTCCTGCTAATATCCATCCTTCGCTCCCTAAGGGAAGGGGTAATATGGAATGCTTCCTCATACCTTTCCATTCTATCCCGTGCCTCAGCCAATTGAATTTATTCCATAAATCAGCGTTTCTTCTCTTTTGCAAGCATTTCACGCGCTTTCTTGATGTCTATAAAGAGCTGCTTTTCCTCATCTCTTTTCTTCCACTCCTCCTCAATTTCAATCATAGCGTCTAAAACATCCTCCCTTGTTAGCTCCAGTCCTAAAGTAGTATCAAAAAATGCCGCCTCTATTAATTGGCTCAGGTGGCCCGAACCTCCTACACTCTAAACTTAAAAAACTAAAATGAGAATTAACAGACTGATAGCTGACTAATTTATTACAATTACTATTAACCCTCCGAACTCCATTTGGTACCGCATTAAACAGACTAAGAGACCAAATTCCAGCGCACCTGAATCCCTAGAATATGTTGGACTCTGTAACTGCATGATCGTAACCCTGTATCAAACAGTACCACAGTTTTAGTCCTCCCAGCTTGTAACCCTCGAGAGCAAATCACGTAAACGATTATACTCAACCGCAACAAGCGCATTGGAATGCACACTGAAAGGACCAAATACGGAGACATCTAAAGGCTACAGCCGGCCACTAGTATGTGCCGGTAGTGCCATAACCAATATACGATTCTTATTAAACTCCGAAACTACAGAGCTCGACAATTGTGAACATAAAGCATCGAAAAATAAAACCAGCCAAACATACGAATGAAAGCCCCAGTCTTATCTGCGGTAAAAATACCTTCGCCCACTTAGAAAATACAAATGTGTCCACGATCACAATATAATTGCGCCAAGAAAACATCCTTGTCGAACTACCATAGAAACAGGAACTTACTGGACTACATAGTAAAGCATCGGTTCCCTTTCACCATTAAACAACACTTTAGGGAAAACAGGTTTCCCATCAGCACGCAAAGCCAGTAGAAAAGAGATTCAGTTGGTGTATCGAGAACCATATTTCTTTCTGCCCGTTTCCAGCCTCCGTAATCACTCTATGGGATACCTTCCGATGAAGATCTCTACCTGGAGTGAATCCAGTCTTATTAAAGTAAAAAATCTGCTCCGGACATGTAATAATATACCGTGACTACATGTTGCTTACTTGCGCAAGAATGAGGAAAACATCTGGCTGGTGAATGATGTGTTCCGAACATCTTCTAAATGTCGCGGAGCGAGACGTCAGAGCTTGTTACTGTGGCGGTTGATAAAGGCTGAGACCCAAGACCTTGAAATTTTGCATTTGGATAAAAAGTCTCGACTCGCATCTTGCTGCATATTGTTTTTGGCGTAGTTGCGGGCCAGAGTCGAAACTTCTGCCGGATCTACGAAGGTTTGGTCCTTGAAAAAGTCCAATAACCTTTGCACCAATATCTTCTCTTCTTCAAACGTAAGCGCAGTCAACTTGAGGGGCCTGAGTGGAGGTAGAAGCCGCTTTTAGTTTTCGTAATTTTTGGGCTAGGCTTTTGAGCGACCGATGAAGGGAAGAGCGGGGTGATGTTGGTTCTTGCTCCAGTTGGTACGCCAGTTGCCCATTTGTGATACTGGAACTGCGTTCAATCGCTAGTTTCGCATTTGAGAGGGCTTTAATCGCGAAATAATCTTGTCTCTTGATGGCGTAAACGGTGATTGCCATGGCTTACATATTTCCGGGCGAAGATTTGGTTAAAAGATGTGTGTCAGCATGTCAAGGGACCTGAGATTTGGCCTTTTCCAACTTTTTCTCATTATTACCGCGAAGGGTTATGATTAACATTGCAAGTGGATTTCGTTTTTCTATTTCGGCAGGAGACTGAAGAGAATGTTCTTTAGAGGATCACTATTTCAACTATAAACGGCCATTTTCCGTCTGTTTTCGTGTTATTAGTGCTAACTCTTCTCTCTTAACTGTGGCTTTGTTTGGTAGGGAAATAATTCTCCATTACCGAGACACAGGCAGTTTACCAACAGAGGTATGAATTATTTTCACGTTTCTGTCTGTCGACTATTACATAAAAGTTTTGGTTTTTCCAATTTTTCCAATGTCATAGATCTCATGGGCACCTCGCAAGCCCGTTCACTAGCGTTAGAGCCTTCTCCAAGAATAAGTTGTTGATAGGGAGACACGGGAAATTCGATGCGAATTTAAGTTTAAAATTACATATTACTCGTCAAAAGAAACCCTTTTCCCTTTCTCAATGGAGAGCTGCACTAGGTTCAGTACCGAAAAAAAGCGCACGGAGTGCTGTAGCTTGTGTCCATATCTATGCCCCAGTACCTTGAACTGTTTAAGACGTTCATTTGTGGCTTCGTGTCGCGCTCGAGTAAACTTGAAATCAACATAGCCATCTTCCATTTCATCACTGCAACAATTCACACTGGGATATACCCGGTCGGCCATGAACTTCTCGTTGGGTGATAAATGTCATTTTAACCGTAAAGGAAATATTCTCAAATCAGAATGTGATCCACAACGAAAAGATCTGCGAGCCCATACAACATTACTTCCCTGTACGCTAACCCTTATAACATTGTATCGAAGCCCAGATCCTCAGAATTTGTGGCTATACCACTGTGAGCTCAACGAAGTGGGCTCAAATATCATGAAATCAGTACCATCACCAAATATTTTGTATTGAGGTCGCTCTCCCCTCATTAAACATTTACTACTGTCAAACTTCTTCGAGTCAGTAACATTAAGACAAAGAATAAAAGTGACCACTGTAAAAGAATGAGTTGAATTACGATATTAAGGCTGGAAATTCGTTTCAAACCTCTCAAACTCTACAACCTAAATGTTTTTTCATCGAAACCAGAAAAGGCTGGCGTTGAAGTGCTCCTTTTTTCAAACTTCAATAAAAAAACCCCACAGTAAATGACAGGGCTCAATTGTTGATGACAGTAATGAAGTCATTAAATTCCATAGTGCTTACCCCAAAATGTCAAAGGAGCCGCGAAAGCGGGGACCTTCGTTGCATTTCTACCTTTTCGGCCCTCCGAGAGCATGCATGATGCTTCTATGGTGATAGCAGTCTCGAATAGTGGTGGGAGAGAAATTTCGTAGTATCAACATCATTGTAGTACATTAGTATGTTCTGGAATGCACACTGGAATAGCTAGGTAATGCAATGTGTATGAAGCCGAAACATGTCACAAACTAAAAAAATTCTTAGAAAATAATCAATAAATTTGAACAAACATTCGCCAAAACATCCCCCAATCATTCTACAAATGTTTTCCAAATATTTTCCAGAAAATTTCCAAAATTTCGCCGGACACTCGCTAAACATTCCCTAAATATTTAAAAATATTCGAAAATTGAAACGAACTGATAGTCTCACATAAGAACGTAATCACGACATACCGCTTATTTGGGAACATTTGCGACTTCAATAAAACCAAGCTCGACTATTTACTTTTTTAATTGGTGCGGAGTATTGAGGAGTAAAAGCGTGAGCGAATATCAAGTATTAGCAGAATTAGAGATTATTTGACTTTTGTCACGCTCGGTAAAAAGTGATAAACTCTAATTTGGAGGTCGGGTCTCCACCATGAGATGAATAAAACTGGAAATTGACAAATTTGGCGAGTAATACTCCTAAGAGAAATATGGGAGAGATGAAATTGTGTTTTTTGATTTCGTGTATGGTGCCAAAACTCGAACATCGAATGAAAGTGAATCTAAGGTTATTACGGTATCAAACTTACAGTCAGAGGCTTCAATAGTACATCACATCCACTTGATCTCCACTTGGATGGGGCCTGGGACTACCCAGAAACTAATTAGTCTCGCTATAGTTTTGCCGTCCGGAGTCCTGTCGGGGTCCATTTAGCTATTGGGTGGAGCCTGCGCGTCGTATGGCGATTGAGCTATCAATTACTCGGCTGGATCCTCTGATATATTCTAGGTTGTTACATGAGAAATGACTACAGAGTAAGGACCCGACCATATTACACACTATCATCGGAAAATGCTGACCTTTGAAGCTGTCTTGAGGAAGTTCAGGCATAAAAAGGATGGTGAGTTCGTTTCTATTTGGAGTATTTCCCCCCGTTTCTAATAGAAAACCATTTCCATGACAAATTTAATATGACATGGCGCAACAAAGACACCGTGATGCTGTATGTAGAGCTGAATGCCTCTGTAGATACCTCTGGGCTTGCCAACGAAAATCGGGCTTTTGCGATAGTCGATCAATAAATTTTCTTTTGAATGATAGGTTTTCACGCATCTCCCTCAGAGATACGAGAAAACCTACTATTTACAGTAGAAAGATTATGCTAAGTTCCGCCAGCAAGGCGTACAATGTATGGCTACAAATTATTGTCCCGAATTACATGAAAGGTACTGTATATGGAATAAAAATTGGGTTGCGAGAGACATATGAAGTACTTTGCATGGCTTTGGACCGCAAATTGTGTACGTAGCTCTGCGACAGAGTGTGGTAGGCACAAATCTCGGACAAAAAATAATGTAGAGGCTACTTTGTCTCTTTATTCCAGGTTTTTGGTACTCTTTAGTTCGCTCCCATTTTTTCGCGTTGTCTATATAAATGTGGGTTAAGAGGGATTCAGGCCAGAAACCAGATGGCAAGGCCGTCACTTCCAAAAAAATTTCAAGCTCCAGCTCTCAAACAAAACCACGGAGAGGGTTCAGGCTCTGATCATGATTCCGATTCCGCTGGATATGTTCTTAGACGTAAAGCACCAAGTGCTTCCTTGTTATAATTCCACCCCTTCCACCGCACTTCGGCCAATGGCGAGGAATCTGCAACAAAATAAAAGAGGAAACAGATAGAAATCGACCAAGAATGTTTAAAGAGGTTCAAGGCCACCTCTGACAAGGCGAAAGAGGTGAGAAACGGGCGAAAAAGGCGAGATCAGTATTATTTCGAGGCTTGCGAGCAGTATTTACTAAGCGAACACCCAAAATACTCCAATATGAAGGAGGCTGACATAGGAAGCGGTACGGAGAGAAAATCGGGGCCCGTAACCCCCCGTCTTGCAAGGAGAATGACATTATTTTCGCGCAAAATCTATTTGGAAGAATCTATTTGGATCAGAATCTTGCTGGCAAAAAAACATCACAGGCGGATTGAATTCCTGAACGAATAACCTCTAGGCTAAGGATCGCGTTATATAGATAAAGAAAAACACAGAAAATCAAAGAAAAAAAGAAAGAAAAGAAAGGAAAAAAGGAAAAAAGGAAAAAGGAACAAAGGAAAAAAGGAAGAAAGGAAAACGGAGAAACTAAAAACAAAATAAAGAGGAAAAAACCTTCCAGTACTTGCGGGAAGCGATACTCATAAATTTTGAAAAGAATTTTAACTGGGACTGACTCACATGATAATACAAAAACTGACAAGTGTTTCTCATGGCACCCCATAAGAAATTTATGCAGATTTCATAGAATTTGCAGACCGAGCATATAACGGTACGGCTTATAATTGAAATTTGGGCTTCCATTTCGGTATTCATTCTTTCCACAGTCCCGAAGGCTTAAGCAAAATCACGAGAAGTCGATACCACTATCACTTTTAGAAGAAAAGGATGAGAAAAGGCCGCTTAAGGGACTTCAACAGACAAAAATGCAAGGAAAGGCTGCGTAATCGGAAGAAATCCATCAAGAATTTCCCCGGACCTCACCACGAAAGTAACTGTTCTATTTTTACTTCAACTGCAGCCCTCTCATTCTTTGAGAGCAATGTCACATCGATTCGCCAGAATAAGGCTAACATGTTGCGGCGACGCAATTTGCGCAATTTTATTTCAACTTTAACGGCTCAAATAATACGGAATGGCTCACTATATTCCGATCTGGGGAGCAGTACAACGTTTAAGTCATCGATTTGATTTGATTTCCGGTAACTAAGACGAATACTTAAAGAAATTGCCATGCTACTAACGCTAGGCTATTGTGCTGCATGATTTGAAGGAGACTAGTGGGCACATGGCGATAGTGTGATCTAGAGATATTATTTAGAAAGCATTAGTCCATTTGTCGGAGAATTTCTGGGAGAGATTAGAGTGGCTTCTTACTACACGGGGGTTATGTTGAATACAAGAATTTATACATAGTTTATGAACTAGCGGGGCAACATTTATGTTGACTGTATTAAATATAATTAAATGGGCTGCCCAACTCCGTAGGTTTCATCGACGAAACTTCGATAGTTATCGCCTGCCCGAGTGGATCTCATATGCTCCAACTTGTTTAAAATAACGGACACAAACACAAGCAATCACTTAAGTTTCAAACATTGATCGCACCGAATGGAGAAATACTACATGCATATAGCCTTAAGAAAGCCGCTGCAGAGAATGGAACGGACGGTACAGCTGTGATTTTGAAACCATGTTACCAAATTTACTAAATTCGGGAGCATTACAGTGACGCCTAAACGGAGATAATTGTTAAAGTAGGCGCTTTTATTTAGCAGTTATGTATCAAATAATTCAATTGCAGCCATATCAAACTGCTTCCAATCGAGACATGGAAAAAGAGAGGATCAAATTTGAATTAATCTTAAAGGAGATCAAATCATATTTAATTGCGATAGACTCTGAGCACAAAGTGAAAGTCTTTATGTTGGAACCCTGCATCTAGCTGTGATGCTACTTAGCAACGTCCGTAACTGCACCAAACAGTAACAGAAATCAAGTAATTTTACTTTCCTCTACCTCCGGTTCCAAGAATATGTAGGTTTGAAAAGTCTAGAAATCATTCAAATTTATGACCCAGTATCTAGATCGTCGATATAAAAGTGTCCATTACGAGATCTTATTTAGTTTTTTCGCTTCGTTGCGCCCTTTCCGTTGAGTTTATCTCTTATTAACCTCTATTTCTAACTTGGCTCATTACAAAGCAAAAATAGTTTTAAAATCCAATTTTTGCCAAATCCGTAAGCCGAAGATTCATGTCGACTAGTTACTTTCTTCCAGCTCTCTTGATGATTTAATACATTAATCAGAAGATAAAGCCGCACTACATTGGCCCCACTCCCCTTTGGCGTCTTTTATTATCCAACTAGTCGCCATAACTTGCAGTTATATCCCTCTATTTCGCACTGTCAAATTTCTTTGACAGCGCGTTTTTCCGCCTTTTCTATCGACAACGTCATCAGTAATCTCGCTATAGTAGGTTGGAAGTACCCACAAAGTTTTTTCGTAATTTTCGGGTCGGCCATTGCAAGTAGATTTTTTTGATCATATTTTAAAACTAACATTGTCCTTGCCAGTAGGTGGTCCCTGAGAGTATCTTGAAAAGCTGCCTACATGGTGCCCGGAGTCGATAAAAATGAAATTAATTATTCATTTTGCAGTACGCTGTAGTCACGAGTACTGTGAGAAGATTTGGGACAGTGCCTAGGTCAGTCATTCCTATACTAACCACTACCAGCTCGCTTAACATTCAAGATTTCTCAGACTACCTAATAAACTGGCAAGTTTCTTGCGCCAGAAAGTAACTGTGAACAGCCAGAAATGGCTGTGCGACAAATCTCCCGTAAATTGTCGGTTTTTGCACCGTTCACTTGGGTCATTGGAAACTGACACTTATTATCGGAAGTTTTTGGGGCTTTTCTGTTAGTCTTACAGAGTACTTTTTCTGCAGTCTAGCACAGCACTTAACATACTGGACAAAAGCCACAGTAAACGTCGCAGGTAGGCGGTTTGTTCCCTAAATTTTGGCCATTTCGGTAATAGTCGCCCGTCTTTCTCAATAATTCTCGACAACCGAACCACCTACCCGACAACTCTTCTTTTTTTCTTCTTACTTGACCAAAGATACCGGTGCGGTTTTTATTTTTTGTGCCTTTGCTGCTCCCGAACTCAAAATTTTCGACCAGGTCGCACATCTGTTTCCTTGTTACACCGCCAGGTACGTGTGCTCCCCACATTTACGTAGAAGTGGCCGATTGCACAATACCACACCCGCGGCGTACCATGAGCAAGGATTTTTATTTAAACTCCCCAAACACTCCAAAACGTAACTATTCTTTTTTATGACTTATTTGAACTCGTTTGCAAGAGTCTCAAAAAGGTTTTGCGCACATTTTCTTGCCACAAAAGTCTTCATCATCTGGTTCACATTTCCGGCTACGTCTCTTCTAATTTCCTTTCGTTTCATATTTGACAGTGTAAGCCTTCTTAACTACAACTTTTTGCTTGATAATTAGGTCCTCTACAGTCGAAAATCTTAGGTTTGTCCTATTTTGTCTTTTTAAGGAGGTTTATGGACTAAAGCCACCTCATTATTGGGCGGCGATTAAGTAATAGGTTTTTAAAGGCATTCAACGCAATAGATTGATTAGTCAGGATGATGATAATATCGATCGGCTCTCTTTGAAGAGAAGGGGTGTTTATATTGGTTATGACCGGCACAGACTCAAAGAAGGGGGTTTCAGGCTTGATGGATAGGACTAATTTTCATAACGGCTTGATAGAGGCCGAGACAGTGGGAGCAATTGGTGCAGTACTCTAGTTGTGTATTGTGGCCATAGAAGTGTGCTCAGTGCATTTAGGGAACTCGAAAATTACAATGGACCTGCTTTGTGCTCGTTTCGCCGGATTCATGGTGAGCTAAAATGGGATTTGAGGAGGACACTGGTAAATGTGCCGTGTGAAATTTGGGAGGAACTTGGATGGTTAAAAAGATGGTTCATATTTCGATAGTGAGGAAAAATATAAGAAAAGAGGTAAAGGAGAAGGGTGAGAGGGGGCTGTAGGTTGTTGATGCACGAACAAGGCATCTCAATGATCTGAAGAGGCCCGATGAAAAGCAGAGGGTTTCTGAGGGTTTATGATATTGTATTTGGCGCCAGTTATGTTTCTTAAGGGTTGTGAAAACCGGTCGGGATACGAGTAGCTATTTTCCAAATAAACGGATTTTGCAGTAATAAATTGCAGCCTGTAACTCGTTAAAAAATTTTACTCTTATTAGATTCTCATGATTAGTTTCGTAAACTCTGTAGTTTCTGTTCGACAAATTTAAGCAATTGATGTGATTTTGTAAGAACGAAAAAATAAATTTTCAATATTCATTTATCCCAATTTTTCCCTTTCCATTTTCCCCCACGTCTCTGCTTCCTCCCCAAGGTAGTCCTTCAGGTCTTTCGCTCGTTAAATGCCTCGTGAAACCATTTTACTCCCTTAAAATTTGTGGCTTAACCGATGCAACTGAATGTATTTGTAGTATTATAGCTGAAAGTAAAAAATCAGATAAAACATGCATCATTTTTTTAAAAATTTCTCACTCGAATACCATGTGGTCATTGTTTTCATCCATGTTCGATGGCCGTCTTAGTGGCGTTGGCCCTGAATAGCGAGACCATATTGATATCGAAATTGGTAGGGTAAGCGGTAGGAGGGCAGGAGGGTGGAACCAGTATGACCGCGGTCGTTAGTTCTGTACCCTGGACGAAGAGTGGGAACTCGAGCTGACAGTCTAGTACTGATCGGATGGCGTGGTATACCAGGACGTTATGTAGATGTGGAGATGTATTCACCTTGAGTAAGATGGACAAATACAGACAGCCTAGTCGGCGAAGTCTTTTATCTGGTGATTTCAGTGTTGGCACTGGAGCTGTAACGAATCGGAGAGAACCAAAAGTCCCAGGAGCCGGCGGAGCATGACTGCCCACTGGATGTTCGAGACCGCTGTGGTTGTGGAGTTTTTGGAACAGATGAAGGCGGCTGCAGGAGTATGCCTACAGGAAAGGACGCGAGTGACTCCAGATAGCTTGGGTGCCGTAATGCACTGGGTTATGGTAGGCCGCCCAAGAAGCTTTGTACGGGTTGACCTTAGCTCTGACTTCTTTCTACTTACTGTTAAGCATGTTTTCCTATTAATAATACAGTACCTTAGGGCGATGGGAGCTTTCAGTTGCATGGACTACTGCAGTCCAACCTTTGTTTACGCCTGATGTGCTAGAGCGAAGACGTTCAAACACCTCACGAGCCTCAACGCCGCTCAGGCGAAGAAGAAGTGGAAATACCAATAATTTCTTCCTGAATTGTGTATAAAAAGCAGGCTAGTTCCTTCCTCATCTGAACGCTTCGAGGTTGGTATCTCGTGGCATTTGTCGTTGTTATGCCACTTTTCAGAACTGTCGCCACTCGCGCGATGAAACTGGTTGAAAATGTGCAAGTTCTCCTTTTACAACGACACTTGGCATACTCAGTTACCTCCAACGCTGCATTTTTTTCTTACTTGACTCCCCTCCAATTGCTGGTAGAGTGAATCAATATCTGCGCCTGCCGCAATATTTCATGTACAAGCAATTTACTATAAATGCTGACTGAGTATCATCTAACTTATCTGTTTCAGAAAATGAACCACACAGGTTTCCTCCGGTTTCTTGCTTTGATATTTAAAGCAGGAAGGAGTTAATAGTCAGAGGGACAGAGACAGAGCTGGAGACATTGGCGTGAGACATTGGTCAGGACTTATGCAAGTAACAACCGGGCCTGTGCCAGCAGGAGAGAATTGTCCCCGTAGAATGGGATCTAGATTATTCCAAAGCAGAGGAGTTCCATATACAACGCTGGTCGTTTGGGGGTCGCTGAAGCGCAAATGATGCCGTGGCCGCTCAGCTGGAAGGGGAGGAAAGTAGCTCGGCCAGGATGAGCTGAACGGGGCCCGAACACTCTGGTTCTTCCGATGATCATATAGAGACCAATGGACGTGTCTTCACGGATCAGAAGGCTGAAGGCACGGCGGAGGCCATCTGTAGTCCCCTCGAGAGTCCCGTTGCCTACAAAGAACTGATTCCTTTGCTGATTGGGAATAGTCAGGTTAATTTTTTCGTTTCTTCATTATGTCTGCCAGTTGTGCCCAACACTTGACTCAGACTAGATTCAAATACCATGTCGTCGAGCAGAACAAAATTATTATAGCGCAGGAATCACAACCAACCATAGCCACTTAAAATCAACCTAAACCACCACCAACGTGGTAGGAGATGGTTCTGGTCATTGAAGTTCTCCAGAATTCAACCTCATTCCTTCTCCAGCAAATCCTGTCAACAGCGTCGTAGTACCCGTCTGCATCCAGAACTCGTCACAATCCTAACCTGCTGATTACACACCTGGACAAAGGATACCATCAGAAAGGCTGAGACCCATCAATACTGATATGCATTACGATATAAAATAACTATGCAAACACAGAATAAATATCAAAAAAAATATATACGAGAGAGTCGCACAAAGTGATATGATTAACACTCTTTCTTGCGGTTCGACAGATATCTATGCATCAGTATTATTGGTATCACGAAGTTAGGGTCCATCACAGTGCTTCTCGAATATCAATCCCGGTAGAGACTTCGTGAGAATGTCTGCAGTCATCTCATCCGTTATACGGTACGTTACCAGAATTTAGCCTTCATTCACCTTGTCCATGAAGAAATTTGCCTAATAGCAACGTTCTTGGCGTGTGTAACCCCTTCATTGGATCAAGTAACGGCTCCTTGATTGTCTTCATGGAATTCAGTGGCATTCTTCTGCTCACTGTCAATATCTATCAGAAGTTGTGTAATCCATATGATAAACTTCGTGCATTCACCCTGAGTGCAGGACTCAGCCTCAGTGGTAGAAAGGGCGACTAATCCCTGCTTGTCAGTCTTCCACAAGATGGAAGTGTTCCTTAGCAATAGCACAGACCCACTCGTCGATTTCTTATCAGCGTGATTTCCTGCCCAGTCTAAATTACAGCATACCCGTAGAGTCGGCTCTTTCTCCCTCTCCAACCGGAGAGCGAATACTGCAGTACATGGCAAGTACCGCAATATCTTTTTAAGCTTAACCAAATGAACCTGACATGGTGCTGAAGAATACTGAGAAATAATACAAAATTAGGCTGAAATGTCGGGGCGGTTCCTAGTGAACACAAGCAACAAAAAGACAAGCAGATCTTGATATTACCCTTTTTCGATGTTACTTCTTTGAACTGCCACCAGTTCTCGCATAGCACTCTCACTCATTCGAGTTGAAACCGTTTTGCACGAGGCAATGACAAAACGCTCGAGTACTTGCGTCACGTAGTTCACCTGCGATAGCAAGCAACAGTAGAGCCTCTCTTCAACATAGTTCGTAGTGTCTATCTACGATAGAACTGTCCTCATATGAGGACAAACTTCTTTATCATACAAAAATGTACAGTAAGCAAAACATTTTTGGAGCCCCGTAAGAATTTACTAAAAGTACTCTAAAACATAGAATTTCTGTAAAGAGGTGCCCACTGGCTTCAACTCTACACCACTTTCAGCTAAATTCTTTATCTACAAGATAAAATGTGGCAAATGGCACTAAAATCAAAGGTTATTAAGTGGAATAAAGTAGTTGTACCCTGACTAGCGCTGAAATTACCGAAAAGTTTGTTTTGATCGAGCTTCACTACTGTTGAAACTATAGTTAGCAAAAGACTACATGAAAAGACTTTTTGTACCTAAAAATACTACCCTAATCTGTGTCTCATATGAGAACAATTATATGAGAAACAATGGTCCTATAGACACTAGAAACATTCCCAATGCGCCGTTTTCCTTCACTTCGAGGTGCTCTCCAATTTCTCTCTTAACCTGGGATACCTCTTCTGAATTCTGGCCAATAAAGACAATTTAATCAACCTATAGCAAGAACCACACCGATACCCTGTGGTATAAGCAGTCATCTGAGCGTGTTTGAATGAATCTTAGAGTCTTCACCACTGTTCTCCACTTTTCGTACCACAGTCTCGGCGACGGCTTGAGATCGTAAATTTCCAGCCAGAGTTTTTGCTTCTCATTCGCTCTGCATATACTAGTCCCTCAGGTGCTTTGATATAGAGTTTGCTTCCAATTCTCATCGAAAGAAAGCTGCCCAGACGTCCATTTGCTCAATGACATATTCCCTCTTGACTGCCACTGCAAGGCATGTTCTAACAGTAGAGAAATCAACTACAGGGCGAAAGTGTCAAGGGTGTCTCTCTGAAGATACCCCTTCGCGAGTATTCGAGCCCTATATCTCATGAATATGCCCGCAGCGTCTCTCTGACGCAAGAAGGTGAATCTCGCGGCATTTTGTGTACTCCTTTCGGCCGACTCACCACCTCTCATGTTCTGTGACAGCGTAGTGAAGCAAGGTCTGAGTCGATAACCTCCTGCCACTTTTCAGCGCCATTCTCATTAAGCGCTCGCTTCATCGTAGTAGATTCTGAATTCGAGAATTGAATGAATTATTAGTTGAAACTGCGGTTATTCCAGCTGAAGGAGAGTAGTACTTTGAAGTGTTTCGTTCCCTCCGTGGATAACGGGCCTCCAGAGCGTCATCTCCGTCGAGAAGGCTGTGCTTTAGCAAGTCATCTACCGTGCCGGTAGTCAAGTCAACCTCCACATTACCTCCAGCATAGGCGTCTTGTTCACCTGGAGTAGTGCTGATTGTTAAGTCGTTCCTATCTGTCAACCATTCAATGTCAGTGTCGGTGCCAGTAGTTGGGCTTGTTTTACTGCCTGTTTGGCATCTAGATCGTAGGAGCCTCCTTTTCTGTTCCAATCTCGTGCAGAGAATTCCTTTCAAAAAAAGTAATGTCCAACGCCAGTACCGCCATATTTCAAAAGGTCATCCACAAATCATACTGAATCTTCTGATGACAAGCGACCTCAATACCAATCTCTGACTTGGGGTGCGACTTTTTCCGAAGATTATTTGGTACGTGGAACCATCAGAGACATTCGAAAACCCTCGGGTATTCTGCCTCCGGTTCTTCTCCAGACATAGCTTCGTGAGAAGACTTCGTCCTATCCAGCGAACTCGGGAACAGGTTCCTCATATAGCGGCGTGGACCACTGCTTCCGCCCAAAACACTAGAGGGAGCGAAGCGCTCTACCATGGACATTGCCGTTTCAACAGATAACCAGATTGTTTCTCTGCTAAGCCGCTCAAGTTCGGAGAATATTATGGTGACATGAAGTGTCGATTACATTGCGTCTAGATATTCCTTCATGGCAACATACTCCTTCCCCCCTTGTACTCTATAAACGCTTGATGGTGCAGTCAAATTTCTTCTCCAACTAGGCTTTAAACAGCTTTATTTTCTCAACCAATTGACTTTTTCTCACGATTGGTACTATAACCACATACCTAGAAAAATCATCGACGAAAAGACAAAAATAAATTGGCTTAGAGAATGATTCCACTGAAATTGGCCCACAAACATCGGAATTAATAACGGATTTCTTCTGCTTGACATGTTATTGTGCAGAGTCTGCCTGGTCTGCTTGCTGCGCACGCAGTTTGAGCAAACGTCTGATTGATTTTTTCTGTCAAAAACTTTCAATATCCCCCCCAATCTTAGCTTCTTTGATTGAGTCCATGTTTTATGGCCGGGCCGACTATGCCATAGTCCATGTCTGAGCAGCTATCTGCATCTCTCAAGCCCATGCTGCGTATACTGGTTCCCTCCTCGCCAAAGAATACACTTTGACATGTTAAGCCACTCCGATAGCCTCACCTAAAAACTGTATGACGCTTACTTTGTCTCACTCAAATTGTACCTTCCTAAATTGACTCGAAACCCTTCCGTACGAAGACCTGCACATGACAGTAGGTTCTTGTGGAGGCCTAGTACCAGAAGCACATCATGAATCAAAAGAGTTCTCCTGTATTCATCTTCTGTACTGACGTACGTCCTCACCCTGAGATCACCCTGATGTTTAGAAAACAGTTCCTTTTCGTCCCCGAGCACTACGGCCGCGCCTCTCTATTTTCTCTATTACTTCTAACCAGTCCGCGTCTGATGCCATATGATTGGACGTTCCGGAGTTCAGCAAGAATTCGTAAGTATCACTTTTATGTGTACTACCATTCCATGCTTCCAGGGAGACTGATTCAATTTCGCTGTTGCAGTCGGATACATCCACTATCCTGTCAAATTCTGTATCACCAGCGTTACGGCACTCAAATCCAGGTCTGGTGTCCACGCTTTGTGCAGTAAGAAGCCTGGTGGGCTGGGAGTCCCTACTTAATTGCCCCTCTTGTCGATCTAATCGACGTGATTGAGCTTTTACCACCTGCCCTCCTGTTAGAGCATTTCCTTATGAGGTGCCCAATCCTGTTGCAGCCGAAACATCTGCGCTTTTACGTTCCCTTGCCTCCTTGCTTTGCTTGAATACCTCCCTTCTGCTCCTGAAACTAGCCTTCGAGGGGTGACCATGGTTCCCTGCGCGGAGCTAGCTTCCTCCTCCGCACATCAATTGCCCTCATACTCTTGCAAGAGTGTGGATGTCACTGTCTCCCAATTTAGGGATCCTGGCCTTATCTGCACCGATGCAATGACTGGCCAACAGGGGACGGTTTCATGTCTCCGAAAGCTACTAGTAGCAGGGCAACTTGAACGTCTTATCGATCTTACTCTCCATTTTCTCCATTCGGTTGAAGGTCTGTTCGAAAGCGCCCTCGAAAGGCTGCATAGACTCCCCGCCGTATTTCATCACCGAAAATCTCGTCTGAATCTATACCTTGGTGGCTGTATTAGTCAAAGCATACCTGTCCTGAATCCTCTTCCACATCGCGTACGGGATTCCTCTCACTGCTAGGCACAGCGTCAGTGGGCCATCACCGCGTCCTT
Source organism: Kappaphycus alvarezii (assembly GCA_002205965.3). Taxonomy (NCBI): domain Eukaryota; phylum Rhodophyta; class Florideophyceae; order Gigartinales; family Solieriaceae; genus Kappaphycus; species Kappaphycus alvarezii. The sequence continues at coordinate 553,304 of NADL03000035.1, read as the reverse complement.
GAATCAAAACTACCCTAGCAGTGAAGAAGGCCTTACGATACTCTCCATTTAGGCCTCCCTCCTGGATAATAATGTCCACCTCTATTTTGCGAAGACCCGTGTTTGCCTCGAGTTCTGCCTCAGTTCCGGCACACCACAGCTGTAAGTCCTCTCCAGGCGACCGTGGAATCTGTACATCTTCTTTTCTTGCTCCATTAGAAAACGATGCCGACAGAGAACACAAGATTGGAAAACAGTCAGCGACGTTCAAGATACTCACCTACCGGTTGTTAATCCGACTGGAAGAATTGCTAGAAGGCAAAAATATAGAGAAAGTTCAGAGCTAGGTTGATCAGTGATATGAAATTTTCGGTGATTGAGAATGGAAAGGTCAATTGTTTCGTTCCTTCATTAGGTCTGCCAGTTGTGCCCAACACTTGACTCAGACTAGATTCAAATACCATGTCGTCGAGCAGAACAAAATAATTATAGCGCAGGAATCACAACCAATCATAGCCACTTAAAATCAACCTAAACCACCACCAACGTGGTAGGAGATGGTTCTGGTCATTGAAGTTCTCCAGAATTCAACCTCATTCCTTCTCCAGCAAATCCTGTCAACAGCGTCGTAGTACCCGTCTGCATCCAGAACTCGTCACAGTCCGAACCTGCTGATTCCACACCTGGACAAAGGATACCATCAGAAAGGCTGAGACCCATCAATACTGATATGCATTACAATATAAAATAATTATGAAAACACAGAATAAATATCAAAACAAATATATACGACAGAGTCTCACAAAATTGATATGTTCAACTGGTTGAGCAGTTTACCTTTTTCTTATCTGAATGTTGGAAAAGTCGAGAGCCAGGTTTGACAGATGCGTAGAGATAAATTACAGCATTAGTTTTAAGAAACGTGTGCAAATGCATGTGTCATCAATTGAGTACAGAAATGTAATCAATTGATGGCATTGGCCTTGTCCAATAGACACTATTAAAATGCAGAGCGCAAGGTTCCCCAGGGTGCATCTAGAGTATTTTACTCATTACCGTTGCTCCGAACTTCTTCGTATGTTCTCTCCCCGTTTATCTCATTTCCCTCGCTGGAGTACAGCTTCCATAGCGCAAAATCTTGTTGCCTGCGAGTAGATAGAAAAGTATTTAATGTTCGATCTCAATTTGTGACTGAAAGTGCATTCACATCTCCTCTCCCTCAGGATGTGTCTTTGATCATCCATATATCAGTAGATTCAAGCCCAAACGAGCGAGAATACAATAAATGCATTCTGAAATTCTTCATGGCTGCGCCAATGTGATTACCACCCTCGACGATTGTAACGCGGTTTCTCAAACCCGTAAAATGGCCCATATGAAAAACGACTCTGTGGGTCAAGGTATCCATTACTTTTAGGGGTCCGAGGCATTACAGTACATATACGTCAACTTAATTTCGCTATGCCAACGACCATACTTCTGAATGGGGGCTGGCATACACGCTTCTCGAGAAGTTCACATGACATTCATGCTTCTCGTGCCATCTGTTGTTTTTAAGCATACACACAAGCCGTCGGTGAAGGCGATTAACAATATTTTTAGGTGTTTGGTCAAGCTGCGCCGAGAAAAGAAAAAAAGAAACGCTACTACATCAGGGATAACAGGAAAACGCGCGAACAAGGAAGAGGTGATTGATGTTTTTATCAGAGAAATAGAAAACAAGGCGGAGGCTACTCGTTTCGAAAAGAACGAGAAAACATAACATGAGAAGCGTCTCGTTGCAGCTGGTGAATCGATCCGCGGAATAGTACTGAAGCATCGATCGGAAAACCACAGCGAGGAGGAGGACAAAAGCATTGTTCCAAGCTCTGGCGGTGCCCCGGTTTCAGAAAAGAAGCGTGCACGAAAGGCGGAGACCGTGAATTCGACGATGAGGTATCTACTGTACTCATGGAAGACATGAGAGAGCCACGTGGACTGGAATAGAAGAGGTTTGCCTTGGAGAAAGAGCGTAATAAAAATTGAACGGAATCGGTCTGAGAAAGAAACGGAACGTTTAGAAGCCATGCAGAGTGCAACCAATCGCCGTCTGGAATTAGATGAGAAAGATTCGCGTTGGAGAGAGAGAAACGCCTGCTAGCCATGGAAGAGAGGAAGCAGATGGTTGATGCGTTGGGCGCGCTTGCTAAGCGCCTTTCAACTGAGTAATCCGATGATTGAGCGACGCACTTCGCGCGCTCGACACGCTTCCTCCTCTTCGGTCACCTACAGCTCCATTCGCAGCGGACTTTGCGTTCCCCGCTCTGCGCGCAGCTCAATCATCGGTTGGTTTACTGGGAGCTAAGGTTAAATGAAATGTTCAAGGTCAGGAGCTTCACAGGCGAAACAGTAGTCTACCTGGCGGCCTTTCTCTATGCATGTATCAAAGCTTAAAAGTGACGCGTACATAACCTTAAGTAAACCTATTGAAAACTTTCTACCTTCTGTAGGCGCGCGTAGTCGCTTCTGGACCACATTTGTTATAGATCTTTGTAGTTCCATTCAACCGAAGTTCTTACCCTACTCATGGCGGTGTTGTACACCATCTGTGCTTCGTTCGCCGTGCGTCTATCAGACACAGTTTGAAAATACAGTCTGAGCACATGAGCTGCATCACTGAAGATTTAGGACTGCTGTCCGTCCGTATTTAACGCCTGGGACAACCGTTGCTCAATTGCAGAGCTCCTGAAAAGGGTCATATCATACATTTGTGCTACTGCAGGGCCAAACAGCGAGAACATCAGGCCATCTGTCGTCGTTACTGTTTGATACACCAGGCATTGCATTCTCTTGTAGACAGAATAACGGGCCCGCTGATTGGTCCTAGTCCCACCGGTCTGCATATCTTAATTTTCGTGCAGTCTATGAAACCTACACAACTATCAAGGGGAGCACCTGCTTCCTTAATCTCTTTTGTATACAAGCCTGCTCTTTCCTGAAGTAAAATTTGCTGTAAAGAAGCAACCAAAGGAACCTTTTCTGCCAGTAGTGCTCCATTACTTCCGAGAAAATCTCACTACGATATGATTATCGAATGCCGAAGCAAACTTCTAGATCATGCCAAGTCCAGGAAGGTGCCAAGCGCCGCAAAACTATACAAAATGCTGTAAAAAGCTCTAAGCGATATCTTTTACGCGTATTAATCCCACTAAACCACCCAAAACCTCGCAAATTGGGCCTAAATTGTTCTTTTGGAATCTAAATCAGTGAAGAGACTTATCTTATGAATACACTTTACGACTACAAAGTGTACTTCGAATATGTTGCATGCGGATGTTGAGATTTTATACATCCTTATGAGCTTCCCGCAGATGTCTCCTGTATGAGTCACGAACTCAACTCGTGAATCAGTTTGAGCGGCCATGCGAGGCGTACGCAGTCTGTGCCGGCCTTCGTCTGTTGCCTTGCCGATGTTTTAGTCCTCTTGCCTCAGCATTGCATGGCTGTGAGAACTTGCGGTTGTGACGGAGGCCCACAAGGTTGACGCGTAATACTCACAGTAATAGTAAAATTTAGTGCTGCATTAATGAAATTTTCAATTATGGTATGTTTTTTATGGTAAAATGGTTGCAACGTGGCCGCGAAGTTCGCACGAAAATTGATACGGTGTAAATCCTCTATTAAATCAATCTTTATCAATATATTCAGTAGCTGTTAGCATAGGGCCATTTTCCATACCCGAAAGACAATCTGTTCACAAATTCAATCGGTGATTCTTCAAATACAAGTTAATGCAAAAAGAGGACGCCTTACATTTATGGTCTGTGAAATTATACATTATTCATGATGTGACAACAGTGATAGGGGCAATTTGTCGGGAGAAGAGATACTCAGAACTAACTACCCAAAGAAGGAGGTGTTGAAAACGACAAAAATGCTACCGAGGTATAGTTGAACGAACAAAAGGAGTTGACAAGGAAGAAAGTTGAGAGGGCTACAAGCAAGTACAGAAGAAGCAGGGTCTACCACTGGTACTCTGTTACCAGCGTAGGAAAAATGTTTCTTGGGTATAAAGTTGACTCTCAAATTCCTACTACGCGGGATTTGACTTGAAGTTTTCTGCCAACTTGCTTGATCCCCACAAGAGGAAGCAGTTTACTCAGCTTATATAGAATTTTTGACTTACCATAAAGACTCAAAGAAACATACTAGGAACCATAAAATGCATCAAATGGAATCGTGTGAACGAGATAGACCAACAGCAGATACTATCAGGATAAATATCTAGATTCCTTCCTTAATATCTTAGTCCTCTAGATCAGAGCCAAACAGTTCCCCAAAATATCCATTCCACCAAAGCAGTCCCCACAAATATCCGCGAACGGCTTAGAATTCTCCATTGCCTCCTGCGAAATATCTAGACCACTGAAGATGCCCCATCCGGTTCCAGAGTCGGTACCACCTGGTCCATATTTTCCGGCCCCTTTCCCACTATTCCAGCACTTTCCATGTCTCCTTCCCCCTCATCGTCCTCATCTTCCGCTTCACCCTTTTCTTCATCTTCGTCAGAAGAGACAGAGATCACAATTACTCCCTCAGTCTCCCCTTCGTTATCCATGGAACTCCCCACCGTTGTGCAATAGTGGCTCCCAAGGTTCCACCCAGTCCTCCTCTTCTTCCTCCTCTTCCTCCTCTTCCTCCTCCTCCACCGCCTATTCTGCCCGCTCGAAGCAGTTACGCCAAACCCACTCCCGAACGCGTTCCCGGTCCAACCTTCTGCAGTAATCATCGTATTCGGTTGGACCATTTGCCATCAGGGCCAGAGCGTTGAGTGGACGACGGCCCGGGATGACTTGGTAATGGTGAGGGAAGGGCGGAGGTTGGTCATGTTAAGGGCCAAAAAAAGGGTGAGCCAATGGGGTAGTTAATAGCGGGAAGGTTGCCTCAACGAAGTCTATTTCGAACTTTAAATACTGCGATGTCTTCGAAAAGTTTCACGGTCTTGGAAAAATTAAAAAACGTGAAGCAACGCGCACAGCTATGAATTTGCATACGATTAGGACAATAAGTAAAAATCTGCTTTATAAAATATCGGAACTGAAATTGGTGGACGAAGTGGATTACGAGTTGAAAGATTCCTATTCTGAAAAAGGAGGACCAAAATGCTCAAAGAAAAATATAAATGGAGTTGCACAATGAATTTGGATTCATGGGAAAAACTCCTTCCGTGATTTTGTTCCTAAAAGAAAATGGATGGGAAGAGTTTTTTGAAGAATCATGTGGAGGGAGAAGACAGAAGTTTGTGGAGAGGGCCACCCTCCTACAGAAAGGACCGTTTACGTACCAACAAACAGTACAGTGCGTACATTGCATTGACGAATTAACCGGGTGGACAGTACAATACTGCATTTACAATAGTATTTTTCGTTATAAGCATACCGATTAGTCAACAGATTCTTTAAACTTCCAGCGACAGTAACAGCAATCAGAGCTTCCTTTTACCATGTTCGCCGTGGACTAAAAGATATGACTCTGTAAAAAAATAAATGGATCCAAGGTATGAAGTACCATTTTCTCAATTATTAATAGGGACTGTACTGTATGCACCATAGCGCTAGGCATTATCCGTACTGAAAGTCTTTATATGGGGCTTTACCTTTGGCGCGAATAACTTTGGTAACTTACCATTGGAAGTAACTGTATTTTTGTATTATTAATAACAGTTGGTAGTAAACATACGCAAAATACCAAAAAATCGTAATTAACATGATCTATTAGAAACGGCCTCGTCCTGTTTCTGTCTTGTTTTGAGAAACTTTCAAAGGCACCCAAACTGGTGCCCTTGAAAGTTCATGAAGAGTTCGAACCAGCATGACAGCGCCATTTCTTACTGAAGAACCTCCCTGAGGACTCTACCCAAATCAATGGCAATGCCACCGACACTGTAATGCTTGTTTTTTTGTTTACCTGTCCTCTTCTCTCTCTTGCGGCCAAGCGGAACCTACCTCTCATTCCCCGGACTCCGGCCGCCCTCGCGTCATCTTATAGGGCGGCCGGTCTGGGATTTCTACTCATGAACGTGCAAGTACAGTGTATACTACTACTGTACACTGTACGAGCCCACTTCCCGCTCGTACAGTGTACAGTAGTACAGTATACTGTACGAGCACACCGGGCCAATCAACTAGCGACCCTAACCGTCGCGCGACACAAAAATCGCGCGACACGCCCCCCCATTGATTGTGGGCCACGGGCGCCGCAATGATAATAACGGGCTTCTAGCTCAGCTTCTCTCTCACCTAGGGGGCCCCCTCATCACCACCCCATGCCCGACTCCCACACCACCACCTCCATCCCACCGAACTCAGTCCCTACTCACCCTACTCAACTTGTCAGCCTATTCAACCCTTCAATTTCCGTCGGGCGAACGACTGAGGTGCCGCCAAGCGGCCAGTATACGCCGACGTGCAACCATTCTCCGGGCGAACGACTGAGGTGCCGCCAAGCGGCCAGTATACGCCCGGAGGTCCCAATTCCTCCAGACCCTCTCAACCCGTTCCCTCATCTCAACCTCTCGTCTTCGACAACCCAAGGCACTGTTGAGCTCCGCCCGCTGCCCTCGAAATTCGCAACCGTCCAGAACTTATCTTGAACCATCTTTCTTCTCTGCAATTCCCCGTTCATTAATTTATCCCCGTTCTGCACCGCCTTGAACGTCTAACCCTTCACAACTCCTTCCTTCCCTTTCCTTTTTTCCCAATGGCTCGAACGAAGCAGCTTGTTCGTTTGAGCACCGGTGGCCGTGCACCTCGCAAGAATATCGCCACTAAGGCGGCGCGAGTCGCCCGCGGCGCAAAGGGTCCTCCTCCGGAGGCTAGAGAGAATTTGATGCGGTTATTGTCGGAGCGTTCCGACATCAGGAAGGTGCTTTTCCTCGGCGGGGAGGAGCGGAACCAGACTTCACTCACAATGTTTACGATTTCTCTGTGTGCCTCTTCGGTACTTAGCCTTCTATCATGCATTCTTCGCTTTCATCGCACTGCAATCTACTCGATTCTTGCCTTTTCTCTTCATGTCCTCGAATTTCTTGCTCTTCCTTAATTGAATAAATGGATCGATCTCTTCTGATACGGGACAATCCGGCGCGCGTGAATTGCCTTCCTCGTAACGTGGCCGGTGGAGGAAAGTAACTCGTAGCGAGGGTGGTTCGCCTTCGTCACCCTGCACGGTCCATAGTAATAGGAGTCGAAAGCCGGCCAGTTGCGCCCCTTATTGAAGGCCGCACCGTGCGCTACCAACACTTCATCTCCAACTTCGAACTTCTGACTTTTCCTTCGTCTTGCGGGGTTCGCTGGTCTTTCCACCACGCCGGCCCGCGTTCTCGAATCGGCTAAGGTCTCTATAAGCCGATGATGGGGGCCAGCGTCACTGAGAAATGCTACCGAATCGCTGGACAGCATCCTCGGATTAATTCCATACATCAGTCGAAAAGGGGAAGGGGCGTCGCTTCGGTCGCGTCTGCGGTAACCGTATAAGACTTTGGGGAGGGCCTCTGCCCAGTCTACCCCACTGCGGACGATAGCCCTTTTGAGCGCGTGCTTGATGTTCCCACCATTCGTCCCGCGACCGTTTGCCATCGGCGCGTAAGCAAGCACCGCCTTCCACTCGACTCCCCTCTCTTTCATGTACTCTTGTACCGCTCCCGCCATAAACGCAGTCGCGTTATCCGAGACAATTCTCTTTGGCGGCCCGAACGGTGATATTATCTCTTCCTCGATGAACCTCATCACCGTATCGGCCGTAGAATCCGTCGTGGCCCAGGCTATGGGCCACCCTGTCATATGTTCCACAGCGATCAGAATAAATCTCTTCCCATTCTTCGAAGGCTTGAAGGGTCCAGCAAAGTCCATCGAGAAGGTCTCAAAGAGTCCAGTAACGGGAGCTCTCAAACTCGAGTGATACGTCGGCAACCTTCTCGCATGCTGACACCCATCACAGCCTTGCACATACTCGGTGACATCACGGTACACCCCAGGCCACCAGAATCGGTCCCTCACGAACTTTCTTGTCGAACCGACGTCCCAGTGGCCAATATCATCATGAAAGGTGGCCAGAATCTCCGAGCGCTGATTGATCGGAGGGCACTACACGGAGCCCGTCCTTCTCACGACGAAAGAGGGTATCGTTCCAGAGCATGAAACTTTTTGCGCTCCGTCTGACTGCGACCTTCTTCTTCGGGTCGGATTCTTGAACCATTTCTCCGGCTAGGAACCGTGCTACATCTAGCAAGTGCGGTTCCAAACCATGCAACTTTGGGTCTGCCCAATCCACTGTCGCCACCAATCTTCTGTTATGTTTTCCTGTTTCTTCTTTCTTCCTTCTTGTTAGGTCTTCTCGATAGATAATCGGCCGCCCCATTTGCCAGCCCGGACGATACTTGATCTCGAAGTCGTATTCCGCCATCAAATCCATCCACCTTGCCAATCGCCCGTGAATATCTTTTTCTTGAATGCGGTTTGAAGGGCTTGATGATCCGTATAAACAACGAAGGGTTTTTCAGACAGGAGGTACACTCGAAACTTCTTAAGAGCGAAAACCACGGCGAGTGCTTCTCGTTCGCTCGTGGAGTAGCGGCGCTCCTGGTCCGTCATCGTTCGAGAAGCAAACTGAATGGATGTATTTTCCCGTCTTCTTTCTTCTGCGAGAGAACAACCCCAAGGGCTGCCGAAGAGGCGTCTGTTTCCACTAGAAAAGGAGAATTGAAATCCGGAACGCCAATACTGGAGGGGTAGTCAGTTTCCCCTTCAAGTATTCGAAGGCCTCTTGCATCTCCGGAGTCCACTCGAAAGCCTTCTTAACAGACGTCGCCGCGTGCAACACTGCTGAGCTGTCGGCAAACCCCCTTATGAACGTCGGTAGTACCCGCGAGTCCCAGAAAACTCCTGAGTTCGGTCACGTTTTCCGGCACCGGAGCTTCTACAATATCTTTGATCTTGTCGGGATCCACCTTCACACCACTTGAATTAACGATGTGCCAAGCAACTTCACTTCTGATTGAGCAAAGCTGCACTTGGTAACCTTCAACTTCAGTTTCGATTCTTTATCCTCCTGAACCTTCCTTGCAATGAGCTATGTGTTCCTCCAATGTCTTCGAGAAGATGAAACGTCGTCCACATAAACCATAGCGAACGGCAACCCGCGAAGGACATCATCCATCATCCTTTGAAATGTCGCTGGAGCATTCATGAGTCCGAACGGCATTACCTCGAACTTGTACGTTCCATATCGAGAGACAAAGGTCGTTTTTTCCTTGCAAGACTCGGACATCCTAACCTGCCAGTACCCTGTGTAAAGGTCCAATGTTGTGAAGAACTCTGCGCCAGAGAGTTCATCGAAGATTTCTTCTATTTTCGGTAGCGGCCAGCGGTCTGGCTTCATCACCCTGTTCAACTGACGGTAATCGACGCAGAACCGGGGCCTTCCGTCTTTCTTCGCGGCTATCACGACCGGAAAGGACCAGGCGGACCTTGACGGCGTAATGATTCCAGCTTCCAATAATTCCTTCACTTCTTTCTTTACGACCTCGTTATGCCTCGGCGGCATTCGGCGGGCCTTCGAATGTATCGGTGTCTCGTCCGTCAACTCGAAAGAATGTACCGGCACATTAGCAGGCTCCAGGTCGTGAATGTCCCAAGCTATGACATCCGTTTCCTTGAGAGCTCTCGCCAGCTCCTTCTGATTCTTCTCTTCGAGGTGGTCCAGCTTCGAGGCCAATAGAGCCGAGCGGTCCACCTCCTCTTTTACCTCCTTCTTAACTTCAGTCTTCGTCGAGCGAGGTAGATCAGGCTCGTATGGTTCCTTGTTAATGATGGCTAAGACCAGGTCTTGTTCGGTATCCGATCCACCATCGCTTTCGCTAGACGACGAGAAAGGTGGAGAGATTCCTCATCGTCTGAACCTTTGGGGGACGTGAAGTTCACTATCCGTCTGAGCCCCATTGATTCTGGACGGCTCGTTGACGAATGGCAACACAACCTCTTCATCTCCAATAACCAAAGTGACGTGTTGGAGTGCATAATCGATGCGCGTCTGGAGGGCTTCCAAAGTCGGGCTTCCAACAATAACGTCAAACGGGGCATTGTTGACAACCAGGAACTCAAGATGCACAACCATTGACCCATAAGACACCGGCACTCCTTTGAGACAACCAAGAACCTCGGCGACAGTTCCGTCTGCTACTGTCACCTGACGATCGGTTTCCGTCGGGGTGAGGGCAAGCCTTTTGCAGAGGTCCCAAGAGATTAGTTAGGAACTGCACCCGTGTCCAAAAGGGCATGAGTCTCCGTTCCATACAACTTCACGGCTACTACCTGAGTCGGCGTGGACCTCCTGAAGAGTTAACCATCGACGCCTGTGTAACCGGTAACCTCTTGGATAACAATCTCCTTAAAACCTTCTGGCCTCCTCGGCATCCCCGCGCAATAGTTGCCCGAAGTTCATTCCTGTGGCAGCGGAAGCCAGTTCAGCGATCACGTTATACTTCCCTACATGATCCTGAAGTCCACCGGATTTCTTCTTCGACTTGCGATTTCCTCTCTTAGTCTTCTTCTTTGGGACAGGAGCCATCATCGGACGATTAGCAGGGGCCTTGTTCAATATGGCATCCAGATCCATCAAGTTTTCCCTCGCTGTTTCGGGAGGGCCTGCCCGTCCGCTCTTCTCTTCGGCGGCAACCACGTCCTTTCTGCGAGATTCCTGAAGAACGGCGACCCTGTCATCGTCCTTCGGCTCCTTCATTTTCAATTCTTCTCCAGACTCAGACCGGGCCCTAGCAACTCCTCCGCTGTCATCACCACGGGGTTCTTGGACCAGCATGTTGCTTCCGAATGTCCTCTTCTCCCACAAATGTACAGCGCGTATCTCGATGCGGATTATGCGGACAACGGCTCGCTCCGTGGCCCTTTTGGTTGCAATAGCTGCAAAAATAATCCGCATCGTCTTCACCGGCGGCTTCGTTCCGTCGAATTGCTTCTTCACAAGCAACGATAGTTCAGCGAATTGGTCGGCCAACTTCTCCACCTTATTTTCCAGATGCTGAGACTACGAGCATCCGGCCTCTGGAGATCTTCTTCGGCGCTTCACTCGACGATGATCCTTGACTTCCTTCTCCGTAGAACGTCTTCTTTCCACTTACGAAGTCCGTGATTGCCTTCTTGAGCCCCTTATAGTCCGAAGGGGCTCTAAACATTACGAACTGCGCCATATCTTGATCTTCTGCCACTGCTTTCCGAAGCAGGCCGAACGAGGCGGTATCGTTGAATCCAACTCTCGTATAGAGCGTCCAACTGCGCTAGGGAGCCCATCCTTCGGGTCCAACCTAGCGTTTATAGCCTTCTGCAGTTCTTCTGGCTTCGGGGTCTCCCAAACTCCTCGATGAGCTTGGCCTTAACGATCGAATAGTCCTTCGCCTCCTCCACCAATGCTCCTTCTCTCGCGAAAGCCTCATAGTAACGCTCAAACGCCGCGCCCTCGAGGTGGCAAAGGATCTGGAGCGCCTTTTCCTCGTCGTTTTTCCCGCGCATGACTACATTCTCGTACGCGAAAAGGAAGCGCGCGACGTCGGAAGAAGGGAACCGTCGAAGGAAACGTGGGGTCTAAGGGAATCGTTCATGTCCATAGTCAACCTTGGATGCGGTACCATGTAATGCTTGTTTTTTGTTTACCCTGTCCTCTTCTCTCTCTTGCGGCCAAGCGGAACCTACCTCTCATTCCCCCGGACTCCGGCCCTCGCGTCATCTTATAGGGCGGCCGGTCTGGGATTTCTACTCATGAACGTGCAAGTACAGTGTACACTACTACTGTACACTGTACGAGCCCATTTCCCGCTCGTACAGTGTACAGTAGTACAGTATACTGTACGAGCACACCGGGCCAATCAACTAGCGACCCTTACCGTCGCGCGACACAAAAATCGCGCGACATACACTTAAGAGTGACCACCACCGCCAATTTCCGGAGTCAGAATCTCACCACTGCTCCGCAGCCTACTTCTGCCGCCTGTATTACAAGATAGGTAGCGTGGAGCCCAAGAATGCAACAGATATCCTCTACCAAAGCGACACCGTACACTTAGTACGAGCGCATACCGATCTGTCCGTCGCAGGATCGCATAAGTCTGCCCAGTCCCACTACAATCAAACACCAAACGACACCAAACTGTCTCCTTCGACTGGTGATCCTGTTATTTTGCACAAAGTAGTAGTAGATGTCAGTTTACGTGCACAACACGGAACACGCCGTGTATCTGATGGCAATATGGGTCGAAAGATTCAAAATCATCAGTCATCGGCACGGATGCTTTGACGTCCCTCACAAGAAGCTACGGTATGCACTTTCTGCATACTGCAAAATTCGCAAACAAGCTGTGCAGCGACGTGTACCTGCAGCAGTGTGGAGGGCTTTATATTACCATTTTGTAGATGATTGCAAAGCAGTTTGCAATAATGACGGCACAACCTCCGATGATGCTGACATTCCCAACTAGCGCACTCTACAAAACACCCTCCATAGTGCTTTGCACTACATTGGAACTGGTATATCCGATGCATTCTTGCAGAAAGTCTTTCTTCAAGATTAACACCTCATGAGAAAGCTCAAGGAGTCGGATAACTACAATAAAAGGAAGATGGGCGCCTGCAGGGAGGCCCTGATATCGGAAAGCAGAGTTAAAAGCGAGAAATTTGCAGTATCAGAGGATCCCTCCGTGAATTATTGTTCCGTAAAACTTACAGCGCAAGACCACGAGGGGCTGAAATCCGTCACTGGGCCGGTTACAAGAAAGAAGCTTCTGGAGAACAAGGTGTGCGCAATCCCATCTATGGTAACCGTAGTGGACGAGAAATCGGATGCTCTTTGCTATGCTGTGAACAATAAAACAAAATGACAGCAAGCTGATATGGAAAGCGTGCAAAAGCTGCAAACTAAACATTTGGAAACTTTGCAAATTGAGGAGATAGATAGGCAGATTAACCACTTGATTATTTTACGTGACCAAGGCATTGTTGATGATGAAGAATTCAAATCCCGCGTCAAAGCGATAGCGAAAATCTAAGTGCCCCACTCATCTTCTGTATGCTCTTCAGAACCTTCGATGTTAGAAAAATTTGGCAGGCCTCGGACCTTCGAACTATCCCTGTCGATCAGCTATCAATAAATTTTTTTGGTGTTCTCAGTCCTATTAATGTAAATTTTATCATTCATTTATTTGGAATTATTTGTTTTGAATCTACTCATTTCATTTAATTTTTACACAGAAACTATCCGAAATCGGCGTTCTTGGAGTTTCCTGAAATTCTCCTACCGTTTTCTTTTCCTTCTGTTTTCTGCTCATGATTTTTCAAAGTCCTCTGCTATCCTATCGGTTCCGACAACTACGTCACCGATTATTTCGTAGCCCGTCAATCTGACTTTGATCGCATCTTTGCATATCTCCAAGACCTCGGCGACGCCCAACTGTCTAACTACCTGTACCGCTTCTGCGCTTACGCTGGTCAAACGCTTTGTCCCTTCTTTAGGGTCTTACTCTGGTCTTGAGAGGGTGACTTGGGGGCCCTACATGGCTTTCTTTCAATTAGCCGCCTCTGCACACTATGACACCGTATCAGTCACTATTTATTTCAAAACTAAACTAGCGTACATTTTTACCTGCATAAGAGTGTATAAAGACGTTTATCTACTTTGAAATCCCCGTAACCAATTGACGGCCGTAGTCGACGGCTTCAATACAAAGCAGTGGGAGGAATTCGCGCAAATTCATGGCTCTTGCACCAATGGCGGATAGAAATGATCATTTTTGGCAGTCTGTAAGGGCAGCCTTGTCGCACTCCAGACTTTCCCCTTTCGACTGCAGTCTGATCGCCTTCGAAGACACGAACAGACGTTCCCGTGGCACAGCCTATCTCGCCCATCACGCACTGAATCCATAGAACCATCTTGCACATCTCTGACAAAGCGACAAATTCAGCGTCCGTTGAGGACAGTATAACAGTGATTTGCTGAACTTTCCTCCATCCCATTGCGCTTCCACAAAGTTGTAGCAACAAACCAGAAGTGGACTTCCTGTTGACACGGGCGCCTGCTCAGTCGGCATTACAATACCCGACCAACTCTGATTTGTCCTTATGAGCATCAATCCATATGACCATACTCTCAGCTCCCTTTAGATACCGCAAAATGCGTTTCAGAGCAACAAAATGATATTGCAGTGGCTTAGCTGAGTATCGACAAAGAAGGGAGACTGCGAACCAATGTCCCGTCTTGTTCGGGTAGCCAAAAACAGTAAAAACCCGTGCAGCTCCATATAGGTCGCTTCATTAGCTAGAGGACTCTCTTCCTCTGCAAAAAGCGGGGGAACCCTTGCACATTGGGGTTTCTGCTTCCTTACACGAGTCCATCCCAAATCGCTTCAAAACCTGCTTCACATAGTGTCCTTGTCACACCAATGCACCACCCGCCTCACGCCTGAAACTAACACCAAGAAATGACCGAAGGACACCCATGTCCTTCACATAAACGTACTGCGGAAGCTCTTTCTTCACGCTCTCAACCTCTGGGAGTTTCTCCGCTTTGAGGATAATGTCGTCAACATAGATGAGCAACCACACACCCTTCCTGCGGTAAACACATTCATCAGCCCTTAACTTCTGAAAACCCATGGATCCCATCACAGAGATCCACTTCTGATGGAACTGCCTCGGGGCCTATTGCAATCTATAAATTGCCCGCTGCAGCTTCAAAATCTCATTCCTCTTGTGAAGCTTGGTACCAGGAGGGAATGATATGTAGACATCATCGTCAATTTCGCCATGCGGAATGCGGTGCGGAAATCAATTTGATGGATGTGATAATTTTTTGCACCGCTACAGTGAGAAATACACGGAATATAGTAAAGTCTACAACTGTAGCGTAGGTCCCGTTCACTTCACCTTGCATGAAACCCCCGACACCATGCGCGCTTTGTGCGCACCACTTGGCCATTCCCATCCAACTTCCGTTTAAAGACGAACTTCGTTGATAGTGATCTTATCCCGGCAGGACGTGGGACAACTTCCTATGTTCCGAACTCCCTCAGTGATGCTAGTTAGGATTCTATTGCCGCTTGCCTCTCAGTGGCATCGCTCTGGGAAGGGCTTCCTCAAAACTCAGTGGATCCGGATCGGACATCATAGCATAACACTTTTTAATAGTAGATGCCCCTTTCTGCCTCTCACCCTCATACTCAGTACTTTCCTCGGTAATCGGGACGTGAGCCAATAACTGATCAATCATTTCATCGGTCATTTCATTGAGATTTGCTGCATCGCCTTCATTCACAATATCAAATTGAGAGATCACTTTTTCCGATCTCTCCGGTACAGAAGTCCAGCTTGCCTCAGTGTCTTCGTCCGGTAGAGGACCATGTTCATCACTGACTTCGTTTGGAACCTTAACCAAACTCTCACGAAACGTAAAACAGCTTTCTTCAATGACAACATCCCTCGCCATAAAAGTGGTTTTCCTGGGAGCTATACATAGCTTGTATTGGCTACTGAAATTACAGCCAATCAAAACGCCGACCTTTCACTTCGCGTCCAGCTTGCGGAGCACTTTCATTGGAACATGATACCATCCCAAACATCCGAACACCCTGAAGTATGATACACCGGGCTTCCCACCTGAGATCATCTCAATAGACGTCCGAGTTGAATCCCTGAGGCCCAAGAAATGGTTTCTAATCTTAGCGGCATGAACTACTGCCTCAGCCCAAAACACTCGGGAAAGTCCAGCGTGCTCTAGCATGGTGCGCGCAAACTCAATGAGTGTCCGGTTGACCCTTTCAGAAGTTCCATTCTGATACTTACAGTAGGGAGATGTCATGCTGTGCTCAATCTCTTTCTCGGCTAAAAAATCTTTGAAGAGCAAATACTCTCGCCCTCTGTCGGACTGGAGTCGCTTCATCTTACAGTCAAAATTTCGTTCCATTCAAGCAACATGGAGCTTGAACTGCATAAAAGCATCGCTCTTCTGAGATATAGGGACGATAGACACATACCCCGAGTATTCATCAATAAATGATATAAAATAGCGATGACCAGAAAACGATTCAACTGACATAGGCCCGAAAATATCTGAGTGCAATACACCTCCTGGTTCCATGGAGCGTTACTTGTTCGTGCGGGGCGTTTGCCTCGCTTGTTTTCCCTTGACACAATTTTCACACAGCTCACGGTGATCTTTCCGTGGTTGACGATTCACAGTGACAGCTTTCACTTTGAAAAGGCGCTTAATATTCGGGATGTTGACCTGACCCAACCTCTGATGCCACAACTACCAGTCACTGTCCGGATCTGACGGAAGTTCTTTAACGGCGACGGCGGCAGCTACTGAAGTGAAGCGGACCGGAGTGCCATTAACCTTGTAATTGAGCTCTCCGAGCTGAACACTTCCTCTCAGTCACCAGAAACAAACGGATTTCCAGTCCTATCTCCCCTGGTCCACATGAACCTGCAGTAGGAGTCGCCTTTCTCTCTCATCCATACAAACCGGCCCCACCTAACACCACAGGTTGAATCGACGGCAATCACTTGTGAAGTGATCTGTGAGTGATCACCTAAGCACTCGAAATAACTGAGATTCCAGGTCCGCTGGGTACCCCGTACCTGTCAAAGATTACGTCAAGGCCTCTTGACATATAATTCATTCCTTAACAACCGATCAGGAACAATTCAGAAGGCACACATTTCCAAGTGGCCCAACGCCCGAATCAAAAGACCTTCCATCTGGCCCAAGTTCTCTTAGATCGCAAAATTCCATCCCTGGACTGACAGAAAAGGAGAACAAGAAGAATGTCGCGATGCCGTTCGCATGTACGGAAGTTCCTAAAACCCTACCCGCTAACAATTTAGACAAAATACCTGCTGACCTTCAAGCCATATGTCTCAAGCCACAGCTATTTAGCCGTGCCAAGGACCTCTGCTCTGGCATCAACGATGCTCAATTGGTTGGAGACGGTGCTGTGGCAGTTAATGTTGGTCAGATTTATAAACAAGATGCCTTTTCGATCGTGAGTGAGGCCTAAAAGTCATTCAACCTTTCTCAACACCCATCTTTGCACTTCGGAAAGCAAGAAAATCTTTGATTCCGCTTCAGCACCCAAGTGGCTAAGTTCACCTTCATCTCAGGTGCCACAAAGCTATCTGAATGCGTCCTATCAAAAATTACAATTGACGGTGCTCAGCGTGTATCTGTGGTGTCTGCTGCTGCCCCGTCAGCTTCTAACGTTAGTTCCCGGTCCACAAATGACGAATACCTTTCTGCCGTTACTTACACGTCAGTCGCCTCTTTCAACAAGCACTTTGAAAAGACTTCGCATCTAACGACTAACAGCTCCAACAGCACCATGACTGTCTACTATGGTGACATGAATCGCCACTCACGAATTAACGTTAATCGCAACCGCCCGAAAATCTCACCTCAGATGAAATACCCCTGCGATATGTGCGGTTACGGCCATTGCAGAAGCAACAAAGACGATGGCTCGCTTACAGCTAGAATTAAATCCTTGAACAGTCCTCAGATTCTGACGGGTCTTGTCAACCGTGGAGATAACTTTGACGGCGGCACCTCATCCAACGAAGGAAAGAAAAAGATAATCTAGTTCAACATGGCAAAGCTCGATAAATTTCCGAATTTATCCGCATCACTTGGAAATCTGGTTTGCAATGGATCTACCTTCCCCGTTATCGAAATTGGACGGCTTAGTATGCTCGTAGATCACCTGAGTCTTCAATCAGATCCTCGACTAGACCCCTTTCCCCGCATTCTTTCGCTGATACAGTACTTGGCAGCACTTGGCAGCACGGTACAGGAAATTATGCCAGTACCGCTAAAAATATACTCGGATCGATCATTCTAACTGCCCCTTAGGATATTGTAAATCCTGTATGTATTACGAAACTTTTTCCCAGAGATTCATTGCAGTGGGTAATCAGGCGCAATGCAACAAGAAAAGCCAACATCGAGCTTATTGGAAGTAATACGCTCGCCTTCTTTATCAATTGTGTCGAATACTGTATCTATGCAGTTATTAGAAACCTTCTCAGCTACTGTAAACATGTCAATATTAACAGATGTTCTACACTGTCCTATATGTATGTTGTATCCCTTACCTTTTCACCGTGGTCTGACCTGAAAAATATAATCGGAAATTTACAAAAACACGTGGGCGGTCTCGTATTCTTCTCTGATTCTAAGCTCTTGATGGAATGAAACTCTCTATAGAATGACTTCATCTCCCGCTACTTGGCCGAATTTGTTAATGCATGCACCACCTGTCGCTCCACGGCTATATCGCAACGATCTCGAAATGTATCTATTGGCGCTCTCTCTAAATGATTGAGCAAAGTCCTTTACATCGATCATATGTTCCTGAACAACTTTGTCTCCTCTATTGGATTTACCTACACTCACGCTACTCTTCGTGCAATGACGTTCGTACAACTGCCCTCTCTGAAGCTGGGACAGGATTAGAAGCCTCATTGAACTCATTGTTCTGGTATCCCGACTCTTTCCTTTGTGACAACTCGTTCTCCACTGTAGAATTCAAAGAATATTCTGACTCTCTTGGCATCCATATCAAGCTTTTGCACCCAAAGCGACATCATAAGAATTCGATCCATCCCAAGCACACCAGTATTATATCTATATTACTACGCAGTAAATCAGGTTCTGGAACTAACTTCAACCCTGAGCTTTCTCCCTATCAAGCCGTGACCATATCCAACGATCTTTATGGAAACAAATCATGTCATAATTTCAACTAGCCAAATGCTTTACTAAACCAGTCACTTCCAAGCCAAATGACAGAGAAATTCTTACAAATGTTCGTAAAGCATGGATCAACTCCAAACTAGACTGTGACTGGCCCTACTTCTTCTTTGAAAGGCTTAAACTGAAATTCCTCTTTCAATTAGCGAAATATTTGCGATTTTTTAGAAAACGGACCCCGAGAAGCGAGTGAAATGGTTATTTCCTAACCGATCACCTCTGTAAATATTGCTGTTAATAAGCTGAAGAATGCTAGACCAACCTTCGTTGCGTTGCACGGCGGCATCAAGCTGTAGCTACGCGGTGGCAGCAAGTCTCAGGCTAGCTTGTTCAAGTAAGAGGTCGGAGGTCCTTGCCTACAAGTTTATTCATGATCAGCAATGGCGCGGTTATTATACTATTTTGGACTGTAGAATTAGGAGGTTGCAGTGCTTTTCACTGTCATTATCATTAGAGTTGAATTAGCACTTTGCAGTGCTATTCATAGTCAGTTTTCAATTCACTGTCTGTTAATTCCAAGCGAGCTACATCTTGGTCAAGTTTGAATTCACTGTCCCTTAATTGCAAGAAGTAAACAGCTGCTCGCCCAATCACAGAACTCGGGGAATAGAGTGCTAGATCACTGCCACCTTTGATGATAAAAGACCCTACTTGTCTCAAAAAAGCTTCGCAAATTTCGTCCAAGACGGACTGAAATTTATTGAAGATTATATCCACGATATGAAGACATGGACTTACCGACAAGCTCATGTGATCAACTGCTCCGCTCGAAGAGGAAGCTTAACCCCGACCTCGAAAAAAATTTAGATGGCTCAGACAACACCTCTGTATCATTCGAAGACCCTGCAGGCTCAGATAATAACAATACTGTAGACTGCGACCTATCCGCTGATAACTGAAACTCTCCTGCCGTCTGTGACAAGGTCATTGTCCTCTTGTAACAATGTCTCTGTTACACCACTGTGTAATAGAGACTGGTTCGCTTTTGTTATTTCTATATTAAACAGTGGTTTAACAGAGAAACTGCATCATCTTGTATGAATTTAGAAGCTTGATTTTCTTTCAATGTTTTTATTTAACGTGGAGCCCCACGTCATCGTTTTATTTACTTAGTTATATTCTAGATAGTACAATTCTATAATTACGCTTCTACTTTCTAGTAAGTTCAACTGATCTAGCAAAGCGTAGAATTCCTAGAGTAGATCTACAGTACTGTCTATAAAGGGGGCTCATCTGGATTCTTGTTTGAATCCAGGTACACTCCGTTGACCCTTTGCCCCCATCTTTCTGAAACCTACTAAAATCGTCTCTAGTGTTCCTTTAGCAGCGCCCGGCTGCCTCCCTCTCTGTTTCATATATCTTTACTCTCTTTGCCTCTAAATTATCATGTGTCTCAACAACTGCGGTCCAAAAATTAGGAAATATGCCTAATAATACGAAAATGGCTACTTTTTTATGGTGAGTTTAAAAGAAATGAAAATTGTAAACTTACCTACTTTCAGTCCCGTCTCAGCCCACATCTCTCGAAAATACCGTCTTTAAGCAGCCTACATGTACGGAGCATAAATCGAGTCCATACGTCTTATTACCCTCCGGACTCAACACGGGTAATTTGTCCCTGCTGAAAAAGCAATCCAAATCTTTTAAAACTGGAAAGGATTCCATTATCCGGGAGGATATGTTCTTCGAAATATTGCAGAATGTGATAAGATTGTTAGCGACATCCTTTGTGAAGGAAGATCTTTACTCATTGCTCACACTTTAGTGTGCAATGTGTGAAACGCCAGAAATGCCCGACAAGGGGCAATCTAGGTCCGAATGGGGACATTAATCTCAAACACCCTGTGAACCTCGGTGGTGAGGACTGAGCTCTTCGAAGGGTACTGTACCTTTAATATTACCAGACCCACGGGGTCATTGAAGGGATGAAAATACAGAGGACAGTACATAGTTCATCTTTTGTTTGCATGGTAGCCTCGCTTCGACGATTCACACAACACTTACCAACTCTCTGATTGCCTCTTATTTTTCTCTTAGCATGCCTGGTGGCAATGACCTCGTCTCTAAGATCACCAAGCCTCCGGAGCCAAGAGCTCAATTCCGCAGCGTCGTTGAACGAAAGCTTACATTCAACGCAACGACCTCGAACTACTTAGTCTCACGATTTAGCCGACACATCAGCAAGTGCTCAAAGAACCGCATGGAGAAAGGCTATGATTTGTGCCAAAACTTCAATTTTCTTCACTCTCGATTCTGTCCCTATGGCCCAAACGAGTGAGATAGTCGATGTTGAAAACAAGAATGCTAAGGACTTATGGGGTACTCTTGTGTTGTTTTTCACTCTTCTAATGAACAAACAGATTAAATTAATGCAGTAATTGGAATATTTGGAGTTCAAAGATTATGGTAATTGGAAAAATCATCTCAGCAAGTTTAACGAAAATATTGGGAATACTTTCTTCACTTGGTAAGCCCATATCTGATGCGGAGAAAGTTTCAAAATTGATTCGAACTTTTTCAGACCGTTTCGCGCTTTTGGCCATGGTATCAATCACATGAGTTATGATCTATTGGTGAAAGCTGTCGAGATGGAATTGTTTCGTCTGAAGATGAAGAAGTCTAATAAGAATGACGGAAATGTAATAGTACCAAGGTAACTATGGCCGGAAGGAAACAGTTTAGAGTTAAGGATGTAGGGCTAGCAAGAATAATTTCGTGGTAGTAGCCAGAATGTTTGTTGGGTGTGTGGGAGAGACAACCATTTCTCAAAGGCTGCCGCTTCCGAGCAGTCAAAATTGACAAGCAAGGTGTATTTGCAACTAGAACTCGAGGAGAACGTGGCGATTTATTCAGAGGAAATGGAAGGGGACGTAGATTCTACCGAGGAGGTGGTACAGGTCAAGGTTACTAAGATTATTATCGTTATGTTCCTTACTAAGCCGGCCTAAACTATCAACTAAATAGCTAACAGTCAACTTGGTTTAGACCCAATCCCATGATGATGAAATTTCTGGAAAAAACCAATAGGAAAGCGGCTGAAATGCAAGATAGTCCTCCGCGATTCCCTGGACACTTAGCTCCTTAAAAAAATGATCAAATGAGGTATGGGTTCATGGCTCAACTCAAGTTCATCAGCACAATCGCAAAATGTACGAAGAAGAATCAGACAATGCCCTTATCGACTCAGCCGTGTCTCACAACTTTTTTCACTCTCGTTCAAGTTTCACTGAATATAACGCAATCGATTTCTTTGATGTGGAGGCTACATCCGAAAGTTCATTTATTGTTGGCAAAAGAAAAGTTTTCATTCCTTCAGATGGTGGTTTCACATCGAGGCGTACCATGCCCCATATTTTCGAGCCAACATTTTGTCGGTGGGCATAATAACTCGATTTTTCAATAATCTGTTCACCATCGATTACCCCACCAGAAACTTCGGTAGCACCTGTGTATTCTACAAAATACAGCCTAAAGACATCGTAAAGATGGTACATATTGAAAAGAATGGTATTCAGTGACTTTCATATTCACGTTTGGATCCTGGAAGAGAAGATTTGAATGTTTTGGTAACCGAAAAATTCTCGGCGAAGAAATAAATTGCTTTGAATGTCGCACAGTATTCAAATTTCGAGAAAATAGAAGCACTGGTTGGCATTGGAGTGGCATAGTTGAACTGAAAACCCGTATTAGCGAGATACGCTGAGTTGTCACACTGTGGGAACCTGGCACTTACTTTTCGCGAGCATACTGTATCTACCACAGTATGGACAGGCTGTCCTGTCCAGTTCCTCGTGTAGTTGCCACGTCTAAGGCCCAAGTGTAAGGTCGCTGGCAATTACTTCTTTTTCCTTTACTTATCCCTTCATTTTAGTAACTACTGTAGGACTAATTAGCTGACAATGCCACAGTAGGTTGCACTTCTACTACTTAGGTTCGCCGCCCTTGGCCGCCCCAAGTAAACCAAAAACGAGCCTACGATCCAAATTCTACCTTTTTACTTCTGTGACCGGAGTATCCGGAAGTTCGAAGCCAACTAGGATTCTTATCTAGTGTCCGGTAAGCCTAGCGCTGCACGGGCTCACTATAGCTAGATCTATCTAGCGTACAGCCGGAGTATTCGGCGCTACCCTTTCTGCTACCCTTTCAAGCGGTTACGGAGTAGGATTGACTACCCTTCCTTTACCCACCTTTTTTCATTTCTCCTTTTATTTTACTTTCTTTTATTCCTTTCCCCTCCTTTTTAACCCCGGAGAAATTCCCGGAGGACCGTAGGGCATCCTCCTACCTTCCGAGCGCGACCTACAGTCACCTCCCCTGCTAACCCACTTAGCTGTCTAGGACTCTTAGACTGGTCTCCCGAAGAAGCTTTGCTTCTAAAAACCCAACCACCTGGTGTTCGGTCTCTTTAAGGGTCCGTATTACTATAGTGGTCTCTCGACCTAGAAAGTTTTTCCTTTCTTAATACCATACAGTGCGAACGCACTGCGTAACGAGCAAGATGCCGCTTGCTTCCGATGCTTCAACCCGAAGTTGTGCCTCGGACTATCCACAGCGAGGAGTTCCAGTGTCAACTACTCCAATAATGGAATGGGATCGCGTTCGTTGCTCATTCGAAATAGTCAGGAATTCCTGACCCAAGATCAAGAGCGAGAGTTGTCCAGCCCTTGGAAAACGTACCAGCAACTGCTGGACCTCAAGCCGTTCCTGCATTGCCGGAAAGTTGTCCTGGGATCGCCCCAGTGACTACAGCGGGTGACACTGCAGACCCACGCGAAATTGAGAATATCCCTCACTCCGTTTTGAATCCCGAGTTCCGCTTGGTCGAGTTACATCTCGAGCAGAAGCTCAATGACCGTTTGGTTGCGTTCCAGACAGTCCTGGAAGACCGCTTGAAAAGGAGGAAGATGCCTTTCACAACATTCCCCGCAAGGAGTGCTCGCCCTCTGCAAAGAGGAGCGGACAGTACCTGGGAATCAGATGATGGTCGCATGAAAATTCACCACAACAACAGCGACATTGTCACCTCTGATATGAAAACAGTGCAATGGAACTATTCTGCACCACTAGCTAGTAATAGCGGAAATATCTCCAAAGGACTACAAGTTACCAGCTCCGAAGACATTATTCTGCCCTCGATGCTGGATCACTCTGGAAACTAGCCCTTCCTTAAGCATCGTGCACAAGCATTTGACCAAATTCAACTTGTCACCGCATATACGGTTGACGGAAAACATTCCTCAAGACTGCTTGCACAGTGTATCATCGCCATGTTCCCAATTGCGCTTACTTCATTAAGAGCGGCACAATCTCCAAGATAAAGAATAATAACGGTGCACTAAAATTGAAAGCTCGAATTGCTCCGCATGGCAATAAATTTGATCCAAAAGACATACTGAACAAAGATTGCACAACATTCACCCAGCATGACTTCGAGTTACTGAATCCATCGCTTCTCTCCCAGTCTCGACGATGTGCAAGGTAGATGTAACGGCTCCGTATCTCCAGACCTGTGCAGCTGAGCGCGATGTATACGTAAGGCGCCAAGAGAAAGCCACATGTGGTCCTCTCACCTTCAACTCCTCACTGCTTTCGGATTAGTGAATGCAAACTCTAAAGAGAAGTCTCTGTCCAATCCAAGTACATTCCCCAGCTGTTCTACAAAAAAAAAGACAGTAGACTAGTGCTGCTTGTCGCAAAGATCATCAACGACCTTAAGGCTGCCGGTCACGAAGACAATGCCAAGGCCTTTCTCGAAGCTTTTGAAAAGAATCTTTAATTCGGTGCAGGAAGCCGCGTTACGGGTAAGATGCGATATTTCGGAATCAATACTGCCCAACACGAAGATTTCTCCATCGAGACAAACTCCGATGACAAAATAGAGGCCGTAAGCGAATACGCCTTCTCACGCCAAAGACGGAAGGAAAGGGGAAAGGTTTGGGTGTTTTTACTCTTGGAAGATTTATTTGGAGAAAACACGACAAGCCTATCAATGCCATTGACAAATCTGCCTTTGCATCTACCAATAGCGCGATTGACTTGATTGGTGCTGCCGCATTTCCTCTCTGTGCATTCTACTCCTGCTACCTGCAACAAAATGCTCTCAATGTACACAGGGGCATCATAATGTTGAACCTGACACCCGGAGGCATACGCGTTCATCGCGGAATTGACAGCAAATGTGGCCACGAGGGCAATGGTGAGCTTCTCGAGAGCCAAAATGGTCCTCATGCATCGACACGCAGCGCAAGCTGTACTGCCTAATGCGGCATGCCTCCTCGCCTGCCTGGACCCGTCGATGTAGCCGCATGGTCACTGAGGCCCACTCTCCTTTCTGTTTTCACCTTTCGTTCTCTCCAAACTCCGTCTAGATTCCCCCCGCTAGAAGTGTCAGACGAAAAAGCATACTACCCCATCATTCCCCCCCATTGTTGAACAGAACTGCATTGCACGTCAGCTCAAGAAACTTGGTACCACTATTGCATATCCCAGACCCAATGATACCTCCGCGTACGAGGTCAGTGTTCTCGTGTTTGCTGGTGTATCGCGGGTCGACGACGTCGGGCAACTTTGTGTCACCTGCGGGCACATACCTCAAATTCCTACATCGAATAAACAAGTTCGTAGCAAGATTGTATTTTTTCAGCCCGGTGCAACAAGTCTTCATGCACTGGCGCACTGACCAGTAACTCGACCTCGTGCCGCCTCTCAACCGGAACGATCACTCGTTTAGTCATCCTGTCCGCCTGTATACTCTACATCATACAGTACCTGGGCACCACCCCTCAAAACGCAGTCATCACCTTTTAACAATAACGCTCAACAATGCGCTAGTCATTACTAATCAAGAATGCTCTCTCCTTAACCCGACAAATGTCATTATCCCTACCCTGTTCTGTACTGCAAACTATGAGTCAACAACGACAAAAGACATGCACGTACAGTACAGTACAGTATATTGCAGTGACGCTTGCCATACGCCTGCACACGAACCCCTCTCGCGACTCCCAATCCCTGCCTCTGCCCAATCAGAAGCCTGCTTACCTATCATACTCTTCACTCTCCCGCCCTCTACTGTCGCGTGTCTCTGCCCCAAGCTGGTATACCTCCTCCTCCCCATCCCAGAAACTCTAAAGTACATGCTCTCATCCGGCCCCAATTCAACTGGTGATCTGCCTTCATCGGCGCCCACTGCGTTTCGTACATAAGCCCCAGCGATATCCGCCGTCCCAGTGGGCTTGAGTATGCGCCTCACTACAATTAGCACGAGGAATGTGGCACCGACCACGATGACCATGGTAAGCCAGTTGATCAGCCGTACAACCTCCTGCCAGGAGACCACTTCCACACGTGCCATGCCTGATTCCAAAAGTAGGTCCGTATCGTTGCCTGGCCGTACCACCACGGCCGACATGCCTCGGAAAAATTGGTGCGCTAGTCGCAGCGCCGCTATCCCATTAGGCAGCACCCCGCTTACTTCGGTGATATACTTGCGTGTTGGAACAGAGCGAGACAGTCCCGGCAACCGTAGTACGTCGATAACATCCCCGTCCTTGCTGTTGTCAAAGCTGAAATTCAGGCTTTGTAGGCGTGCGAGATTCATAGATGCATCTTGGTCTCTCAATGCGTTGCGGTATGACGAGAACAAGTAGGCGACCAATTGCGCATGTATCAGCTCCATTTGCTCTGACTCGCGGGGCGCGGTTTCGAAACTGGCCATGAGTCGAGACTTGCGGTCGCCGAGGGTGAAGAAGGTACGGGCGGTGTAGGTGGCGGCGTCGGGGCCAATGACGACGGCATGTTCAGCGCCGTATTGGTGGATGTCGGACACGATGCGCATGGAAACGGGGTTTGGGTTGACGGAGAATAGGGTGATGTTTTCAAAGTCGATGTCGGTGGCGACACAGCCGCTGATGCGGGTGGCGAATTGGTTGACGTTTTGGATGATGATGGATTCGCAGGGGCGGTTGATGGAGCCGCGGGAGTGGAAGGCGATGTTCTGCCACTCGGGGATGACTGGTTGCAAGAGACGAAAGGTTGCGGTGGAGTTTAGCACGTTGCGGGAGAAGGGGTTGGTTAGAAAGATGATGGCGACTTCCAGGCCAAGGGTAAGGAGGAGAAACGCAGCTGCGATGGTTAGGAGACGATAGTTGAGAAGGGTTTTTGTGGATTTTTTTGAGGAGGTTGGGAAGAATGGAACGATGTGATGAAATTGAAAGTTTCTAGCGTGTTCCAGGAAGAGTTTGACGCAAAATCCAAAGTGGGAGACTGTGCCTTGACGTGTGCGAAGGAAGACGGCGGTGGCGATGGATTCTATGAGGAGGAGAAGGAGGAGAGCGAGGAAGGCGAGAAGGACGTCATCACGTTCGGTGAGGTCTGATTGGAATGGTCCAGTGGCACGAAGGGTGACATTCATGAAGGGTTGAGAAAGGATGCAATATCGATGATACCAGCTTTTTTGAAGGCGGAGACATTGCGGATTGGAGCGTCGTCGAGGGGGAGAGTGAAGAAAGCGACTTTGAACTTGTCGGCGGTTGACAGGAATGGATACTGCGTCATGAGAGCATCGGGTCAGAAGGATGAGGGCCGGAACAGCGGATAGCTTTGAATGTCGTTGATATAACGCGGGACAAAGATTGTACAGTACAGTACCGTACTTTACAGATTAATGGCAAGTGCAAAGTCTGGTCATGCGAATGGTTCAACTCCTTTTTTGATATTGTAAATGTACAGTGCTGTCAGGTGGCAAGTACAGTAGTGTAATATGCACATATTGCGACAACTTGTCGACCTGAATATTGTTGATTTGATCGAAATTGTAATCATAACATTTAATTAATACAGGGCTCATAGGATTTATCCCAGACTGTTGATCTGTACTGTAGCTTTGAATAAGAAAGGTGGTGGTAGATGGGGTTTACTTGAAGGGTGAGCTGACTGCACTATCTTGCACAAGAATTCCCATGCAAGAAATAGCCGTCATCCACCACTATTGACTACCGTCAATGTACATTGAAAATAAGTAATCAGTAAATATCTACCCATCGACTACGTCTCCAACACGGTCAAGTACCGACATAAAATACGCAAAGTGTGCAAAGCATTTAATCTATTTCTATGCAGAATTTTCTTGTAAAAAAAATTTGAGGGGCTCACTCTACACCTGACTGTTTGAGCAAATCTACCGGTGCGCTATTTCAATTTCTGAGCAGAATTTTAGCGCTCTTGTCGTCCAAATGCAAACCTACCGGTGCGCTATCCGGCTAATTTCGGCTCTAAATTTTGGATCTGGCGCTATATGTATTTCTATTGAGAACAATATAGATATGGAAATAGCGCACCGGCTGGCCGGAATTAACCGAAATTCATCTCCCTTTCGGCCAATTAGAACGCAAGCGCTATATGTGAACGTTTCATTCTTGTTCCGGAAGCCTCGCTCAGAGTAGTTCGCGCGTTTTTGACTGCCAAATGAAACATCCGTTCCTCTGTCAACCGTTGTACTTCTCTGACGCCTTTTTGATACTGTGAAGCATCGCCAGTACATAACGTATCTCGATTTTAAAGGAGAAGTGTCTGCCCGTTTTGTTTCGAAGCTGGCAATACGGAAGACATAAACCCCTGCAATCGTTCTCGCAGTTTAAAACGGTCATGCACCAAGCAAGGCACCAACAAAAAGGTCTTGAATCACATCACAGTCGCAACCCCCAGATTGACAGAGCTATACTTCTTTCGCATACAAAAGCCAGGTACAAACTTCGGCTGACGTCTACTTGTTTAAACAAAACACAGTGCGGCAAATACCGCTCGCTGCAACAATGCAGCCTGCTGCTGGCGAGTCTTCCTCCTTGGCTGGGCTTGACCTGGAAACTGAGAGCCTTGGCAATTCCTTTGATGTCAGTGGTGCTACTGCCAATCTAGCTCAGAGCGCAAAGAGTCGAGCACCCCAGATCCAATCCGAGAGTTTTCCGTCTCGGTCGCCAGCTGCGAACAGTAGAGGAAGGGGAGGTAAGAGAGACAGAGGGAAGGGATCCCGTGGCATGGGCAGTGGCGCAACGGAGGAAACGATTGCTGGAAAAAAGCGGGGAAGTGGAAAGGCGTTTACGGAGGAAGAAGCAATAGGCATGCCAAAGGCTTGGATTGAGCAGTCGGGAAAGGGCTGCAATCAGAACGAGCCTACCTTGTGGAACGGGATCGCTTCTATCTGCCAGAGAAAGTACAACATAGACCGTACTGCTAGCTCATTTCGTAGCACGTGGCAGAGGATTGCATGTGAAGGCCAGCATTTTATCGCAGCGCGAATGAAAGTACAGTCAATGAACATCTCTGGAGCAAATGAGGACGATCTGGAGGAATTAGCTCAGGAGCAGTACAGGAAGAAGGCGGGTATCAAAGGCTCTGATGGGGTTCTTATATAAGCGCCGCCTTTCAAGTTCGTCGCTGCAGCCGACTTTCTTTGCAACCAGGAGAAGTTTGCAGACGACTGCACAAAGAGGCAGGCAAAGTCACCTTGTAAATCGCCACCTGTCAGATCCAATGAGAGAAATTCTGCTGGTCAAGTTCCCTGTGCCAGTAGTAACGATGTCGCTCAAGGGTCTTTAAATCAGTCCATCATTGTTGTTCATGAAAAAGATGTCGCGGCAGCGATGGCCGCGGGGGGTCCTGTGAACGAAGTGGTGCAGGCAGAGAATGAGACCCGTCCAGTAGGCGCTAAGAGGAGGAGAATGGAGGAGAAGTCCTGCCCAGGCAAAGAGAAACTTGGCATTGTTCTCGCTGATATCAAGAAAAAATGGAAAAGGGAACAAAATCTTGCTTCGTTCAGTCCAGAGAAAAGAGGAGGAGCGTGACACTAATGCTGACTTAAAGCTTTTAAAGCTCTTGCCTCCGGAGTCTGAAACTTCAAGGAGATAATGAGGGATGTCATGAACGCAAGGCGCATGAGAGTGCAGGAAAAGCGTAGCAGGAGGGGGCGCGAGGAATCAGAGGGTGATGAAGGAACTATTCCGCAGGAAGATGATAGAAACTTCGATAGCGGGGCTCAGTTTCTCAATGAGAATGAGTGGAGTAGTGATGAGAAAGATGGTGATTAAGGTCAGTAGAAACTGGTAGAAGAAAGCATGAAGTAGCTCTCAATGAAATCATTCTTAGGAAGTTCTTTCCGTTCTTAAAGGAAGATAAAGCAGAATGAGAAATCAATTTCTTATCCAAGTTTATGAGGAACTTACCGAACAAGCTTGAGATAAACAACGCACGCTAGAGCAATTTTGCCTAGCCCTATCGCTACCTTCAGTGATGCCAGTGATATTTGAGCCAAAGTGTAGTCCTAAACCTAAACACCCGTCTAAAGGACTCTCCTACATGGCGGCTTCTATTTTGCTCGTGCTATTCCGATACAAGACTCCCGCAAACCAGCGACTTGAGTTCCGAAACCAAGAGAAAGCACACATACTTTACTTAAAAAATGGTGCATCAGGTCTATACTTGGGTCAGAACTAAGGAAAAGCAGGGTTTGGGAAGGTGTAATACGCCAGGTCAGTGCACAGGATTCCTGTACACCTTTCCTGTGGCAAGAAAGAGTCAAAATGCAATAGATGATTCTGTCTCCTGTATTTCTTGAGTTCTACAGGAGGATCTGGCATACGGTTCATGTTTTCAAGCAATAGAGCATAGATTTAAGACAATAGAATTCAACTCGCTTGTTTTCGCTCGTGGTGCAATTCGAATAACTGATGTAGAACGTTAGTCCCGTTCAAGTCCGATAACGTGACCTCCGCGTTCAGCGCCTTTCGTCATACGCGATACCTCGATAAATCTATCAATGGGGACGACGAAAAAGGTTTGGACAACGTCAAAAAAATTATTGACACCACTTCCTACTGATTTTACTATACCGTATTTGCAAGCCAGCGATTTCGATTGTCTTTATCCCCGTATTCCCGCTTTCATGAGGTGAGCCGCCAGCATTATTTTCGGGAGTTATAATATGGGGTCGAATTTGCTACAGGATCTGAGCTTGACACAACTGGCAGCTGGCAAGGGAGCGACTGGTAGCGACAACCTGAGGCCCTACACGCGCATAGTATCACGGTATCAAACAGCGATATGCCCAAAAAATGCCCGAGAATACAAGTACGTTATTAAGGTTAAGGTGCAGCGGCGTTTCGTGGCTTTAGTGTTCGATATGCTGGATTCCATCCCAAATCACATGCAAATAATTCTTGAGGATTGCATGAGGCGCATTGCAATTCGGTCCCGCGCCCCATTGCGTATTATTGCACTCGACTATTATTATTATTGTTATTGTAGACGCGATCGATGCAACATCGAATAGTGCCCCGTATCGCGCAACGCGATGCCTCGAAAGCTATTAGAGTTAGTGTGAGAGTTACTACAACATCTTAAAATTAAGTTAGAGAGGCGCAGATACTGCAATGAGTCCTTGAGAAATAATTTTTATAGAGTTAATATACGGGGATAACAACATTGGTGAAACGGAAGACTTATTTAACCATACTATTGATCCAACTTGATAATCGGGAGCTTGATATTGTTGAGAGGAGATCGCACTCTGCCTCGCTTTAGACACTCTGTATGAGAAATTCGCATCTTCCAGAGAGGTTCTCAGTCTTGTCCTAAAGTCTTCAACACTCTCAATCGGTACCTCCGATCCTGCAATCATATCAATAGGTGTCTTTGGATTATACCCCAACTGGTCTTCCGTTTCAATTGGGGACTTTTTGCAACTTCTGCCAGAGGTAGACTTGTGCCTGTACTAATATCTACCCTTCGCAGGTGGCACCCGGTCCCATATGCATGCTTACCGACATTTCGAGGAACGTTGCTGTGAGGCCCATGGCAACTTATGGAAAGGTCCGGGTTGTGCTGACTCAGAGACCTGCTGCAACAGTAGTGATGTCCAATGCAGACTGTCTGTTAAGTGGCCCTGAGGTTCCCTTCTAAGGTTTCTCTCTACATGCATCCAATGTAACACTCAGTTGTTAAAAGTGATTTGGTTACAGCCAATACATTTATCGCAGTAAATGAGCTCCTCCTTTTCCCCCTTTTTGAAAAAGAAAACGTCTACGGTTTGACATGCCACCAAACGTGTGCAATTGATTATGAAACTCGGTTTCTGTTGCCCGTAACCGAGCTAGTGTGTGAACGGATGGTAATCTAGAGACGCAATATGGTCTGGAGCTATCGTTTCACACGGTTTCGAAAAAGAGCAGTGGCTCTCTTTGTCAGTATTCCTAATAATCATTTACTGAACCGACCAAATCTAACAATCTTCCATTCATTAAAATAAACATTTTAGGGAGCGTAGTTCCTTCCCCATTACTGTATCGGTATACCCTTTTTGAGTTGATTGCGGTTGTCTGGAAAACCATGGGATATGACCGGATATATCTTCCAAGAGTAAAACACCCAAAACTTTTCCCCCTTAAAACAACCCAAAATTTCCCCATTTCTGAACTATAGTTGCTTGATACACTACATTCTCGAAACACAACATCTAATAGAAACCTCTGCAACTACTTGCAACATGTCTTGAGTAAAATGAAAGAAAAAAGCCGAGGTGAGACTAGCGACTACCTTACATGAATTATATTGAGTTTTTGGCCACTCTTCTAGTGCAGCTCAACTGGCAAACCGCCGAGCAGACGACAACTCTTCGGGCAAAAGACAACAGCCACTCTTTCAAACAATAAACTACCAAACAGTATCCCTCATCAAGCGACAAATGCATCGATTCCAGACGTTTGTCACAGCAAAGAAGGGATAGGACGATCAACTAGGTTAATATCATCAAGCGACAGTTGCACCAATGACAGACATATGGTTGTAGTAAATCCAATGAAAGATTTGCTCGAAGCTCCTCCATGAGTGTTGTACTGTAAGCAGGACAGTTTGAACGGCATCTGTCTCTTCAGGTTTACTGAGAAAAACAGCCTACTACAGGATCATGGGTTGCTTATCAGGCTTGTGCCTTGTTTGAGGTCGCTAAAGTTGAGGCTGCGCATGACCGCACATATGGGTATCAACAACCGTTGCAGCTGTTTATCGTATCCGAGATGAGTACGCCATGTAATTTCGCTGCTCATAGATGGATCGAGTATGTGTTTGTCCAAACTTGGCCGCAGTACTGCAGCAAGAAAATGATTACTGAGGCTGGGGCGTTGTTCAGAGGTGGGATTTAGAAACCACCAGCTTTTGTAATGGCACTGATTAGTCTCTGCAGACGCTTCTCGGGCCACTTCCTACGACATTGGTTTGCTGACAGGGCTAGTAGCCACTTTCTAGTTGTTAAAATGCTCGAATGGCGGTAGAGTCAATACCTTTACGCAAACTTTTTTAATTTTTGGACTCGAACGTATACTCCACTTGGAGCAACGCAACCGAATTCCCAATACAGTTCTTACGTACTTGGCGAAAGGGGGGCAAACAGGGTTCATCCACCATGGCTAAATTTGAGCGCATGGGGTTGTGGTAAAGGGTGGTAACAGGAAGCAGTTGCCTGGAATGTTACCGAAAACGGAACAGTATGGCGCAAAAACTTGTTATGTGCCTACCATATGCTTCTGCTTCGGTATTCAGCAGGGAATGTGTTTGGGTATTTTTAAATTTGAAAGCATGGGTTAGGTATCAGTTAGATTTAGCGAAATAGTCGGTTAGTCAGTGTACATTTCAGAGACAAAATGAGTAATATTGACACGCATCCTCCGGTATGTTTTCTAGTGTCAGCACCGATTTCGTAAAATAAATACTTTGCGGGCATTGGTGAAGAAGCCTCATCATTTTGATGTCGACGAAAGAAAAGTTGGCGCATCCGGCAAAGGGATGTCTCCCGGAAAAAACAGAAGGGGGAGAGACGTTTATTCGGAGGATACAAATGTGCTGCAATATCAAACGTAAACGTGAAGTCAAACGTATTCCAATAAAATCCCTACCTCCAAACCCCCCCGCTTTTCAAGAGCCATCCAAAGTCTGGCAGCACATAAACACACATCCTGGTCCCCTCAATAAAATAATCTGCAAGACATACTGCAGATGTGAGGCAACTCAGATATGCTAAAACCCATTGATAACCAAAAGAATGTGATTCCTGTACCGTACTGTAAGTTTGTACAGTAGTTGTGGTATGATAAAAAAGTCTTGCAAAAATCGACATTTGTTTCATACAGCAACAGCAATACCTATCATATGTACCAGGTTTCCCCCTCTCATGAAATTTGTCCACTACAAATTTTTGTTGTCATACTAGTATCTACCGTACTGAACTGTACAGTACAACTGAGGCTTTCCTGCAAATGGAAGGAAACCCTCAGCAGAGTATACTTTTGCGAGGGTATCCCGCCGTGCAAATGGTCCTTCCGAGTCAGCATCAGTGCAATCTACTTACCATGATTCTCACAAAATTCCGAACCACGTCAAGCCGCTAGCTGCGAACTGGTGGCTGTGGCTATCCTGCATCTTACTTTCTCAACTCGGTACTCTCATGATGCCCTACACTTTCAAAACCCTATGACAACACACCAGCTCAAAGTTTTTTCACGCCAACCACTTTCATCGACAACCAGGGTAACGCTTTTCTCTCCTACATTGCAGAAGATATCCCACATGCTCCCGCCATTCCTGTCAACGCTACGAATGAGGTCGATTTTGCAACCTTTCTCTCTGAGAGTATTACCGTGAGCCAGCGCTCATCCACCCGTTTCTCCGTCGATCTCACCTCCCGTGACGACCTTATCCTTACCATCCTTTCCCTTCTCCTACTTCTCGTCATCGAGGCCATCCTTACCACTATACTCCTTCGCACCTACAATGGAAGTGTCTCAAATTTTGGCTTCTCCGTCAAGCAATTCATCGAACTCGCCCGCAACTTTCAGTTCCGCCGTCTTATCCGAGGTAAACCTCTCCCTCGCGACCATGCCCCACGCAAGATTAACCTTCGTCTATTGCTTATCGCCACTGCTACCTTGGTCCTAACCTTTGGGATAGAAGTCGCCGTGCTCTGGCTGTCTACTCCGGATTTTACAGAGGTTACCAATCGCATGGCCGCCTTTACTTATGTGGAGACTCTACAACCCGATTGGAATATAATCCGTGACAATGCTGGCAGTGCCGCCAATCGACCATGCGTCTCACTCAGCATTGAAAGTAAAAGCACTGGTAATCTTGAGCAGGGTAACACTCGCATTACACCTTGCTTGGCTGCAACTGGCAATCTCCACAGAGATTGGCTTCCAAACTGTGTCCGATGATGTAGATTTTACGTTTGAGACGAAAAACCATTTGTTTGGTGCGGAGCATCGAATCACCATTGGAAATTTGTCCGCGAGCTACAAGATGATTATTTATTTCACGCTGGATGATCGGAGGCGCAAAATCATGTATAAAAGGTCCTACTATGTCAACCATGAACATGCGACATATTTCATGCACCGCCAGTTTATCGCGTACCTGTTCAATGAATACGTTCGACGCACGAAAGATACAAGCATGGATTTAGAGCGATTAACAGCATTGGGACCGTTGTACAACATGACCCTCGAGAACGGGGATGATATTGTCGTGGCGCAGATTAATAGACAGCAACGATTTCGCAGAGTAACCTCGTCCCTTATCACTACCAAGGTAAGGGGGTAATCCCTAGAGGAGATGCAGCGCTAAGATTTGCTGTGGCATACTTGAAGGGAGCAAGTGGACTCGCAGTGGCGGGGCCAGATTTGAACGATCTTGACATCGGCTCGTCTAGTACATGGGCATCGGAGCGACGGATGTGGCTGGAGGAAAGCCGAAGGCTGAACTGGTTGACCATGACGATTCTGCTGGCTGCAGCACTTGTGTTTTTGCTTTTGTTGAGGCGTCTATTAAAGCCTGTTGGGACGGCGGAGATCGCGGGGGCATTTGTGAGTAAACAGGTCGGTGCGGAGTTTGGGAGACCGGTTGGACTAATGGGAAGGGATGAGAGGAGCACATTTAGTTTGGTCCTGCAGACGCGTGGGAGGGGACAAAAAGGTATCAGACATTATCAGCTACTACAGCAATGAGGAGAAATTTTGATAGTCGGGGTGGTGCAGGGGAAGCGGGAAATTGAGACGGAATGGCCTCCTCACGATTCTATATCGGCTAGGTAGGGTCTAAAGTATGCCCTAACGAGTGCGGGGCGGGGAGGCGGGGATGAAGGGTTGAAAATGGAAGTACGGGGCTTTCACCGCTGATCAAGTCGCAAAATATTTGAACCTGCAGTTTGATTTTGGTTAATCAAGCGCTTGACAATACTGGTACTTGGATGCTAAACAGGAACTGCTTGTTGATTTGTAAGTGCTATGTAACAATAGTGACCACATTGAGAAACAATAGTACACGTATTTACTTAATTTTGACTCATGAAGTAGGCATTATGGCAAAGTAGAATACTCAACATGCTTACCGTATCTTAGCAGCTGCACCGAGTTGGATCGATTAAGACGTACTGTTGCACGTTTACACAGGTGCTGGCATTTTTGGGTTGCATAGGGAAGCGCTCATCGGAGAACGTGACTTTCAGTGCCCGGATTGAGCGAATTGAGATGGTAAGGGATACGAAAAGAATGAAAAATTTGGAAAGGTCAGAGGTGCATGGGACATTCTGGCATTAAGGGAGCATCAGGGTCTTCCTCTTGAGGCCTGCAGAAGTAACATTAGCATTGTTATTTGAACTGGCTACTAGGTCTGCTCGTATAGTGCAGTTGGGAGGGGGGGGGTGACCAGCCCCGCTTGTTGTCAGCTCAGGATTGTGACTTTCTAACCGTCACCCTGGTTCTCGCAGCCGATGTAAATGTAATCTTTCGAGATCGAAGGTAACTTCTACGCACTGAATGGCCCACTTGTATGGGTAGCCTACGACCCTTATGAATACATTTTGCCGATCATTTGTCGTGAATTTCAACCTAGATAAAAAGCAGAGTACCAATTGCGGGCGACTCTGAAAAAACATGACGGCTTTTGCCTCGAAAGTCTGGTTGCGTGTTGATAAAAATGTTTGCTTCGATCTTCCCTTTTACCAACCCGAGCGCGGCCGTCCATTATTTATACTCAACTCTGGCACCATTCTAAAGTTCTAGCATGCTTTGTAGTTGGAGTCTACTACAATAAAATCGCAGAGATCTACATCTCTCTATAATATCTGTAAATATCTACGACAGCAAATATCTATAGAACTAGTGGACTAGAAAGATCTGATATAAGACATATCCCTATAAATATCTACGGTCGATATAGGAAGAATAAAACCTTTCAAGGTAGGATGTGAGGGCGAACATTACGGTAAATTTTGATGCAACGACTGACCACTAAACAAACAAGAGCGGCCAACCTGATCTACAAACACTAAGGGTGTCCGACTCCCTCCTCTGACAGTAGCTTGAGCGCGACGAAGGTTGCCACGGCGGTAGTAGAGACTTGTACAGCCAAGAAGATACAGAATCCACTCGTGTGGGGAGTAACTCAACCTGTCGAGCAAAGATCTATCTTCGTAGAATGGATTGCATGCGACCCGCCTCAGGGCCGCCGACTAGTCCTGCCAGTGCGGGTCACGCCTTATGCCGACTCCTTCAGGGACTTACAGTGGTCCCGTCCACACCTTTAACAGCGGTGAAACCTTAACGCACCACTCGAACCCCAGGAGAATCGCCGACAGATGCGACCTGCAGTGCTTCGCTCGTGCCACCAATACTGTGGAGAACGACTCGTGCCAACCAGTAGTCGTTATATTTCTTACCATCTTCCAGCTGTTTCTTCGAAGTCGGATACCATACCTTTTCCTTTCTATGGTATCCTATACTGAGCCTGCTCTATTACATATAGAAGGCGCAAGCAACCGTCGGTATCTATTCACTGGCTCGCAACTGTTGTTTTGAAGCAGTACAAAGTCGGACCTACCCAGTTCATGCACCACTGGGCCGGCCCTACCTATCGTAGACACACGACACTCGATAGGCAACAGTCGTTGCCTATCCTACCGGCCCCGACTGTTGCTCCGAAGGCGAATCACAGCTCGGACCTATTTAGTGTATACTACACTGGGCCAGCTCTACCTAACATAGATGCACGTCCGATAACCAACAGTCGTTGTCCATCCTACCGGCCCCGACTGTTGCGCCGAAGGGCAAATCCATGACTCGGACCTATCCGCACTACCGCTACTGGGCCAACTCTGGTTACACATATTTTTCTGCAATACCCGATTGCATATTCGGTAGTCATAGCTTGACTAAGCTTTTAAAGGGTTGTTTACAAATTAGTATTTAAGATAGCTATCTCTGCTAGACTAGCCATCCTCTCTCAAAAATCAATCAACTCATCAACCAAACTACAATCAACAAATCAACAAGTGTCAGACGTAAATACGTTCTACCCACATTCGCGAATAAGGCTAGACGTGAAAACGTCCTCAAGCTCGTTATTCGGAT
Organism: Kappaphycus alvarezii; assembly: GCA_002205965.3. Lineage (NCBI taxonomy): Eukaryota > Rhodophyta > Florideophyceae > Gigartinales > Solieriaceae > Kappaphycus > Kappaphycus alvarezii. The sequence goes on along the minus strand of NADL03000035.1, from coordinate 515,034 downwards.
CTTACCCAAATGGCAGATCAACCCAGGATCCTTCGAATCCAACCCGGTTTATCAACTGGGAACGTGTTGAACCCGACAACACCTTACAACAAAATATTGTTCGCTTCTTCCGAACATTCGATGATTTCAATCCTCAAGCTCGTGGAGAAGACCTTCGGACGCTACTCAAGGAAGAGTTCTCTATATGGGATCTCACCAGGGCGGAAATTCTTACCAACAGTAACATATACAAGTGCATAAGAGTGTTTATGGAAGACCGCGGCCTTCGTCCCCCAAACCAACATTTGAATTCCAATCTTCTATGCATACGCATCGTCAGTGTGATATGGCCGGAACGGGAATTTCACAATGACATAAGCGAGGCATACCACAGGTACCACAACTTAAAACAAGGAAGGCTACAACTGGAAGTCAACACTCCTCCTCCTAGGAATCTGCAAACCCCTCACCGAGAAGGTAGCAATCACCAACCGGTAAATCGCCATCTACATTTCGACCAAGAGAATGGAAACGGGGCCAGCAAAATTTACGCTTTCTATAGTCGAGACTCCTCGAAGTTTGGTGGGACTTCAAGGGAAAACATCATTATGGCTTTGACCCAATTTGACCATCTCTGCAACGTCAACAACATCCAGCAGAGCCAACGTATCTCTCTCATCCACAATATGTTCCGAAATGAAGCATTGCGTTTCTACTACTCCTCTTTGCGTAACATGCAAAGCTGGGATCAAATACATGCATTGCAGCAACGCTATTGCAGCACAACTCGTATGCAGTCCATAGAAGACGAGGTGTCACTGCTCAACATCAATAACTTCATGATAGATTCTGCTAACGAAGGCGAAGCACTCCAGAAACTCGCAAGAAAAATTGAGGATCTTGTTCCCCAGTGCTCACCTGGTCGTAACTCGGAAGAATACCAAAACATGTGCTCTATCTTTCGTGCGGATGAAACCATGGGCCGCTGCCCCATTAACAGCATGAATAACCAGGAAGCGATTTTAAAACGTTTCTCGACGCTTTGGACAGAGCGGAACACAACGCCCGTATCTGTGCAACCTACAACCAGCCCATTTCACTACCGTCAAACGCTTTGTCTATCACAAATACTCCTCACAGATCACAGGAACTATCTAGACAAGTACCCGCATCTCAAGTCACCATCGCAACCCCAACTGTTCATGCCACACTCCCAATACAGAGCACCAAAGAATCTTTTCAACCAGAATCTGTTGAAGTTGCTTCCTTAAGCCCAGAAAACGGATACTATCGCCTCAGCCAAACTAATGGAGCAGCAACTGGTTCCAATCTCAAGCGCGCTATGGAAGGGATCCACATGCTCGTCACCGCAAGCACATTACCTCTTCCTCCGACGCAAAATGCTTCAATTGCGGAAGTACGACCACGTTGAACGTCGATGTACTCAACCACGTGACGCTGATCGCATCGTCAAGAATCGAATTTCATTTATGCTGCGCAACAAGAACAACTAAGCAAAAAGTAATCATTTTGAAAAAGATTTTATCGGAACAATCTGAGCACATTAATTTCCTTTCAAGTATGATTTTTGATATCGTGAAAGATCCTGATGGTTTCACTAAGCCCTCAGATAATAAGGCAGATGAAAATGCGTATCTTGAGGAGTCACTACAAGAAACTGACGATGAGGACTCCGTTGTGGATTCGGAACAAGTGCCAGATCCCCAGTATATTCTGTTCACTCAAGCTTCCCAAACACCATCTTCGCAAACGTCGCCTCACACATCATCACTTGCATTTTCTAAAGATGAAATCAACTCCAGCATTTGAATCTCCGATACTTGAACCCACCTTCACGAAATATGATTCGGTCACTAATGAAGAATACATCAAGTAACGTTCCACGTCACTTCAATTTATCACACATCAATCACTCAAGTTCTTCTATAACCGCCAAGGTTCATTTCATCTGCATCTGTCGCTAACGCATTACCGAACGATGATTCATCTTATTCACCTCCGTCTATTTGGATAAGGAATATAACGCAATCGCCGTCACCCGAGCATGCCGCAAAAGGAAATCGAACACGGAATACTTTACGTCCTCATCATGTCGATCACCGCCCCTGTCACGATCCTCATTTATCTCAATCCAGTAATAGCCGAAATGTCATTAATATCAAGTACTGCGACACCCATTTCTCTAACACACCTAAACCGTTCATTGGTGCGTGTCTTGATATCGGCGCACAACGCTCATGCATTGGACTGGCACAAGCTAAGGCGCTATACCGTCAGATGAAAAAGAAAATGAAGCTATCTTCGTCCGAGTACAGCTTCAAGTTCGGCGACAGCATCTACGCTAGCCTCGGAACTGTCAATATACGTATACCAACTCCCGACGGCTCCTTCCTTGAATTGGACGTTGATGTTGTCGATTCGGACATCCCGTTTTTACTTGGACTGGACATCATGGACAAACAACGGCTTGTAGCTGACAATGTGGAAAATGTGTTGCATAGCCGACAGTACGGCTGGAAACTCCCAATAATCCGAAAATCAACCATCTATACGTTGATTGGAACATCAAGATACTTTATTCACCGGGCGGACTAAGTCGATTACACAGGCATTACTGGCACCCCTCGGCTTCAAAACTATACAATCTCCTTAAGCGCATACGTCCGTGGACACATCCCCCGAACTCTCGCAGTTTTAAAGCAGATCAGCAAGGCTTGCCAACTTGCCAACGCTATAACAAAGGGCCGCATCGTTTCCGAGTCAGTTTTCCTCCATCTGATTGTGTATTCAATCATGAAATTGCTCTTGACCTCGTCTGGCTACAGGGACGCCCAGCACTTCACGTCGTTGACCTCCACACCCATTTCTCTTCTGCTATATTCCTACCCGATAAGACTACCCAAGCATCTGGAATGCTTTTATTGTCTGCTGGGCTTCAACATACGTGGGTTACCCGGACAAAATGCGCGTGATCAAGATAGTATTTTTACTGGCAAGGAATTCGAGACACTCGCGAAGTCCGCTGGTATTCAGTTGAAGATCTCTGCGTCCACTCTCACAATGCGTTGGGAAACGGTGAGCGCTACCATGAGCCCCTGCGAAGGATCTTCAACAAGATCACAGAAGATGTCCCCGGTGTTGACACGGCAATTGCACTCCAGCTGAGTATCAAGGCCATGAATGATACCACCGGACCTGATGGGCTAGTTCCATCTCTATTGGTTTTTGGAACAATTCCTAGGTTTGATCCACACTCGACACCTTTACTCAATCATGCTGACCGCATGCGAGCTATGGACCTAGCAAGAATTGAAATGGCGGACATCAGTGCAGAGCTCAGCCTCCAACGGGCATTTCGAGAACGTGTCCCACCTGCCGCTGACTTTATAGTACACGCTGGAGATCATGTATATGTATGGCAAGAGAATTCAAGGATTTGGAAGGGACCTTACGAGGTAACAAAGGTGCAAAGCAAACAAGTCTGGGTTCAGAGGCCGGATCGAGAGGCGAAATATAATATATCGAATATCATGCCAGCTTCCAAGGCAGATGGAAACTCATTATTGCACCAGATCAACTACTCAACATCTTTCTTGGCCAATTCGTCACCTCCTCTCCGCGTATATCTTACGGAAGTTCTTGAACCAACTGATCCTCGAAAGTCTGACCCCCGCTTTGCCGAAGCAAGGGCAAAAGAAATACGTGGTCTCCTAGACCGGAACATATTCGAGGTTGTACTGCGCGAGGAGCTACCGAAGGATGCCAACATATTAGGCGGGCGGTTTGTGCTAAGCATCAAGCATAAGGGCACAAAAGACGAGCTATACAAAGCACGTTATGTTGTACAAGGTTTCAAGGACAAGGAATTACACAAACTGGTTCATCCGGCGACAATGCTTCGACACAGCTCTGTTCGTTTGATCATAGCCCTAGCATCTATATTTGGCTTTCGTATTTGGTCGCAAGATGTGACACAAGCGTACCTACAGTCTGCAGGCGAATTATTGCGGGATGTTTATGTCAAACCACCAGAAGAACTGCAGCTCGACAAAAACCACCTACTGAAACTTCTCAAGCCGCTCTATGGATTGACTGATGCGGGAGACTACTGGGACGCCACAATTACGTCTCATCTTCGCAATGAACTCCAGATGAATCAGTGTTCACTCGACATCCGTTTGTTTTTTAAGCTCCTAGACGGCAAACTAGCAGGCCTGTCGGGTACTACGTCGATGATAGCTTCCATGCGGGTACAGAAGACTTTCTGATCCACACAAAGCAGACGGAAGAAAGGTTTGAGTCTAAACCAAGAGAGATGGATAATTTTACATTTGCTGGAATGCAAGTGTCGACTACCTCCGGCGGTATTTGCTGTCTCAAACCGAATATCTACGCAGAATCAAGCCGCTACCACTAGACGCTTCACTGATGGAATATCGCTCGCTACGCCAACGACTCCAATGGCTCACTCACACCCGACCTGACATCGCTTGTGCTGTAAACAAGGCTTCTCAGGTAACCGACAATTCCTTCGGTCCTCCGGCAATCACCTTTATTAACCGCATCGTACGGCAAGGATACAAGTATCCCTATCGTGGAATTCTACAACGACCATTGGATCAATCCTCCCTCTATCTGCGAGTCTACAGCGACGGCAGCTTTGCCGATAACGCCGACCTATCAACTCAACTTGGATTTCTTATTTTATTGTGCGACAAACACGACCAGTGCAACATCTTACACTTTAGTACACACAAGTCTCGAAGGGTGGTCAGATCCGTTCTAGGTGGAGAAACGTTTGCTTTTGCAGACGCAATGGATTACACTCTCGCAATCAAAAGCGATATCGACAAAATTCTCAACCGGAACGTTCCCGTCCGTATGTTTACTGATTCAAAATCTCTCTTCGATGTGATTATCAAAAATACCATCACTACAGAGAAACGGTTGATGGTGGACATTAGCTCAGTCCGAGAAGCCTACGAAGAAATGAAAATCAGTGATGTGGCATGGATTCGAAGCGAGTTCAACCCTGCTGATTCTCTAACAAAGGTGAAGGAGAACTCAGTTCTCAATAGAATCATCGATGAAGGGATATGCAAGCACCCTATAGAACAATGGGTTATTCGCCGTGGAGTCTCTTTCGTCGGCTAAGATCGCAGTCCAGTATTCCTTCGAGAAGGGGGGACTGTGGAGGAACGACTCGTGCCAACCAGTAGTCGTTATATTTCTTACCATCTTCCAGCTGTTTCTTCGAAGTCGGATACCATACCTTTTCCTTTCTATGGTATCCTATACTGAGCCTGCTCTATTACATATAGAAGGCGCAAGCAACCGTCGGTATCTATTCACTGGCTCGCAACTGTTGTTTTGAAGCAGTACAAAGTCGGACCTACCCAGTTCATGCACCACTGGGCCGGCCCTACCTATCGTAGACACACGACACTCGATAGGCAACAGTCGTTGCCTATCCTACCGGCCCCGACTGTTGCTCCGAAGGCGAATCACAGCTCGGACCTATTTAGTGTATACTACACTGGGCCAGCTCTACCTACATAGATGCACAAAACAAACAAACAAACATACGCTTTATTAAAGGGTCACTAAACCGAGCTGGGTCACTCAAGCATCAGGTGATGTGAGAGACAAAGCATGGCGAGATACGGCATGAGCCGTCAGCTGTAGAACGAGAGAAGCGAGGGTGGTGACCAATCGGTGGTATTCATCAGATGGGGGTTTCCCGCGGCGGAGAGCGAAAAAAGAGGCGACTTTGGCTAGGGCCTCACGGGCAGGTTTGCCGATGGCTCCGTGAGTATCGAATCCAAGAGGATAGAATTGGGCTTGTATCGTCCCACAGAGAGCAGCGTAATGCGCAGTTTTCGAGGCTTCAATGGGCACGGTAGCCCCTCCGGAGGTCTTGCGAGAGTGGGAGATGGCCCGTGCGGTGTAGGGGCTTGCAATGAAGACGTCTAGTGCGCAGGGACGTGAGGAGAATTCGATGTCGTCAATGAGGATGTCCATTCGGCGGCGTTCCGAGTACGGGAGGTGGGCTTCGCAGGGGAAGGTATATTCGAGCTTCGGGCGCAACATTACAGAAGGATGTCGGAGGAGGTATACAGTTTGTCACGAAGGTGGTTGTGGCGTCGGAGGAATCCCTCCATTGCTGGGCAGTGGATAGCATGTCTCCCGAGTGGGTCGAGGAGGGGGGGGACGAGCTTGGGAGAGTGCGCACCGGGGGCAGTGGTCCCGGCCGTTGAAGACGGGCTGACCAAGTCGAAGCAGGATCATGTATGTCCAGATTTGGGGTTCGATGCGGGTGGAGTCGCGGGAGTCCGGGAGGGTGAGAAAGGGTGAGTTGGCGGACCTTGTTCGACAGCTGAGGTTTCGGGCGAGTCTGTGAGTTGCAGTTTCGTACTGCGAGGGAGAGAGAGAGATATGTTTTGTGGCGTTCATGATGGATGGCGGATGTGAGGGTAGTCTGGACTCCTTGGATTTGACCAGTCGTGGGGAGGCGGGCAAGGAGAGGTTGCAGCCGAAGATCGGAAGGAATGACATTGTGAGGGATAGATTGGTGGGTTCGTCGTATCTCGTTGGGTAGGAGATGGTGGTCGATGGGCGGCAACAGGTCGAGGGAGAGGTGGTAGGTGCTTAGGAGAGAGCTGAGGTAGGTGGCGGAGCGGATGGGTGAGGTGAGTGTGAGCCCAAGTCCACCTAGTGAAAAGGGCAAAGTAGCACAGAGCCAGGAGCCGTCCGTTATCTCTCGATGAATCTCTTGAAAGGCCCCTCGCAGTTCACGGTCAAACATAGCTGACGTAGAAAGGGTTAAGTGCGGTGGGGTAGTTCGAAGAGTATAAATCAGGCGGCATGCGCTGGCGCAATGGCGTAGGAGATGGAAGGCAGTCTGTGGGTCACGGAGGGTAGGGAGAGCAGTCCAGATAGCGCGAGCTGTAGTTAGGCGGTCCTCGACGAGGGACAGGCAGCCCGGATCGGTACCAATGGGTGAGCCGAGGGTGTTGATTGCGGGAGCCGTGACAATCTTGCAAGGAAGGTTTGGGTAGGAGCTCTGGCCGAACCACCATGCTTCGGTCTTTGCATGTTGATGTGGATGCCGTATGGTCGTCCTTCATTTGCTATCATTTGGAGGAGTCGAGGCGCGTCGGGTGACAGAGAATATTCCCGTCGTCAGCGTACCACGCGTGGGTGACCGTGTTGGGAAAAGATCGCTGCAGCCTTTGGAGAAATGGGTGGATGCCGAGCGAGTAGAGGTGCATGGCTAGAGGGTCGCCTTGGTGGGTCCCTGTCTTGGATAGTAGTGTGTAGGGGCCAAAGTACAGGTGGGATGGGCTACCATAGGTGAAGTGCACGAATCGGGCGGCGTCCGGGGCGAGAACGGAAACTTGCTGAAGGAAGCAATGCCGTTCGACGCTGTTAAAGGCGTTGGTGAGGTCGATCTTCAGGAGGAGTAGGTCCTGTCCGCGATGTGCGGATACCGATGTGCGAAGGGCGTGGATGATGGCTTCAATACCGTTCTTGGAGCCGACTGCATATTGGAGAGGACGGAGGTGGGACAAGAAAGCGGGTCAGTGTCAGGCGAGCGGCGAGGAGACGTGCAACAAATCGCCGGTATAACACCCCGATAGCAATCGGCCGAAGGCGGTGAGGGTCTAGGCTGTCCTTGGGGAGTGCAATAAGCGATGCACCGGAGAAGAAGGGCTGGAAGGAGGCCGGCATATCGCCGTTGGCCAGCTTGTTGACAAAACCGGTAAACGAGGAGAGAGCACTGGCAAGCGGTTCCGCGCCGGCCGGAGCGTGGGCGAGGATGCGAAGAATAGAAGGACGTAGACCATCAGGGCCAGGAGCGGAGTGGCGATTAAGGCCTTGAAGAGCGCGGCGGATGTGGATTCAGCGAGGGGTGCAGGTCGGGGTAGTCAACCGGGGGAGAGGGGTGGATGGTGTAAGTGGGGAGGGTGTAGGCGTTGTAGGTGGGGAGGGTTGTTGGGGAAGGAGTGACGGGAGGGGCAGTCTCAAGGAGGGCACCAGTGGCCCTGGAAACATTGCCTTCGCGGAAATAGCGCTGACAACGCTGGACGGGAGTAGCTTGGGGCCGGTTAGGAGTGCTCCGAACGGGGGGGAACGCATCGAGGCAGCGCGTATAGAGGTCGTGCCATTGGCCTTGCCGCGCGAGGTTGATACGGTGTCGGAGGGAGGAGATAAACGCTAGGGACGTGCGCGTTCGTGTCTCGTGTTTGCCGTTGCGACGAAGAACGAGTTTGGGGGTGGCGAGTATGGGGGCGAGGGCGGCCGACTTGGTGTCTTGTGTGCGGGCGGAGTTGTAGCGGGCAAACAGGTCATGGTAGAGACGGTGGAGGTCGGCACGGAGGCAGTTGGGTAGGTATTTCAGCGTTGGAACCCGCATCGGGAAGATGATATCGGGTAGAGGGCACGATTGGGGGTTCATGCCGGTTGTACTCATTGCGTCGTTGCCATGTCAGCATCGACAGGGGGAGGTGTGCGAAGTGGGCTCGTGGGATATTGCCGGTGGCGTCGAGGTCGTCGAGGGGGATGTGGGGAGGTAGGGGGGGGGAGGGAAGCATCCTGGCGCTGCGGGGCGTGGGGCGCGGGGGATGTAGGCGGCTGGGGTGTGATGTGCTGCACTGGGGTACGGCGGCGAGGGACTGATCGGAGGGATGGGGAGTGTTGTCGGAGTTGAGATGTGCAGCAGGTTCGCGCTGGGTCCGGGTGAGGGAGTCTGCGATGGGGCGGAGCGTGGCAAGGAAGTCGTGGCGCAGGCGCCATGTGCATTCCTCCGAAGAGGCGGTTGATTTCCGCCATGATGATTTGATGAAGGGCAGCGATATCAGCAGCGGATGCGCAGGCGTCACGGGGGTGGCGAAGTGCCGTGAATGTGAGTGTCGGGACGATGAGGTCTTCGGCGGTGGCCTGTTGACGAAAGCGTCGATAGGCGTAGGGATGAGGGGGACGGCTCGCTCAGGTGCAACAAGGAAGAAGACAGAGGGGCTGCTCGATTGGAGTACGGCGATTGGTGCGCGCAGTCCTCCCTCGCGGAGAGCATGACGGATGTGGGAGGGGTTGCGGATGCGGCCGGTTTGCTCGGCGGCCTGAACGTACACGAATTGGCAGGGTTCTGGAGCACAGAGCCTGCGCGCAGTGGAGGCGATCGTAGAGCGGGCGCGTCGAGTCAAGGGCATCGGGCAGTCGGGTTCTTCGGGGGTGTCGGTTGGAGGAGGGTCCTGAAGGCGTAGAGCGGGCAGGGAGCGCGCGGGGCGTGCAGGTGCAGGGCGTGCAGCGACAGCGGCATAGGTAGGGATGGGGGCGGTTCCAGAAGTCTCAAGCGTAGGGGCGTCGCCATTATCTACGGGGGCCGGCGGGGTGGCGAGGTCCGGGAAGAAGGCAGTCGAGAGCTTGGTGAGAAGAGCGAACTCTTGTCTCATCATTGTTTTGACGGCCGGGAAGCCGGCGTCTTTCTTCATGGACGCCGCGAAACGAGAGATGGCGGCGTCGTCGTCGAGGTCGAGTGGGCTGATGCAGGAGCGGAAGCCCATGGCCAGTTTGAGGAACGAAGTGGCGAAGATCTCCGGGTGGAGGGTGGGGATGGTGTGTTGTTACGCATATTCAAAGGTTCTGCAATGCACGTCCGCTGATAACCAACAGTCGTTGTCCATCCTACCGGCCCCGACTGTTGCGCCGAAGGGCAAATCCATGACTCGGACCTATCAGCAGTACCGTATAATGGGCCAACTCTGGTTACACATATTTTGCCGCAACACCCGATTGCATATTCCGTAGTCATAGCTTGACTAAGCTTTTGTAGAAGAGTTGTGTACAAATTAGTATTTAAGATAGCTATCTCTGGTAGACTAGCCATCATCTCTAAGAACATCAATCAACTCATCAACCAAACTTCAGCTAATCAACAAAATCAACAAGTGTCAGACGTAAATACGTTCTACCCACAAATACACAGCTGTCGTACAGTAGGACGTCAGGAATGAAACGGCCCATCACTATAGACGGGTAGCGATCTCCTGAGGGAGCAGAGTACAGCATAGAGAGCCACGACTGTAAGGATCACACTACGGTACACTTAGGTACAGTGTCGCAGGAAAGAGAGCGCCGGGCCAATGGGGCCTAGTGGACCAAGAGCAGGACCGGTGAGCGCCAAGGGGATACGGGAGGACCAAGGAGACGCAGTAGACATTAGCGACACTCCAATTGGTGGACACCATTGAGGGCTGTAGTTAGGCCACGTGTACTTTAGGAGATACGCTACAGTAGTCCTAGTAGGGTACTTAGCTAGCCTTATATGGAGAGCCGGGGGCAGATGGAGCGCGAAAAAGTGAAAGAGGAAAGCACCCCTTGGTCTACTACTCAACGGTCTCCAAGTAGGCGTCCCCGACAAGGTCTCCCCCTTGTAGTCCTATCAACTCCACGCCCACTCATTGGAACAACTTCCTTTCTGGTGCTCCTTCTGGCTTCCCCCATTTTGGCGAATCTGTTTATCTTTTAGGCGAGCACAACAAGTAACTTTATTTGTTGGTCTACGGACGAACCCCATACTGAAGTGCAATGCGCGGTGCGCTGTTCTTCTCGTCTTAGAACGGAACACCGTCAGACAACCAAAAACACAACGCATTTACACCAAGACTCACAGGGTGTTCGCTTTACCCCTTTCTATTTAAGCACCCTGTGATGCAGTAGCACAGCTCGCCGGTGGCGGGGAGAAGTAAATCCCACCCTGCCCCAATCCCGAAGAAAAAACAAAGCCTTTCGGCAAAACCTCCAGAACTGGTTCATTCTGATGTCTTGGGACCGGTTGAATCTCCTTCTCTAGGAGGGGCTAGGTATTTTGTATCATCATCGACGACTACTACAAGTGGACGGTTTGTATCCTATGAGCTACAAGTCAAAGGTGATACATTGCTTTGAAAACTACAAAGCCTTTGCGGAGAAACACACTAGCCAGTCTCTGAAAAATCTCCAAGTCCATGAGTTTCCTGAAATGAAAACTCCATTCGATGAATAAGCTTCTCATTAAGGCTTTACGGTCTGACAATGGCGGAGAGTACCTCTCAACCGAGTTCAAGAACTTCCTAAAGGAGAACGGCATACAACATCAGCCACTGTGGCTCACACCCCAGCAAAACGGGACTGCAGAACGGATGAATCGAACCCTTCTCAATCTGGTCCGTTCGATGTTACACCACAAGGGTCTTCCAAAGCATTTCTGGGCTGAAGCACTTTCCACGGCTGTCTATGTTCTGAATCGCGTTACTTCAAGCTCTTTGCCAGAGAGCACCACTCCTTACCACCACTGGAACGGCATTGCCCCTGACATATCTCACATGCGATATTTGGTGCACAGTGCTGGTATATCGTGCCAAAGAACAAACTCAAGAAGTGGATCCCAGATCTGAAGCCCTTATGATGGGGTACTCCTCTCAGAGCAAGGGATATAAGCTGGGTAGCGGCTCAGAAAGAATGGTAATATCCAGAGATGTAATTTTCAATAAAACCGCAACTTGTACACAGCCTGAAGTCACCTGTGAGCTACCGAAATGAGAACACGGCCAAAACATTTCCTACGATGAGATAAATCTCCTTATGAGAGTTTTTCGAAGTACAGAATTCCGCTGACGAAAACGAAGATTCTGAAGATCCACTGCCGGTGAGGAAAATTTACTCTCATCTGAAGAAGCCCATTCAGTAGCTCCTCGTCGTTCCTTCGGATCTCAAGAAGCCCATCCGCTGGTTCCTTCTAGCTCTTCTTCAAATGTGTCACTTGTCGCAGAAACTGCACTGCTCTCAACAGGTATTCCTGCAACATAAAGAAGCTACTTCTGCAGAAAACATTGATTTTGGATGCAGGGATCAAAGGAAGAAAAATCTATCCGTGAGAATAGAACTTCGATCTCGTTCCAAGAAAACCAGGAATGCACGTGATTCCATGTCGCTACGTTTTTCGTATCAAACCCGACGTCGGTCCTAAGGTTCGTATCGTCGCTAAAGGATTCAGAAAAGTTCCCGGACTAGAGTACACAGACACGTATGCACCTGTCGTTTCTATTGCTGTTGTACGAATGTTCTCTGCTTGACAAATCTGTTAGATATGGAATGCGATCAGATGGCGAAGTAACTGCGTTTCTGAATGGTGACTTGGAAGAAGAAATATTCATAGAGACTCCAGCTGGTTTCCGAGATCCAAACAAGCCCAACCTCGACTGTCGACTTCTGAAGGCCTTGTATGGATTTAAGCAGGCTCCTCGCCAATGGTATGGAAAAATAGATGCATTTCTGACTTTGCAACTCAACTTTGTCAGCAACCCGCACGAGCCATGTCTTTATGTCTATCGGAAGGAGACTATGTTCTGCATGATAATACTATATGTTGATGATCTCATCATTTCAGGCAGCAGTCGAAATATGCTCAACAATATCAAGGCAGAACTGAAGAAGAGATTCAAGATGAAAGTCTTAGGTCCTGTCCAGAATTCCTTGGTATTCAAGTGCAGCCAAACCGCTCTGAGAGAACGCTGGATCTTTCGCAATCGATATAAACAGAAAAGATCTTGGAAAGGTTCCAAATGACGGACGCAAAACCTGTCGATGCTCCAATGGTCCAAAGAAATTCCAACAAAGACCGAACTAATGATCAAGAACTTCCTTCATCAGTACCATATCGCTCTGCAATAGGCAGTCTCATCTACTTGATGATCTGCACTCGTCCAGACATTGGATTCGCTATAGGCAAGCTGTCGCAGTTCTGCGAAAGCCGATGGTCACTCACTGGAGGGCTGTCAAACGTGTGTATCGCTACTTGAACGGATCTAAAACTCTTGGAATTCGTTACGGTCCGTCTTCATCTCACACCATCACTGGATTCAGTGACTCTGACTGGGCTGGCTGCCACTCTACTCGCAAGTCTACCGAAAGCTTCGTGTTCATGATGTCTGGTGGACCTATCTCATGGCTCTCCAAGAAGCAAGGATGTGTCGCGCTGTCGTCCTGCGAAGCAGAGTACATATATCTGTGCACTGCCTCTATAGAAGCTATTTGGTTGTCAAACCTTCTCTGCAGTTTGATGAATGAGAAACGCCCTACTCCTATTAGGATATCAGTTGACAACTCAGGCGCAATTAGCTCGTCCAGAACGAATCAATCAATGAACGGAACAAGCACATTGATATTAGGTATCATTTCGTTCGTGAAGCTGTGTCGTCCAAACAGATCTATGTTACTCACTGTCGAACCGAAGACCAAGTCTCTGACCTTCTAACGAAACCTTGTGAGTCAAGTTGTGAAGTTTCGAAGTGAGTTGGGATTTTTCCTCCTGGTATTTCAAGTTAGTATTTTATTGTTTTCAGATCGAGGGGCGCTACTGAGGTCAGTTCTAGTTTGAGGGGGCGTGTTAGTGTAATTTCACTTCTTTGCCTTTTTCTGACAGCTGACAACCGCAAAGAGGCTTACAGTTATTACTGTCTTTACCGTTCAACCTAGAACTTGACCGTTATGTTTATGCACTGTACAGTACTGTAAGCTTGAGCTGATCTACTTTAGATCAGCTCAAGCAAGTTTATGGCTAGACACTCACCGTCGTCTATATGTCTTTTGGAAACTTCCTTCGATCAACAGACAGCATCGGTCGACTCGCCTTGAAGTCTATATAAGCCCCGGTCTCTTTCCATCTTCTACCTGAGTAAAGTTCCCCATCACCTTCTCCTCTCTCATCTCTCCATCTCGGTCCCTCACTCTTACTGCCTTTCTCCCTCTTTCTCTCCTGCTCTCCCGCTCTCTCCCTCACTCCCGTCTGGCTCCCTCGCTCCCGCTCTCTCGTTCTGTCCATCATAATATGCAAGATGAGAAGTGAACATACCCTGTATTTAGTAATATCAAGAGATTTTTTTATATAAAGCAAGAATATTTTAGATCTGAGCCTTTTTACTTACAATAATGCTAGGAAACGGGGTACAATTATCAAAAATTATCTATTTAATGTTGAAAAAGGTGACAATATTCTCCATGAAACTAGAGACTGCTACGAAAACTTCCGGTAATTCTTCAAACTACATTATTCTTTCAAATTTTCAAATGTTACTTTTTTATTCTTCTTTAAAATTATGTTACTATAAGATGGAAAATCGATATATATTTAAGAATTTTTTTCGCATGTATTCTGTTTTATTAGATATTCCCATAGTAAAGATCTGACAAGATCTCTTCTCTTAGAAAGTATTTATAGAAGAAAATACTTTGGAGATTCATATCAGAGCAACTCAAATAATTTTTGAAGATATTTATATGAATAGCGAAAAAGTTTAATTAAATATTGAGCGGTACTTGGTGCTCTGAGTGAATGGCTCTATGAATCTCAAATTTCTGCATTCAACGGTGATAAAAGGTTTTCGCAACGGTTGCAAACATATAGTATCGACTCAATCAGTACTTCAGATAGTTCCTTACATATTTTAAACGAAAAAATGAATGACTTCAGTCTTAACATTAAGAATAGTTTATTTTATTCAACCACTTATATTAATTTTAAAACAGATTTAGGTGGTGCTAAGCCCCGGTATGGTAAAATAAGTTTCAAATAAGGGATATCTAGCCAAAACTTGGTATTTTGGACTTTTAGATCCTCTAAAAATAAACCTATAAATTGGTTCATAGATTAGGGGTGATAAATTCATACAAGGAATGATCTCTTGCTACATATACTTTAAAGTAATTATACATCGACCAATGCTTTATTAGATTTCTTCGTTAGACAATTGACCCAGGAAAAGTTATTGTAGTTGTTTCTTCCACTTTGGAGCCCATATATCAGGATGTTTAGAAATAACGTAGATTTTTTAAGCACTCTTACGACTTGTTAAACTCCTTTCGAAAAAATTTCGCTGCCAATATACGTTTTTTGATGCACATAAAATGCATAAGATCAGCTCTTCCTATAATCGTAGATAATATAACTGTTTCAAAATAATCAGCGATATGATATATAAATAGGAAATATCAAGAAATGAATTTCTGTTCCAGTTCAAAAACTTTTTTTTCCATTTCTAACACACCTACACCTTTTCTAAATGCTTATAAATTTATTCTTGGAAAAATATAAATTCTTTCTTCTCTTCGTATATTTTTTTTGATGGTCCAATCATTACATATCACTGATGATGGCATAATACTGTCTGTCGAAGCCGAGAAATATATAGGGCTAGTTTGAAGTTTGTATTGACACAAATATTTTTGATAGGACAAAGAAATACAATGATTGTTTAAATTTGGAACCATCGGCATTGATGAAAAATACATACATAAGGAATTCTGCAATCTCAACACACCGAATTATTCCAAAGAAAAATTGAAATTTTGTATCGGGGATGAAAACACAAAGGTGGAGCTTGAAATGATTGGAATATATCAATGCCGCATGCCACTATGTCATAATGAATATTGTTTCTCAAAACCCCCAAAAAATGTTCTAACCTTTACTTCCGATGAGCATATTTCTCCATAAAAAATTAATAGTTTTGAATATGGCCTCAAAAGAGTCTTTTGCACTCTTTGCTCTGATCTGGAGAGATTAGAAATCTTACTATTAAAAAAATACTGGGTTCATTTAGCAGTAAATTGTTAGTGTTTTGAGTAGATCAAAAGGATTTTAACGAATAATAATGTAATTTCACGGTTTTAAAGGGATTTTTAAGTAATGAAGTTGTTCTAAAAAATTACCTTGCCTTTTCTGGACCATTTCAGAAATATTTCCTAAAACGAGCAGTTCATCATATCAGAATTTTTTGTTGTCTCATATTTTAGGGTACTATGAGTCCTTAATATATCCAGGCTCTTTTTGGGCTAAATATATTTGGCTATTTTATATCACAAAATTCCCCATCTGTCTCAGGTATTAAAATTAAAGAGAAAACACATTGTAAAACTTTTTCTATGCTGAAATATAGTATCCAAAGGCTATTTAAGTCTAATAAATCCGCCGAACAACGAAATAATTTAGAGTATGAACCATTTACTCTATATAATGAACCTCTTTCGTTTACTGTTTCTAACCCAAGAAGCAGAGAAAATCTGCGAGTCGCACAGAGCTGAAAAAGTGCTTTTGGGAGTTTTTTAGAGAGAAAAAATATCGAGTGGGCTTTTTTAAGATTCAAGTAGGACAATAAAGTATAATTCAGGCTGTTTATAGAAGCCAAGTAAAAATGAAAACTTTCAAGGCTATATATATTAAAATTAAAGCATACAAAAGGAACAGTAACTTACTCCAAAACCCTCAATAGATGGAGCCGAAACTATATGCAAAGAAGTTACAAAATTTGCGCGTAATGAGGCACATCTACTCATAGATGGGTTGAGAATCTATTCAAACTGGTCGGTCTTCGTTTTCCTGCTAAAAAATAAGAATCTTGCTTTTAGCAGGGACTTCCCACAATATTATGATAAATTTTTACAGAGACCTCTTACCTGATGTATATTATTACAGATATTCTATAGGGAGCAGCCTTGATGCTTTCATATCATTAGAAAATGCGGAATATGTTTTCTGCCTACTTCAAGTACGGAAGGAGTATAAGATCTTATGTTCAAAGCAGTTTTTCAAAATAGATTCGCATTGATATTCAACAAGATCAGCATATCACGTCTGAGGGAACTGAATGAGTGACTCGAAAGGAACAGGAAATTTTGTCGAGCAGAAATATTCACAAAACGCGGACCTCCTAATAATTCCACCTTCTAATTATTGGTAATAGTGTTTTATGGGAGCCTGAAGCCATTACACAAGAGATTTAGTCTGTGGCTTAAATGATAAGATTATGCCATCTGGTACTCATCTTTCCTGAAAGACCGACTTTGTGTATTTTTACGCTGCTGGAATGGAAACATTTTGGGATTTTAATATTACTATATAATTCTTGTAGCGGAAACAAGCGGAAAGCATTAGGAATTGCTTCAAAAACTAGAATAAAAGCGGGATATGTCTTTTATTAGCATTTACAAGATATATGCAATATTGTTGTCGGATTGTGTTCTCACACTATTCAATTCAATAAGGGCGTATATTACACATATTTAAAGATTACTGTCAAACATTTAATCAAAGAGCGCACTTTGTTTGGTATCTATGTTTCCCTTCGCTTTCTATATACAGCGTATAAGCTTTTTAGTTGCTTTCGGACTATGATAATGTCGGGAGAAAGCTGTTGCTTCCTACGTTATTGAATTAAGCGATATTGAAAACTATAGATACCGCCATAACGTAGAGTGTGATGAATTTCGATAACAGCTCGCTAAGTTTCCTGTCGTACATCATTAAGTAAGCATGGCGGAGTAACAGATAGCTATTGCGCTTTTATCAAACTTTTAGGACTATTTGTCAGGAAGATAATGGAAGCCAATAAAGAATCTCTAAGACTGTATATACTTGATTTATGAAGATCTCCCGAGCCAAACATTAGGTATAAGACTGTAATGAGATATGAGAAAGCCTCATTAATATACGACAGTTCATCACTTTCTTTAAATATGCATTAGAGGCAATTTGCACTGGCAAGAAAGATACAGAGGTACCTTCCTTCCTCAATTGAGACGCACCCTTACTACAATCCAGATTAATTGAATTTATCCTAGCTTCCGCGGCCAGCATTGCGGCACAAAAAAATGCAAATCACTGCAAATTAGAATAGATCACCAAATGCAACAGGTCACCCATTTTTGGTACCTAAACTTATTAAAACTATAAAAATGCACTGCGCTGCCATATAAAGCAATATATCTCTAAATTTTGAGCTCATGCAGTGATTACCGCAGTTCCTTGAAATTGTTAAAGTCAGAGGGATCATTGATTGAATTTGGAACAATTGAAACAAATTCCGGATATTTACAGGTACTCACTTGCTGTTCTAAATGTTTCACATTCCAGAGAAAATAGAGGGATTCTGCGTCTGTGAAAAGAAGCATTGTTAAATAAGCATTATTGTTTAGAAAAAAATTCCTCTGGTTTTTTAAAGTTAGGGCAAATGCCGAGCAAAAGACTCACGGAAGGACGCAGATTGCTGGGAAAGGTAAAAATATTTGCAGCTTTGCTCTAGAGGATTCCTTTTTTAAGGTTCATTAGTGGAGTACCAATAATAATACTAGACAGTTCTATACCATCGCTCAGTCTACAAATGAATTAAAGGTGTAACATTTAAAGTTTTGAAGATTTTCAGTATTCGAAGGAAATATGAACCAATTATTTTTTGGCTAATATGCTTTTGAGAGAGTAATTTGAGAAAGCTTTCCAAAAGTATAAAATATTCTCTTTGTATATTTTCATTTATAAATATGTGCAATATATGGAATTTTACCATCGTAAGATGCTGTCAATCCAGTATTTCACTGATTAGAAGGGCCATTTTCTTTGAAAACTGACTTTAATTTCTATTCATGTAGTTTGGCATCAAATAAAATGTTTTCATAGTGCAATTGTCAAACGAAGTACAAACATTGTAACTTTTTTCCCCGACTAGAATTAATTAGGACCAAATCATACAAGTGTAGATCTTGTGAGGTACAAAAAGCCTTTTCTTATAAGAAAACTCGACTATACATCAAAAAAAGCAAGCAACGCACATTATTTTTTCAATAAACTCATGCTCTTCCAACAGTATTCCGTTTGAGTCGCTACAAGGAAGCAGTGATTGCAACAGCGGTCGGATGCAATACAATTGTATTTTTTGCTAAGAATAATTTTGGGGGAGCACAGTGGGTTCACTTACTTCGCTCGAGAAAGTGACGTCCGTTCCCTGCTCCGTGAACCGAAACAAGACCTCAACGGGCTACAAGCACAGGTCAAGGACCTCGTGTCTGAACTCCAACGGTTCACCCGCCTGCACAGTGTAACTCTGTGGCACGACTACGGGATCGGTCACGTGGAGGCGGCAGTCATATGCGATCTGCTACCTCGGGTGAAAGCGTCCAAGACAGCAAAGCGTGGTTTGAACCGCTCCGTGAGAGACCTTTTTTTCCCAATATTTGATGGCTTAAGGTCGGATTCCCACTCGGCTCCGTCTGTTCCCCAAAAAAACAGGCCCATAGTGAACTACCCTGGGTACCGAACACCCCGCGCCCACTACCTAGTGGCGGGAAGCTCTACTCTTCCACTTTGGTGGAAGCCGCCGATTACCAAACAACACCCAAAGGCGTCTATGGACAGACGTCATGGCGTGAGAGTGGGATTATTACGGCCACGGAGAAGGACACTAACCTGCCTGTGATGGGACCCTACGGCACGGAGCATTTGCGGGTGCCTGCTCTCTGGATGGACTGGTCTGATCTCAACTCTTCGGACGGCGAAAAAGTCCGTTATTTCGCTGCCGATCTGGAGGGGTTAGAGGCTGGTGGGGAGAAGGATGAGTAAGGGGCGGCAATATCTCGAGGTATGCTCCAGGTAACTTTTCTGGCAGATAGGACTTTCCATCATCGGTAACCCTCTAAGATACCCCGGGCCCCAACCGACCACATTTTTCAAAAAATTGAAGCACCCAGACATTTCACCCTTAATGCAACAAATATGAGTTGGCTAAAAATCAGACAATTCGTACGATAGTGTGAAAAATATGAGTTTCTTGTTTTTGAAACGTATTTTGATTTTTTAATAAAATTGAAAGTGACTTCATTATCCAATGATTAGTCTCGATTTATTCTTTTCCCTCAAGGATTCCTTCTTGTAGATTAATCCACAAAATTTATTCCCACCATTACCAAAAGCTCACATTCTAGCACCTCAACCATTACCTGCTCAAAATCCAAGACACAGTTTCAACTGGTTCTATAAACTCTGAAACTTTATCTAACGAGACACAGTAACAAACATTCATGATACAACCGCCTACTTAAACCAATCCAATCCCACTAATAACTTTGCAACCAATCTCATCCCACAATTCAAGACAAAGGCAAGTAGATTTTATTTCTAGGCAGAAGCCGTATATATTAACATTACTGTGATGATATTCAGAATATCCCGTAGTGAAATGTCAAAATCAGGCTGTTTGGGAACATAATTCTGACGCTTATGCTCAGCGATTCTTGATATGTGATAGGGACATTGCCCCTGTCTTAAGATAAGGCCTAAAAATAAAAAGGTTGGATTGAGGTAGCTTGTAACGGGAGTTGAGATAAAAAATATTTTGAACCAATTGTAACAGTGCTGCAGTTGCCAAAAGATACGAAAAACCGGTGCGAAAAAGACAGTACCCCAGCCACAGTGGGGAAGAGGTGTTCGAAGAAAATATCGCGCTTAACAGCTTTGGAAAATTTTCTACCAATTACAGAGGAATTGTGTTATGAGGAATAGATAAATAATCCGCAATTGATTGTTAAGAAATAAATAACCCGTTTATGGAGCTCGCAAGTTAGAAATGTTGGACAAAAATCTACTTGGGATTGCTTCTTACGCCTAGAAGAGTGATCAAAGCAGTAACTTACGTTTAGTTCGCCACACGTGTGAAAAAAAGCACAGCTAGCGACATTTCTTAGCATTTAAATGGGACGGGAAGCGCCTGAAACTAGGAAACAACCTTGAGTACGAAAATGCTATAGAATGTAAGGAAGTTTCTGTTCCACGCAGTAGGATGAGAGTTTTACTGATAACCGAATTTATTTGCAGCTTCAGTTCCTAACCGGAAGATACAACATACACTGCAATAAACAGAGTACTCCATAGAATGTACAGTTCTGTGTTGATTATCTTCAATAGGTTGTTGTCATATTGTGTCCTATAATTAATCTTTTTTTTGGACTTGGGTGTTTCAGTTAATGTGACGCTGCGATTCATGGACTGAGGAATGCGATTATCTAGTACCAATCGCGCATGCCAACGTTTCGTGAAATACACCCGATGACTGTCTCAGAAGCGTCAATGAGAATCTATAGCCCAAGTTGGATGAATTCGGAGGAAAAGTTATTTCTTCAGAGTTTGAGAAAACAAGGTTTCGTTTTCCTTATTGGACGGGACTAAAATGACAGAGAAAGAATTGAATAAAGGTGCGATGGTCGTTAACGTCAATTAATCTCGGCGATGATGTGCCTCCACTTTCCTTCGATTACGGTCTGTCCATCTCTTTCTTTATATGAAATAGCTTCCAAATTCTTTACTTCTGCTGTTATCTTAGATATACTACTAAAACTATACCTTTTAGTAGATATATTTACCTTTAAAATTACTTCAAAAAGTGTAATCCTTTGTCTAGATATTACTCAGTCATATTCACTCCGCTTATTATTTCCGGTTTCCCGATAATATATTTCGAAAATTTTACAATTCCTTACTAAAGCCACTTTAACGTATTACAGGGATACCCCAAGCTAAGCCTCAAGAAAAATTATTTATGAGACCCTTACGAAATAATAAAACTTGTCTAAAACTTGTATTTTTCTAGAAATGATCCCAGTGATCGACTATTTTAATCCCCTCTACTTGCTGGGAGCTTAACGTAATGTCCGCACCTTTTGCATCATTTCGCGTGGGTACGGACTATCATATAACTTGACAGGGTTTTAGCCAACATTTACGTTGTAGTAAACCTCTCAGTTATGTTATAACTGAGAGGGAATAAGGGATCTTCTGTGGGGTTTAAGAAGTGTTGCAAGAACCAATACTCTGTAAAGGTTTAAAAAATAACTTCTTTCAATGCTTCATTTCATGCAAAATGTTTTAATTTGAAGCTCTTGACTTGAAAAAGAAACTGCTATAACAACTAAAATAAAATTTTGAAATTATTAACTTAGAAAAACTATTCATGAACAACCACTTTGACGAGATCCCGAATTGATTCGACTATACCTGAATCAAATTAATATTTAACGCTTTTAAATATTAATGACTTGGGAATCATTGAAGAGGATCTGTACAGGAACTAGCTCAGTTGAAATAAATTAGTAAATTTTTCTTGCACTCGAAATTACTCATATTGCTATGGAGCACGTGAGAGAGATACCTTGTAGAGTGGAAGGGGCAAAAGAAAAAATAAGCACATATTACGTACCTCACAAAATTACGCAGACTACATTTGTGCCATCATCTTTAATTGTGACGTGTAGATCTCGTCAATGTTTTTGAAATAATTCGAACTTTCTTCTCATTTGAACGCAAAATTGAGAAAAATTTGATTTCAGGAACCGGTACCTTCCAATAATTGACCTTCAATGAATTAAATGGAACTTTTTCCTATACAAAAGGAATTATACGATTGATTTGTCTTTGTGGGAAGCATAAAATAGCGATTTTATTTTTCCTTCTGATATTTATCTAGAAGAAGTATAATCTTATATTTCATTCGGTTGATCTAAGTTCTAAAATTTCCGTTTAAATGATGAGGATAGGATGAAATAGTGTCATAAAAATCCCAACTGTTGGAAGAGTGCTGGCAAATTTGCTGATAAAGTGACATAACTACTTGAAGAGAGTATAAAATTAATATGAATTTTTGGTTAAGGTAGAGAAAATGAGCAGTGATTTATTAACGACATTAAATGTAATAAAAAAGATGTTCCAGACTTATAGTAGATCAAGAAAAAGTTTTAAAATTATTATCGTAGCTTTGTATCCTACCTAATACGTAATATATGTTTTATAGAATGAAATTGTACACCAAATTGTTTACTTTAATATGTTAGTAGTACATTACACGCTTTGTATATTGAAAATGTGCAATCAGTTCCCTACATGATTTCAAAATATTTCACCCGTTAGAAAATTAGTACATTACACAGTTTAAGCTTCAAATTAAAATAACAGGAACGGTAAAAAACTTTTAAAACTCCCGACAATCTGCCTAAAGTTAGAGCTCTATTATTGGAGTATATATTTTTAAGATACAAAGCAAACAAAGCGAGTGTATAAGTGCGTTAGAGGTACGTTTGCTGTACGCATTCATTCGAGATTGTCGATAGCGCAGAAAAATCTCTCAATGCATCTAATCAAGCTCTGAAATAATGTCCCTTTGAAGTAAGAAAGGTTATTCGACTGGCCGAAACAACAATCCATGCATGAACGTCTCCTGACCACTGATGCTGGCAAGGGGTCTGTCTATAATGAATGTGACTGCAACTTCTACGTCCTTACTGCATCACATATAATTTATGAGAAAATTAGACACTCTTATAGCCATTTTCAGCAAATTTGGAATCATAACGGGGTTCCTAATTTTCAAAAAACGTTTTCAATTATTATATAAAAATAAAGCAGAGATAAGAAATGCAATGTGATATCTGATAGCTTATTATTAGAATGTGCACCCTTCTATTCTCTTCTGTTGTTATAACTACTTGAAGGCGAGATTTTCATATATACCTTTATGTTCATTACAGATTTGCGCTCCTTTCAGAATGGCAATATTTACAGACACTATAAAGGCTATAAATACAAACGACAAGCTACGAAAAGATAGTAGAAGAAACCTGTTTCATTTTTTATGTAACTTGAAGCCCCAGCATTATGCTCTAAATTCATTGCACTTTCATAACGGAAGAGTTTTTTCGGAATCTTCTAGCAATTTTTTGTAATGCATCGGAGTTTCCCTGTATTTTAGGTGCAATAATTTCATGATTTAAGATCAATCTGTAATATTGCCTCTTCAATTCATTAAGCCCCTTTTTTGGATCTTTTACACCTTTTTTCGCTCACGACTAGTTTTTCAACAGCGCAATGCAGTGTTTTTTTCAAAATCGAGACTCTTTAAGCCTTCTAATGCGCTGAGGCTCAGTACAAAGACCTTTCAAAAGGGCAATTGTCCTTTGGCTCGTTTCCATAACCCCTCAGGCGACTAACAGCATTTGTGAGATAGTAAATGGAGTTTTTGTGCAATTGCGAATCTGTTAGGATTCATCTCCCTATGTGAGCGTCCTTTAAGTATTCATGAATAAGTATTCATAAATCATGTGAGACACAAAGAAATGTACATCAATGGTACTTCTTACTCTGGAGTCAATCAAAACTAGTGATATTTTACGGTCTAAGGAGAGTAAAACAAACACCCTCGGTAGCTATTGGCACCGCTGTTTTGAATTATTGCTAATTTCAGTTTTGAAGGGAACTAGTTGAGATATTTGATGTTAAGAATGAATCCATGCGGTGGTTGAGAGGACTTGGGTGATGGGATTGTAAGGAGATGATGAAGATATGCAATTGTAAAGCACTTTTAGCGGCGATCATTTGGGACAAAAAATTAGAGATGGAAACTTGCAGATTTAAGTAGATTTGTTTGTAAAAAATGAAGTAATGACGAGGCTCTCGGTTTCTTATGGTTTCCGTCCAATGTGTATAAAATTCAGTAGTGTTTCAAAATTAAACTGAAAGTTTCGAAGATATTCATGTTATTTTTAAAATAAGATAGATGTGCTCGATGAAGAAATTAAATAACTTGAAATTATGGTTGAGATCAGTTTTACGAAATACTGTCCATTAAGACTTCCAGAGTTCCAATAAATGTAGAAACTGAAGATTAATTAGAAAATTGATCACCAAAAAAGCTTATAAATCATTCTTTCGAAGCTTTTAACGTGTACTGGTAGTGGTATCTAGTTCAAGGACATGATATGTCTTTGAGAAAGGCAATATCCTGAAATTCGTTTATTTATTCTTTGAAAGTGTCATCCAATCAATAACTGGGATGGGATCCTCTGTGAATTAACGGGAAGTAAGCGTATCAATAAGAAACTCCAATTTATTGTAATGCAAAATTTTTACAGATTTTGAGTACCAAATGAAGGTTTGAAAAGTTCTCATCTGTTCTTGCTACCAAAGAATGTAGTAAATTTTTTCAGTTGACGGTTCCATGAGTATTAGAAGTACCTATTTTGCGAGAAATATGAAATGAAATATGCGTAGATATCGAGGTAGCAAACCAGAACGAAACTAACTCGTCTACATATCTTTAATGGTATCAAAAGATTCATACCGATTCTATAGGGCGATAACCAGAAACCCAACTTTTTTGAAGGTATAACAATGGCTACAGTGCTAATAGTAAGGCTTTTCAGTCAATTTATAAGTCGGACCAATAATTTAGGGTAATGCATATAGTAAATCTCTGTGCGCTATCGCAAGAAGAAGGTGACCATGGAGAAGAGAGAGATGGAGTGTCAGAGGGGGCTGAAAAACTTTAAGAGTGGTTTTATGAAAACGAAGCTATTTTGTGTTGATCCAACCACTGAGCCACAGAATGTTATGAAATACATCGTTTTTAAGGTCAGTAGAAAGCCTTGTAGTCCGGGAACAATGGTAGTCAGCTTGACGCAATGTGAAAATCAGACCCTTTAAAAGGATAATATCTTCATTTGAAGTGGATAAAAGGCATTTTAGAGGGAAGTAAAAATTGTGGGACATGTAAAGACGATTTTCCGGAAAAATGAAAATAAAACCCAAAACAATTTGAACTGTATTCTCAGATCGAAACGTAATTATGCTAATTTTTGAGGCTATCTTCGTCCGAAAATGGGCTTTGAAGCGCCTATGTAGAACGTTTATTGGATAGGGAGGAACTGTAGAAAAAATTAGAGGCATAAATTTGTATAAAGATAAAAAGAATCGTATTTCCTTCCCCCAGTAGTGGAATCATCTTTTATCAAGGTTACTAAATATAAAAAGAAGAAATTAACAAAATATGGCTACTAAATCATCGGTCTTTCTTTCACATAACAAACAGCATGTTTAAAAATAATAGCGAAGGAGCCATAATATGCAGAATAGATATTGGGTGCGAAAGATCTACGAAATTAAGTCATAAATAATAGTCTCAAATTGGAAGATAAAATAAAGCTTTAAATCAACACCGACTGTTATTTGTAGTAATTGGAACAGTTTGTACCTAACATGAACCTGCAGCCAGTGAAACAGCTCTCACGGATTCAAATACACTTGATGCTATTGAGAAGGTATTTCGGCAGTAAAAAGTAAGTGTATATTTATTTACAAACCATGAGATGGAGAGGTTGATGATGTAAATATCTATTTGGATTAATTCATTTTATTTGAGGACTTGTAAAATTTACCACGAAGTAATGCTATTCATAGTTACACTTTCGAAACAAAGTATATTTACATGAAAATGGCACAAGTTTTGAGGTACGTTATTCTGTAAGCCTATTGTTGAAGTCGAAACAATGGAATTACGTGTAGTTCACGTACAGTTAACGGTCCAAAGTTTAAAACATTGCGCCTTTGCCATGTAAAGTCGAAAAGTTGTGCATTATTTGGACTTAGAAAAAATTCAAAAACATTTCGCACCGAGACCAACTCATGTTCCACAAATCATAATGATGAAAGAGTGAATTAAGTGATAATTTGACATATGATGGACTTTTACGAGTGTTCTTTGCTTTATGATATATACGTAGGGATCTGGCTGGACACGTTCGTGTGGTAACCTTTTAGACTATATTCAATTTTCAAAACCACGATAAATTTTGAGCTTTTCATGTGCTTCACTGCACCTGACCTTACCGCAAACATTGAACTGTGGTCATACTTCGAAATATTGTTAGGGAAACAGAGAGAAGAGGAGATGGATATCTTTCCAATGGGTAATACGTAAGAATATTCGTATATTACATCATTATATGTAGAATGACCGGCCTTCTAAGAGATCATGTACGTCAGAGACTATTATACTGCTAAATCATTAGGTTCAAATCGTTCCATAGAGTCAATGGGAAGAATAATTAGAAATGTGGACAAAAGACCAAATTATGTTCCCATTCATCATCTTCTTTAAGATATATATCCTCCAAGAAGCACTTCTTTGCAGTAGTTTGGTCCACGTTATCTAAACGCACCTGGGAGAAACAATTTAAATAACTTTTCTTAACTTTTTTTACTTACAGAAGGCCAGTGTAGACATCCTTTCGAACAAAATTGGTAGCGGATTTTGACTGGATTTTTTTGCCATTTAACGCAATTTTATAGCTCCATATGATCATATTACTGCTTTCGCGAACTAATTAACTGATTTGATTCTCTACATTATATGCTATAAACATATTTCTTAAGATATACGAAAGTTGAATATGAAGCAATGTGTAGGATTTCTTGCTAATGTATTGCTATCCCAGTGCTCTACTTCTATACAAATAACTGCATAAGATAAATTGAGTCTCCCTTCTGTATTACGCGAAGTATCAATCATCTTCACTATGTTGGAGACGGCGATACCTCTTGGAAGATGAAGTATAAGCACTCTTCATTCTATGAATTAGACTTTTCGTTGATATTTTTCAGGCTGTTGTATTCTTATGTGTACAGTACGTTCTAAGTATCATAGAAAAAAGTAGGTTATGATTATTATTATAATTTTAAAGCTGAAGTATCTCTCTTTAGTAAAAGACAAAAAAAAATCAGCAAAAGTTGTTCTTGAGTTGAATTTACCGAGATTAAGAAAGAATGCGTGAAGAGTTTGGAGTTTGTATCGATTCCCTCCGAATTTTCTACAAAAAAACAAACCTTTTAAAGCGGCTTGCTTTGAACTCGCAGACTAGTTCCAGTGGAAAATTAGCAATTATATAAGCACTAAAAGATTTTTGTTGATGATCTCTCTCAATTTCACATGCCAAGATTTATAAGGGGTAAAACATTGATGTTAATTCGCCCCATATAAAATTTAGTAATTGCTCTGTACCGTGTATTTTCCGTTTTCATTTGTCGACGTTCCTTTTTCCCATGTCGCCCAGGTGTGGTGCAGCGGAAATAGTCATAAAAATCTTATCTTTGACTAGAACCGCCAGGTTTTTGCACTACACGGCCAGTACGGAAAAAATATAAAGTATAGTTTGTAATATTGCTCGCTGGTGTGGATTGATGCCCGTGCGAATAATTTTAAAGTGTTTAAGTTGATCCTTCTCAGTGGAAACGAGGAGGTAAGCGATTATATTTATACATTTTTGTTCATTAGTAGAATTTCTGAATGTAATGATCGCCTTAATCCAACCATACTTAATCCTTTCCATCATCACTTAAAGATACGTTTTTTTCTAAAAAAACTGCATCGAAACTTTTGTGAAAATTTATAAATTGAGAACATAATTGATAATAATTAAAATTTGTATCAAGTTTCTTTGTTTCAACAAAGGTCTCGGATGGACCAACCGTCACACAGCGGTGGTAAAGGTACTTGGCCGAGAGCTGTTCAAGGCAGCAGGAGTCAGCGTTCAATACGAAGTGAAGTACCTACTTCCTGGACTGAACGCGCGACCTGCGGACATTCTGGTGTACCCAAGGTCTGATGCAACAAACACCCAGTCCCCTCTCCCAGTGGGGTATGACGTGACTGTATCATCCCCGTTCCAAGAGAGCTATAAGTCAATGGCAGCACGAGAAGCGCGAGCTGCTGCAAACACAGCAGGAAAGCGGAAGAAGAGAGACTTAGCTACGAAAGTAGCAGCGATTCCAGGCGAGGCAATGCCGGGACGATCAAGGCTAGGATGGGATTTTGTACCACTAGCCTTCGACTCGTTAGGAACACCCACTTTAGAAACATCCAAGGTTATGGAGACATACGCGGTAGCAGTAGCGTCTCGTAGCGGATGCTCGACTGGGGGAGTGAAGACTCGCCTGTATCAGAAGCTTAGCTACTCAATCTGGTCAACATGTGCAGCATCCGTAATTTGTCGCGCACCGCAACACGCAGAGCTTAGTCACCCAGTTCCAACTTAATTTTAAGTACTTTGCAACGTTGCACATTTGGACTGTACAACAATGATAAAAGACGAACAATTAAGTTTCTTTACTTTTTGCATTCAGCCAAAAAAAATTGCAATTCTAATATGACACATTTAATTATGATAAATTTACGTATAGATTCATTACAATATTCCTGTCTTAGCTCGAAGATCATCAGTTACAAAGACAGAGTTTAATTAAAACCCTAAAAGTGTGACATCACAAATTTCCAGTTGTTGATATTATATATTACCATATAATTCGTTATGAGACAAATAGATTGAAAAATGCGGTTCACTTACTGCGATAGAGGCATATGTGGGCTGAGTTCCGGGGCTGGCTGGACTATCTTAAGGGATAATTCCCATGCAAAAGAAAAGAGCCATCATACACCAATATTGCGTACCAATCCACTACCTCTCCCGCATGCTGAAATATATAACCTGTGGAAGAGAATCATTTTCCATCCTCGTGTTCTAAATAAAGTAACTCGGATCTCCAGTTGATTTCTGTCAAAAAAGTCTTTTTGGTTGAGTGGGCTAGGGGCTGCTATTCATCATTAGGTGCAGACCGACAGTATTTCAGTAGAATATGAGAGCTTAATGCAGTCCTACTGTTCTTGCATACTGTGACGAATGGGAAGCACATCTGAAAAAAGGAGAGTAAATCCAGAAAATTTCCACCGATATCACCTGACATAACAGAGAATCGATGGCTTGCAAAAAGGGCTCCTTTAACTATAACTACAAACCCTACAGAATAATGCGATGGTCAAGAACTGCACGTCAAGCTGTAAACTCTGACTAAAAGCACGGGGCTCCACTTTACAGTGCCGTTCGAAACGCAACTTCATCCTTCAAAGTCATCTGGGGGAGAAGAAATGAAGTAATGTCAACGACGCCATCGAGAAGGTCGGTAGAACGATATTGAAGTCGTCTCTGAATGTCGAACTGCAGAGTAAAGGCACTAGCCACAACTATAAGTAGCCGCGCCTGCAACCGACGTTATGTTCCACATGGTGGGCTTCGAGAGTGGCTGGGCATTGATTAAGCTTCGCACTGGCTTAGGTCGCCCAGGAGTTTTCAGCAGTGGTAAAAATAGAGGGAATCACAGGAAAATTGCAGCTTTGCAAATAATTCTTTCGAGTTTTCAACAGTTATTTTTGAGCATTTAAAATTTTGACACAATTAGCGTAAAAATTAGGCAACTACCCAAATAATCTGATGATTTAATTATTTTTCAGGTATAATAAATGTTTCTTTGCTCTCGATCACCTCCAAACTTCATAAAATGACCTTGACTTCCAAATATTGTTGACTACACAAATGATTTCCCCATTTCCAGTTCCAACTTCACCGATTAGAAATGATGTCTCCGAGGTCATGAAGTGATGCTTTTAATTAGTGCATCAATCCATTTGCACGTCTCAATACGCAATATGTCTTAGTACTCTTGCATTATCTTTCGACCTCAGTTTCCTAATTAGTCGCCCATATTGAAATGTACTCTCCTCTCAAGATGCACATTGCGTCTCAGATATCAGTTGCAGCTTAAATCTTTTACGTCCTCTAAATATTGTTCCTCGCTCTCCGAGCAGCAATTCTTTGGGCTTAATCAATTGGAAGCTGTAAGTTCTGTTGGTATCATATATAAATGCCTACTACCTTAACCGTGTTTCTAGACTGCGTGAGTATGCTTTATACCACTAAAACATCGAATGCACATAAGTTAAGAAAGCAACGAAAAGCTTTGATGTCTCTCCCTACTATCAGACGATTTTTAGACTAATTTATTTCTGGTGGTTTAAAGGTGTCTCTTCGTAATATACAAAAATTTACCTAGTGAAAGTCTCTACGATGCGCAACTCCATGTAAAATTTGAAATTATTCACGCGTGATCCTTCAGTGTCTGTTTGCCGACGTTTGAGTATTTTATTACGCATATTACATATATTATGTACTTCCCTTGCCATGAAACATTTCATAATTTTCTTTACTATAACTTGTCACAAACTAATGCTCAATTACTCCTAATTTGATGGCGAATAAATGAATGGCGTTAAGAAATATTGATTGCACCATTTTTTAAATACTTAATTTTCGTTGTTGTTTCACGAACTCAATATTATCAGTACTTGTATGAAACGTGCACACAAGAAATAGTAATTTAGGTACCGGTAATTAGCGCGATACTTACACAGGATGAATAGTAAGAAAGTTGTCGATTACGGTAGGTATCCTAATAACTCTTACATCACTTTTTTTAGTCTCATAGCATTATAATAAATTTACATGACTATGGAAATCACACAATTATCACGTAAAGTTAACAAAATTACTGTGAAATTCATGTGATCAATCCATGAATAATTTACAGGGACCGTTGATAACATTGGATTAGGTTTCACAAAATAAATTTCAGCTCTAACCTTCTATTTTGATACTAGACGGGAAGCTACTTAGAAAATCTCTGACCGAACTAGCTATACAGATTAATCGTACATCATTTTACCAAACAAAGTAATAAAAGTCATCATCATTTCACTTGGTAAATTTGCACGTAATCGACAAATCGTCAAAAAAAGAAAATAGCTACTAGGAAAGTACAAATAAGTTTGACCCATAATAGTGAAAATTTCAGCAAAAATTTGAGACATTTGTGGAAAGTTTATGTCAATTGACACCAGACAGAGTTTATAGTAGTATTTCATTAAAAATATTCCTTTTTGGAGCATTACCCTAATAAAATTCTTGTTATCCCCGAACAGACTTACACCTTTTTCTACTGATTAACGGCTTTATTTTGATAATTTTTTTTACATTTCGTGCAGAAAGATATCATAAAGTTATCTTTTCTATCGAAGCGCTACTTTTTAGTTGAAATCTACAATGAGAGCCGATGGTTAATAAATGTATTATTTCGAGAGATAAGGTAAATATTGTTTTAGTAGATATTATAAAATTCTTTGCCTACAATACATTACTTTAATATGCCCAAACAGAAAAACATATTCGTTAAAGCGTCCTAAATTATTATTGCAATTACTATTGCTACTATTACTATTACTATCACTAATTTTAGTATTAACAAATCTTGTTTCCATACCAGAACCTTTCTTGCGAAATCCGTTTTAAAGGAATGGATGAGACTAGAGGCCCAAAACTTATCATGACCTTCATTCCAAACCACTGCATTATCAGAGAATATACAATTCATGTATTTTTCTAGTACCAAACCCTAGACTTACTCTGAGAGTCGATAATGAAATCGTGAGTAAATACTTGAGAGTTATTGCAGAACCAACAAGAGTGAGATGGTCAGCGTTACCTTTACTTCAGAGCAGGATGCCTCAAATTAGTCAGCAAGAACGCCAATGTCTCCGTAGCGTTATTTCAGGAGATTTGAATCCACAGTTTAATCGCCTGCGTAGATCTACACAGTCATCAACGCACCCGGGGAAAAAGTCTTCCAGTGCGAGCGGCAAGGATGCCGTTGGAACAAAATGTGCGTTACGGGTTGTGTACTCTGTGTCAAAGTTGTTTGTTTTTCCCCATCGTTCATCGTCAATTCTTACTAGACTAGTCGCATAACACTTCCTAAATATTGTATCAAGGTTTCCATCAATTCTAGCTAAGGTTTAGAAATTCAGAGCGGACAAGGTGCCTCGTCCATGGGAACAACTGCTATCCCGGGTGGAGATTGTATTGAATCGTCGACAACATCCTGAGATTGTTAATCAACCGGCACTGGTGCGGGTCCTTTTTCAGCCAAAATTAGAACATATTCTATACGTAGAACATAGAGCAGATCCAGCAAGGCCTTGGCATGAGATCAAATTTTATTCCTAAAAGTAGGAATAATCAGAACGGCAAAACAGTTCAAAACACTCGATAAGAAAGGTATATCACAAAACAGATCGGGATTGACAAGCAAACAGACAAGAGCAAGACTTGCAATTAAACACGCGGGTCAGAGATTAATAGAGCAAGAATAGTATAAAGATCTGTGATAAATGTTGGTGTCCGGCAGATCTCAGGATCAACAGGCAGATATAGAAATGAATCTTAGGTCATTCTAATTTTTAAGTGTTTGAACCATGCAGTATGAATTGTGTGATGAAAATTTAATATTGGTTCTGTGCGAATTCGGATCAAGTTCTCCTACAATTCTCTGGCATTGTTATCACAATATTTACCAGAGAATTGATATTGTACTCGAATGCCACCGTAATTTGTGCTCTGTACCAGACTACAGTGCAGAAACTAAAATCAACCGTTTTTGTGCCGAAGCAAGGAGATGAAGCTATCACAGCGATCTCGCACGCTTCTTTAGACTTTTTGCCCCCAACTAAGCTACAATTTCTACTACCTTCTTTTAATTGTACCTATGGAACATTTCTATGATGTTATATTTTGTCGGTCTCATTGATGGTTGGTAAGGAGCTTTCAAATCTTTACGGTTTGTTACGTCTAGATCCGCTTTTCCAAAATACCTTTGAATTTCGTACCCTTTCGCTGAAACTTTCCTGCTCTCCTTGAATATTTTTGTAGCAAGCCCTGGTATGACGCTCCGGTCTGTCCATTAGAAGCATCAACCAGAAGATCAAACATCGATTACTTTTCGTGAACGTCACTCCCCACACTCTGCATGATGCATACAGGTACGTGAATCCATTTTCCAGTGTTTTCAACTGGTCGTTGGTGACTACTTTGCACTTTTCGGGAGTTTGAAGGTCCTCTGGGCGGAAATATTGCTTTGTGAACTGAGAACAGCTAGAGGTGCTGCATTGAGGGTGCAGTGGCGTCTTGAAGTGATGGTGAGGAGATTGATTCAAAGGGGAATGTTGAGACATCATAATTGCTTACAATCTAGGCGGATCTAGAATTCTTTGAGAGATTTCGGTTGGTGCGCCACCCATTAAACTAGCAACTTGAGCAAATTAAAGATTCAATGGTCTGTCGATGGTAATGAACGTGTAGGCTTCACAAGCGATACCGGAGGGTGGGCAACAGTAACGTCGACGGCGTTATCGGTACTGTGAAGCCCGTATGCAGCGGGAATGTAGATGTCCATTTGTAACGCGGGGACTCTGAATGCACAGACGAGTTGGGAACCTGGTGGAGGAGCGGATGCTCGACGAGGTCGACGATCCCAACTTCCTTATAGAAGCGGGCAAGAACGTTGCGGAGGACGTGATGCCGACGAGTCATTCCGTCTTCGTATTTGCAGGTCAACGCGTGTTGGGCACTTGGATCTAAGACGGGTGCGACGTCGACCGAGCGCCGGGAGCAGACCGCACAGTGAGTAGATCAGGGAATAGCGCGATGCCGAGACGGAGAGCCAGAGCGACTTTCCACGCAGAAGACGACATGTACGTCCGCGGTGGGGGTGAGGAAGCGAAGAGAAAACAGAGGAGGAGGAAGATGTGCGAACGGAGAGGAGCCGTGCTCGGTCGGGTGCTGCTACGGACAAGAACAACCTATCAGACTTCGATAGCATGAGTTTAGTTGTGATCGCAGACTGGAGCCTTTTGCCGGGGACCGGCAATGAACAACGCTCGAAAAGTACCGTAGCTGTAAGCGACGAAGACAGCTGCGGGTGCGGGGGGACACGAGCTAGATGCGGACCGAGGGACCTCTTCCAGGTGGCAGTCCTGGGAAAGAGTCAGCAGGTCGGAGATAAGTCCAAAAGAATCAATTACAGATGCTGCGTAAGCAGCCTCGTAATGTCTGAAGTTTTGCAGGAGACCTAGACCCCCATTGGGGGAGGGGGCATTTGGAGAGGCCTGGAGCCAGGCCCAATCCGGGCAGGGCAATTGCAATTGGTGGAACTTCTGATCGAAGCTGGCGGCGAGTACCGCAGATTTAGTGGAGGGAAGCGCATGTAGCAAGTGCATGACCTTGGAGGCGTTCGCACAGAAGCAGTGTAAGTGGAAAGACAATTGAGCATCATCCAAGTTTCGAAGGGATTGGAAGATACGGTCAAAGGAGGTTTGGCGGCCTGCGAAAAATTGGGAAACAAAAGAGTCCGAGCCAATCGGAGATCCCAGCACGATGAAACCGGGGGGGGTAGAAAAGGGGCAGAGCAGTGACCAAAGGGGAGAGGAAGGGCGGAAGCCGTAAACTTGGGTCTTGGCAAGGTTGGGCTGGAACCCGAGTGGACCTCCTTCAAGCTGGATGAAACGGATGGCAGCGGCGGCTTGGGACCGAGGAAGGAAAATGTTACCGTCATCTGCGTACCAAGCATTCAGGGCAGGCAGAACTTCTGTAACGATAGCAAGAGAGATGAAGAGCCAGGGCGAAGAGCAAGGGACCGAGGGGATCACCTTGCTGAGTGGCCTCTGAACTACAAACATAGAAGGGTCCGAAAGCAAGCTCTGTGGGGGCATCGTAACAAGAGCGTACCCACCGTGCGAGGTCAGGGGCATGCCTTTGTACGGCCTCCAGAACGCGCTGCCGGGAAATGCAATTGAAAGCGTTGCGAGCGTCAATCTGGACCAACACGTGGTCGTGGAACTCGGATATCTGGGAAAGGCGACGCACAAAATGAATTATTGCATCGGTGCCGTTCTTGATGCCTACCCCGACCTGATGGGGCAGAAGGTAGGAGCGGAGGGCGGGGGTGGCTTTCTGTGCCGCGAGCCTAGAAATTAGTCGCAGAAGTGTGTTGGGAGTGACGGCCGAAAGGGCGGGAAAATGACCCACAATTCAAATGCTCCGCCACGGGGACAATCAACAATTCAAGTGCAGTGCCACGGCGGGCAATCAATCAATCAAGGACACGTTGATTGATGCGTCCCAGGGCGCTAGGGATAGTACTACAGGCCGGCGTCGCCGCTGTGCGTGGAACCTTTTTTCACTCGGCAGGTTGTTAGACTTGTCTAGCTAATTTCTAAGTAAAGCTTTCCACCTCGTTTCCTTCGTTTAGTTGTTTGCTGTCAGTTTAACGCTGCAGTTACGCTCGAATCGAGGCGTGAATTCAACAGGTAGAGAAGCTCAACTGCGATAGGACGGATTCCCCAGTTTGGCTTCGGCAGCCCAGTAAGACGGCCTCCGCAGAAATACGGGCGGCACGCGGCAGGTATATCGCCGTTCAAACAAAGGTTGAGGAACTTTGTGCGGGCATGAAGGCAATCCCTTCCCGGCGTGACCCACCTGCCGGGCGAAGCAGCATTCGTAGGAACACTGGAGATACACCATCGGCCCTAGGAGCGGTTGAAGGATCCAGGCTGTGAATGGCACGGCGGAGATCCGAGACCGAGAACTTGAGCACCGGAGGCAACCGGTGAGGGGGCATGGGAGTGATTGGAACGGGGCGGGGGATGAAGAGAAGCCAAGGATTGAAAGGTAGCTTCGCTGGGGGAAAGTGGGGGATCAACTTGGAGAAGAGCTACGGTGGCCCGGGAAGTGCTTACCCCGGGAGAGGAAACGGCGGCATCTGCGAAGGGCCGTGTCAGGGCGGGCGGGGGCGGGAGGGGATGGAATCGGAGAGGGGAGCGCGGAGGTGAACAACGAGGTAGCCTCGTCGAAGAGGTCATCAAAGAGGCGGCTGGAAGTCATGCGGATGCGGTCAACAAGGCTGGAGCAATTTTCACGGCGGCGGCGGCCAAGAGCGCGGGGGTCGGTTGTGTCGGAAGACCAACTTCGGGATGGCAAGAAGTTCCAGAAGGGCTCGAGTCCTGTGCTCTGGCGAGGGAGCGGATATAATGCGGTACAAGGCTGCGAAATAAGTCGTACGCCGCGGCCTGGACTGGACGGGGAATAAAGGTGAGAACAGGGAAGGGGGCGGACAGGAGGGAACGGAAGGTGATGGGTGACTGATATGGTCCTGAAACTTGATTCACGGCAGGAGATTCATGCGTCAGGATACATGTCGGCATCGGGGGCAGGAGTGTGTTCATGGAGACCATAGGGGTTAATGTCGGCTGGTGTAGTAGGGAGCGGAGGGGTGGGAGATTGGGCATTGGAGCACCGATCGTAATCCAGCCATCCGTCTAAGGCGGAACAGGGGCATTCTGAGTACGGCGGCGTTTGAATCCACTGCCGCTGTAGGTGGGGAGGCAGAGGGACTGCTCCAGGGAAACCAGGGAGACCGGACAGTTTGGGGAGTGTTTTGTATCGATGTCCCGAAGAGCAGTGGCAAAGGATCGAGCAGGATACCATGACAGTAGCAATATTTATACCTCCAACGGAAGTCAGCTGGGAGAACACGTCCAGTCCGAATGAAAAAATCATGAGTGGTCATCTAGAGGGAGTTTATGCCCGTGTTTTGACTGCTGGGAAGACTCTGCGCAACGTCACCATGAGCGCCTGCAGACTAGTTTGCAGCGTACTTCGCCTTTCCCTGGATCACACGAAAGAAATTGCGAAATACATTCTTCGATGGGTTCTATCGAAGAACCGGCTGCGTGGGCAACGAGTTAGCATATCTAAAAGGAATAGCACCAATGCTCCTGTGACTGCAAGTTGTGTGCGCGGCGATGAACCTGCAAGTAGAGTGAGTGGGGAAGGAAGACGCAACATTAATGGCAGCACATCTGAGGGAGCTTTGAAGAACTTTCACTGCTACCGCAACGACTATGCAAAAGGCAAAGGAATTTCGTCTGCATTGACAGATGGACTAGCAGGCACGGGTGCGCCACGGAAAAGTTCTATGGGGAAAACAAATGGATTAGAGGCAGGCATTCAAGATTCTGTTTGCTATGCACAGGAACAAATCAGTGCGCAAATGTTTGCGGAAGGTTTCCCAGCGACAGAATGGGAACTGGGCAGGCCTCTCGTTCATCAAGCTCGGAGTCTCCTCCACCACATACAGCTGTGTCAGATGTCGAAAGTATCAGGAATTTGTCATCCGAAGTTGACCGTCCTGTATTAAGTGTAGAGCACGTCAACTCTGAATTGGTGATATCTCCTTCGAGGAAACAAAGCCCACGAAATCGGCAGACTCGGAGAGTTCATCGAGTATTGCTCCATTCTTCGGTAAAAGTTCCAGACAGGTTGAATCAAAAAGGAGCAGAGATGACAGGAGGGAAGGGGTATAGAGACGACAGAGGATGAGTTGGTCAGGACAACAATCTTTTCTCATCTCCGCCGCACTGACCGCCACCGCGTGCGTCCTACACCAGCGCTCGCGGGTCTCTTATGGCGAAACGCGTTACAACAATTGTACAGTACTGTACAGTACGTACAGTACAATACTGTACTCAGAAGTCTGGAATTCTGCGCTTCCGATTAGCTCCGTTTCAATCACCTGGTCCCTTTCTCTCTGAAGCGAAACTTCAACTTTCGCGCTCAATAGAATTCCTTCTAGCATGAACTCCACTTCCCTCCTTAGCCAAGCCGTCATGCCCGACCTGCACCTCATTAGCCAGCTCCTGAGCCCCAAATCAACCACCTCACCCCTTCCTTCCCCCTCGATGACCAACCAAACCGAAACCCCTCTCTCCTTTCATTGCGGCGTATGCACAAAGCCACTAACT
Source organism: Kappaphycus alvarezii (assembly GCA_002205965.3). NCBI lineage: Eukaryota > Rhodophyta > Florideophyceae > Gigartinales > Solieriaceae > Kappaphycus > Kappaphycus alvarezii. The sequence continues at coordinate 476,833 of NADL03000035.1, read as the reverse complement.
GACGCCCGCGCCTTGTTCACATCTTGCGGCCACTTCTTCTGCGCGGATTCGCCATCATGCACCCGTCTCCAAATAGGTCCTTCCGCCGGTCGTTGCGAGCAATGCGCAAAACCATGCGACACGGGCACACTCTTGAACAAAGCAGAGCGCTATGACCAACGAGTCCAATCATTCATTTTCATGGATCTCCCATCCCAACTCAATACTCTCGCTGAAATCATAGAGGTAAGCCTTGATCGCTCTCCAAATCCACGTTTAAACCTCCATACTCCATCGAAAGCTTCCTACATACTAACCTCCCCTATCCCCAGTTCCGCCAAAAGCACCTGCAAATCCTCACCGACAATACTCTCTCCCTGACGTCTCAACTTGAAACGCTCAAGAAACAAAATGCCAACCTCACGTCTCAGCTCTCCTCTACCCGTTCCGAGCTTCAAACTTTGCAATCAACCAATGTTTCCCTTCGAAGCCAAATTTCCAGCCTCCGCGCAAATATCTCCAATCGTCGCCCCACACCCCCGGCCTCACCCCCTCCGTTGAACTAGTGGAGCCCGATCCCCCCATCCAACCCCCGTCGTCTGAATCGCAACTCTGCTTTCACTCCTTCCCTCCGCCCTCGTCAAAACCCCAACCCATCCACCTATATACCTCCTTCTACTCCAGGTTCGAATAGACCCCCTGGTTGGCACAACCATCACGCTCGACTTCAAAAACGGTCCCTGGTCGCTCTAACCGTTTTGATTCATCACGTGCAACTCGCATTACCGGCATCTCTAGATATGCTAGACCCGTCGCACCTTCTGGAGTTCCTTCCGCCGGAAGAACGCCGTTGTCACTCGCCAGAACTCCAGGTGAGTGGCAACGCAAGGTATCTACCGTACCTAGACCTTCCGCAACACCTGATCGTTTCGGTAGACGACCGGGGAAAAGACAGAAGCTTGGTATTAATCCTGTTGCTCCAAAGTGGTAACTCAGTATTTTGATGTTGGCCGTGGTGGACGGCGATACCAAAAGGGCGATGCGGATTGGATCAAGGATCGTTCGGCTCGTGATGGTAAATGTTGCGAGTATCTGCCTCTAGACAGATGGTCGGAAAACGCGGAGATTGGAAACCATAGTGAGGTAGAACGACGAAATGGGTGCCTACTGGTGACGATCTTTGGAAAGTTTGTTTACGATGAAGGTGATCGTCCACGGCTGACAGGACTGTAAACAAGTACAGTACCATGCTGTACGGGTAGCGTGTTGAGTTGCCATTTTTTAGGTTTGAAAAGGCTATTTGAGCGGCTTGAGCGCATTGATGCTGTCAGCAGCTGTCCGCAAATCGATATCGTGAAGATATGGCGCACTTACAGTAAAGATGTACTGAACGAAAACGTGTCAATTTTGCAAAATGGTCCAGCGTTGCCCGTGCTTCATCTGTGTCATCAGGAGGAAAGACTCCATTACAGCCTCTACCTGTAAGCAGTTTTTACGTAGGATATAAAACGCCGTCCCCAACGACACCGTCGTCGTTGTTGGGGTCAAGGTTCATTCCTACGATAACAGGTTATGGGCCCAGCAACATCCACCGCTACGATCACAATCAACTCTACTAACCCCACGTCAAGCTTTGCTCCGTTTCACTCTCCACCAACGTCCGAGCCTTGCTCCGCTACTAGCGTTTGAGCCTCGCTCCGCCATCAACCACGGTCGGAGAACACAGGAAACCCGTGACACAAAAGCAACATTTCATCAACCTTTTAGTCCCTTAACCCACGTCCATGGCTTGTTTTGCTTGCCTCCAAAGGTCGTTCCAGATGTCGAAAGTTTCTCTGTAGTGGCCCCGTTTTATGCGTGGGTTAAGGGACTGAAAGGTTGATGAAATGTTGCTTTTGTGTCACGGGGTTTCCCGTGTTATCCGACAGCGGCAGGGGTCGCTACGGCAACCGCTACTCGAACCACCCACCCGTCTCTCTCTAGAGCAACTAGCCCAAATTAGCCAAGCATTCAATACCAATACTTCGCAGGTTAATAGACAGCATGGTGGCCGCCGCGGTCAAGGACCTAGAGACCGAAAAGGAAACCAACGCAACCCACACAACGCCAATGCAGTGGCTACCGAAGGCCTGCTACTGAACGAAGACCAATTCCGCCGCCTATTCGGGCACTCAATCCAACCCCCACCAGCAAACCCAAAACGCAAGCGATTGTACGTACCTTCTGGATTCCATAGCTCACCCCACCCACATCCATCACACTGCCCCGACGCATTTGCAAGCTAGACCAACCTCTGACAACCCAGACCGCTAACGGCAGCCCTTCCAACACAACCCATGCGGAACAGCTTCATCTGAAAACGAGTGAAGTAACGACATCAAGCTCTCCGTTATAAAACCCCACCTTCAAAAAGAACCTACTCTTAGCCCATGAAATCACTCGCAAGTATGGCCAAATTATCATTCTGCCTCAAACAGCCTACATTTTAGAAAACGGAACCCTCCAGACGCCTAGGAATCGTACTCTGGACAGGCAACGGCTATCGTCTTCAACTCTTACCACCATAGCCAAGCGGCCAGGACTTTACCCACCACTCAGAACTCTAAAACCAAAAGTACAAAAAAACCCACCGTACCGACCGAACATCACACACCATCCGTCCGACCAATACGAGATCCCTTCATCCCTCCCGGAAGACACCCCTTTAGTCCAACCGTTTCATCTCGCATCAATCCCCCAGAAATTACCGCCCCAGAACCCCCTCCACAAAGAGTTCCACTCCTGGCACCTCACGTTTAACCATGTGCAACTAGCAACTTTACAACAAATGGCCAAAGAAAACCTACTAAACATGCCAGATATCCTCAAAAGTTTCCCACCCAAACTCACATGCACCGGTTGTGCCCACGGCAAGCGCCGACCCCAACCCCACCGTGCCACCACACCACGTACGCTGTCGCCATCGCCGTCGCGTCTGATGTATGCGCGCTCTATTCACCCGCGATCCCTCTAGGGAAACACCTACGCGATTGTGTTTGTCGACATAGCCTCCCGATACGCAATGGCATACTTCGCCCCTCTCGCCAACATTTCATCACCGCAGTCACCAATGCACTCAACACCATCTACACTTTTCAAGGCAAATCACCGCAGCTATTCACAACAGAAACGCAAAAGAATACCTCTCAAAGGCGGCCCAAGCCATTTACACGCAACATTGCATCACACAAAAACCAAAGGTGCCATTTACACCGCAACATAACTCAGTCGCGGAACGAGTCCTCGTCACACTCAAAGCCGCCACACGCGCAGCACTTTACCACCCCAGCTACCTAATACGTACTGGGATAACGCCATGTGAGATGCCGTATTCAGGTATAACATTACACGGCACAAAACAAATAAACTCAGCATGGTACGGTCACCCCCAACCTCCTCAAGCTGTACCCATTCGGCATATTCGGCACTGTGTACCAAAAACGCGATAAGGCCAAAATCAAGAAACTGGATGCCAGCGGATTCCCCGCGGTACCTGCACGCAAATGACATGAGGGACGTCACCGTATTGAACCTCACCTCCGGCACCACTCATCGCATACGCACAGTTGACTTCATACCATACAACCCCGACCAAGATCCCGTCCGCACGCCCTATCCCATACCCTCTCCAGCCCCCTGACCCACATGCCCACAATACACCTCAAGCAGTCACACCTACCACCCTACCTCCCCGGTCACACCGCCAAGCGCAATCGCACCCCGATGCAGCACAGCGGGCAGCTGCCAACAACTCCGAACTCTCCAAACTAGACAAAGACCACACCATTCAATGGATCCCCAAACATCAACTACCCCCCTGTACCAAACTCATTCCTCTCCTATGACCTACCGATACAAACGCACCCCCACGGAGCCCTACTCGAACGCAAAGTAAGATGTGCCTTACGGGGCGACAAAATGGAACCAATATATATTTCAACCCGCACACACACCACCGCTCACACGGCCGACAAAGCCACAATAAGGCTCGCCATCGCGGCTGCAGAAAACATTCCACTCGAACACTTTGACGTCAAATCCGCATTCGTCCAAGAAAATTACGGCTTTAATCAACCTGTCTACGTCAGGCAACACCCCAGATTCGAGGCACCCTCGCACACCCAAAATGTCCCGCCGGCGTACTCATCAAAAACCGATATGGAACCCCATCCGGCGGATACTACTACTTAAGAGGAGCCGAAGAATGGCCCACCCTCATTGGATTCTCCTAAAGCCAAGACGACCCGCGCCTATTCCACCTACATCATTCACCAGAATCCCAAATACTCCTCGCCCTCACCATAGACGACTTCCTTGTCACCGCCTCTAACACAGGCCTAATCGATTGGCTTTACAAAGCGCTCACAGTTAATTAACCTGACAAAGTCAAACGACTCGGCTTTCCCGCCGCCTATCTCGGATGGTGGATTGAGCAAAACCAACAGGAGCCATCAAAGTAAGCCAATAGAGCTACATAATCAAAGCCCTTACAATGATGAAGATGCAAGACCGCAACGGACGAGCATCCCCCAACGGACGAGCATCCCCCAACGTTGACGGAGCAGGTACCACGGCCCCGAACCGACCGACACACGCATACCAACCAGCTGAGACAATACCAAGCAGCACTAGGCGAAATCCGCTACATAGCAGACTGCACACGCCCCGACATTACCTTCACAGTCAATCGTCTCAGCTGTGCAGCCCACAATCCAACCAAACGCCATTGACTTATCTTCAAACACCTCCTCAGATACCTCCAAGAAACAAATACCTAGGCCTTGTCTATAACTCCCACACCCATACCTCAAACACCCATTCACTACATTCGCCGACGCCGATTATGCGGGACACACAAAAGACAGGAAATCAATCGCTGGCCACCTCTAACTCTACAACGGCACACCAGTCTCGTGGGCCTCCACCAAGCAGCACGTTCAAGCACTATCCACGTGCGAGGCGGAATACATTGTCGGCACCGCCGCCGTGTAACACACACACTGGTTCCAAAGGGTACTCAAATCATCCACCGCCCGCAACGACCGATCTCGGTGCTTACGGACAATTTATCAGCCATTAGTGTAGCCAACAAAACCGCCTCAACCAAGCATCCAGATTTATTGATGTCAAGCACCACTGCCTCCGCGAACACATCAAACGCGGACGTATAACTCTCACGCACATCCCCACTCGAAAAATGCTCGCGGACATACTTACCAACCCCTCCGAAAGCAATTATTCACTCACCTTCGAGACAAACTCCACATCCGGTAATGCCTCACCCCTGCTGCCGCACGAGGAGTGTCATCAAAAGCGTATTCATTATGCACCAGCAGGAAAGGTCGACGGCATCACCGTTCACTTGTCATCAGGAGGAAAGACTCATTACAGCCATTACCTATAAGCAGTTTTTACGTCGGATATAAAAGGCCGTCCCCAACGACACGTCGTCGTTGTTGGGTTCAAGGTTCATTCCTACGATAACAATCTGGTCGGGGGCACTTTACGGCCTTGGTATCTCCTAAGACTGCAACACTGTAATTTACTCATCTGTCATTTCGAAACTCAAGTGCAGTTCTGGATCCTTTTGGATCCGGAAAATACGACTCGCAAACAATGAAATACACACTTTTATCCGTTCTGTATTCAATGTAAAAAATAGAATGAATATAATTGTTTATGATTGCAAACTAATCCAGGTCGAGACGTTTCGCTGTCGAGCATATTTGGTCCATACACTATCTACCTACGCGATATGGCGGACATAACTTGAAACCTGTGACAAGGCTCATTGTTGCAGCATACGTGGCGAGTATAATTGATGCCGAGAAACTGCGATGCCTTGACGAGCGTGGTGCGTCGGTACACCGTGCGTACAATTACGCGGAAGCAGGTGGAAACCACCGAGAGTTCGTCCGACGGCTACATCCATCGGCTGCTAACGAAGAAGCCGGCCTTCTGTCCAGAGGACAATTGTACTCATATGAGTCTATAGTTGTAACGGCAAAATTTTATGAAAAAACTTACAGAATGACACCATTAGCTTTTCACCATGTCTAGTAGCACCCTTAGGTAGTAAACCGTGCAAAACTTCAGAGTTTACACCTCAACTGTACAACCGATCACACAAGTTTGTCAACGTCGCAAAATTAACCAAAAATGACAAATCTAATTGACCCCCGTCAAAAGCCCAGAAACCTTGCCAACACTCGAGCAACCTTTTTCACGTCAGCTTCTGTATGTAAGCGACTATTCGGTTCTCTTCGTAAAAGTAAGCACGTTAACGGAACTGTGGTCAGCATCGAAATTGAAACATCTACCAGAAGTCGTCAGACTTCGGTGACCGCATAGTGGTCCATTAAGGACTGGGCAAGGCGTGTCAGCTTGAAAATTGTCAAAATCAAGCCTATAGAAGCATGTGAAGGTGGCCAAGACACATCCAATGAAGTAGACATCTGCTGCTGTGGTCTAGCTACCAAATCGTCAATCTTCAGAAGAAGAACCTCGAGAAGAAGCCAATGGGATGGCCGTAGTAGGGGAAGTATACGAATAAGTGCATGGAAAAATTTAGACCAATCAAGAAGTATTATTAACGTTGAATTAATCAACCGCACATCGGCCATAGGAGGTAATTGGTCCAGCAGGTGACACGTACATTCAAGGTCATATCGATTATGAGAAGACCCAGAAAGATTTTTCCTTTGCATGTTTCCCCTCGAACAATTTTCAACAACTATCGACGTTATAAAACGGAAACTTGCTAATGGTGGGCACATGCATGCAAAGTATGGTGAAATTCTAAAGTTTTTTGGATGATCCTATTGCTATGCATATTTGAGTTCACAAGGAGAAGGTCACTTTGGAGTACACATTTTACATCCAAATAAATTCCATTGGCGATGTTTGGAAAAATTATTTCGAGGGACCGTTTCGAAGCATCTTATGTATTACGTTCAGCCGCTACACTGAAACTGAAAGCACTGACAGAAGATTATCTTTGGTCAGTAGATTTTTGGAGGCCATAAAAACGCCATAGGAGGTCATTTTTCTAGCAATCGGAGAGAATTTGCGTGGATGAAAGCATGTTCTCGTACAGAATCAGGGAGATCATCCAGAGTTCCGTCCCAATCGGTGATAATATATTTAGAAAGGGTTCCTAGCCCAAAAATACCCATCCTATTGTACGGTTCTCCATCATTAATCATGGACTTGGATATAATTCGTTCGAGGGGAATCAATTATTGTTTTAGCAATGTGAAATGGTATGGAACCAGGTTTTTTTTATGTTTAAAATTTTCCGTGTTTTCATTCTTAGATGAATAACCTTTAAAAATATTTTTCCCACCCTTTCACTTGTCTTTTTCGTAGGCCCAGTGTCCATTTTCTCCACATTTGTCACATGTAGATTTTGCCTTCAGTGCAGCAAATTTTTCGGGGGTAGTTTATGCTTGATATTTTTTCATTCTTTAAATAAAATATTTGATTGATTTGATGATATATTTTTTTGCGAATTTCCATGGATTTGGATTGAGTTTTGAAGCTTATCACATGCCCGAATAATTAATGATATTTCCGATATTGAATTAATTCGAGAATTTCCTTTTCTCCATATCTGTTCCTTCATCATTTCATAGAGAAGCTGCATCCGGGATAGATGCGCGCTGATTGGAATCTATTTTCGAACTTTCCAACCGCAAAAATGATACCAGTGCTTCAGGTAATTTCGAAGAACCAGTGGAAGAATGGAATATGGAAGTTTTCGCATCAAAACTTGATTCAAAATTTTTGAAAGACTCATTGCCTCCTCGAGTAGTGCGTAATGGATCTAGGAATTTTCAGAATGTACCTGATATTGATGATAGAGGATCAACCTTATTAATAGCGTTAGCAATCGCTAAAGCACCATTTACAGACTGAATTTATGCGTCTGAAATTTTTTACAAATGTCAAGAGCTCTTTCATATAATTGGATTGAAGAACTAGACTTTGTACCGCCTTAGGAACCTTATTAGGATTATACTGACAATAAACCATAGACAAACTTCATTTTTTTGAACAGCATCAAAATAATTTTCTTGAGAACCTTTACCATCCGTCCATGGAGCTGTCTGGAGATCCCAAGGAAATTTCGGCCTTGATGGGAGATCAATGCGATATTTGCCCATAACTGTTAAAATTAAATGAATTAGTAGATCCTAGATAGATAATTCTAAGTAAATGAATCATGAAATTACCGGGATAGGACTTAGAATAGTAATAAAGAGAAACTCAATATTTATTGATAACTGATCGAAGGGGATAGCTCGATGGTCCGAGGCTTGCTAAATTTTTCTAAAAGCCTAAGACTATTTATACTGTATATCAGAGTAGAAAAGCTACAATGGTGATTCCAGTATTATAATAATCTTTGAAGACCATATTCATGCTCTGCAATAAATACAGAATAATTATCTAGGTAGTCATTAAGCCAAATAATAATTTTCTGGCAATGGAATTCCAGTAATTGTAACTGTAGAATTCAAAAACCAACTGACATACAAAAAAATTCTTCACATGTAATACAGTTTAAACCATGGGCTAGTGAAAAGGTAAAGTTATTTTTCGATGATTCACAATAAATAAAATTTTATGGACCTCTGATAAATATTGTTCCACAATTTTTCACCACTGTATTCGATATGGAAAATAAATTAAATAGTTTTCAAAGACTTGTAAAATCGTTTTTCGATTTTCACAGTGTAGCACAACTCTAGAGTGGCAAATAAAGAGGCTATTCTGCCATAAATCCACAGCGATGCGGCCCGCTTTCCCTCTGTTGTAACAATATGTCATAGCGAGAGGTACAAGTTTAACATTTGGTGGGATACTTTGTGACTGGAGCCGTTGTACTGTATGGTACCTTCGGAGTCGAACTTGTCAAGTTCAAAATTGTGCGCCATCTCCCAAGCGGTAACATCAGGGTATTTTCACGCTTGGCCATGGTAGGCTGGGTCATGTGCCGGGTCCACTTTTCACCTGGTTGGCTGATTTTGTATGTTGAGCTGTTGACTGACACTCCGCAACACGTAGAGTAGGGGGAAACTTGGGGTGTTTAAATGATTGAAAAATAAGTTCGTCACTGTTCCAAAGTCCATTAAGTAGTTGGTAGTCTGATCGGGAAATAAGGAAGCGGTGAAAAGCTGTTTAAGGTTGCTAGAAGGCTGGCTCGAGTTTACCTACAGGCAAGCCGCACGTGGCAGCGGTCGCATCGTGCCTTTGCATGAATATCCCTCGAACCCTCCCGAATAATTTCATGGTCATGAGTGCAACGCTTCGTGCCACTTCGGTTATTGTGGCGTATGCGTCTGGATGCCACCCTCCGAGGGTGGATATGGGCACGGAGACGAGTCTGGCTTGAGGGAAAGTAGTCATGAAGGATCGGTACCTTATGTACTTCGCCGCTCGGGCTGCGTTCAGGGAGGTCAGTAGAAGGTCAGTGAATTGAACATTTTGAATCTCCTGTTCGACGGCGCCAGAGGATTGACGAAAGTGATATCAAAAATTTCCGTCCCTCCGCGGCTTTCTACTCCCTGGATATGCGGCCTTGTGCGGTGAAGGCCCTCTCATGGTTGTAAGACGGAGTGGCGTGCGGTCCTAGGCCAAAAAATTCACTTGCCGGTCGTGGCGAGTGGTCCTTTCGTGCCTCACAGGCAGTGAAGAAGGTGGTGGCCAGATTCTTCCAACGTGTCAGGGCAATTGGGTCTCGAGCATGGTATATCGGGGCTAATAGCGGGACCTAGCAGTGATATCGGATCCACAGAGATTATTACAGGGCTTCGATATACGTTTTTAGTACGGGGCATGGCGCACAATACATCCACTCTTTGGAAGCCGGAAGCGCCATGGATGCGCGGGACGTTTGCCTCCTACAGTTTTTGGTGGGAACCGCTTCTTGGATTGCTTCGTGAGAAGCATCCGTCAATGTCTTCTGTGGTAGAATTTTTTGTGAGCAGACTGATAGGGGTAAATCTTCTGGAGGAGAGATACTCAGAACCAATTACCCAAGAAGAAGGTGTTGCAAGCGATAAAGTGCTACCGTGGTATAGTTGAACGAACAAAAAAGGAGTGTATATGGAAGAGAGTTGAGAGGGCTACAAGAAAGTATGGAAGGGGCAGGTTCTACCACTGATGCTCTGCGACCAGCGTAGGAAAAATGTTTCTTGGTCTGGAGTGGACTCTGAACTTCCTTCTACTCGGGACTTGACTTGAAGTTGTCTGCCAACTTGCTTGACCTCTCCATGAGGAAGCAGTTTACTCAGGTTATATAGACTTTCCGCTACCCCGTAGGTCCGAACAAAACTACAGAAGATACCAGGAAATGCACAAAAACACTTTGTGTGGACGATATACTCTAAACAAAAGATAATTAAGAAACTAAAAATCAATATGGTACTCCTATTTCCCATTCTCTAAATCATATCCAAACAACTCCTCTAAAATATCCATGCTGCCCAAGCAGTCCCCCAGATATCTGCGAACGGCTCATAACTATCTATTTCCTCCTGGGAGATATCTAAACTACTAAAGATATCCCAATCCGGTTCCATCGTCGGTACCACTTGTTCCATACATTCCACCATTCCAACACTTCCCATGCCTCCCTTTCCTTCATCCTCCTCGTCCTCATCCTCGTCCTCGTCCTCATCCTCTTCCTCGTCCTCGACATCCTCCTCATTCTCCTCGTTCTCCTCATTATCCTCGTCTTTCTCATCATTAACCTCGTAGACCAGTTCCGGGGCTGCCCACTCCTCGAAGGTCTCCCCAGCTCCCCCTCGACTTCCTACTCGTACCCCTCAAGTACTTCCTCGGCCTCATCCTCGACAAAGAGTTTGCGGACGAACTCGATTATCTTCTTCTTAGTCTGGCGTCGCAGGTAGTCTTCTGCGTCCGTCGGGCCATATGCAGCGAGCGCAAGGCCGTTTAAGGGGCGAGAGGGGCGGTTTTTGGTGATAGGGGCGGAGGGGCGAAGGTTGTTCATTTTGGTTGTAAATGATTGTGGACGGAGGATAGAGGGTGTGAGGGGAGGGTAGTGTGTGCAGGGGTTGGTGGATCTCAAAAAAAGTTGGGTAAAATGGGTTTAAGTACACCTTAGAGGCGGACTGGAGTCGGTACTAAATAGTTAAAATCGAAATTGCAGTAGCGCATTTGCACGGAATTTCTACATAAGGAGTGAGTTTGATGAAGAAGGTAGATTAAAAAAGACGTAAAACGCTAATTTGGAGGAGAGGATACAGTATTAAAATATCTAGGGAGGATGAGATGCAAATTTGGAAAGGACGGTGAGCGAAGTCAGGGGTGGGATCGTTGTAAGTTGCTGGACTACACAAGGGGAGTACCATTTTCTGTATTGCACAGACACTATTGAACGAGATGATCTACGACTGTAGGAGGGAAAAGGACCATTTCGGTTGAGCGTCCACAGCGGCAGCATATATTTCCAGAGCTTTGATTAGCGGTGACAGTAAGTGTCTGGCCAGCTTGTCCGTCGCCGAACTTGACGCTAGGAAGGCTGCGAGGGCAATGGTTTTGGCGGAGGTGAGTACAATTCTTAGGGAGGTCGTTTTGGTGTCCGTGAGTTTGACCGGCAGCTGGAGCTTTTGGAAGACTTAATAATCTAGAACACCCCCGAGATGGACCGCCGGAAGCGCTTCATCTTGCTATTGAACTCTGTTGCTCCTTTGGTGGTGCAGGACGGCAGCAGGACTCGCAAAAGATAGCTCATTCTGCAGACTCTGAGGCATGATTGCATAGATGAAACGCTACATGTTTGTCTTCTAGATCTGCAGTTGAGTCCATGAATGGCTGGAAGGTTTAGATGTGGGCCATGAGGGACCGCTTGGGACATTCCTCAGACCCTACTGGGGCGTTTAGTACAAGCGAACCCTGGCCTTACTCCTGCCGGAATAACCCTGGACACGCAGAATGAAGTCACTCTATCAAACACATTTATCTTTAAGACACATTCATGCACCAGTGAGAAAAAATATTAGCCCATCTACATTGATTATGCCAGCAAGCTTCAGTCCATGCTAATTAACCCATTTACAGCAAATAGTTTCTATGTTGTCCACTGTAGTCCGACTATAGGGCTGGGAACTAACCGGATGGTCCACGTCGGTTGCGTGCAGCGGCGTGCGCTATCAGATAGCCACAGCGACAGACGAACAGATGCGTGATTATATGCTATTTGTGGAGTCTGGTAAATTGATAGACTCTGAAGGGTTCACTTTTTTGTGAAACTTTGATTCTTTTAGTGCAACGACTTTTCTTTATAAATGAAAATTTTATCAAAGAGAGAAACTATGCGCGCTGTTGGTATGACTTAGATACTTGTGTGCGGATGCAGCCACTCGATTCCAATCCTCGGTACCTGTACTCTGTCCCTAAACTTCACTCTTTTTGTCTTCCCTTCGACCGGCCTAGTAAGCTTCGACTTCGGGGATTATGGTGGTAGTTTCGCAACGAAACTTCCCGGGTTACTATCCTTCAATCCGACGCCCCTGTGGCGATGCTGCTTTGATGGTCCTCCTCTACGACTACGATCATCTCGGCAAGGCTGGATGTTCGACCCTAGTGACTTGCAGATATGAGCTTCTCGGGTAGGGCACTCCTGTTCCTGTAGATGACAGATAAATCTTGGCCATCCGTTCTTTTCCCGGAAGATGACGTCTTTGACTGGAGTTGATACGCGAGGGTTGGTCCTGGAAGTCTTGTTTTTTTCGGCACTGAGCGTTATCCCGAAGGATTAGGGTAAACCAAAATATTGCACCGAGCTTGCAATCGGGCAGAAAGGTAACTCTAATAGATATTTTGATCTTCTGTCGGATTAGAAGAACTCGCAGCACAGAAAAACTTTTGTCGCTATACCGGGTGTGGGTTTAAGCGCCTACCAGGTAATCGATGGTTGAACTATTTGCTTTTAGTCCCAACGATGAGCAGGCCAGAGCGTCAGACCGGGGTTTATGTAGACAGTCCGAATTTTCACAACCTCACTAAACAGTACTTCAATAAAATATTTTCATTAAAAAGTTACCAGTACAGTACCGAAATCGCCGATTTCTTATTGTGCCATCAGCAGTGCTGTAGCGAAACAGAATTTTTTGTAGCCCAAATTTGTACCCTCAGCGCATTACAATGCTGTCCGCAAATTTCTCAAAAACACTATTAGAAAGTTTACAACGTATCATTTTCAAAAAATTTCGTATACACGTGGTTCACGTTTCACAACTGTATGACGTGCACGAAAAATAAGCAAGATACAAAATACGAAACCTATCGGGAATCGCATTCCATACGAGGAGTTTTTCGTGCAGCTGGCGCCAAAATGTTTGTGCCCGTGTCACGATACCTGCTCCTTCCCCTTTTCCGCGCTCCTGACCTCGACCTTGACGTCAAACTCAGCACAACTGGAGCAGTCGCATCATGGCAAGAGTCACCCTAGACGGCGGTAAAACTCCCGTTCCTTCGCTACCCGCCCCTTTATCGCAGCTCGACCCTCCTTCCGCGCCCACAGCGCTGGCTTCCGCAAGAGTACGTCGCTCTGATTCCGCCGATTCCACTGCGAGTACACCTCTGGAACCGTGCACCGCAGGACCTTGAACATCGAGACTTAAGATATTCCGCTTTTTGGGGATGCATGATGTCTACCTCCTACGCTACGTGCTCGATGCAGATGCTCACATTCCCAGGTAGTGAGAGAAAACACGATGAGCGACGAAGTTTTCAGACCCCTTCTAGAGATGATGCGTCCGTTGTGTTTACCCACATGCACAAGCCATCCCGTAAAACTCTGGGCTATAGATTCAAGCGGCTAGTAAACTCAACGGCGCGAAGAAGTTTAAAGAGAATGAGGCCGCGTCAGTTGTAACCGAGAAACATGGTGAGAAAGAGGTTGTAGTGGATGACCTTATCTCGAAAATTAAAAAACGACGAGCTCGCTCGTAGAGGAGGAGGAGCAAACGAGCATGAAAAGCAAGTGCTTGATGCAGGTGAGACCATCTGCGGGATGGCTTGAAACGCAGTTCGAGACTCAAAGAAAGTGAAGAGGAAGCAGCGCACCGAGCTTGAGTGGATCGCGTAAGAGGCGAGCTCGTAATGTGGATGCCGGGAAATCGGGAGATTTTTTTGCAGATCTGCTTCTTTCCTAGGCGAAGAAAAGCAAAGAGAAGGAAAAAGAGGCTCTTTTTGGAAGAAGAGCACATCAATATCGCTCTTGAGAGCACGCTGGAGAATTATATGTTTCGAAGCAATACAGAGAGCTCGAGATCTCCGCCTTGATCTGGATGAGCGGAGTTTTCAACTGGAGATAGAGGAGAGACAGCTGGAGATAGAAGAAAGGAAGCAAATGGTGTATGTGCTAGGTCTGCTCTCCAAAAAGCTGGTTGAGAAATATGATTGTTGAACCGCGTGATCGCGTGCTTCGTGCGTTTTACGTAGGCTTCACTCGCTCCGTTGCGTACTTTACGGTATACTCTTCTCTTGCCCATCAATTATCATCGTTTACTCAAAGTGAACCGTACTCTTCAAAAAAAGCGGCATTGCAAACAAAATAGTGAACGATCTGCACTCCTTTCTCCATGCTTACTTGAATTTCAGTAGTAGCGCGAAGACAACGTACAGTAGGCCTACAGGGAAGCGGTGAACATTTAAAAGCGTGCGAAGTCACTCCGTACCCACAAATGTTTGAGGTCTTTTTAGTTCCATTCTACGGCAGTTCGAGCCCCATTCATTCCAGTGTTATACAAAAATTCACCCGCTGCAGCTGCTGCCAATCCAATGATTCTGTAACAAGGTGAAGTACGTAAGCGGCGTCTCCATAAATGTAAAACTTCCTTTCACCTACAACACAGGCCTTTTCTAAACTCTTTTCGATTCCTGACCGACGAAGTAGTGCCATGTCGTTTCGATGACCTATCTCGGATCTAAAAAACGATAAAATTAAACCGTCTGGTGTATTGATTGTCTGGTACACCTAGTAGTGGAATATTTTGTGACCAGAGTAACTCGCCAGTTGGTTGGAACCATTCCCTCCTGTAAATTAAATCTTTATCTTTTTGCAGTCTATAAAGCCCGAACAGCTGTCGAGAGCGGCACCAGAATCTTGAATAGCCTTGGCATACATATCCGCTCAGGGCTGCAAAAAAATATTTCTGTAGCGTAGTATTCAAATGGCCTTGGAGTTCCAAAAGTGCTCAATGATTTCCTAGAAAATCTCGCTAAGATTTGTGTACAGTACACCGAAAATGGTTCCAATTCGTACCATGGTCAAGCCGAAGATAGACGACGTAATACGATGCGAAAGGCTGTTATCAGATCGCAGGCGTACTGATTCCGTACAATAATTCCAGCAAAATATCATATCGCAGTACAGATTCGCCCGGCATCTCTCATTTGAGTCGAAAGCCTTATAAAGACTGCTCCTTCGAGTATTTATTAAGGTTGCAGATTGCCCTGTGATCACTTCTGTGCAAACGCGTGGCTCGAACTGTACGATCAGTTCGTCGGGTAGCGCCGCGTCATAGAGCGTAGGGAACACGGATGGGGATAGTTGGGCCGAACCGCACGAACGGCGGTGAGTTCCGACTACTTTACTCGTAAATCTAGAACCGTAAACCCTCTGTCTGTTTCAGCTGGGGGACGCTCGAAGCGGCTCGGCTGCGCAGTATTTACTCTGTACGTTCCAACGACGGAGCAGCCCCAACGGCGGCGGCGGTTTGGGCGATCTAACACTGTAAGTAGGTAGTGTGACCTAGCTACTGTAATGACAGTAATTGATTTTAAATTGGCTTTTCGCTTACGCTGTATGACAGTACCGCACAGTAGTTATGAGCAACAATTGGTGCCGAATCCCGTATGAATGAGTAAAAATACAGTATATAAAAATCTTCCGACTACTCTCAGCTGAGATTGTGCATAAAGCTCCTTGAACACAAAAAAAATTGCAGGAATTTACGACTCTTTTTGTCGACGAGTGATGGCGTGCTTTCCATTTACCGTGATAAACTGGCTTTTCGGTTTTGAAACTAGCCAGATACCGTCAAGTAATGTTCGCAGCGTGCGATGGCTAAATGAATCAGTAGTTTTATTGTTCTGCTGCTCTGCCTCATCACTCTCTTAGGGAAGGATCGACCCTCTTAACATGGCTTAGACCGTCTGCAACTGCACACCTCAGGAGCTCAGAGTGCTCTCGCGTATAGCCAATGAGAACGCTCTGTTGTGGCTTTCGATTTCAGGTCACTGTAATTCGGTTGGCATTGCAGTTAGCCATTCTGACACTCCCCCTTCGAAAGACACGGACTCTTATGACCGTTATAAAACATCTCGTATAAATAAGTCCTTCGAACAGTTCAATGCAGTCGTAATTCCACGTCAGGATGCAATGTGGTAGTGCAAGGAGGACTCAAACCGGTAATATCGCATCTGCTAGGGTCTTAACGTGTCTTATCGGATAAATAACCATCTTTTTGCATCATTCAGATCAAGTACCTCTGCTGCTTACGTCTTCTTGGTCAACTGCTTCCGCTGCTGACATCCTAGTTTCTGTCAGTAAAGTAACTCAAATTCATCATCCAAAGTTCAGGGATAAAATGGGCTGTTATGTTAATTCCATCTGCTGCTGCTGCTTCTGAGTGCTGATGACAGTCAATTGCACTAAGGTGGTTCTGGTCAGCTTTTGCTATGGTCTGCGGCTGCATTCAGTACCATTAGACCCAGAGTTACTTATAGTAGAACAGACTTGGAAACACGGGTACTGCACCATGTAAAACAAAATAAAAACAAGGCATAGAGAAGAAAAATGTTTAAAGATGACTGACTCTGTTTGTGAAGGATAGAAGACAAAACTCACTTAAAACTCGTTCAAATGCAGGAGGGATATCATGCGGGTAATTGTTCCCTTACTTACAACTTTTGTCAATAAATCTGCTCCATTATGGTGCGAAGGGACAAGCGCAACTCAATGATTCCATTGTTCAATAAGTCTCTTACATGATGGATCTTCAGGTCAATATGTTTGTTTCGTGCTGACACCTGACTGTTCTTTACCAATGACTCTGCAGCCGTGCTGTCCATACATATACGCGTCGCACCTGACAAAGGCGAAGTAACGTCATCGACCAAGGATTGCTATGAATTATTTCCCAATAGAGCTTGCGAAACCATGAAAGTTCCTTTGCACAAGATGAAAGTGCCACGTACTCTGCTTCTGCAGATGAAAGATAGATAATTGACTGTCTCTTACTTCTCCAAAGTACAGGCGAACCGTTGACGGCGATTACAAACCCTGTGGTTGAGCGGCGCGTTTCCTTACATCCGCCCCAGTCGGCGTCAACGGAAGCACTGAGGGAGTTGACGTGTATAGGACGGGATGAATAGTGTAGGCCCAAAGTAAGGCTGCCGGAAACTTAGCGCAGGACGCGCTTCAGCAAACGTAAGTGACGAGCGGTAGGGGCGTGCATTTGACGGGCAAGCGCCGAGACAGCAAACGATAGGTCTGGTCTCGTACTGACTGCAAGATATAAGAGGCCACCAATCATACGACGATACATTGCATGAGACACAGCTGACAAAGGAATGTTCTTGCGGGGATGCAGGTAGGTAAGTTTGTGTCAGCCGGTAATGGTTGTGAGGACTGCATTGGCCTGTTCCATGCCATACGACTTCAGTAAACGGCGGCGTAACTCGTTTGATCTACAAAAATTCCAGCCTCAGAGCGGGTGATTGTCCATCCGATAAAGGATGTCAGGGCTCCAAAAAATTTGACGTCGAACGTAGCGGTAAGGTGCTGCTTGACTTCCGTTAACAGTCGATGGGAGTTTGTGGCAAAGCCAGGTCATCGACCACAACCGCAATAATCAAGAATGCTTCGGACCTTCGAACATAGTAAACTCTGGGATCAAAGCTGGACGACTGGAAATCCATAGATAACAAGTGCTCGTGAATTACTGATCCATAAAGACGTCCGGCCTGACGAGCACCATAGATGGACTTGTCAAACACAAACATGTCCTGGTAAGACAGGCTTTGGGAAGAGTTGTAGGCTGTTCCATGAGTATGGGCACATCCAGCTTACCATGGAGATACGCATTAGAGATATCGCCCCTTCCAGGATCAGTTTGTTTGCTGCGGCAACAGAAAACAACAGCCGAATGCTCTCATGAGTTGCAACTGGCGTATACAATGCGGATGGATCGAAGTCAACAAATGGCACTTGAAGGTCGCCCCGTAGATTGCGCGTGTTTTGGCAGATATTTGTATTGGTGGCATCAATCGGTTTGGCTCGGAAAACCTACTTGAACTTCAACGGTTTCATGGACCTTGTCTAGGGGTGTAGTGTCAGGTCTTACGACGAATGAGAGCATCGTACTCTCGATCAATGGCAGCTGCCCATTCAGTACTTGGCATGCCTCAGCAAATGTTTGCGGCTCACACGATGTCCTTACAGTATCTTTGACAGTCAGTAAGGCACGGTGCACGTAATCAGTATGGAGCGCTGTCATGCACCTGAGGAGGTCTTCCTCTGCATTACCGTCCATTTGAGTTTCAGTTTCCAATACATGCTGACGGGACAATCCGTCAACCAGGCTAGTGATGTTTGGCAGTTTATCCTTCCATTGGTCTGAAGATGAAACATCCTTGTATGGTCTAATTGAAGAGTATTGAAGAACCTAAAATGCTCTGACAAGATGCTCGCTGCCAAGATATTGGATGTGAAATGTGGGTCATGATACGCCTCGACTTGCATTCCACCTCTCAAAGGTATCCATACAAGCCTTTCCCAAGAAGTCTTGAATTTCCGACGGCTACCTCAACAGTTTCTGCGGGCATAGTCCGTATGAAACGAACGATGACTTGCGATGAAAGAAGTTGTGAGTAGCCAGAATCGATGTAAGCGTCTTCTGACTTGTCCTCCCCGAGCGTAGCTACCCTGCGCTTAAACTTGATGGCTGCCATGTTACTCCTGAATCTAGGGTCTGGATTGTCAAATCGATTTGCGTCTCCGTTGAATCCATTTCCAGATGAATGAACCTGGATGAGAGGATGTAAGAGCCGACGGATTTTGTGCAATTTGAGACAAGGTTTTAGCAAGGTTGGCAATCGGTTATACCGGTCTTGGAACTGGTGCGCTGTATTGGAATAGGGATCTGAGCTCCATCTGTCAGAATTGAAATGCTGGGGACGAGTTTGACCGCATCCTCGTCCTTGTTGTAAGGATTATTTGACCTCTTCGTGTCTTGTAAATGCCTCTGGATTCATAAGCGATTCTCTTGCGGCAGATCGAGATGTAGTGTCCTGGCATCCACAATAATAGCAAAACCGTTACGGTTCGATAGCGATTGTCAGATGAGAAATCTCCACGTCCGAATCACTCGCCACGGCTCCACGTCCGCCCCTACACGACACGACCACGATAACTTGAACCTCAGTCCACGACCAGAGAATTGGTGGCTGGCCATGTGTGCTTGCGGTTGTACTACTATTATCTGACCTATTTCGGGTCTGGTGTTGTTTGGGTTAGCAGCGTCTTGCGAGTTTCGCTTGGACAGCACTTACAACGTTTTCGAACTTGTTATTTGTAAGTGTGACAACCATTGCAAGTGCACAAATGATGATGGGCAACGACCGAATAAGCTTCGACGTCTTGTCCTTCTCTGATATCTCTTCATCATAAGTTGCAAGTTCACCGCAAATTCCAAAACTTATTGACATGATCTTGAAAGTTCTGGTATCATCGAAAACCAAGGAGTCCAACTTCTTGCGCAGATTTTGAATAGCTTGCTCATTGGTTGCTGTATATATCCTCTTCAATTCATTCCAAAGGTCAAGGGCAGACTTGTCATCGTCATCGCAAATACGACGGGTTGGATAAGGCGGTCCCCGAGAGAGAGCACTATTGTACTCTTCGCCTTCATGGTTCTCTTGAACCAGTCTGTACGAGCTGATGCAGATCCGGAAGTGGGCGAGTCTTGAAGTCCAACGAGTAGAGGATCGTCTGATCGAATGATGGCTTTCACTAGACGAACCCAGACGATGTAGTCTTTCGGGCCGTTTAGCTTTTGGACTCGAAACATGTTTTTGCTGTCATACTCCATAATGTTCTTCTGTCAATGAAGTGCAGTCGAGGTCTGCAGTAGAGAGAGAAACGTCGCGATGCTACCATAAATGAATCAGTAGTTTTTATTGTTCTGCTGCTCTGCCTCATCACTCTCTTAGGGAAGGATCGACCCTCTTAACATGGCTTAGACCGTCTGCAACTGCACACCTCAGGAGCTCAGAGTGCTCTCGTATAGCCAATGAGAACGCTCTGTTGTGGCTTTCGATTTCAGGTCACTGTAAATCGGTTGGCATTGCAGTTAGTCATTTTGACAATGGCGAGTTAAATTATGAAGGTTTTCTATAAGTGTACACTGACTGACCTTCTATTAGTTATGATCTAACTGAATGGTTGATCATAGAAACCATTTGATGTAAACTTTAAACTTTTAACCCTCATGGTTCACGTCGAGCACGTGCACTTGACCCGAGAGAGATGATGGCCATAGCAGCCGACGACAGAGCACAACTGATGCGCTGGTAGATGCGTGTGCGAGTCGTAGCCGCCGTGGAATGGTAGCGGGTCGCAATGCGCAATATGTGCTCTTCAATAAACCAGAATATGTCCGGTGATGGCGCACCAAGTGATCAAAGGCGACGGGTTGGAAACGGAAACCCGGGTCGCGAGAGTTTTCTGAGGAGGTACCAGGCCGGGAGAGCTTGCGGTCGAGTCCTGGACCTTGCGTCGGTGGGCCTGAGCAGCGGAACCTGCAGCGGATTTCGTCGCTGCTGTGACGGAGGACAAAGTATACGGGAGACAACGGTGATATTACGGGCAATGGGCCGCTCCCGGGTCCTGATAGGGGTAAATCGTCGGGAGAAGAGATACTTAGAACCAACTACCCCAAGACGGAGGTGTTGCGAGCGACAAAAGTGCTACCGTGGTATAGTTGAACAAATAAAAAGGAGTGTATATGGGAGAGAGTTGAGAGGGCTACAAGCAAGTATAAAAGGGGCAGGGTTACCACTGATGCTCTGCGACCAGCTTAGGAAAAAGTTTTCTAGGGTCTGAAGTTGACTCTCAACTTCCTACTACTCGGAGCTTGACCTGAAGTTGTCTGCCAACTTGCTTGACCTCCACTAGAGGAAGCAGTTTACTCGGCTTATATAGACTTTTCGGCTATCCTAAAGTCTTCAACAAACAGACTTAATAACCATAAAATGCATTCACGGGAATCGTGTGAACCAGAGAGACCATTAGAAGATATTTCCTCAAGGTAAATATCTAGGTGCCATACCCATGCCAGCCACCCATCGGCCAGGGGTGGGAATTGATGTGGCCATTATATAGACCTTTCAGAGTCACTCGTAGTATCACCCACAACCTAGAACTGTACTGACATCCACTATGACAGCGTGTCCTAAAATAAAAAATCAACCGATGAATTTGCCACACTCACCCAAATTAAAAATATCTTGCAAATTCAAAAACTGTAAAAATATCTTCCCAGTTCCAATACTGTATACAATTATGGTCCTCATCTAAATTTTTTCGTGTGCGAATTTGCGCACATCACGCCCTCCCGCTCAAGACGAACGTCCCGGCTCGTCACTGCTCTTGTTGTTCTTGTGGGAGTTCTATCCATTCATCAGGGAGAGTATAGGGTTCACTATAAGGATATGGTAGTAGCTCATTTCCAATATGATGAGAGAGTGTGTACCGTGCGATGACCGGCTCATCTCCTTGGTCAAGAGTTTCGTAGATTCGGCGTATGGTTTCATAGTGTTCTCTAATGAGCTCCTCCCGTTTCACTTCTCCAAACCTTCCAAATGTGAGGTAGTAAACGTAGTATGCAAACTTTTCTGGCAACGGGTCCAGAAACGGGTATCTGAAGGAGAAAAAAACTCGCAACATAAGGACTGAGTCCTCACGAGTAAGGTGCGCCCCGTGAATGGTCTGGAAGCACATGCAAATACTAATGGCAAAAAAGGAAATTACTTCTGCTTCTCGGGTCCTCTGTCATTTCGCGAAGCCAACGTCTAATTGGTAGCCGTCCAATAATTAAGGATGCATAGTTTCCCCTGGGAGACTAGGCGGTGTTTGAGGCGATCTTCTTGGCGATCTTCCTCGCTGCTCCCGACGCCTTGCCCTCTTCGATGATCCGCCCCGATCACTTGATGGTCCAGCTCGTATCATCATCACGGCCTCGGGAGGATCCTGGTCTTCGGCTGAGGTTGTGTTTCTGAGCGGAGCAACGTAAGGTTCCCATAGAGGATATGGGACAGTCGATATTCCATATCAGGGGGCAAGCTGTAACCTCTCAGTCGCACATCTTGGTTGTTCTTGAGAAATACGTAAACTGGACGGATAATGTTCAGATATGTTTGCGACAAGTCTCCGATAGCTACCATTCCATACCTTCCTATAGAGTAATGATATATGACTTCCACAAACTCTGGACCTGCTTCCGTGAACCTTCCGTTTTGGAATGAGAATAGAACTCTGATTAATAGTCGGAAATCTTCTTCAGGTAGCAATGGTCCGTTCAACGTACGAAAACATAGGCATATATTAATGTAGAAATGGATGATTACGTGGAGTTCGTAGTAGTCACGCGTAATCGAGATGATCCATTCCCAGGCCCTTTTTCCTCCCATAGGAATCATTCTATAGTTAAAGATGAGTATGCCCGTGGTTGCGCATAGTCCTGTGTGAGAAGGAATTCTTCAGGCCTCTGATGGTAAGGGACCAGACGACGTGCATGGATTGCCCTCCTTGATCTCTTCCCTGAGCTTGAACAGAGCTTATAATGCGGGTGTCTTTCCTCCGTGACGATGCAAGGGTTCGAGTACTTTGTTTGGAAGGCCGGCCACTTCACAGCCTGCTGCATTGCTTTTCCGTGTGCTACAAGTACTTTAGAGCCGACTGAGAAAGTTTGGACTGGAGGCTCTTCATCCTTATTTCTTGTCTGTGTTAGCGCGCGGTGTGATCTCCAGCTTCGGTGGCCAGTAGTTCGACTCTCTACTCTCTTCATCGATAATATTTGTTTCCATATCTCTCTGTAACATTCTAGGAGCTCTTCCGTACATTAGCTCAAACGGTGACCGTCCACTTCTTCCTCTTCTTCGACGATAGCCGTATAACACTTTTGGTAAGGCATCTTCCCACTGGATTTCATTCTCCGACATAGTTTTCGATATTGCTCGTTTGATGGTTCCAACCATCCTCTCCGCTTTCCCGTTTGACATAGGAGCGTATGCGAGAACTGTCTTCAGCTGAATCCTTTCTTCCAAGAAACGAAGCAGTGAAGTTGCAGTAAAACAAAGGGCGTTATCCGAGATGATCCTTTTTGGAAGACCAAACGGTTCAATTATTTCTTTTTCGATGAATCTCAGGACCACTTCAGCATTGGCCTCCTCAACTGCAACTGCTATTGGCCATCCAGTAAGATGTTCCACCCCTATAAGGAGATATTTGTTTCCGGAAGAGGTTTCCTTGAATGGGCCGGCAAAGTCAATTGAGAAGGTTTCAAAGAGACCGGAAACTGGAAAGCTTAGAGTTGTCTTATACTTTCGTATTGGAGTGAATTTTTGACAGTTGTCGCAGCTTTTCACGAAATTATAGACGTCCTTATGGATACTGGGCCACCAGAATCTCTCAGTAACGAATTTTTGGTTGTTTCGAGATCCCAATGCCCTAACTCATCATGAAAAGTCCTCAAGATCTTCATTCTTTCTTTCAAAGGGGCCACTAGTCGAGGACCGGCTTTGTGTGTCGGAAGAGTTTCCCATTCCACAATGTAAAAGCCTTTTGATTCCTGCGTACCCAATTTCTGTGTTCAGATCAACCTTTCTCATTTCTAGTCCATCAGGAATTTAATTAGTCCGTGAATATTAGCTTCGTACTCGTTATCGTTCGGCACTTGCAACTCGGCAACTCCGACGATGTCTCGGAAGCTTTTTCATTTGGAATCAGTGGATCCCTCAAGCGGGATAGGTAATCGGCAGGCTGATTATTGCGTCCGGGCCTATACACAATTTCAAACCGATATTCTGCGAAAATGTCGAGCCATCGGGCCAAGCGGTGATGTACATCTTTCTTTTGGAATGCTGTCTTAAGTGCCTGGTGATCAGTTATCAAGACAAATTTCTCGAGTGATAAAAGGTATACGCGAAACTTTTTCAGTGCGAAGACAACAGCGAGCGCTTCTTTTCGCAGACTGAGTATCTCTTTCCGCATCATTCAGAGTGCGACTTGCGAATTGAACAGGGTGTAGTCTTCCGTTTTCATCTTTTTGGGACAAAACGGCACCCAAAGACCGTTCTGAGGCATCTGTCTCCACAACAAATGGTCTCTTGAAATCTGGATACATGAGCACTGGGGGGACACATAGCTTATCTTTAAGCTCTTCAAATGCGTTTGCATTTCCTTGTTCCATAAAAATTTTCCGTTCTTTGTTGTGCTGGCATGTAACGGTGCTGCAGTCTTGGCGAAATCTTTGATAAATCTCTGTAATATGAGGCCAGTCCTAAGAAGCTTCGAACCTCCGTCTTTGAAGCGGGCCTTGGTGCCAACTTGATTTTTTTCGTTTTCTCTGGATCCACTTTAATTCCCTCTTGATCGACGATATGACCGAGTAATTGGATAGACGTTTTCGCAAAGAAGCATTTGCTTAACTTAATTTTCAGGCTGTACGCAGCTATTTCTCCACCACAGTCTTGACATGCGATATGTGCTGATCCAAGGTTTTTGAGAATATCACTACATCATCGATATAAACTCTTGCAAATGGAAGTCCTTTCAAAACCTCGTTCATCATTCTTTGGAATGTAGCTGGGGCATTCATGAGACCAAAAGGCATCACTTCGAACCTGAATGTACCGGCTTTGCTGGTAAAAGTTGTTTTTTCCTTGCATTTTTCATCCAATGGAATCTGCCAATAACCAGTGTAAAGATCAATTGAGGTGAAGTATCTCCCGTCCTTCAAGTCCTCGAGGATTTCCTCCATATTTGGAATCGGAAATCGATCGGTATCATTCTCTGGTTCAGTTGTCGGTAATCGACGCAAAAGCGAAGCTTTTCCATCCTTCTTTGGTGCGACCACAACTGGAAATGACCATGGGGATGAAACTGGCCGAATATATCATTTTCCAGCATACTTGTAACATTCTCTGAGATAAATTGGTCATATTTTGGCGGTTGACGTCTAGGCCTGTGGTAAATTGGTTGAGTATCGGTAAGTTCAAATGAGTGAGTGACCGGTACACTTGCTTGTCTTAAATCTGAACGCTCCATGCAATTACTTCGGAAGATGTTAACATGTCGGATATTATCATTGAGGCGGGGGCTGGAAGGTGCTGTACTTTTTCTTGAATTTCTCCAATTTGGCGCTGGTCCTTTTCTTGATCCTCACCCTCCAAATTTTGAAGGACCTCTTCCGGCGTGCTCACATCTTCAGATATGGAATTCGATATATTCCTTGTTTTCCGTGCAATTGTAATCTTCTTTCATGCCCCGAATTCCGTCCTTTGATTCGATATTATCGCAAAAAGAAACACATTCAGGTGTCAAACCTACCCTAGAATTCCATTCTTCATCTGTTTCAAACCCAGAATCATAATCGTCCCATGTCATGTTCATTGTCCCCCGAGCGTACCCTTTCTCACTTCCGAAAGTGTTAGTTGGTTCGGAATCTTCGCTGTCATAGCTAGAAGTGAAATCTTCACTGTCCGTCTCTCTTAGATCTTCCGGATGTGTGCTTTTGTCGAAATCCAGGGGCATCTTCACGTTTCTGCCGTCAACATTAACTGAAACGATTTGGTTGCCCAAGTCAATGCAGGTCCCTAGTCTTTCCATGGTAGGACAGCCAATGATTGCATCGAAAGGGAGCTCCGGCATGACGAGAAAGTCTACATCAACTTTAGAGTCCCCAAAGAACACGGAAACCTTGTTAACAGTGCCCATGCATTTTGAGACGGTTCCATCCGCCACAGTTATTCTTCGAGTAGTTGGAATAATTTCGAGACCTAAATCTGTCACCAAAGTTTCTGAGATAAGGTTTGGAACAGCGCCCGAATCGAAAAGAGCTTGGGTTTGCATTCCCAATACTTTGACTGGTACTAGTTTAAGACGTCTTGGTGCTGTCGAGGCCGATTGAAGAAACAGTTTCTTACCCTTAGCGGACTTATTAGACCTGATAATTTTTTTGAGTTCTTTTCTCGCATCCTCTGCGTCGCCCCTCAAAAGTTGACCAAACGTTATCCCAGTTGGGGCCGATGCAAGCTCAGCCACCAAATTGTACTTCTTCACATATTCTAGTACGTCCTTCGGGATACTCTTAAATTTCTTACTCTTTCTCGTCTTCTTGGCCGAAGTGTTTCCCACCCTGGAACAACTTGATCAAGCCTCTTGGTTCGAGGAGGTACAGGTGCTGGGATATGCTCCAGCATTCCATAATCTAGCCTAGGTTTTTTCGACAAAACGTTCCCTTCCCCATCCCTTTTTGTCACATTAACTTGACTGATTTCTTCAGCGATGGATACATTACCGGCATCCGCCAACCTTTGATCCTTCTGTTTTGTAAGATTTTCATCTCTGGTCCTGACTCACTCCTCGCGTCCGATAAATTTGCTCTTCTGTTGTCTTTAGACCAGCAGTTACTTTCATGATGCCCGTAACGACCGCACTTTCCACAACGAGTGTTTCTATGTGGATTATCAGGACACCTATTTGCAAAGTGTCCAGGCTTGTGACAGTAGGAACAGACTTCTGCGGCCTTGGGGGCCCCAGACTGGTTCTTCTTAATGGTAAGAGTAAGGCTTTCCAACTGCGAGGTTATCATGTCAAGTCGATTATCGAATCGGGTTTCCAACCTTTCTTCCAAGTTTTTGACATCGCTCCTGACTGATTCCAATGCTGCTGCGCTAGTCGCTGGCCTTTGATAATTCTTTTCAGGATGTACGATAGACACGATGTGCGGGTTTCCCTCGGTATCACTCAGTGACTGAAACGTCTCCGAATTTTTGACAAATTCTACTATGGTACCCTTCAGTTCATTAAAAGTGTGAGGGCCCTTGATGAGGAGGAAATCGGAGAGCCGCTTATCCCCCATCGCCGCCTTACGCAGCATTCCGTACTTGGCTTGGGCGTTGAACCCAGCCTTTTCATAGAGATCACACAAGTATACCAATGAGCTTAACAAATCGTCGAAGTTGAGCCGGGCCTCTATGGCGGTACGAATCATCTCATCTGGTTCTACCTGCTTAGCATATTCTTTCACAAGCCACTCACATACCTCACCGAAGTTACGCCCATTCCCGTTAAGAGACCACCCGTTGATAAACTTGGCCTTATATTTGTGCTTTGCGTCACCATGAAGATAGGCGAAGATACTTTCGGCCTTCTCTTCATCGCTCTTCTCACGCATCACAACGTTGACATATGTATAGAGAAACTCCTCAACGTCTTCATTCTTGCCCCCTGTGAACGTTATACGAGCAGCGTTGAGATCCATGATTACAGAAAAGAAATCCCCTCGAATGGTTCCCTAAGACTGCTCAACTCGAATACCTCGGGTGCAACCCCCTCCACAAGAGTACCAAATGATAGGGGTAAATCGTCGGGAGAAGAGATACTTAGAACCAACTACCCCAAGACGGAGGTGTTGCGAGCGACAAAAGTGCTACCGTGGTATAGTTGAACAAATAAAAAGGAGTGTATATGGGAGAGAGTTGAGAGGGCTACAAGCAAGTATAAAAGGGGCAGGGTCTACCACTGATGCTCTGCGACCAGCTTAGGAAAAAGTTTTCTAGGGTCTGAAGTTGACTCTCAACTTCCTACTACTCGGAGCTTGACCTGAAGTTGTCTGCCAACTTGCTTGACCTCCAAAGGAAGCACTTTACTCAGCTTATATAGACTTTTGGCTAATCCTAAAGTCTCAATCAAACATACTAATACCATAAAACATTCACGGGAATCGTGTGAACCAGAGAGACCATTAGAAGATATTTCCTCAAGGTAAATATCTAGGTGCCATACCCATGCCAGCCACCCATCGGCCAGGGGTGGGAATTGATGTGGCCATTATATAGACCTTTCAGAGTCACTCGTAGTATCACCCACAACCTAGAACTGTACTGACATCCACTATGACAGCGTGTCCTAAAAAAAAAATCAACCGATGAATTTGCCACACTCACCCAAATTAAAAATATCTTGCAAATTCAAAAACTGTAAAAATATCTTCCCAGTTCCAATACTGTATACAATTATGGTCCTCATCTAACTTTTTCGTGTGCGAATTTGTGCACATCAGGTCCAACGGAGGAAGAGGGGGTGGACAAGGAGATCTGCAGGTCGCAGATCGGTGCCAGGTAGTAGCAGCGGGGTCTCGAATTCATAGTCCAAGCCTGCAATGCGGGACACATGATAAGCGAGGGCGTTGCGGATTGAGTTGTGCCTGTGGATACGTCCGAAACCCGAGGGACAGATATCAGCCGCATGGTCGCCACAGGTATCCAGTGGATTCTCACATTGCTGACACTGGAGCGTCATCGAATCCGCGTAGACTGCAAGCCCGAGGTGTCGACGCATCATTATGCTCCAATGTGCAGCAGAGACTTTCGATGCCATTGTCGGGTGCGCCTGGAGGAAGGCAGCTGCAGCAGTGTTTCGGAAGGCCAGGCAGCGGATCCGGGGGCGAGTGCGTTGCGCACTGTGAGCAGATGGGCTGGGTACATCTTTCCATTGGGCATCCTCCCAGAACACCTTGGCCCCGGCCTCTTGCGGCACCCTATTGAAATGTGTATAAAGTTGCCGGGTGTGGCAGCAAAGGTGACAGGGTCAGGGGTGCCTAGGTCGTTGTGTACAGGGTTGCCACTGACGTGGCGCACGTCTCGCAGCGCCGGTCGGGCTTGAGCGAGAAGGAAAGACCGATACCCGCGGAAACGTTGGCCCAGGAGAGCCATTGATCTAGAGGTGCTGTACGTTGCTGTCCGCTGGCGAACAGGGACAGCTTCCAGGGGGCTGGCGGCAACAGCGGCAGGTAGAAACGGAGTGACCAGCGAGAAACGTGGACCTCCACGGCGTAGCGGGAGACACACTTGGTCCCACGCATCGTCCTAGAGGGCGAAATTATGGAGGACGTGTATGTCGAGCGCAGTAGCAAATCAAATTCGACGCGCGGATCGGCGCAGTGTGCGGGTCGGCCAGCTTGAACGCATGATTGACCCGGCACACCGTAGCACATAGGCGATGCATATGAAACCGGGCCGGGGACCCCGGACTTGTTCGAGAAGAGGCAATACGCGGCAACAATCGGCAGTTTTGCTGCGTAGGAAAGCTTTGGTGAAGGTGGAGGTACCTATGGGAGCGCCAAGCCGCTCGAAAACCATCTCGGGAGCACTCCAAGAGTGGGAATTCCGCCGAGGAAACCGCTCGGTCCGTGGCCGCCGAGTGTGGCGAGTAAATGCGTGTCTTCGTCGCGTTGAGGAACAGCCCAAACAACGGCCCGAAGCGATTGAGCAGACGCACGACGCGCCGGACACCATCAAGCTTCCCCATGACGGTGCCATCATCCGTGTACCACTGGTTGAGAATTATGCCCTCCTCCGCTGCAATCCGCCGGAGGAGCGGCTGGATCGTGAGTGAGAAAGGCAGCATGTTCGCCGGGTCACCCTGTCGCGTGCCCTGCGCACAAACAAGAGTAGTACGTACGGTCGCGGTTTGGGATGAGCAAGGGTAGCTGCGTGCGACCATAAAGCAGGTTCACGAAGCGTGCGAGTGTTAGGGCTCGTGTCGGTAGTAGGTCTACCATTGATTGCCGATCAACACAATTGAAGGCATTGCGTGCAGCAATGAGGCCTGTGGCGACTTACGGGTGAGAGGAGACCCGTTTGAGCATAACTCTGGTATCGTGAACGATGGCATCGATGCCTGCTTTGATCCCGTTAGCAGTCTGGAAATGGCTAAGAACTCACGGGAGGCGTCAATCGCCAAAGGGAGCAAGGTCTTGGTAACTAGGCGCCGGAGGACGGAACCCACTGCGATTGGCCGTATCTTTCCAGGCTTCGGCTGGATGGTTAGCAGGATAGCAGCGGAGAGCAGGGGGAGGATTTCATCCGGGAGCTCCCGTTGGCCATGCGTGTGACGAATTTCGTCAGGACGCAGATGGCAGTGACACCACTCTCGGGGCTCATGGCGGTCGTGGCCAGCAGATGGAACCATCAATAGGGCGTACGTTCCGGGCCCGCGGCAGTATCACGTAGGATGCTGCGGGCAGTCCGTGCAACGGCAGTCTCCGTAATGCGCGGGGGTGGAGGGAGGCTGACCAGTGGAAGTGGAACAATCGGCCGAGCCGGAGCAGGGTAGAGGTCACGGAGCTGTGCGATTGTGCCAGGGTCATTGACATCAGCCAGCGGGGAATCATGGAGGGGGCGCATAGCCTTGCCACAGCGGGCGTAAGCGCATAGTGGCTCCGCGCGGCGAGACCGCTTGTCAAGGCTGGCGGGAGGGAGAGAGCCAGTGTTGAGGCCGTTGATGGCCATCCATTCAGCTCGAGCATGGTGTGCGGAGAGAGCATCACTCCAGAGGGCCCCTTATCCTAAGAGCCAGTATGGGCGCGCCGAAGCCGTTCGCGCAGGACGACCCGCTGACCTTTTTCATGATACCATCCTTCCTCCCCACGCACGTTGCGACGCATGACCGCGGTGGGGAGCATGTGCAAGTGCAAGAAGGGGCGACAAACGGCTTTGTCTCCTTGTGCATTCGCTGCTGCTTTGACCAGCTTGATGAAGAGCAGCACGAACTGACTGATGCACGTGGAAGGGATGTCTTGAAAACTGTCTGCCTCGCGGTACAGGGAGCGAAGTATGTCTTGGGCACTTTGGAGGGGGTAGGGGGTTGCAATCTTCGACCCGACCACCAGGTGGGGTTTCCGCCTCCATAAGCGTAATTTATCTCCATTGTTACTTTTATCCTAACCTCAATGCTACTGTATCTGCACAAATTTCATGTTTAGACTGTCGGTGGTGGGCGTAACTACCTTGCACCGTTCTGTAGGCGATAATACCGGGCAACGGTCGGGGTTTACAAGGGTTGGAAGAAGCCCTTAATTTGAGATAGTATGTATTGTACGCGTTATATATGGTACTTTCGCTCCCAAGTAGTGTTCCTTGAGGTAGCAGGAGCTCAGGTCGTTCCGTCTAGAGACAAAACGACGGCAATAGTGTTTCTACACTGCCAAAATTGCTGCAAAACGAATAGCTACGCTTAAAACGGATTCCCGTAAGAACAATCAGATCAGCATAGTGCTCCTGGATATCGCTTCGCCGGTTGAAAGGATGGACTAATAATCAACGCCTCCCCCATGCATTGTCGCCATGTGCGTTGGGAGCTATGAAGGATTCTCCGATCACTGCGGGTATTAACGGCAACGTTGTAGCTAGAGGAGGAGAGACCGGGACATTTTGTGCTCACACGTTAATTTTGCATAATTCAGGGATCAGTGCGCATGCTGGGCGACAGATCGCAATCAGTGGCCGTAGAACGCCGTGGTACAGATTCGGAAAGAGCAGTGGCTGAGGGCGAAACAAAAAGGAGAAACCGAGTCCCATTCCCCTTACAGGCAGTACCATCACCGCAGTCACAATCAGCATACCGCAATCCATCCGGTTTGAATCACAGCTTCGGGCGGCATGTCACTACTCGCATCAGGGCCACACCCCGATAACCAACAGCCCAAGCAAATGGCCCTCACTCTGAAACCCGCTCAAATCGCCAGCACCAGACGTCGCCACCCCAAACTCTCAACTCCATCCAGACCCAGCTGCGCCGACCACATTCCACATCTCCAAAACACAGCTCGAATATCCAACACTCGCCCCCACACCCCCAAACCCCAACCGCCTGTCTCATACCACATGCACATGCTCCCAGTCACGCCCGGAATGCCTGCACTGAACCCCTGTCACACCGCCTGCACACACCCCACACCCCACCCGCGCCCGACACTGCATTCATTGCATACCACACACGGCCACAAGCACGTGGAAAGACACGCCGGAATATCAGCGCCGGTATGATAGCAACGGGACTCAACAGCGTGACGCGGCAATCTTCCAAAAGCGTAGACCAAAACACACCTGTTCCATTCCGAAACTTTGGTCCGGATGAGCGAAACGAGGCAGGCGATTGATGCGGGATAAACGACCGTAACCTGCACCCGGCACAGGGGTTAAAAACAGTGACACGCAGGCCAAGGGTGCGGGAGAATGCGGGCGTGGATTGCAACGCGAGTGAAAAAGCCGAGTCTGTCGTGTGCAGACGGGCCAATTTGTAACGCTAGGCTACACGACACTACGATACACGAGGCAAGAGTGGAGCCATAGGATATTGCAGAGGCGAATCTCAGGAGGGTATTGAAGGCGAGATGGAGATTGGGGACATGCATCGGTGGACGGGTGGTTGCGAAATAGGTGGTGGCGGTTGCAAGGGCATGGTGGGCAGGGGGGTGTGCGATTGAGGTACAATTCAAGTTGGAGGGGTGAGTGGCGGGACTTGGGATGTTGTTGTGGGAGTGGTTGCGTTGTTGGCGGTTGGTTTGGTGAGGGGGGGATTGGGAGGGCAATATGAGAGACACGGTTGTTGCTGGGGCTTTGGTGCTACCTCGGGAAGCGGCATACTTTTTTCTTTATGTTGTGGATGGTTGTGTTTTCGTTTGGGTGGGAATGCGTGGATTTTCAGAGCGTGGGTGTTTCTGGACTAAGGTTTCAGTGGACGTGGTACAGCGTACAGTATTTTATTTGGTGCAACGTTGTAGGACATAATAATCAAGTCTGACCTCGGATGGACGCTGCACACATGGACCATGTGGCATAGTGGTGCGTTTTACTCTGCCGGGTCTTCAAGGCTCTCTTCGGGCATCCGTTTATTCTTCGATGACTTTTCGTTGCCTGAGATGGCGATTGCAGGAGCAAAGTTGCAGTCAAGGTGCCCGAGTCCCACAGTACAGTACTGTACAGTACAGTACTGTATTGCACAGTTTGTTGCAAGACTGTGGGTATTTTGAGCGCACCTTTTTAAGTAGCTAGAGTGACCTTGTTTTACAGTTAAAGAGTAGGACATATCAGGGCAGAAAAGGGTTTTGTCATAAAAGGTGTTATAGTTTTGTAATAGCGATAGAGTTGATGGTAAAGTTATTTGCATGAAACAGGAGTTTGTACAGTACAGTACAGTACTGTACAGTACGTACTGCATGTGTGAGAGGGGCAGTGTACTGTATGGTAACGATGACAGCAGGTATCATACCGCAAGATGTTTTACGGGGCTAAAACTCATTCATCATGGATGTGAGGGGATTGGTGGTGTCAGTTTTGGTATCTACGTGTACTGTCGCAGGTCATCGTTGGACGTATGTAGCCATGAGAAACACATACTGTACAGTACAGTACAGTACTTCTTGCGCGATTTAAGGTACAGTATAATGGATTGACTGTAATCCGCTCACCTAGCGCAAGCACAATGTCCCCATGTTCCACTCGTCAGACGAGTATGGAGGGAATCTTTCCTTTGTTTGCGATCGTCTACTTTGCTCTACAAGATGACCTCCTCAACCGCAACTAGACTTTAACGGTTTACATGCACACCTCAACCACCTCGTGTCCAAACTCCAACGGTTCACCCGCCGGTGTGGCGTGACTATGGGATCGGTCACGTGGTGGCGGCCATCCCATGCGATCTGCCACCTCGTGTGAAACCGTCCAAGTTGCCAAACCGTGGTTGCAACCCCTCCGTGAGGGACCTTTTGTTTGCAATATGTGATGGCTTACGGTCGGATTCTCACTCGCCACCGTCTGTTCCCAAAGAAACAGACCTATTGTCAACTACCCTGTGGTACCGAATACCCCGCGCCCGTCACCTAGTGGCGGGAAGCTCCAATCTTCCACCTTGGTGCAAGCCGCCGATTTCCAAACAACACCCAAAGGAACGGAGCATGTGTGGTGCCTGCTCGCTGCACCGACTCGTGTGTGATCCCAACTCTTCAAAAGGCGCCGACATCGGTACTGTCGTTGCCGATCTGCAGGGGTTACAAATGGGTAGGGAGAAGGATGAGTAAGGGGCGAGCATATCTCGTGGTATGCTCCAAGCACGTTGCATCATACAAGGTATCCGGTAACATTACTGACAAATACGACTTTTTATCACCGGTAACCCTGTACGATATTGCGGGCCCCTGCTCGCGACTTTTGCGAGAGGAAGGCTGGTGCATCTCCCAACATCCACCCTTGCAGGCTGCCACCCAGCCGCGTATGCGGTGCGAACCGATGTCGCGCGGAACGTGGCCGTCCGACCAATGGACACCTATGCGAAGGTTGAAGCGGCGCTTACCTGAAGGGATGCTGGCCCAGGCGTCATGTCAAACGCGGCATATATGCTCGTTGGTATTGAGCTGGGCCTGTAAGGAATGTTATTTGGTGTAGTGTTACTGTACCCATTCGTGACGACTTATCCCGCACAAGTGCACTAGCGGCGTGGATACTGTACAACCGACCGCAGCTTCCATAGATTAAAAGTAACGCAATAATTTTCCCCAAACATTCCGTCCCTTTCAGTGTACTTGATTTTATGAGAAAGGGAGTATCATACTTGAAGTAGTCACAGTTTGTTGGAAAACCTAGAAAACTGGTCAGATGGTCGATTTGGAGGGTTGGGGCGTGTTGATTCACGAGGTTTTTTTCGGAATACGTGACCGTGTACGGCACAGTTTTGTACATTGGGATTATATCCAAACGGAATTAAATTGGTGTCCTAGTGCAGCATTAGAGTCTCTTAAACGGGTTGAGCATTGTGCAATGGGAGGGCGTGTACCTCCAAAACTGCGTCTCTACCGCATAGTGTCAAACAATTGTTGGACGCCAGGCAGGGGTCACGGGGGTGAAGCCGTAATGACCTCGTCGCAAAGGAAATTGTGGATGAAAATGTTGCTGAAATCAAGCAATGCAGGGCGGTCAAAGTGAGTTGTTTGCTGTTTCTCTATTTGTGGGCTTGATGCTGCAACTTTGATGATCTTTGTTGTAATCTGTCAAGGATTGAATGCTGATTTGGTATAAATGAATTGTTTGTTTCTCTATCTCTGTTGTACTTGTACGTAAAACATGCAAACATGCAGCTTGTGCTTGAAAACAACTTTGTCATAATTTCACCGAATAGGGAGTGGTCGCATGAAAGGCTTACAGTGTTACTACTGTATTGTATGTCATATTTTTTGGTATTTCCCTAAAACGACCTATTGGTTTCGTAACACGTATCAGGCATACGCACATGTACAGTACTGTACAGTATAGTCGATTCCCAGGATACCGTGCAAGTCAACACAACACAACAAACGATCCCCTCTCGCCAATAGGTACCGTACTGTACGTCAACGATATCCTATGAATAAACGTCGCTAAACTTTCAATCATCTCTCTGCTTCACTTCCTGTTATCCGCTTCATTTCACCTTTCCCCGCACAATGCATCACCCCGTCCACATAAAAAATCTCTGCTCCTGGCCACCACAGACAAATACAAATCCTTGTCTTGCCCCGTAATCTACGTAAATCCCCCTCTTTGATCAACATGCCCCTCTTCCCTCTACTCAACCACTTTCTTCAACCCCGCACCACTCCTCTCCATCTCACTCGCTCCCCCTCCCGTCATTGCAACCACCTCTACAGATGTTGTCGCCCACCAAGCCGTCACCAACTTTCCTCTTACTACACCAACTTCGCTCACGCGCAGGTCGTATTCCACTGTTACTTGTCTTAGTCTTTATACCCATACTTATGCTCATCAGCACATGTCATCCCCGCCACATGACCGTGCCGTGGGGCATGCAGCACGGCGGTATCATTTCGCGACCGAGATTACTCCAAATTGCATTGGAGGCCCATCAGGACTTGGTCTATCTACCGAGCCCTGATATCTTGATGATGACTATGGCAAAGGGGGGGACCACCACCATGTGGAATTGGTTGTACCGTGGCTTGACGGGGAGGGAAAAGTTTAACATGACGGAATGTGAGACCTATGTGCAGAACATTAGGAGTCATTGTTGGGGAAAGGAAGCTATTCATTTTATGAATTTGACCGAGCGGGAGCAATGGAGGGTACTCAAGGGGGAGTCTACATTGCGAGTGGCTGTGCAAAGGGATCCGTTTGAGAGGTTGGTATCGAGTTGGAAAAGCAAGTACGCATGTGATGCCGAGCTGTACGGCACCGATGTTCATGACAGAGTCAAGATGGTGCCTGCTTTGTTGAGGCAATCGGAGATAGGGTATAATGTAACTTGTTTGAGCATTGAGCAATTTGCAGATGCATTGGAGAGTGCTAGATTAAGGGCGGGTGTGGATGCGGGCTGGTTGAGTAGTACTAGGAAAATGGATGTGCATATTCGACCGCAGGACTTTTTTTGGGAGGAGATTGAGTATGATATGGTATTGGATGTTAGGGATTTGGGTGAGGTGGATAGGTTGAAGGCTATTGTGCAACGCTTGCCGTACAAGGGAATGTGTGAAAAGGGATTGGAACATAGACACAAGAGTGGAGGGGGGGAAGTCGTTATTCCAGAAAGGGCGGCGGCGAAACTTTTCCGCTATGCGGCCCAGAGCAAGGTAGGACAGCTAAAATACATTGATTAACGCAGAGCCGTTGTAATAGCACTGAGTGTACAGTACAGTACTATAGTACAACTTTTGTAGATTACCGTGGTAAACCCAAGGGGGTTGAGGTTCCAGTATGGAACTATGGACTTGTCGCACAGAAATTGAATGACGTTAACAAGAGCAGCGATTCACTCTACTGTACAGTACAGTACGACGCAGACGCAGTACACAGTAACGGAATACAAAGCAGATGCTGAATTCGGGCACAACGGCGGGTCACGGGTTTTATATTGTTGAGCTGGGGTAGATAGGACTTGGTCTGTAGAAAAAGCACTCGTCTTCCACTATTGTATATCCATTCACTACATCACTATCTAGCAAGGTAAAGTACATACTGTATATGTCTATACCCTGTACAGGCCAAACCGAATAGCTGGCTGATACAGTGCCCAGTCAACTCGTACAAAAAGTGTGCATATACATGAAATCTTGAGGCAGGCGCTGGTGCCACTTACTCTACCAGCAAGTAGACGGGAGGCCAGCAAGCAAACAAGCCGCATTGGAGCTTACTGCCAATGCAGAGGGGAAAGGTTTGGGTATTATACTCTTGGAAGATATATCTGATCTATCCTATAGTTTTCCAGACAACCACAATCGACATAAAAAGGTATGCTGACACAGTAATGGGGGAGGAACTACGCTACCTAAAAGGCTACATCCAGGTCAACCATCAAGCAGGCCGCATTGGACATGACGGCTGCTGCAGCGTGCATTTGCATCAAAACCCCCCGAACCATTCCGTACGTCTCTAATGCCCTCACGGCCACGTTCCTTGCCACGTCTTTTAGCACTGCACATACATCCGGGTGCCACCCTCCAGGAGCGGAGGTTGGCACAAGCACGAGCCTAACTCTGGTGGAGGTCGCGATAAAAGATTGATATCTTCTCTGCTTTGCATTTCGCGCCGCATTCAGAGAGGACATCGGGTTGAAGGCCCTCACTCTCCTGTTGGAGGGAGCGAGGGGATTCACCAAGGTGACATCAAAAAAGTCCTCCGCTGCTTCCATTGCCTGGATGTGGGTCTCGTGCGGTGGAGACCATGGCGTGGCTCTACAACAGGATTACGAGCAGCTTTTGCAAGGTCTTTTGCGGGAAGGGTTACTTGGCGATAATGTCGGTTGATCCTGCGCAGTGAGTGTCGCTGTAAAGAGTACCTTGCGCCTTCAAAACCCGTTGCATCGCACGACTGGCGACGCTTCTCACAAGCTCCTAGATGACGGCGCGAACGCCGCCGGATCCCAGCTTCCAAGCGTGGAGATGGGGAAAGGGACTAGCCCGCACCCCCCCGCCAATTCAGCAAGAAATACTTGTATTTCCGCTTCCTCTCCGCGAGAGCTGTGTTGAGACTCTTGAATGGGTTAGAGCTCTGCACTTGGGCATAGATTGGGGCAAGAGGGTTGACAACGTTGATGAAATTTCCTTTTAACGTCATCCCGATGCTGTTTTGTCTTCCTAAACAATGCACCCTTACGACTATACTTCAGGCCCACATTCGCAGGATTGGTTTTTGAGCGCACGCAAATTTTGAAGCGCTGCAGGACATGCATATCAATGTCCCGCAAGCTCGAGACATTCCTGTCCTTAATAAATTCGCAGACCTTAAAATAGCAACTTACACGGAACTGTGGACTTCACTTTTTCAGTAGTACTTTTGCGCACGGACTTCAACAACACGTCAAAGCCGATACTGCGCGACTTCGCGTCTTTATCTAGCCCACTACGGTCTCAGTGTTTTTAAACTCGAGGTAACACATGTATGTCACCAAGGGCCAAATAAGTTTCAAGTTCTTGTTCAATGCCCTTGATCATCCCACGATCATCAGAGGGATGGGATTTACTGTCCTATTATACTAGTTCCTAGCTTCAGTAAATCAGGTCAAATCATCCACCTTGCCTCTCTCTCTGATGCTATGCATCCCCTAGTTGTTCAAACTGTTCTCATTGATATAAGATGTTCATAACACTATTGTTATGAGGGTTCTTGACAAAGTTGTTTGATGCTAGCGTTATACTAGCTCCCATTGGTTCATTCACAATTGACAACTTGTCCGATCATCATCCCTGATGTAACATCTTGTTACGTACGCATATGCAATCATACCATCGTATACTACTCTGCAAACAACAATAGATAGTCCTGTGTCCGACACGTGACTGTGCATCAGCCCTATTCTGACGGTCACTCATCCTGACCTCTGTCCTATTGAACATGTTTCAGGACATCACAGTAAAGTGATGTTGGCAATTGCCGCACACGTGCCTGTTCAACTCCCCCATGCGTCTGACTTCTAAACCTGATCAAACAAATCCTCCTGAGCTGATGATAGAAAGCCGAGCAATGATCGTTGCCTGTCAAACCTTATTCTTCCTAGGGGCTTTGTAAGAGCATCAGCCACCATGTCCATAGTATTGCAGTACTTGAGCTCAACTGTTCCAATGGTGAAGTGATGCCGCACGCAATTGAATCGAATAGAGACGTGCTTTGCCTTTCTCACTCCATTGTTGCTCCACGCAACAGCACCTTGATTGTCTTCATGGATTACTGTGCTTCTGGTCTGCGTCGCATCCAATTCATCTAGCAACTTCCGTATCCATACAATGAGTTTTGTACCTTCACTTACTGATATAAACTCCGCCTCAGTTGTAGACGATGCCACAGTCCTTTGCTTCAGTGATCTCCATGCAACCGTTGTCCCTCCACGTTTCAATACTGTTCCTTTTGTTGAGCGTCTGTCAGTTCTGTCTCCAGCCCAGTCGGCATCGCACAATGCCTCCAATACCTCGGGTTTCCCACAAATTAGACGTAGCATATATCCAGATGTTCTTTTAAGATACCTTAAAATCCTCTTCGCCATCTTCCAGTGTAGCTCTTTAGGTTCCGACATATAACGACAGAGAAGAGAAACTGCTGCACATATATCGGGCTCGTTCTCGTAGAGATATACAGAAGCGCACCCGTCAGTTCCTGATACTTCCCTTTGTCAGTTGCAGGGCTGGGTTGTTCAAGGTCGGCCATTGCACTCTCAGTCATAGGGGTTGCCATGGGTCGACAGTCCTTCATACCAAATCTTTCCAGTACAATCATTACGTAGTGGCTTTGAGATAGCCAGCACCATTCACTTCCCTAATAAACTTAGACCAAGGAATGTGTGCAATGATCCCATCTCCTTAGTATCAAGCTGTCCTCTCAGTTCAGCTTTAGCCTTCTCAATGCTGGATTTAGATTGACTCATAATCAAGATATCATCAACATAGATTAACAACCAAACTGAACCCTCCTGTAGACACATTCATCTGATACCAGTGGTTCAAACTTAAGTATCTTCATCACGGATGAAAACTGATCATACCACAACTTAGGCGCTTGCTTCAGGCCATATAATCCTTTTTAAGCTTAAGCGCTTCTGAAACTGCACATATATTCAATCCAGGTGGTGGTGACACATAAACATCCTCTAGTATATCACCATGCCGGAAGGCTGTGCGGATATCGAGCTGCTCGATAAAGTATCCCCTCATGATCGCTATGGCCAGACATGTACGAACAGTAACGAAATCGACAACGGGGGCGAATAAATCGCCAACATCAGACTGCATGAATCCCCTGGCAACCAGGCAAGCCTTATGTCCCGTACATTTCCCTCTTCATCATACTTCCTCAGAAATATAAACTTTGTTGATAGTACCTGTACCCCATTGGGACGATCTGCAACTTACCAAGTCCCGTGGCGTTGTAATGATTCAAGTCATCCTGCATTGCCTTCTGCTACGAGGCTGCATCCTCACTCTGCATTGCCTCACTTACTGTAATAGGATCTGCTTGATGTGTATTCATTACCATCGATGATCCCGGAGTATAATAGTCGGGAGATCGTCTCTCTCTGCGAGGGTAACTCGTATCATCCTCCTGTATCACATCACCAGTTGCCCCATTCTCGGTAGTGTGGTACTCTGTTGGGCTGCTGCCAACTCCAGTAATGTACACCTGTTCCACATCACCATTCTCATCTGCCGGAATATGAGTCAGCATGTTTTCCATTTCAATTTCCTCCATAGACCCTACATTTGTTTCCTCAATTCC
Organism: Kappaphycus alvarezii; assembly: GCA_002205965.3. NCBI lineage: Eukaryota > Rhodophyta > Florideophyceae > Gigartinales > Solieriaceae > Kappaphycus > Kappaphycus alvarezii. The sequence goes on along the minus strand of NADL03000035.1, from coordinate 435,961 downwards.
TGCATTACTGTGTCAGTTGCAGCGGAACCAGACTCATGAACTTGTTGGTTTTTACCAACACCCCCTTTTAACGTCGAATTTTCCCTTTCCGCCATTAGAATCGGTATTTCCGAGCTGCTGCTCGAGTGGTGCTCTATGCCGTTGGATATGAAGTTTTCCTCATCCATATCCAAACCCTTTTCGTCGTTATAAATAGATTCTGCAGGGAAGCGAGACTCCACAATTGTAACATCTCGAGTGAGTATAGCTCTGCGTTCCATAGGTAGCCATACTTTATACTGTAAGTTTTCCAGGCATGTTCCTATAATTCCAAGCTTGGACTTTGGGTCCAACTTCCTCCGTAGCTCTTTGGGTATGTGGTACCATCCAAGGCACCCGAAGACTTTCAAGTGACTGACACTAGGTCTAACTCCATGCATCAACTCATATGATGTTCTAGTATTGTCCCGTTGACAATGAAATAGGTTACGGATCTGAGCTGCATGAGATATTGCTTCGGCCCAGAATTCTCTTGGTAGAGACGCGTGGTCCAACATTGCCCTTGCACTCTCGACAAGTGTGCGGTTTGCTCTTTCCGCTATGCCATTTAAATTGGGGGAGTACCTTGGAGCCGTATGGTGTTCGATACCTCTCTTCTAAGTATGATTTCATTCCGATATACTCCCCTCCACCATTGGAATGCAACTTCTTAATCGTACAAGAGAACTTCCGCTCCAACCACGGTCTGTAGAGCTTAAAATTCGATAGAACATCCAACTTTCTCACAATAGGATATACAGTGATATATCCGCTCCCTCATCAATAAAAGTGACGAAGTACAGACACCCAGAGAAAGACGGGGTGGACATCGGCCCACAGACGTCGGAGTGGATGACTGCACATCGTTCCGTTGTCTTATGCGTATTTTTTCGAAGGGACTGGCGTGTTTGATTTCCCTTCGTACAGCTGTCGCACACCTCCTTCTTAATACGAGGGCTGTTCAAGTACATTCCAGTTAAAGAACCATTACTGTATAGAGACTTAATACTTTCTAGGTTTGCATGACCTAGTCTGTTATGCCAGAGTTGCATGTTTCTCTCATGGGTAATCTGACGGGACTCGGAATCTCCGGTCGTTCTGGCCATTGTCAGGCGCCCTTGTTGTTGCGAGCTTCCCTCACTAGCTCTACTTCTATCCATTAGAGCGCCAGTGGGTTTCAAATTAACGGTGTACACATTACCATGACCAAGCACTCCCTGGAATTTAAGGATTCCATCCTTAATTCCACTGCATTTCCCTCGCGATCCAAACCTGATCAGATATCCGTCCTCAGACAAATTAGATAGTGACATCAGGTTCGATACAATATTTGGAACATAAAGTGTATCATGTAGCACAATAACACGTTCATGCTCATCTCCTGGATAGCCTACCTTCGTAACGGCGTAAACTGTACCAATATGTGTAGCATGGATGGTTCTTCCATCTCCCACAACAATAGCACGTGGTTCAATTTCCGTAATGTTACTGAGCCACTCTTTTCTATTGATCATATGGTCAGACGCCCCTGGGTCCAGAAGGAAACGTTCAGTATCTTCTGATTTCGGGATCTTCAACGATACCATTGCGTTCTGACAGTTTTCATCATGAGAATTACTTCTTGTTCCTACTGTAAGCGCAAATGCAGGATTCGCATTTCCAGTATTGTCGGATGCATTAATTTGCCTCGGAGCTGAGTTGCTGATGTTCATGTATCTCCTGCTATCGTTATTCGGTCAGTTCTTTGCAATATGGCCCACCATATTGCATTTATAACATCTCCGATTGTCAACCGATTGCTGGCGTCTTCCACCGCTTCTAGACCTTGCTGCTAACGCCTGAACAACCACATGGTCACTACTCCTTCCGACAGTATGGGGACGGTCATTATGGTCTTCATTCTCTTGGAGGAGGCGGGCTGTAGCCGTCTCCCAGTCCAATCCCTCTTGGACATTCTGTAGGGAAGCTATAACATGGCCAAACTAAGATTTGTTCTTGTCGCCGAACGAAGCAAGTAACATGGCCACCTGTAGGTCTGCACTGACCTCACTCCCCATCCCTGCAAGACGGTTAAAGATCTTCTCAAATGAGTCGACGTTGTCTTGCATCATTTGCCCCTTGTAGGTAAGCCTTGCCATTTTAGATTGCAGCTGCACCTTGGTTGCGGTGTTCGACACTGCATACCGCTCCTTCAATCTAGCCCACATCTTAAACTGATTAGATTTAACAGGGAGGCAAAGTCGAAGAGGACGGTCTCCCAATCCTTGAATAATGACCATCCTAGCAGTAGCAACACTGGTTTGGGTGTTCTCATCCAGTTCTCCATCAGCTGCTTGCACGTCTTGTTCGATCATGGACATCACACCTTTTCCCTGAAGAGCAGCCTCAGTACGCGCAGACCAAAGATGGTAGTCCTCACCGCGCCTACACGAAATTTGTGGAATTTCTTCGAGTCTTCCATGTTCACAAACAAAAAAAAACACAACCTTATAGCGTCACACAGTACAAGACAAAGGGTAGTATAGTGATCAAAGAGGGAAAAGTGGAGATATTCAAAGTCACAGGCGTAGTTCTGGGCCCATAACCAGTTTCAAGTTCTTGTTCAATGCCCTTGATCATCCCACGATCATCAGAGGGATGGGATTTACTGTCCTATTATACTAGTTCCTAGCTTCAGTAAATCAGGTCAAATCATCCCACCTTGCCTCTCTCTCTGATGCTATGCACCCCCTAGTTGTTCAAACTGTTCTCATTGATATAAGATGTTCATAACACTATTGTTATGAGGGTTCTTGACAAAGTTGTTTGATGCTAGCGTTATACTAGCTCCCATTGGTTCATTCACAATTGACAACTTGTCCGATCATCATCCCTGATGTAACATCTTGTTACGTACGCATATGCAATCATACCATCGTATACTACTCGCAAACAAACAATAGATAGTCCTGTGTCCGACACGTGACTGTGCATCAGCCCTATTCTGACGGTCACTCCATCCTGACCTCTGTCCTATTGAACATGTTTTAGAACATCACAGTAAAGTGATGTTGGCGAGTGCCTCACACGTGCCTGTTCAACTAAATAGAAGTAAGTATATACTATTACCCACTAAATATGTGCAGCCTGTACTGACTTGCCGACTATTTCGTGAAGGACCAATTGGATGGAACATGTCGGCTACGTGCAGTGGGGCCCGAGATATGATGGCCATGGTCACCGACGACCACAGAGAGCAACTGATGCGATGATTGATACGCATGTGAATAGTTGCGTCTCAGGTGTAGCATCTCGTAGAAATATGCAGAACAAACTCTTCGAATTCCTACGTTCTCATTCTGCTCCGATTTGAAGTGTTAGTCACTAGGGTCAACCCCACAGTACACCAAAATAGCTATCGACGACCTCCCCATCCTAGTGCACCAGATGTATCAGATTGACTACATCGCGATGAGCCCATCGAGTTCAGTCCAACTGATGACATTAAGTTACGTTACATTGCACAGACCTGTCCCCCGCTAGTGTTTGGAAAATAGCCGTCCTGCACCCTTAATCAGTAAAGCACCCCAATTTCTCCCCCCCTTAAGTTACGTAGCCCAGTACCCTCCTATATTGCAAGAATGTCTCTGTTACACCACTGTGTAATAGAGACCTGTTCTTTGTCGCTATTCCAATTCTCTATTACTGTGTAATAGACACTTGTTCGCTGTCACTATTCCAATTCTCTATTACTGTGTAATAGATACTTGTTCGCTGTCACTATTCCAATTCTCTATTACGCAGTGGTGTAACAGAGAAACTGCATCGTCTTGAATGAATTTAGAAGTTTGATTTTCCTTCAATGTTTTTATTTGACGTGGAGCCCCACTTCATCGTTTTATTTACGTAGTTATATTCTAGAAAGTACAATTCTATAGTTACACATCCTTTCTGGTAAGTTCTACTGAGCTAACAAAGTATAGAATTTCTGGAGTAGAGCTACAGTGCTATCTATATAAAAGGGGCTCATCTGGATTCTCGTAGGAATCCAGGTACACTCTATACACCCTTGGACCTCAACTTTCTGAAACCGACTAACATCGTCTCTACTGTTCCTTTAGCAGCGCCCCGCTGCCTCCCTCTCTGTTTCACTGGTAGCATCGCTTCGCCGGTTCTGCTGCTTTTCGCTTTTTTCTTGCTCTAGTTAGAGGTTTTTTTCACGTGTATTTTGTGGGTTGTTGAATTTTGAAAAAGTTTGTTGACAGGTGTTACTGTAAGCAATATCATACATATACTGTACTTGTGGGCTGGACTGCCAGTACAGGAGAGTACCAGTGGGCTGGAGTGACAGGTACTCTAAACCCATTGTTCTACGCAGGTTGCGGTTACTAATTGGAGAGCTAGGTAACCGGAACTTGGGGGGCAGCATAGTCTGCGTTCTCTAGGTTATTCTGTCAGGTAGCGTGCAGGCCTCACGAATCTGCGTGATCTGTTCAGAATACTTAGAATGGACAGTTGGCTTAACTAAGTTGCCTCAGTAAAGCCGTACTTCTGACCAAGTCCCCATTTGAGGGTCCCCTCACAGTATTCCTATACAACCTATTGCACTCGTTGGCTGTTAGCTAGGTGCACCGACTGGGTTACGGGTTCAGGTAACGCTTCATAGGGTTGACTTGAACTGGACTTGCTAATTGGTACGTGGTCAGAACGAATCTTCTTGGTTACTCGCTAGCTTAAGTCGGCTTAAAAGGCTTTTATAGACTAAGGGTACCGATTGCGGTCTACGTAGTAGATTGGTGGGGATATCCGAAAGGATTGCTGAGTCACACGGAGTGTAGGTGTGATTAGAGCTGCTGGTCAGACACTCTCTCCGCGGATAGGGAGCCAACCCTCGTCGTCCAGGGACGAATCTTTGCAGATTTCAACTTCAAGTGCTTTCATTCAAGTTTAGGTGTTGGTATAATGCTTTAAGTAAGAGGTTTGTTGAGCATGTCTGTCTTCAAACCAAATAAGCCTGTGTTGTTCGATGGAACTCGAGATGCGTTAAAGGTTCGGTCACGGTTGCATTCAGTCGAAAAGTACCTAAGGCTTATTCAGGTGGGTCAGAGCGAAGTTATCAGTACCCAGAATGCCATTGACTTTGTTTCCACTTTTATGACCGGTACCGCGGCAAACTGGTGGGTCACGCTTGTTTCTGAAAACATTGTCCGCCAACGTGGGAAGCGTTCAAACTCTTAGTTGAAGCTGAGTGTGTTCCCTAGGATAGTGTTATCAGAGATTGTGACAAGCTTACCAAGCTCCGCCAGAAAACAAGAGTGGCGGCGTATCTCTCGGAGCTCAGGAATTTTTATCAATATTAAGGGCATAAGTGAGTCAGAAAAACTGGTGCGGTTCTGTAAAGGTCTCAAACCACATATTCTGCTGGATGTCCGTAAGGGGAATCAATCCAAGTTCGAAGCTGCTACCACTATTGCTCTCAATGTTGATGGAGCATTTTAAGGAGCAGGTTTATTCACTGGCAGAGGTTTAATTTCAGACAATCGAAATGCATCAGGCGCTTCAGCAATGGAGAGAGATACCTGGAACGTAGTCCCAGTGGGCAGCGTCAGAACGACTTGATGGAGAACCGATGCTTTACGTGCCATAAGTGGATTAGACCTTGGAAACACAGAAAAGGAAACGGAATAAAGGTAACAGGGTGTACTCGCATAGTGGGAACAATACACAGGCAGGACACAGTAATGATTTGAATGGCTTTGACTCGGAAAACTAGTTGGTCCACCAGACTTGGTGAAACTCAGGTGAGACCAGTAGTGAGTGTGAACAGATGCCCAATGAGCAGAGTGAAACTGTTGTGGACATCACCGGAGCTAAATTCTCAGAGGACAGGAAAAGTCGAGAATCTCCGAAGCCGACTAATGGAATCACGTCTAGTCATGATGACAGCATCCCCATGATGGACCTATACCAGTGGAGCCTTTGTTAGTACTTGAAGGTAGACTGAATGGAATAGCAGTCAAAGTACTAAAGGACGATGGATGCAATACAAACGTGGTTTCAGCCGAGTTCCTGAAGCGAAATAGGAACTTGTTTGAGATTCGGCGTGAACGAGTCATTGTTTGCCATTCACAGAAGGGAGTTACTGAGGAAGTATCTGAGATCATTTCCAACGGAACTATTAAGTTAGGCGAACATACATATACTTCTAGTTGGGCTGTGTCCCAAACCAGGTATGATGTTCTGTTGGGAATGCCGTGGCATGTTGCCCACAATCCACGTGTCGACTATCGGAAACGGATTGTGATGGTGAAAGATGCTTCCATTCCAGTGATTGATCCGATGAAGAAAACCGTATTGATGTGTCCAATTTGGGAGTGAAGAAATTTAGACGAATGCTGAGGCATGGGGGTGACTTCGAAGTATTTCAGTTACTTGAAGTTCACAGTATGAGAGGAGTGAAGATTCAAAGTTCGATGGAAGACTGAGCAGATTACTGGATAATTTTAAAGAGGTCTTTCAGGATGAATTGCCAAGAGGGCTGATCTTCGATGAGATCAAAGTGGAGGAAGGAGCAAAGGCACCTCATCGACCTTTATTCCAGTTGTCTCCGAACTTAGGGCAGCAAAAGAGTACGTCGAGTCTCTTTTGAGGAAAGGGAAGATCAGGTCAGTAAATCACCATATGGAGCACCACTTTTCTTGTGAAAGAAAGGATGGAAAACTTAGAGGTGTTGTCTATTATCGCGCTTTGAATCGCATCAACAAAAAGAATATGCTCCACTACCTCGTTCTGATGAAATGTTCGATCGACTTGGAGATGCGAGATTTTCTCCAAGCTTGATCTGAAAACCATCATCAGATAAGGGTGAAACCAGAGGACATCGAAAAGACTGCGTTCAATACAAAGTACGGGAAATTGAATATCTTGTTATGCCAATGGGACTTGCAATGCTCCTGCTACGTTCCAAACTTTGATGAACCAGATCTTCTATGATTGCATCGATGTCTTCTTGTTTCTATATGGATGATCTTCTTATATTCAGTAAGAATGAGGAAGAACATTACGAACATCTGGAAATTGCATTAAAGAGACTTAAGGATCACGAGCTGTACATCTCTCCGAATAAATGCTCTTTCTTCCAGACTGAGCTGGAGTTTTTGGGTTTAATATTCGGGAAGGACGGCATTCGTGTCAATCCTGAGAAGGTCGATCTTAAACACTTGGCCGACCTGAATCTGAACGTTAGAAGTTGAAGTTTCTTAGGTCTAATACAGTTTTTATGTATGTCCATTCCGAAGTTCTCTGAAATTGCTGCAACTCTCACAGATCTGACAAAAAAAAGGTCGAGGTATAGGTAAATGGGATCAAAAGTTTGATGGGGCTTTTCAGAGGCTAAAGGAAGCAATGACATTAGCTTTAATCTTAGTCGCTCCCGATTGGAAAAACACGTGTTTGTAGATGCACAGTTCGCGTGCTGGTGGAATTCGCAGTTGGATGAGAATAAAAAAGACCGCGTAATTTCTTTCTATTCAAAGAAGCTTTCCCAACTGAATCGAACTACACTGCAAATGACAGAGAGCTTCTGGCTTTGAGTAATTTTCTGGGAAGATTCAGGTGCTATCTTGAAGTCTGAAAATTGAGATTTTCACAGACAACCAGGTGCTTAAGAGCTTCTTCACAAAACCGAAACTGAGTTGCAAAGAAGCACGTTGGTTAGAAACTCTCGGTAACTTCGGAATCTTTCCCATCACACTGAAGCCTGGAAGAATTAACGTCTTGGGAGACGCATTGTCCTCGCTCCGCTCGTGACGAGAGGAGATCGTGACGTCTCAGTGAATGACGTTGAAGTTCCCTACCTTGATGTTGATCAGATCATTTCTCGGTATGATGACGACCAGTTCTTCGGTCCAGTGGTAAAAGCCATGGAAGGAGGGTGGCTAAAGGATATTGTTCAGAAGCAAAAACTTGAAAGAATTCTGCCGGTGTTCCGAAAAGGTGGTTCGAGGCTGTTTTACAATGAAAAGTTGTGCGTACCAAGAAGGTCAGTTTCGGGTATTTTGTAAATTGCTCACGACTCCGGAAGTTGGTGGAAATTTTAAATTTGCGAAGACACTGTCCAGATTAGAAAACTTCCATTGGAAACATAAGAGCAGGGATGCTCGAAAGTATTGTGAAGGATGTCTCACGTGTCAGCACTATAAGGACTCTAATCAAAAAAAGTGGACTGATCCAATGCCACTAGAATTGACTGACCCAGATGGGGATCACTAGCTACAGATTTAATTGTGAGGCTACCCCTGACGGGGAGCGGTCATGATGAGATCACGACTTGGTTGATCGACTTACTCGTCGAGTCCATTTTCTGAAATCAAAACATCAGATACTGCTGAGGACACGGCTCGAGACTTCTTCGCGAACATCTTCAAGAACCACGGGTTGCGGATGATGTGACTCAGATAGGGACAGCAAGTTCATTTCAAAGTTTTGGAAGACACTGATGAATCTTTGTGGGGTGAAATTAAGAATGTCTACAAGTAGACACCCACAAACAGATGGTGCTTCCGAGATTATGAATAGGATGATCGAAACTATCTCCGTTGCTATTGCTCGTATCATCAGGATGACTGGGATGAACTGCTTCCTTCTGCAGAATTTGCATACAACTCGGCTGTGAGCGATGATCTGGGTATGTCACCATTTGAGCTGACTTGGGATGGACACCTAAATCGCCATTGGACTTCTTGGCTAGCAGCAGCATACCTCTTCAGAGTTTGGACGACTTTCGTGCCAAGCTCAAGGTTTCTCTTGAGGATGCGCAATTTGCCTAAAGTGGCAAAAGCTCGGCAAGCTGCATATGCTTCAAGGCGATACAAGGTTCCAGATTATAAAGTCGGTTCAAAGCTATGGATCAATCGTTCGTTGTTTACGGATGTTTATTCTAGGTCCCAGGATTCTAAAAAGCTTGGTGCGCGCAGATATGGGCCATTTGTGGTTAAGGAGCTAATTGGTAAGAATGCTGTTCGACTGGATCTCCCTGCTCATTTTAAATCCATCCAGTCATTCATATCATTCACACACACCACATTTGGAGCAGCCCGATGACATTGCTTTACCCATTCCTCCTGCACCTGCACCGCTTGAACTGCCTGGTGGACCAGAACAGGAAGTTGAGGTTATCTTGGATCACAAAAGGTTGGACGCGGTTCAAGTTCTTGGTTTTGATGCGTGGTGTGCCACGTCATGAGCGGAGTGGCAACCAACGAAGGACTTTTTTGATGTTACGGAAGATGGATCTGCTGTAGTTACGGAGTACTTTCCAAGAGTATATTCGGAAACATAATATACTCCCGCAGTTTTTAAACTATCAGATAATATAATATAAAATGGCTTAAAAAAAATAATAAGAGTAGACTCTCAATGTACACCCGTAGTAAATATTTAAGCCAGAAAACATCCTTTATAATGTCAAATAGCTTTTTGTGATAATTTTCAGAAGCCTGCAATTTGATTTTACAATAAAATTATATATATTTTCAAATACTTTTTGTTTTTTTATATTCAGTTGAAGAGGACTTCAACAGTCCGGGGGAGGGAATAGTGTAACAATGTCTGTGTTACACCACTGTGTAATAGAGACTTGTTCGCTTTGTTATTTCTCTATTACACAGTGGTGTAACAGAGAAACTGCATCATCTTGTATGAATTTAGAAGTTTGATTTTCCTTCAATGTTTTTATTTGACGTGGAGCCCCACTTCATCGTTTTATTTACGTAGTTATATTCTAGATAGTACAATTCTATAGTTAAACCTCTACTTTCTAGTAAGTTCTACTGAGCTAACAAAGTATAAAATTTCTGGAGTAGAGCTACAGTACTATCTATATAAAGGGGCTCATCTGGATTCTTGTGGGAATCCAGGTACACTCCATACACCCTTGGGCCCCAACTTTCTGAAACCGACTAACATCGTCTCTACTGTTCCTTTAGCAGCGCCTCTGCTGCCTCCCTCTCTGTTTCATATATCTAGTTACTCTCTTTGCCTCTAAATTATCATCTTTTTCAATAACTGCGGTCCAAAAATTAGGTAAATATGCCTCATAATATGAAAATGGCTACTTTTTTATGATGGGAGTTTAGAGGAAATGAAAATTGTAAACTTACCTTCTTTCAGTCCCGTCTCAGCCCACATCTCTCTAAAATACCGTCTTTAATCAGCCTGCTTGTACGGAGCATAAATCGAGTCCAAATGTCTCACTACCCTCACGGACTCAACACGGGTAATTTGTCCCTGCTGAAAAAGCAATCCAAATCCTTTGAAAACTGGAAAGGATTCCATTATCCGGGAGGATATGTTCTTTGAAATATTGCAGAATGTGATAAGATTGTTAGCGGCATCCTTTGAGAAGGAAGATCTTTACTCATTGCTCACACTTTAGTGTGCACATTGTGTGCAACACCAGAAATGCCCGAACAAGGGGCAATATAGGTCCGAATAAGGATATTAATCTCAAACACCCTGGCACCTCGGTGGTGAGGACGGAGCTCCTCGAGGGTTACTGCACCTTTAATATTACGAGACCCACGGGGTCACTGAAGGGATGGGAATACAGAGGACAGTACATAGTTCATCTTTTGTTTGCATGGTAGCCTCGCTTCGACGATTCACACAACACTTAACAACTCTCTGATTGCCTCTTTATTTTTCTCTAAGCATGCCTGGTGACAATGAACTAGTCTCTAAGATCACCAAGCTTTCCGGAGCCAAGGGTTCTATTCCGCAGCGTCATTAAACGAAAGCTTACATTCAACGCAACTACCTCAAACTACTTAGAATCACAGATTTAGCAAACAAATCAACAAGTGCGCAAAGAACCGCATCGAGAAAGGCAATGATTTGTGCCAAAATCTCAATTTTCTTCACTCTCGATGCTGTCCCTATTGCCCAAACGAGTGAGATAATCGATGATGAGAACAAGAATGCTAAGGACTTATGGGATGCTCTTGCGTTGTTGTGCAACTCTTCCAATGAACAAACAGACATTAAATTAATGCAGGAATTGGAATCTTTGGAGTTCAAATATTATGATAATTGGAAAAATTATCTCAACAAGTTTAACGAAATATTGGGAATACTTCCTTCACCTGGCAAGCCCACATCTGATGCGGAGAAGGTTTCAAAATTGATTCGAACTTTGTCAGACCGTTTCGCTCTTTTGACCATGGTATCAAGTCACATGATTTATGATCTATTGGTGAAAGCTGTCGAGATGGAATTGTCTTGTCTGAAGATGAAGAAGTCTAATAATAATAAGGGAAATGTAATAGTAACCAAGGTAACTATGGCCGGAGGGAAACAGTTTAGAGTTAAGGATGTTAGGGTGGCAAGAAGGAATTTCGTGGTAGTGGCCAGAATGTTTGTTGGGTGTGTGGGAGAGACAACCATTTCTCAAAGGACTGCCGCTTCCGAGCAGTCAAAATTGACAAGCAAGGTGGATTTACAACTAGAACTCGAGGAGAACGTGGCGATTTATGCAGAGGAAATAAAGGGGACGTAGATTTTACTGAGGAGGTGGTAGAGGTCAGTGTTATTAAGATTATTATCGTTGTGTTCCTTACTAAGCCGGACTAAAATATCAACTAAATAACTAACAGTCAACTTGGTTTAGATCCCCCTATGACGATGAAAGTTCTGGAAAAAAATAGTTGGAAAGCGGCTGAAATGCTAGATAATTCTCCGCGGTTCCCTGGACACTTAGCTCCTAACCAAAATGATCAAATAAGATATGGGTTCATGGCTCAACTGAAGTTCATCAGCACAATTGCAAAATGTACTGAAGAAGAATAAGACGATGACCTTATCGACTCAGCCGTGTCTCACAACTTTTTTCACTCTCGTTCAAGTTTCACTGAATATGACGCAATTGATGTCGTTGATGTGCGGGATGCATCCGAAGGTTCAGTTATTGTTGGGAAAAGAAAATTTTTCATTCCTTTAGATGGTGAGTTTCACATCGAGGCGTACCATGCCCCATATTTTCGAGCCAAAATTTTGTCGGTGGCATAGTAACTCGATTTTTCAATAATCTGTTCACCATCGATTCCCCACCAGAAACTTCGTTAGCACCTGTTTATTCTACAAAAGGAAGCCTAAAGACATCGTAAAGATGGTAAATATTGGTATGAATGGTCTTTAGTGACTTTCATATTCACGTTTGGATCCTGGAAGAGAAGCTTTGAATGTTGTTGGTAACCGAAAAATTCTCGAAGAAGAAATAAATTGCTTTGAATGTCGCACAGTATTCAACTTTTCGAGAAACTAGGAGCATCAGTTGGCATTGGAGTGGCACAGTTGAAGTGGAAACCCGTATTTGGCGAGATACGCTGAGTTGTCACACTGTGGGAACCTGGCCCTTACTTTTCGCGCGCATACTGTATCTACAACAGTATTGAAAGACTGTCCTGTCCAGTTCCTCGTGTAGTTGCCACGTCTAAGGCCCACGTGTAAGGTCGCAGGCAGTTACTTCTTTTTCCTTTATTTATCCCTTCATTTTAGTAACTACTGTAGGACTAATTAGTGACAATGTCACAGTAGGTGGCACTTCTACTGCTTAGGTTTGCCGCCTTGGCCGCCCCACAGTAAACCAAAAACGAACCTACGATCCAAAGTCTACCTTTTTACTTCTGTGACCGGAGTAGTCCGGAAGTTCGAAGCCCACTAGGATTCCTAGCTAGTGTCCGGTAAGCCTAGCGCTGCACGGGCTCACTATAGCTAGATCTATCTAGCGTGCGGCCGGAGTAGCCGGCGCTACCCTTTCTGCTAACCCTTTCAGGCGCTCCGAGAGTAGGATTGACTACCCTTCCTTTACCCACCTTTTTTCCTTTTCCCCTTTTATTTTCCTTTCTTTTATTCCTTTCCACATCCTTTTTAACCCCAGTGAAATTCCCGGAGGACCGTAGGGCATCCTGCTACCTTCCAAGCGTGACCTACAGTCGCCCTACCCTGCTAACCCACTTAGCTGTCTAGGACTCCTACTGGTCTCTCGAAGAAGCTTTGCTTCTAAAAACCCAACTATCTGGTGTGTGGTCTCTTTAAGTTTCCATATTACTACAGTGGTCTCCCGACCTAGAAAGGTTTTCCTTTCTTAAAACCATAAAGTGCGAACATACTGCGTAACGAGCAAGATGCCGCTTGCTTCCGACGCTTCAACCCGAGGTTGAAGCACAGCGAGGAGTTCCTAGTGTCAACTACTCCAATAATGGAGAGGGATCGCTTTCGTCGCGCATTCGAAATAGTCAGGGAATTCCTGACCCAAGATCAAGAGAGAGCGCTGACCAGCCCTTGAAAAACGTACCAGCAACTGCTGGAACTCAAGCCGTTCCGGCATTGCCGGAAAGTTCTCCTGGGATTGCCCCAGTGACTGTAGCGGGTGGCACTGCAGACCCCCCGAAATTGAGAATATCCCTCTCTCCGTTTTCACTCCCGAGCTCCACTTTGTAGAGTTACATCTTGAGCAGATGCTCGATGACCGTTTGGTTGCTTTCCAGACAGTCCTGGAAGAGCGCTTGAAAGAGGAGGAAGATGCATTCCACACCATTCGCCGCAAGTAGTTGGTCACCCTCTGCAAAGAGGAGAGGACAGTAGCAGACGCTACTCAAGTTGGCCGGCTCGTCGGAGCCACCATGGCCGACTCACTCCTCGAGCAAAAGCTCGAGGAGCTCAAGCTCGAGCTTGAGGAAGAGAGACGCAGGGTTTCCGACCTGCATGATCAACTGCGGGAGATGACCCCTGGAAGGGATCGCTCTCCTGTATCCAGCCGGAGCCAAGCACCAAGGGATACAAGGGACAGGAGGCACATAAGCCATGTCCGTGACCATCGTATGGGTTGTTCCGGACTCCATCGTCACACATGTGATACCAATGGCCACACGCGGAAGGTCTGTAGTGACTCCGCTGAGCGTGTTAACCGCTGGGTCCAGAAACATCTCGAAAAACAAGCCCGCAAGGCTGAGACCGAGGAATCCTTGGACTGGATGCAGAGTGGGGAGAAGGATGTCATTCCTTCACGCAAACCCTGGGTAGGTCCTAGATATGACGGTCTCCGCGAGATCCAGCCCGCCGAACCGACGTTCATCCGCCTAGTGTCCTACCGCAGGTAGGACACTACGTAGGACACTAGGCGGATGAACGTCTGCGAAATGCCGACCAGAAAATCCCCAGAAGGTACAGTGCTCGCCGAGACCGGCGATCACAACAAGCCAAGCATTTTCTTGGCGCGCGCAAATTTGATGGGACAGATCTCATCGCCATCATCCCCTTCTTGCCCGCGTAAAAGAAGGTATGCGACAATAATCGCGTAAGTGAGGGAGCAGCCCTCATCTTGTTACAAAAATTCCTCTCGGGCGAAGCTCGGGAGTATTTCGAAGCCAATTTTGAACTGGGAGAAGAGGGTAGTGGAGGATTTACTCCTACCCTGGAGCCGTGCAGTTTTTGCTGCGCATGTACGCCACCAATCGTACGATCGAGGCAGTGGTCGAAACCTTCGACAACCTCCGGCAGAAGCCGGACGAAACGGAGCTAGCTTTTTCTAGTCGTCTGCGCAAGGTCGCGAGATCCTGTGGTGCGGTATTCACCGAACGGGACCTCATAACGCGCTTTGTAAGAGGATCCTTACCAGACCTGAAGCCGTTGCTTCAAGTTGAGCGACCAATCGCTCAGCGTCGGGATAACCCGAGAGCCTTCCTCGACTTTGTCGAGAAAGCAGCTGCACTTGGGGACGCGCACTGCGCCCTCATGCAGAGGCAGAAATCGCTGCCTAAGACCACACGGAGAGCACCTGCTCTTTCCGTGGATGCCTGAAAAGATGGAGTGCCTTCGCAAGAGCGTCGTTGCCAGAACGCTGGAACCCAGGGCGACCAAGTGCTCGCCTTGCACTCAACTGAGGAGGTTATCTACTCTTATCCACACGACTCGCCAACTTAGTTCGAGTCGCAGCACCAGTGTGCTGGTAAGGGTGATCCTGACCCAACACCCGGCACGGAACCCTCTGCAACAGGCCTGGGCTCAGCCCTCCAAGAACAAGAAACCTAGTTTGATTAAGACTGAGGATTAACCCTCAGATATTTTCTTCGAGTGTTACCGTTGAGACACCGCCGTCCCAACTGTCCAGATCAGGGATGCCCTGACTCCGACCCACATTTCGCGAGGGTCGTGCGTGATAAAATATAACCAGTTGTCGAAGCAACAGAAGGATTTACTTCTAGCCGTTGGAAGAGCGCCGCGCTTCCTTACTGCGGACGAGAAAGGCCCGTCCTACGTTCAAGATGATCTCCCGGCACCGGCGGTGAGATCGGAATCACCATCGGGGGAATCCTCGATATTGACAAGGAAGGATGATCGTTATGTCTCCGTCCCGGACTCTGACGCTCCGAA
Organism: Kappaphycus alvarezii; assembly: GCA_002205965.3. Taxonomy (NCBI): domain Eukaryota; phylum Rhodophyta; class Florideophyceae; order Gigartinales; family Solieriaceae; genus Kappaphycus; species Kappaphycus alvarezii. The sequence continues at coordinate 420,535 of NADL03000035.1, read as the reverse complement.
GAAGTCTGAAAAATAGGAAGGGTCCCGCCAGAAGAGAAACCCCCGGCGGAACCCCTCCCCAAAGGGGACAGTCGGGAAGTCCCGACTATGGACAACCACAGGTAAGAATCCTACCTAGGCCCTTCGGCCTTTCCCGCCACATCACTGTGGAGGAGTACAGGGCAGACTCTGTCTGTTACTTATCGCGCTATAGCTATAAGGTTATAGCGGAACTTGGAGAAACCCCAACGCGCTTACTGCGTACAACACCGTGTCTGACACCGGTGCAGGACCAAATGTGGTCAAGGCAGCTTGCCTGCCAGAAGAGGTTGTTTCCAACGCCAACCACAATAGGGAGATAGTTAACATAAATAAATGGAATCAGAAAAAAGTATTTCCTTTGAAAATTGTTACCTGCAACGATTGAGTGATTGGGATAACTAGATTCATTTTAGTGTCAGCGGTATTGAGAATTCCGAGAAAACCCAAATTTATTTTGTTACCCTTAAATGGATAAAGATCATATTTAGTATTGGATAAAACAGAGTAGCACATGTTATGGTCTTTTTTAAATAAAGACTTGAACAGGTATTTAAAATCAGCAGGAAAATCAGCTCAAATTCAAAACCTGAAAGTAGGGGATCGGTAATATTCAGCATGATATTCTCATCACTACAAGTTTAGAGATCTTGGAATCTTATAACTGGGAAAATGGTGTGTTCTTGATTTTTGTAAGGACGTTATGGTTATTTTTGCAAAACTTTGTACGTTAGGCATGAAAGAGGTTACGGTAAAGTTGATTATTTTCTAAACATCTCTCAAGTAAAAAATCAAGGCAGAACTAGATACTTTGTATTTCCGTTAGACCTGTCGTAAATATTAGTTATATCAAGTCGTGTAATATCTTATGGAGCCTTCGTTTGTTCAAATTGATTGGATTGCTAACATTTGTTGGTTGAGTTAGAAAATCATGGCAGTGGGACAAGAAAAGAGACAAATTATTGCAGAAATATCTGAAGGAATGTTTGATATAGTAGATTTTTGTTATTTTAGATTATTGTTCACCAATTCAAGGGTTCGGGAGTATAAGAGAAGAAATTTCCAGAGCAGTTGTGGTAAAAGTTCCACAAATGCTGGGTTTGATTTGCTGAAGTTTTGTATTTATTCCAGTGGACCACTTGTTCCTAGCTAACTAAAAAATGCGTCAATTCTAATGATCATTGAAATAATTAAGAAGATGATTAATAAAGTCAGTTCATTTGGTGAAATTAATGTCCTTAACGAATGCCGTTTACGACACTTGTCAATAAACATTATTGGGTGAGAGTTTTCACCCAATAATCCCAGTAAAAGCTACAGAAATATCATAATGAACGGCAACTACCAATCTTAAAATGCGTTGAATTACTGCCCCTGGAACTCGCTGATATTATCTTCTAATTCATATGAGGCTGTACTGAAAAGCTAAACAGAGAAATCCATACTAAAATTCTATAGGTCCTGTTACATAAAATTTCTGCTCAGCCACTTCATTTTTGAGAAAATTATTTATAGACTTGAAATCCGATTGGGGTAATCATAATTTTTACATTGAAGCATTTGAAACAAGTGCTTTTACTGCCGATGTTAACAACTGGTTCAAATCTGAATTAATGCTTTAATATGTATTCACGCTTACTAAGCGCAATCAGTGCCTTCAGCTTGAGTGCTCTGTCATCATTTTGCTCAAAACTATGGACGACCACATTTGAGTACCGTAAAGTGGAGAGTATCTCTGGGAATCAAGAAATTCACTTGTAAATTTCTAGTTATGTAGCATAAGCTTTCTGAAGTAAATGAGGAGAAATTAATTTAGCCGCATAAAAAACTCTAATTTTTATCAAATTGATTGGGCATAAATGGCAGATCTTGGGCGTAAAAGCTTTTATTCTAAAAGAAAATGAACAGAACTAGAACCTGAGTCAAATTTTTTATTGGACAAATACCATACTTCTCTTGCTTATATAGTCGATATTTGAGATCTTGTCGGTGAACGCATCACATCTGGTATTACTATGCTTCCAGTATGGAGTCAAGTGCTGACAGATTGGTCAGCAGGGTCATAGCAATTGTACAGTGGCCGACTGTAAATGGTACACAGAATTAGTATGCTAGTGCATTTACGGCTGAATGGCATGACACTCGAGCAGTCAAGAATGGTAATGCAACATGCTGTGAAATGGAAAAGAGCACGAGCGGGACGCGGAGAATGGTTGGTGAGTGTAAAGCCAATTCTCTTTCACTCTAGATGGAGTTTTGGGCCCTTTCAGTGCAAATTCGAGCGCGGGAAGTTGGCACCACATGAAAGGGCGCGCAGAATGGTGGCCGGTATATATATCTTGGATTATCGCATGCCGGGGTAAAGAAGGAGAAGAAAAAAGGTAGCTCGATCTTGGTGGCGTAACACTGCGGTCGGAATACACACGCCAGACTTTCGACGTCAGTTACATATGATTGCTCCTTCACGCTCTATTGCCGTAATATGTCACTCAATCTCAAATCCGTTCTGTATGGCCGTCGTGGCTACGCGTCGTCGAGGTGTTAAGGTTAAACCCGGTGCAATAACGCTGTTTTAGCTTTAGTCTACCATAATTCCGGAATGGTCAGCTGAAGCTTAGACCACCGCTACACCAAGGGGACATATCCGTCGGTAATTTTACAGACCCAGTACACCCCCTGGCCTTCCAGGCACGAACCTGGGCCCAGGAACGGCCCAGAAAAACCTGGAGAAATTCCAGAAATCCTCGGATATGATCCTCGGGTAGGCTGTAAGCACAGAAAATATCAAGATGAATTTCTGGAAAATTTTTGGACTTGATTTTACAGGAATCCTGGGACCCTAATCTGGGCGAAAACTAAAAAATTTTCCAGGTTTACTGAGCTACAAAAAATGAACTAAAGGTCATTCACGAAGAATAAAATTCCAGGAATTTCCCCAGTAATTCCTTGGAACTTCCCAGGAATCTTGGAACTGAAGTCCAGGAAACTTCTGATGAGAACATACATTCCATGTACAAATCTGCGTGATATGCGGGTATTTTCGAAGGGGTTTGAGAACATTTATGCTTATAAGTAACGATTGTGACAACAGGCTCCTGATAAAAAGGTATTTCTAAGCTTCCAAGTTCTCCAAGGAAAACTGTAAGTAGCCCAAGAATCCTGTAGAGTACCTAGAAACTCAAAAAATTCATTTAATTGGGCATCAATACAAAAGAAGATAGAGGACAAGATTCGTACTGCCTTTAAGGGGTTCTAAATTACATAAACTGAATATTTATTCGGTCCAATCACTATTTGTTCAACCGCGAAATCCCAAGTGAACCCCAAGATTCCAGAACATTCCCGAAGAATCCCTCAACTTGACAAAAAAGGTATTTATTGGTAGAAAATACTACTCAATCATAGTTTAACTGCGTACATTAGTCTATATTAATATATGTGGCACCTCTAAAATTATTATTTGTGTTTTATTACACAAAAATGGACAGCTTCCTTGGAGTGAAATACAGTATTTCTGGAGACAACCGCAGGATTTTCTGGAGGAAGTCCTAGGATTCCTGGGACTTTCTCCAGGGTTTCTGGAAACTATCGAGGTATTGCAGTGTCTGACAAACAAAGTACAAAGTTTGAAGCTTTAAAGCCCAATAAGCATCAACGTGCGTATCAGAGGCCACATCGTTGGATATGCACCCTCTACTCCCATTCAAGATGTGCAACACCTGGGATCTCTACAGCCTACCTGGAGTGAACCCCAATATCTCCGGAGGGATACCCAGTATTCTTGGAGAGAATCTCAGGATTCCTGCAGAGAGCCCGGGGATTCCTGCAGAGAAGGAATAATCCAAGGATTCCTGGAGAGAAGGGAGAATCCCGGGATTCGTGGAGAGAGCCCCAGGATTTCCGGAGCAAACCCCAGGATTCTTGACGATATCATATCAGGAACCCTGTAGAATTCTGAAGAGGATCTACAGTATTCTGCAGTCCCTGCAGAACCCGGGGTTCCCAAGAAATATACTACGAATTTGGCTGATAAGTATTACAAATATGCTTTATTTTTTTTTGCAGGAACACAAAATTTAGCTAACGGGTGAAACAAGCATCATGGTGCGTTTGAAAATTCAAATGTAGAAAATCGAATAAAAAAATCGCAGTGTAAACGAGAATTTGGTAGTCCATCTGATATACAGTATAACGAAGAATGTATGATCATCTTATGCTACACAGAGCAATGTTCTGTCAAGAGCCATGTTTCGAGAGCCAGTCAACATCTTAGGAAGGTCTAGAATTGGTTTCGAGTTTCGGTGGGAATTTTTTTATTGCCACCGTCGCAGCCTGCTGTGAGGAAACAAGGTATGATCAAGAAAGTATTCTGGATCCTGAATTTTCTTCCTGGAACTTTGAGGCCTCCTCCCTACCCGTTCAATCCCATGCCCCTTCCTAAAACTCGCAAGATCATCGCAGTCACTCTTCCATAACGTTCCCACAATACTCTCGTCATCCTTTCCAGAAGCCAACCCCAATGCCCGAATGGGGTCCGACGACAATAATCTGTCACTTTCACCGAAGGGTCCTTCTCGAAAGTCCAACCGTCTTGCCAAGAAGGCAATATAAGCTACAGATGTCAATATCGCTTCTCGTGGTGTTAATGATAGGGTTCCGAGACCCAAAAAGCCCAATTTACGTCTCTGCAAGCTCACAGATCCCGATGAGATGAATGTCCGGGAGACACAGGGATCACAAATCACTATGAAGACTGCTTTACGTGAAAAGGGGTCCTGTACTTCGAAAGTTACCACAGCTGTCACCCAAGAGGGTATCAAGCGCATTGTAAGTTCCTCGCAAGTATCCGATCCACGAATCATCGTCCCTGGAGGATGATCCCCAAGTACCTTCGGTCTACTTTACACGAGAAGTAAACTCCAGGTAATCTTACTTCCTCGAATCCCATGGATGATGTCGGGCAACACATGCCACGTGATGACTCCTCCGACAATGAAAAGGGCTTTGTTGATGTCAGAAAGGATGTACCATTTGATATTACAAATTATTACGACGAGGTGGATTATTATGGGTCCGTCCCATGTCCTGGTGAAAAAGTTCATGCTGATGAGGATGATAATTGCGACAAAACTTTCTTCAATGTGTGCATAGGTACTTCGCGATCCAAGAAAAGGAGCCAAACGCCGAGTGGAGAAGACCTTTTCGCGGCTGGCGGGAATGAAGAAGACAAAGGAGGCTATATCGATATTGAAAGAAATGCAGATGATTCCGTTGAAGCCCCCAAAAAGATTTTCAGACCTTTGTCCATTTTCGGAATTTTTCAGAAAATTTGCCTCCTCAGTCGCGCAGAATTTGGCAATGCCCTAAAAAGTGCAAAGAAGCGCAAAGTTTCGACGAAGTCATGCGAAGTGGTCGAAGATCCGGAGAAAACTATTTCTAGTACGCGAGCTTTCGAAATGGAGATTGCTGCCCTTCGTCGACAGATGAATGAAAAAAAAGGGGAGCTTGCTAGGAAGAAACGGACCATTTGCCAGCTCGGTAAGACCGTGGGCCTCTTGTATTATACGCCTGATAGAGAGAAAGCGAATTTCGCGTCTCTCTAGGGGCAAACTAATGTTTCCAAACAGTGTTGAGGTGTTCCGCGAGGTCTTCTTCTGAAAACAACTTGTGAGGGATGAAAGGTATGATGAGGAAGCGGTTGGCGATAAGTAGACCTCAGGAAAGGAGGGCAAGTACGAATGGATTCATATCTCCTGGGACTGTATACGAAATGCCAAAGATCGCAAGACTGAAACTGTCCCCGCCGAATCCGTTCCTCTGAACATCGATCCTACTTGGTACTCAAATAGGCTGCCACCGCCAGGCCGTCGGCAGAGAGAGTCATGTGGTCGCAAAGTTAGGCTGAAATCTAAGGACGAATCCATCTATTCAGAGGGCGACGAAGTGGAGATTGGGGTAGGCGCTGTCTTAATTCCTATGAGAAAAGCGGGACAGTACCATTCAATTGTCTGTCGGAAGTGTTACCCGTTGCCCTATCGATTTTGCTTTAGAGGGTTTTCTTCTATTTCGACAATTTGCTCAAATGCCCTTTCGGAGCGCTGCATTGAAGTTTTGAACGCTCACAAAATTTCGACGCCACGACGAAGGAAAGAATCGCAAATGTAGCAGGACAATTACAATCCTTCCTGGACATTTGATGAGGAGCTGTTGGGAGAATATTGGTAGCCGAAAGAAGGCTTTGAAAATAAATTACCATGTCGAGCTTGGGTACCCTTTAATTTGCTCGTCGAATTCAGTTAAGGGTAGCTGCAATGCCACATTGAAGAAGCGTGACGAGCAGTTCGACGAATAAGTTAGTCAGCTCATCAAGATGGATGGGAACAGGCAAGTTGTAACTTCATGGTGGAGGCGAACAGCTTTAGAGGAGGTTTGTGTGGAAGTAATGGATCCATTATCCCGTAGGGAACTGGATGAAATCGACACTTTATTTGGTAATGAACCTACACGATTCGCGGATGAGGCTTTCTACATCGAAAAGATCGGAAAGGCGGATGAGGTTAGTGTAATGATGGTTGCACGGCTTGATTTACGGCTGACGTCACTGATTGAAGACTTGAAAGGGAGAAAACTGCACCATCAAAGGGTGGAATTGAGCCCACAGTGCTGAAGGAAATATTCAAACTCCTACCAATTGCAACCGCATCTCTTCTCAAGTATTGTGGATCCCTTCTTGCCAGAGAGCTTGAGAAAAGGAAAACTGATCTTGGAGAAGACTAATTCATTGAAGAACCTGTGGTGCCAAATCTAAATTCTTGAGAGAGTCCCTCGATAGTCACAGCCGTCGTTACACCTATGCCTTCCAGTGGTAGATGAATAGAAACATATATTTCACACTAACCCACACATGCTTCAACGAAATTGTATGGTGTTGGCTTTGCACAGTTGATGATTCCTACATTTGCCATTCTGAGTCCCTTGGAAAAGATGTGAAGCCATTTTACGCTGATTACTCGATCCCGATTCTTTGCGAGGACTCTGAAGATGGGTGATTGGTCACGTATAGTGATTTGAATGTGATTCTCTATGGTAGTTTTCTCAATGAAGCATTGCATTAAACTTTTTTTTTGTATACTCACTTGTTGCCCGAAATAAAACAAAAATCCCTCACGAAAACAGAAGCGAACTTGCCCCCTTTCACTTGTTGCGCTACATCTTCCTAGAAAATATCAAAATTTTAATTTAATGAAGCTGAGGGACTCAGCTTCTGCACAGAATTGCTTCAGCAGAGAATTGAAGAAAGGTTTTATGGGACTTGGTAGATACAGGAGAGGGTGACTACGGCGAGGCCGTGAAAGGAGGCGAAGGTTTGCGTGGAGTCAATAGATGTGGAGCGACCTTGTTCGGTAACGAAGGGCTTGCTGACTTTGAAATCCATTTGAAAAATACGGAGAAATAAGCCTCCTGCTATCCTCCTACCCTGAGAGTAGGAAGGTAGCATAGGTGAGTGAGTAGGATAAGTAACGAAAGAGTGAAGAGGAGATATAGAGACATGAGAGAAAATAGGGGAAAGAAGGATCGCAGAGGAGTGTATGAGGATTCCTTTGGTTTTTGGTGAGAGCTGGGGTGGGGAAAAATATCGTAAGGGAATTGGTACGGTTACTGGGCACTGAAGGAAGTTTTTATAGAGGAAGGGGATTTAGGTGAGATCCTTCGATTTTCTAAGATTACAAGACTCCTAAAATGGAATGTTAAAGGACTCTAGCCTATACAGTACTCAAAGTAAACCACCCCGATATTTTCCCTCTCCCTCGCTCTCATATAAGTGCCCTCATCATATGTAGCCATAAATTAAATCCGTCATCTTCATCAAAAACGTAAACGATACATTAGAAGGATACTCGACATCACAAAACGCCACCACAGCAAGTCAATTCGGCAAACTTCTTTAACAATAAGGGAATCCAACCTGGCTGACTCCCTCAATGTCTTTGACATTAACTGTGACATGGTGGGCATGATGGAGAGCAATTTCCCCCAAGAATCTCTGTTTATCCTCTATCGCTTCCATTCTCCGCCGTTTACGCCTCCTTTCCTCCAACGCATCCTGCTCGGCCTTCCTCTTGGCACGATCCGCTTCGATGTTCCCAACGCCCTAGGTTACAGTGCGCTCAATCCAATTGTTGATGATCTCTGCTACTATTTATTTGGTGTTGGACATCGAGTTCCGCACCACATCGTATGCAATAGCACCAGTTATCGAAGATACAAATGACTTAATCTCCGCCCTCCGCTTCTCCCGCACCCACTCCATTTATGCCTCTCATTGGGCCAAATCTCCTTGAAAATGCTAACCCTAGCATAGATCGATGACTTGTTTCGAGATTTGTTGGGGAGAACATTACCCAATAACTCAAGTTGATTTTTTACATGGTTTTAACTTATTTTTAAAATCATTCGACTACCTTCTGCCGCGGTGGACATATCCTGCTCGCTATAAAGGTTTATATACCATGACACCATATCATATAGTTTTAATTTGATTTACATATAAATTTAATTTATCTTTCATCTCCTACATTGTGCCAAGTCGGATGTACTCGCAGAAGCCTCTTCCTCGGGTAGAACTGTACTACAAACAGAGGTTTATGGGTATTTCTACTTTTATGGACTTTCCAGCGTTGGTGGAGTTGCGAGTCGAGGCAGCAGGGGTTGAGGGGGAGGGCAGTGGGGTTCTGGAGGGAACTTTTGAGGCTTTGAGGAGTATTGCATAGTTTTTGAGCAGAAAAGGGTTATTGAGGGAGGTTTTGAACCACCGATGGCTTTGCGGATGTATTGGTGACGGTTTACCTAAAGGAACACGTCCCAAGGCACAGACTAAAATTGGCAAAAACAGTCTGGATGAAATAAATTTTGCCAACAGGGCAGACATAAGCCTTATATCTTGAACATTCTCAGCATCTTTTCACGCCTCGATCGAGGCTCGATCATGCGGAGAATAGAACATAGGATAGATAGTTACCGATCGGGGCAGACCTTTAGCACCTTACTCCAAACCATCCCATCCACGGGTTTGGGTGGAGTTCAACTCAAGTTGGGAGTCCCTTCCCCAACTTCAAAACTCTAAAAAAACATGGGCAACCTAACTCAACGAACACTGCACTCCTCCATGCACAAAACCCTCCCCACTCCTGATTTCTATGCATGGAACCCCTCCTCGCCGAACCCCATCAGCCTGGGACGATATGTAGTACATATCGTTCCAGGCCGAGGTAGTACACCTAAATATGCGACAAGATTATCAAGGAGCATTCTGGCACAATATCTATGCTCTGCTTGGATTTTTAACCATTCTGAGTTCCCAAATAGATACAATCTTGACTTTTGCAGTTCTTCCCTACCAGGTGGCACAATGCAGGAGAGCTTCGCGAAAAAGACTTACATGTTCTCATGAACTGGTTAAAACACATAATTTTATCACTTGTCGCACCATAGGGGGCGAATAAAGTATAAAGTCACTCGTTCTTCATCTTTCTTTTACTTTTCTTTACCTTTTGTTACGCTTTCCTCAAGTTCACCTTCCTCAATACGAAATTCAATTCCGTTACTCGAGTAAAACCTGTTTACATAGAAGAGATCTGAATGTCATTCACTAGGAACTCCAAGGGTTTCCTTCTGATTCTGCGAGCTTTGAGCATGTCCACGAATACTAAGAATCATTATAGCCCGGCGAAAAACGTGTACGAGCCCGCGAAAACTACCCATAACAAAACCCGTAGGACCACGTGCTCGCTATTTTTCCATCTCCCCACCATATCGAAATCATCGTAGTCGAATGAAGTCCAAAAGTCGTTCTACAGCGTCTGTAGGAAAATAATTTCGTTCAGAAGATCATAGTACTAGACATAGTAGTAATCACCAACAACAATGGAGATACAGTCTGAACAGTTGTTCCGATTATGTGTAATACATACATATTTGGATGGGCGGACCCTTCCGGATCGACTTATCCGGATGACCGACAAACCTTTTCAAACCATACCGGGTTCTTTCTGCATTTTTCCGCGGAGTTTGTCCATCCTCAACCATAACAGTATCCAGTTTTGGAGATCTATATTTGTAGAATGATGCGGCTGCCACCATTCTCTGTGAGAAACTGCGGTGCTCTCTTGACAAAAGCGATGCCCTTACTTTTAGCGCAGAATGACAACGTTGATACCGCATACGCAGATATAAAAGCGGAGGACGAGAATGTTATGAGGATGTTGGAGAAAATGGAGAACGAATAACTTTGTGAGTTAGATTCCATTACATCCAATAAGCTTGTTTTCCAAAAAAGCAAGACGATCATCATTTAGCAACTTCAAAAAAATCTTCTTGAAACGCTCGAGATCGAGTGGCTCTGGTGGAATTTGAGTTGGCTCGATTACCATTGATGTTATCATCTTTCAATCCCAAGAAATCGCTGACGAGAACTGTGAATTAACCATGTATCAGATAAGCGCTGTCCAATTTAGCTGCCCTTATTCTTGTTTTTTTCACCCCATAGGTCTTCCCGTTTCTATTCTCTGCAGCTATGGCATCTGTTACAGGCATCTTAAGAATTGTCTCCTCCATCGCTGAGCGTCGACGCTTCAAGTTAAGCTTGTACATTCTCTTGTATATGACATGGGCGTACTAGAACAGTCCAGCCTCGTTGTACTGCAGTTCATCTAGTCTATGTAAGTCATCAACAGCATGATCAAGCATATGCCACTTCATTATGCCCATGCGGGACTTTTGGTAGGCCCCAAAGACGTTCAAGGTTATTTTTTTGAACCTTTGTAATCGAGTCAGTTGCGTGATAAAGTCGAAGACCATCCCAGAAACTGCTACTTTGTATTTCTGCAAGCGCTTAAGGTCCACGTACATACAAAAAACCTTGGTTATAGGCGCATTTAAAACTATCACTGCAGTACCAATCCAAAATGGCTCTAGAAATGGGGAAATATGGTCGATCATTTTGTAACCTTTCGCTTCAATCATCCCCGAAAGACCATTGTCACGAAAAAGACGATTCAATCCAACTCTACCACTGTCAATTTAAAGTAAACATCGAGGCTATACCGACTGGCTTTTTGGAAACAAAGCTTAGAAAGTAGGTCAGCTCACGAATAACCTATGTCCTGATACTCCGAAATGAACGAGACATTTTGGGTCTACGAGATAGCGCATTGTCATCAGTTCGTCTGGAGAAGCCTTTTCATCGCGGCCTCTTTGAGGGTCCGTGACAAATCCAAACGAAAACTGTGCATTGGCTCAATAGTAAACACCTGATACACATCGAGTGTTTGGCAGATACCAACAAATAGGAAAGAACGTAAGACTGGCATAATAGGGCTCATTGACAGTGAAAGAATGAGCACTATAGCCTCGTCTATGCACTGTCTGGATACCAATGGAATTTTTTGCTCATTTTTCTTCGCCTTCTCCCGGGGTCTGTTATGGTCCCTAATATTTGTGACGTATGAACTGGGTCCTAAGCTTACATTCTGTTTAGAATGGAAATGTTCCTTGGATGCCAAAAATCGGTAACAGGGAAGGACAATAACTGTTACTGCCTTCATTCCATAGAGCTGCTTTGCTTCAGGGAGATCTGCACAGTAGCAAGCAATGGAAATATGCCACATACATTTCACATCGCAAGCATCAACTGCAGAGAGTCCAGATCTTGCAATTTCTCGAAGCGCTTGCACAACAGCGTCGATTGCATTGTGAGTCATTTCCTTAGATATATCGCTATTAATTCCGGTTGAAATAGTGGAGAGGAAAGCAGCTATAGTGTTACTATTTGTGACGAGTTTCCTGCGACTCTCTTCAGCGAAATCGGAGCTGTGATATGAAATAGGTAGAAAGCTAGGCGGGAAGGCTTCAATGAAGTTATAGACATATCAATGTATAGTTGCAAGAGCTAAATGATCGACTGCTCCCCATTATATTACAATCAACGTCAACGTACACTCCCACCACTCCCGGTCATAATCGCGCTCCGAACAAAGAGAATAAATTGCCGACCGAGCTCGGCGTTCATCTGATGATTTGTATTTGAACTCTTGTCATGCTTCTGCAGGATGTCTGAGGTCTTGACCTGTTTTACCTGAGCGATTAGGACATCAAAAGGATTTAGTGAGTAAAACTGAGTAGAGGGCGCCGTTTTCGAGTGAAAACCAGAAGACATGTATACTATACGAAAGCCATTCCCTTTTTTGATGTTGTTTAACTCCTTTCGCAGTATTTTTCATGGCTCATGATATCCGGAAACGTTTGGAATGAATCCCAGAACCTATCCCCAGTGAACAAGGTCGACGATAGCTTTTAATAGGGGTCTCTCGCTACCCTGATAGTACATTTCCCTGCCACGACTTTCAAAAAGCATAAAAACTCATCAAGCATCATTATTGGAGACCGTAGGCCTGTTCTTCAGCTCCAAGTTAAGTTATGGATTCCATAAAAGATTGAATGCTAGCTCGTTTTAGCGCCTCTCTGAAGTCTTCCTCTTAAAGTTGCGCCGTAGCGAAGGGCTGATCTGATTCATCGTGTTACAGAAACACAGCGCGATTAATTACCAGGTTACGAGAATTAACTCCCAGTGTGAGGCAAACTGACATCCTGCCCTTCGTCGCAGATCCTAACGAGTCACTTCTAGCTTCAGACAATTTACACTTGCCAATATGAGTAGCAATTGCGAGCGGGTTACTCGAAGCAAAGGGAAAATGGAATCGGGGGCATCGTTGTCATTCCTTTTTTGTCGGCTTTCCCGTGCGAAGAAGAGAGCGAGATAGAGTACGTGAGATAAAGTGAGATGTGTCGAATTGGTATTCCTATTACCCTTCGATGGATTGGAAGATTTATCTCCAGATGTAATTCGTAATGGTCAAGGAAGTAAAAGTTTTTCACAGGTTTCAACTTTGTTGTGAGGAAGGGTAGAGATGGCAACAGATTTCACCTAAAGGTAACTCCTTATGAATTAAATCAAGAGTGTTAACTTTGACTTGATATGTATGCCAAATTGTAGCGAGTTGTCGGTGGTTAATACGTTCCGTACTGTTATTATGACGGTTTTTACATTATGCATTGTGATGGTTTTTTAACATTGAAATTTGCAAGGTTTAAATCGATTTTTACACCTTGTATTTTTTTAATGTATCTGTCAATAAAAATCCATGGCAAAGACAGCTTCTATCTCCTTAACTCGTTTAAGGTATGTGGTGGCGATACCATTCCCCACAATTCAGGTTATCCAATAATCTGATACACTGTATGGTTTCTAGGGTCCCAACTTCCGCCACTTGTCTCTGTAAACCTGATGATACGTACGGTACACTGGATGAAATTACATTGCATCAAGACGGGCTTCCAGTTGGGGAAATATTTTGAATTTTGTACTTCGCTTCAGAGGTACATGTTGGAAATTCAGGTTGGGGAGCGTCACATGGTCTCAAGGAAAGGTTCATATCCAATACTCAAACTTCCTTAAACAAACCATGACGCAGTTCAACTTGAATCCACAATGTGCATCTCGCGGGTGCTTCCCTCAGGCGTCCATTGCATTTTCGGATGCACTGCAGCTTCAAGAGGCCGAAGGCCATCGAACCGATGCCGGAGCCTGCACCCATTCGGTGAATCCCACATTAGAGGGGTGGGGAAACATTTTTAGGTGCAAAGCATGGTTTTTTTCTGCGGAGAACGGTACGCTTTTTTTTCAATTGCGCACTTTGTCATCTTTTGGTACTTGCTGCAACTGTCCGCACATCTCTCGCAAATACATTTCTAACTTTTTGTCTCATTTTACTCGTTTCCTTAAACCAATTACGACAAAATATTGTATGGAGAAGTTGTGGCAAACATTTTCTGGAGTATTGAGAACCGCGGGGGGTTGGCACTGTATTGAGGTATGTACGACTGTATTAAGGTATGCAAGAGGTCTTCTACTATTTATCTAAGAGAGAATCAATTTGCGGGTACGCTGGTATTGTTCTAACATCTATTCTTGTTCGGTTTGAGGTTTTCGTGATAATGATCGGGTGATGTGGTGCTAAAATGGAATTTTTTGTGCGTTGTCGTGTGTTTGGTCTTGGCAATATGGCACAACGAAATCAACCGTTTTGTTGGTATGGTGGTAACCGAAAAACTGCAGTAAGTACCATTGAATTTATGTGCGGCCGATCGGAGCTCATTGTAACTAGAAAAGATCCTAACAGTCCTTTTTGGGTGTTTCATATGTGAGTTTCTCCGATACCGCGCGACTAAGTCGCGTGCGTTCGGTAATTGAAGCTTGACAGCAAATGAAACGCTTCTCATTGTGAAAAAAACAAGGGAAGAATGTCTCACGCAAATATGTAGGTGAAATTTCAGTCCTTAAATGATTACAATATAATATGATTACAATATAATATAACAATAATACACGAAAAAAACACACCCGCAGGGGTGTAGGGGCCCAAAATGGGAACCTTGCGACCCCAAGAGGACATCTAGTATCCGTAAGGAAATAAAACAGCCCAGAAAAGTACTGTCTCCTGTAACCTAAAGACCATGGTTCTATGAAACTCAGGGAACTCACCTGAATCGAATCCAGGGACACATGGGAAAGTTCCAAGGTACTCAGTGCAGGTTGTTCACAAACCTAGGGTTTCCCTGGGCAATAAATTGCAGCTCTCTCCAAGTATCCTGGGATGTTCACCAGAATTCTGTTCCAGGTTCACTTTATCTTGACAAAGCCTGGCAAAATTAGAGCATGGATGTTTTCCGTACAATGTGTAATCATCTTTACTTCATGAATTATATATGGTACAGGTAATGTATTGGTATCCCGTATCTAGCCCAGGTTCTGCCAATCCTGGGGAGTAACCTGGGACTCCCTCCAGTTTTCCGAGGGATTTGCCCAAAAATTTCTTCCAAACTAAGAAATCCTTGAGTATTCCTGGTTGTTTTGCTTCGTTTTTTAGCATTCAGTTCCAGGAAATTTGTCCTTTTTTCCAGGAAACCTAGACGAATTGTCCAGGATTCTTACGTTTAAACTGTGGCCTAGTTTGCCTCAGTATTCTTGGTCCAGCATTTGCTCCAGCCGATTCTAGGATTCCTGGGCAACCGGAACCTGGGACAATCCCAGGAATCCTGGGTCTTACCTGGGTTGGCAACATTACCGACATCGTTTACAGAGTCAAGCGTCGCCGCAGGCCAGCCTCCAAATTGTAATGAGTTCAGCCAAATCGAAGACTTGAGCTGGGAGCCAGACGAGAGTGATACCGCGCAGAGCTACATCCGCTCATGACTGGAATAAGTTTTTATTAACGACGTAAGGGGGCAAGGTTCACAGGAGATTTTCTAAGAGCTGCTCCTCCCACGGATACGTTTTTCTCCGAGCGCGATGAATGGAAATGACTACCTTAGAATGTACAAGGAAATTCGTGACGCTATTCATGTTAAAGCTGGTGGAATTCTTAAACGAAGCGGTCTGGCTATTAAGAAATCTCTTTCTTTCTTCTACTTTTATCCGAGAATTTTCTCGTAAGATGCTAGAGGCTGCTATGCCAACTATTTTGGCTCTACGTGACAGTACTTCTATTCGCAATCAAGAGTCGTATTCGGCTCCGAACAAATCTACAATTCTTGTATCCTCAGACGCTGATACATTCAAGCCTCCCACAAACAGAGTGGAAACGCAAGACGAGACAACGTCGGAGAACCTTGACAGACCTCTTATTCGCCATTACGGTATACCCAAGCTGCATCAAAATAACATCCGGAATCCTCTAGAAGCCCCATTAATGCCGTATAAGTAAGAGATTTCTAACAAACCGCATGACGTATCGGGCAGTAGCAAAGTTCGCGGTAAAAACCTCCAGTCACCTACAGAAATTAATCATCCTCTTCACATAACAGGACCGCAAGGAGTCTCAGCGCACGCTGTGAATGTTAACAGCAAGTTAATAACCCGCTTCAAGGACCTCTCCAACATGTTCGGGGGAGATTACGGGGAGGATTGGGAGGAAGTTTTCTCCTCGTATATGAACTATGCCTCCCAATTGGGGCTGCCGGAGCATTTTGAATTGCACAAAATAGAGAAAAAACTCGCAGGAGAGGCTAGATAAATACTATAACCGAAAGTTTCAGGCTGACGCTAACGTCTCTAGGTGCTGTGAGGATGTCAACAAGTTCATTTTGGATAATTTTAACGGGAAATAAGCCCAGAAAGCTACGCTAGAGCATTGGATGCACTCTCATGTAAGATATTGTCCAGAAATCTTGCTCACCTGGCGATAGAGATGAAATAGTCAATCATGTCAAACTTGTACGAAGGAGAGAGAGAAAGAAAAGAACCAGAAAAATTGTTCTTAGCATGCTATACTCTTCTAAAATGGGCTCGTAATACTACTGCACGGACGATCGAATTGAATTTAGCTCAAAAGCACGCTAAGCTGAAAGCCCACCCTATAGAGGAAGAGAATTCTAGAATTCGAAGGGAGGGTTGCGGATCGTTCAAGAACAAGGGCTGCAACAAATCACTGGGCAAGAATTTATGGTTTGGGGAAGTGTTTAGGTGCCCTATTGAAAATCCCAAGCACAAAATATTCAATAGGCAACGCGAGAGAGAGAGCATGGGTTTGGAAAGAGGGGCTACAAGCGGTCCAAATGCCCTGATTGCAAGTCCAATCGTAGGGACTGTCGAGAAGATATCTGCTAAGCGTTTAAGGTCATAAAAGCGGTATCAACACTGGAGGAGGCTGCCGATGTCATGCCTGAGCTGCAAGTGCAATATGGAGAGGACTTAGAGGAGCTGCTTTGCCCATAAAAAGAGAATGAGTAATTTGGAGAGGAATCTGAGGAGAAAAAGGAGATTTGGCTTGCACTCTCAGATGAATGTGGAGGGTCAAGAAATGACAGTACGGAAGATGAAGGAGACGGTAATTTTGCAGCACAGTTTGACATTTGTTTCGAGGGGTACAAAGATACCCCCAATGACATCGAAACATGCCATGAGATCGGGGAAGTTGAGCCCGAAATTCTGTTTCACTTGAAAACTGCTGAGAGGGAGACTAAAGAGTCCCTTGGAGCTTGCTTTGACACGTTAGCAGCAACAAAAGTTTGCGTACTAAGAAAGGCTAAGGCTTATACCGGTTTCGCCGGTTTTAAGTTTAAGAGTATCAAATCGCTTTCAGTTTTGGCTAGCCAGAGGCTGATAGTATTGGGACGAGGAGAATTTTTTGGGTTATTTTAATGTATGGAAGATGTGGTCGGTTATATCCACACGACTAATGCGTTATGCGAGATAAGTCGTCGCTTATGGGTAATTTTACAGTACATGAACTTCCTTGCAGGGCCGACTCAATGCCGGTGATCGTCGTTCGCATGCCGCAGCCCGGACACTTATACATTAAATTCAGGGTCGACGATGTCAAACCGAGTATAACCTTACTCAAATGATTAGACGCGCTTAATTGATTTGTACTGTACATGATAAAATATAAAGAACTCGTTAGTTCACGACAAAGATTGTCGGATTATACCGTTGGACCGCAAAATGGACTTCTATACTACACTTAGGATAAGAAAATACTTTTCGCACTTGGCGAACTAGATATAATACATTTGAGCTTCTATCTCCCCTCAGCTGAAAAACTATTTGATTTAATTAAGGGTGCAAGGCCAGAGGACGCTACGAAGAAGAACAAGAAAATTTTGGGGTAAATCAAAAGAAATTGTAAGATCTGTCAGTATCATTCGCCGAGACCGCTTCGATTCTAAGCAGCTACTCCCGGCGTCATTACTTTTAACTGTGTAGTGATAGTGGACCTGATGTGGATTCTAGGTAAGCCGATACATCAAGTAGTAGACGAAGACACGAAATACTCAGCTGCTCTTTTCTTTCTTTGAATTTACCGAAGAGTTGTGGGAGACGTTTATGCTTAGCTGGGTATCGACATACATGGGTTTCCCGAACACACTCAAAGCTGACTCTGGATCGGTGTTCACGTCTAAGAAGTGGAACAAGTATTTCTCTAGCTTGGGAGCCGCCGTAGAAATATCAGAAATGAAGAGCTCAAAATCTGTGGGTGTCGGAGAGCGCTATCATGACCCACTCAGGCGCATATTCCTCAAGATCATGGGAGACCACCCGGGCTATGCAAGGAAGTAGTCCTTTACTTGGCCAGCAAAGATATGAATGACACATGTGGACATGAATGGCTTGTTACTAGGGTGCTGGTTTCTCGTTCGATCCCTCTTGCAACGGCATTATCTATCATATTATCGGATCAGGAAGACCGCATGAATATGCAGCAGAATGAGAGGAAAGAGATGAACTCAATTGTTGCGAGGCTTCGACTGCGCCCAGTGCTGAAGGAGAGAGCCCCTAGCGCCGCACATGCTGTAATTAGCGAAGGGAATCCTGTGCTGGTATGGTGCTAGGGAAAAAGCACTCGCGATGGACGGCCCAGTAGGAAGCACTACAGGTCGACCGAAAGGTAATAACCATCGCGAGCGATAAGGGGAAGCCGCAAGAGTTCAATGCAGCTAGCTTAAAGCTGTATATATACGACGATGCGGATTTGCATGGGGAGAGGCAAAAGAGGATCGCAGATGATGGGGGTCTGCACAAAGAGTGGGAAAGCAGCGAAAGGAAAGAAGAGTACAATGAACCGATCCCGACTACTATTTTGACCTCTCAAATGCGGATATCCACTTTGAATAAGACCCAGGAGCAGAGCAATACATAAATCTGACAGAGATACTGCCGATAAGAAGCGCTCTCGGAAAAGAAGACCGGTTTTGAGAGGCACGAGGCAAGGAGATAGAAGGTCCGGAAAGCATGAATATGATGGAAGTGGTGAGTAAGAACACCCTACCAGGAGCTTCTAACGTACTGTGGACTCGTTTCCCGCTTGCGTTAAAGAACAGAGGGACTCTACAGGAGCGCGCAAAGGCCAGAATGGTCGTTAAAGGGCACACAGATCGTGATAGGTACAACGTAGTACACGATTCGAAAAACCCTTCACCGGGGTTCAATTAAAGTTATCGTTTCGATAGCAGCCATTAATGGTTGCACCATATAGTCACCGGATATCACGCAAGCATATTTGCAGTCCGACAGCTCTCTGTGGCACGATTTATTTCTATTGCTAACGCTAGAGCTCATACTGCCGAAAGACAGCTACTTGAAGCTCGTTAAGCCCCTTTACGGCCTCGCCGACAATGGTGATCACTGGGGATCCACCAACGACAAGCACAATCGCATGGAATTAGGTATGTGATAAACGTGTGGCGAACTCAGACTGTACTACCGCTATAAACGAGGAAGACTTATCTGCCATCCGGGAGCTGTACAGGAGACACGTGTCAGTGCGGTAATGAGCAGTTCGGAGAGAGAATAGCCTTAAGATGGGTCATTTTCGCAGCACGGAAAGGTACTTGGATAACATTCTCGGAGGCTGAGTATCGACCCATTCGTTGATGGCTAATTTCTGCATCAGAAGGAGTACGCGGCGAGAATAAGGTTGCTGGATGACAATGCCTCGTTCATGGGCTTGCGTTTAGCACTATCAGAGCTTGCTTGGCTGTGCAACACACGGCCTGAAATTGCTTGCCTAGTTGTGTAAATCGCAAAAGTAAAGGATGGGGAGTTGGGAAGCGAGAACATCGAAATGGTAAACCAACTCGTAAGGCAAGTGCAGAAGTCAATAAAATTGGGTATTTGCATTCCGCGTTTATACCTAGAGTCAGTAGGCACCACAGTGTATATAGAAGCGTCGTTAGCTAACAACCCGGACCTTTCCAGTCAAATTGGACGCATGAATGCTCTAACCGAAAAATATGGAAATGGGATCTTGCTTGAATTCAGCAGCAAGAAGTGTAGACGAATTACACATTCTTCATTGGCAGACGAGGTGATGGTGTTTGCAGCCGGTTTCGATACGGCATTCATCATTCAACACCATCTCGAGGACATCATAAAACGTTGGTACCCGATTTAAATAGTGACAGACGGCAAAGCACTGTTCGACATGGTAACACGCAACACTTAATCGGCGGAAAGGAGACTAATGATTGATATGGCCGCAATAAGGGAGTCTTCTCGAATGGATATAGATCGCCGGGATTGCGCAAATTCCAGGAGCAACAACCCGGCGGATGCAATGGCAAAGGTAGCGCAGAGTGCGAAACTTAGGGACCTGATGGTAAGGAAGACAACTGCAAGATCTGCAGAGTGGGTACCAAGGCGCTCAGATTGGTAATCAGGGGTTTTCTGAACATAATTGGCCACTTGGGTGCACTAAAGTTGCTTTCGGATCATTAGTTTGAGTAGCAGGCTCAAAAGGTTGATCAGCGCACGGGATTCGGTGAAGAAGCTTTCTTCGGAGTCTTTGAAGAAACTAAACTACTGCCCGATAGCGAACGTGGTAGCCAATTGCGGAAATGGACCCGCGACACGTTTCATCGAAGCTCGTTAGAGGTTCCACAAAGTCACGAGTTGTGTTCTTGTTTTTCGTGATGGACACTTTGGTAAGGTAACCATATCTTAGGCAGTGAGTTGGGACCATGTGCCGGAGATTCGTGTGAATCTTGTATGTCAATTTCGATTTCTGTTTCTTAAGAAAATGATTGAGGGAAGGGCTGGATTTATATCAACATGGGCTGCTCCAGGACATGCGAAAAAAGGAGATGTGTCGGTGAACGATCACATCTAGTATTAAATGCTTACAGTTTGTAGTCAAGTGCTGACAGATTAGCCAGCAGGTTAATGGTCGTTGTACAGGAGTCGACTGTAAATGGTACAAGAAAATGGTAAGCTATTGCATTAACGGCTGAATGACACAACACTCGAACAGTCAATAATTTAAATGAGACATGCTGTGAAATGGAGAAGAGCACGAGCGGACGCGATCTACGGTTCGTAAGCGTACTGCAACTTGTCGTTCACTTTCGATGGGGATTTCGCCCCTGTAAGTGCAAATGCGGCGCGCGCGAAGTTGGCGTCACATGAAAGGGCGCGCAGAATGGTGGTCGGTATATGTACCTTAGCTTATCGAATGCTGGAGTGAAGAAGGAGAGGAAAAAGGCCAGCTCCATCTTGTCATACTCATTAATCCACTGGGAGGCACTGTGTCGGAGTACGCACGCCAGTATTTCGATGTCAGTTATCTACTTGCTCCCTCACGCTCCATTGCCATAATCTGTCACCGTATCTCAAATTCGTTCTATAAGGACCTCGTGGCTAAGCTTCGTCGACGTTTTCAGGTCCAAACCGGTGCTTTAACGTTGCATTAGCTCTATTCTAGCATCACATCTCAATAAAACATACGCTCAGTTATGCTTTTTGCTATAAACTCAAGTGACTTCTCTAATAATGCTTATTTATTAAAAGAACATGAAATTGTATGCCAGCTTCAGAAAGAACATTTTAGGGCGTCATGATGTCATTTAAATAAGATTCAGTGTCAATATCATGTTTTTGACTCAATAGCTTCAGCAAAAGACTTACGTAATTTGCAAGAGCAGGAAATATCTTGTTTTTTCATGAATTTTATGAACTGCCGATGAGTCAGCACATTAATATCAGGTGTGAATGGATTAAGGGTACCAAGTCAATTTTAGTAGGGATAAAGGCCAATCGTTTAAGATATTTCGATACATTTTTCATGCTATTAGAATTTTTCAATAAATCAAATACTAACAATAGTAATGGTGCGAAGAACTGGGGTAGAAATATGATGGTTTTACTCAAACATATAGTCATTAAACACAGCTAATCTCTGAATTGCACGGCATTGAGAACATCACACAAGTCTAACCAGATTTTAAATTAAGTTAGATGATAAAAGGCGAAGGGTACCATAATAATTGTTGAGAAATGACTAAAGAGAAGAATAACAAACTCAATATGTTGAAAAACTTGTATACCAGCGATAATTTTTATCCCCAAGAATTTGTGATGTACCGCATCATTTTCACATAAGTTTATCACCGAAACAATGGAGCCAGTACCACCCATCTTCTGTTTTCTTGTCATAATACTCAAGTTTAAGATTGATTTTGGAAATAGGATTGTCAAATGTTACCTATTAATGGCAAGAAACTAAACCTTAACATTTTTTTACAGGATAAAATAACTTTATGAAAGCCTCTATTTATCTTACTGGATACTACTCTCACATATTAGTGGTAATTTTCATGCTTTTTATTCAATATTCAAGCGCAAGAATCTATGAGAAGAAAATATTCATAAAATTCTGAAGGAACGGATTTAACACAGGTAGTTACTTATGAGTGTTCCAATGGGTTCATGGAAATTCAAAATTTCATAATATGTGGCACATAAGATGGGAAATACATTCTGTATTGAGCTTCAAGTGGAGCGGTGTTAACAATCTGTTCCATTTCTACTCAGAAACAATAACCAGCTAAGCATAGTTCTCAATCAAGTCGGAAACCATACATATTTTGATGACCAAGGAATATTCCATATTTTGCACTGAATTGAATGATAGAAATACTCGAATAAATTTTACGGGTACATAGGATTAACATTTAATGGAAAATTATAATTTTTAAAAAATCAATTATCCGATTATTTAATTCTCGAATAAACTTGGAATTAGATATACACCACTTTTTTTCTAGTCATAACTATTATTTGGGTACCCAGATCCCATGTTCGTTGTTTTAGTCCTAAATATGATAAAGAGCATCACGAAGGTACCTTTCGTTTATCCGAAGATTTTCGTCTTCATCAGTATGTTCAAACATGTCTGAAGAATGTTCAAAATAGGGAGCATTTTCAATTTTATTGCAGTATTCATTGTACTATTCCGAATTTATAACCATTCGCTCACTTTTACATGAGCTCAAAAAATATTTAATGGTAGGAAAAAAAACAAAAAAATCATTAAATTTAAAATTTGGTTCCATTTTCAGTCTCCACTCCATTTTAAATTACCAAAGTACCCAAAATTAAGGATGCAATGTTGCTTATGGCCAAAATCCATGAAATAAATATTATTACACATCGAAAAATAGAAAAGGGTAAATTTATGTCGAAAAAGGGACTTTAACTTCCGATAGTGTTACTAGTGTGTATCATGATGATCACAGCGTACTCAAAAATTTTTTTTTGGGAGTCCTTGATATTGCTAACAACATTCTGAAGGCGCCATGGAGAGATTTTCATCTTATTTTTGATTAAAGAGGCAGCTTTCCAGAGACGGCTCCCATAGCTTCTCGGATGCAATGGCTACTGCTCAGGAACCATCGCTTTCATCTACCGTGTACGACCTTTTAATTTTTACATGGAAATAATTCCATGAGTTATATAAAAAGGCAAGGGTTTTTACATTTAATCGGATAGCATGGTGGTTAAGCGTTTCGCGGGCCGCACATGCAATATTGGAACTTATAATTAATTTAGTGCTGGAGTATGACCTATGCTGCCTTGAGAAGCCCCTAGAGAAGTATTTTAACCATTTATCATACTTGAAAGTCCAGACGAGGAGCTTATCACATAAATACCCGCGTGATTGACCAATAAGTACACGTTACTTCTGTAATCCAGGAATGGAAACGGTGAGTTGTGATTAGACAAATGGAATTTACCAATTGTTTACGTATCATTACTGACCACAATTATTCGTACATACGACTGACCGTGGATGGGGTTTCCGTTTAATATGAGGCTGCAGGAGTCCTATTGTATTCATTGAGTTTCATATAACGCTGAATATCTCAGGCTGAACGAGTTGCAACGACTGCGAACTTCGCCTATCACATATTGCCTATATCCAGAGTTGCTCTGCTGTATAATCATGTGGTCTATGAACTGTTGGGCGTTGAGCAGAGGCTATCTGCTTCAAGTGGTTCTGAAATATCACTTTTTAGCTACAAAGCGCAGGCGGACCATATGGAAAACTCAAGGAGGTATCCATATGGCTACTTGCATATTTTCGCTCCGTGTTCCCCATTCGATAATGACCAATCAATCGTAATCCTCTTCACTTTCCACTCTGCTAGGGATGTCTTATTACCGATACCCGTCGTTCGTTCCGCATCAATACATGCTCTATATTCACCTGGACTTTGACGTCGGAGTAAAAATCAACTCCACTTATATTTCAAATGCAAATGAAATCCCAGTTTCGGACCTCCACATTTCTCATTTACGTTCCTCTACACTGTTTTATACAGCTATTGTTGGCATTATCAATCCACAAATCCCTTATTTCATTTTCAGTATTTCCTTTATTCCCTTCCATCTATCCACCTCACCCCAACTTATCAGTTGCGAACCAGTCAACAACCCCTTTCCGACACTCCGCCTTCTCAAGTTACCATCAGAGCCAGTTTTCAGGGGCCTTCATGTCAGCTTCACTATACAAATGCAAACATATCATGGGTTCGTCGTTGCAAACTTTTCGGACTCAATAAATACGTCTTCTAATGCCACAATTTGTCTTCCACTGCCAACAAAATCGCCTGCTCCTGCGCACAAGTCATTTCTGTCACGTTTCTTTTTCGAAATCTCATACTTTGCGAGTCTTATAGCCTAAAGATTTTTCACGCCTGCCTACTTACTAAAAGCCTCGTTAGTGTCCATGCACTATCTCACTATACGCTCGTCTATTATCCGCAGTGGGCCCCGTTAGTCCGCTGTTTGGGAAGGGATGCGCCCAGCTAGCCCTTTACCTGCTCTTGTCTTAGATCTCATTCTAGGTTCTCCTCCTAGAATTAAACCCTGCAAAACTAAGATGCGATTAGGGGAACTCAGAGGGATGCCAGCTAGGAATAATCACCAACTAATCGTAGAGAGGCGTCTCCTAAGATACAAGCGAGCAATACTGTGGTATTTTATCTACAATCGTTGGAAATTCATTCAAAGATATATGAGGACCCTAGAGAGCTGCTAGTTGTATCATAGACTGGCGGTAGGAGCATAAATAGTGAAGTATGTTCATGAGTTTCAGTGCGATACATTGAGAAAAGTTAGTACTATGAAATGAGCAACAACTAAAACTTAGTCTTGACAGCGAGAGACTTGAAAAACTGCACAATATAGGTAAGCCTACTCGAAAATACCATTGCTAGAACATACACAGTCAGTAAAAATTTAGTTCCAACATACGGCTTACAATCTTTCTGAAAAATCTGAAAATAGCATAAACTATCCCTAGCTCCAGGATGCGCTGATTTGAGGTTTTGTGTACTTCTCCAAGATTCAGAAAAACTTTCATGGAATAAGTCGTAGAATATTTTGACCCGTCATCAATATCAAATTCCATCTAGTCTAGATTATAATATGTGATATATCCTCGTATTGTGCAGCATAATGAAAAACGGTATACATTATTGCGTTTAAATTTTCTTGTAAAGCCGACTCAGCCGCAAAATAATTTGCAATCTCGCTTGCAGAACTTCAAATAATCTCCCAGCCTCTTTCCTCTACCATTCTTGTTTTTTGCAAACTAATTCTTTTTTGTGGTTGTAATGTTATCCTTTCAAATCACGGCAGTAAGATAAAATTAGGTCAAAAAACCAAAAAAAACATGGAAACGAACGCTTCCTAAAAATATTCTAATTGAAGTGGAAATTTCCTCAAGGGATTTCTATTTCAGAGATTAGATTCTTCCAGAACTCATTTATCTTTTTCCCTCTTAGTATGTTGAACATTTACTGCCCTAAACACAAATAAATATCAGTGATTGCTTCTGGCGTCATATCAAGCCACCCTTTCTTTCTCTCATATTGGCAATTACATGCAGGAGAAAAATCTCTAGTGATATTTATAGAAATATATACTGCCCATTATTAAAAGGAAGCCTTTTACGCTGGATATTTAAAGCACTTATAATATTTTGTAGTCTATCGGGTCGCAAATATTCAGCGAATAAGTAATTTTTTATTGCTCGGAAAAAGTTTTGGAGTTCCAGAAAAGGTGTGCTCAGTCATAGTCCGAAGGATCCATTCAGAGAGTTTGCTTCCGACCCTTACGCCTGAGGAAGTAGTCCTTCTGTATTTTTCTGGAAATCTACCAGAGAAACTGTGCCAGTATAGTCATTCCATTTCCAATAATGTGGTTCTGCAGAAGGTAAAAGTTCAGTTTATTGATCTAAACAATTTGACGAAAGCAGTACTAGGCGTTTAAATGTAGATTATTTGTGGGTGAAGTTTTTTGATAAAGTACTGCTATTTCAGGAAGATAAATCCCTCATTCTGATTCCTTTTAATATTATAACAGCTGCTTATGTTACGAAACGTAATTTCTTTCAGTTTGTGCTTTATGAAGATATTATGAGATAAAACGTACTTTCGTCCTCCTATTCACCACGAATAGATTCATCCATTACCACTGTCATTGAATATCATACTATCAAAAGGGTCTAAACATCCCCAGTTTTCTATTTAACACTTCTTTTTGCTCTTGCGTAACTAGGGTAGGATAAAAATTTGAGTATCACAGAGCTTTCAAAACGCAACGGAATATTTTCCGTGCAAATTATTAAACAAAATACAATAGGCACTTCAAGTTTCTGATTTTTAAGACGCAAAGAGCGGCTGAGATGATCTTTGAAATGGAAGATGTGATTTTTCTTAAGTTTATTCTGCTAAAAACTCTTATTACAGCTCTTAGGGACGATAATTGCTATATTTTTCATATGAAGATGGACCGCATCTTGGTTTTTAATTCAATCTAAGAGCACTTTAAAAAAATGAAAGTTTAATGTTGTCTAAAAGTCGCTTGAAGCTCCTGGATACAGAGTGTATTGATCTTATGTAACTAAATATAGTTTTACCAAGATCACAAATTTTTGTATTCTCTTTTATAGAGTTTTCCAATAATAGAAAGCATTGTTTCAGTTTTTGGGAACAAGTAATGAACATTTATAGATAAAAAGGAATTGTGAACCATATGATACCACATTTGAAGTCCTCTTCTCAATTATTTGAAGAAATTTCGATGGGAAAAGCACTTTAAAAGGAGGATTCACACAGATGTAAAAGAAGATTCAATTACTCATCCTGTTGACCATCAGCCGAATATATTTACTTGAGTTTTATGTAGAGGAAAATGAATCTGTCTTGAACGTACTTGATAAGCGAGGATAATTTTCTGTTCGGTACACGTCTTTTTATATTATATCCATACTTACATTATTCGCGCTGAAGAAACTAATTTAATCAGAATTATAGGTACTTCTAATGTTATTTCGTTATATATGGAAAATAAAAGGTATGATCCGCTTAATTTGTTAACCAACGTCCCTTTTTGCTATTGAAGAGAGATTTTCTCAAAACTGGAAGCTAATAAAGGCAATTAGACTGTTTTACCGAAAATGAAAGGCCCTATGCACTCTTTTGGGGGGATTCAAATTATCTCCAGCACACAGTTTTGTAGGAATGAGTGTGCTCAAGCGTAGGGAAACAGGAATTGGATAGCTTATGTTCCACTTGCAGAATATTTTTTAATGTTGAAAATTTTCAATCTAGAAACGATAGTGGTTTATAGTCCCCATATATTTCTTTTTCAGCACTCAGCTTGACAAGATTACGAAGAACTCATTGCTACATGCATTTCAAAATACTTTAAAGCTTTTCCCAGCCATTTTTTTTGTTTCTATCACTATGAAACATTTTGGCGTTCTCTGCAGAATGAATGAAAATAGATCTTCTTCTATTTACTAGTCATTGTAAAACTTACATTAATCATCTGAAGATAAATAAACTCTGCCTGATTTCATATGCGATGAGAATGAGTCATGCAATAAATCTCAGCAGGGAGGCTCCCCCGGAATTAGGGGTGGCAGAGGATTCTACATAAATTTCCCTCATAGTATGGGAAATTGAATTGCTAAGGAGATTTTGATGACGTAAAAGAAAGCTTTTGCGGTACTCAGAGGTAGCATAATACAAGAAAATGTTTTTGTAATATCAAAGAAATTCGTAACTAATGACTTGTGCTTGAGGACCAGAAAGTCAAGCAAAATGTTTCTCTAGAATAATGGCTTGTAGAGATTCAACTAGAAGCGTTCCGTTATATAAAAATTACACTTGGAATGTTTAGTTCTACCAACATGAAACTTTATCAATACTTGTAATCAAGTGAATACGTTACACGGGACCAGATTAGAAAATTAAAGGGACTGTGAGAAACGAAAAAAAAGTGTATAAAAAGTCGAGATTAAAGATGGAAAGCGCGGGCTCTTGTATGCTTACGAAAAATATAAGAAATTGGTACATGTGCCCAGGTACGGTCCGGCTTGTAAAAGAAATTAATTTTTTAGAACGTTTGGTATTTTTTAATATAGCCTTTGCTCTGCGAAGGCGATGTTTCAGAGTTCTTCAAAACCCAAAATGTAATTAAATTTCAACTGATGACCCGTAAGCGATACGTCTGTTGATATATAAAAATCCTAAAGATCATAATGCTATCCTACATTCTTAATCTAAGTTTAATTGGATCTCTCTGCAAAAAAACGTTAAGAATCTTAAAAAATATAATGTAAGAGTGCTTGATATATAAAACTCTGCACTAAAAATAATCATATCATTTAACTAACTAAGTTTCACGCATCCTTATCTATCATTTTACATATATTTACGTGTCCTCATTAGTCTTTTTAATCTTCAAGCTTTAATTTTTTAATGAATATGATCGATTAATAGAGAAAAATCTTTACCCTTTTTGTTAACCTTATCTTGACCCTTTTTGTGTCGGATCCCGTATATAGATTCGCTTTTTCGTGTACGTCTAGGAAGTGATATGATAAATAAAATGAACAATTGCTGCAGTGTTTGCGAGAAATGTTCTCCGAAATACTCTAGAGAAAGAAGTAATCAAAAAGTTTTAATACCTCCAGCATTTCCATATCTTGATAAAACAATTTCACGGAAGATGATTTGAATATATCACCTTATCTAAATAAAAGATGTTTCGATTTCAGCTTATTAGTTTCTATTACAGCTGCCGCTAATAGTACAACTATAAGATGTTTTCAGTTTTTGGATAATTTTGTAAAACATATCGATGTGATTCAAGGAAAACTACGATTCGGAGATGTTGAAGTTTGACAGAAAACTACTCGTGGAAAATAAGGCGACTGATATTCAAATTTCATAAGAAAATAAATCATTTAAGACACAATTAAAATTTAAGTCTAGTTCATGAATAATAATTTTATCTTTCCCACGAAATAGAACGACTTTAAATCATATCCTTGTTTTTTTGATTTAAAGAGGTTATAAAGCTCTTGAGTAAATTCCGGAGTGCCTTTTTTTCCCTTCAAATTCCACAAAAAAACCTATCGTATGATACTTTTTCTCATTTCTAACTTTATAATCCGTTTCATAGCTGGTTATACCTTTAATCATGTGGCCCTTCTTCATGTATTCATCAAAAATAACATCTACTAAACTTACTTTTTCATGTTCTTTCATTCGCATAGAAGCAGATGTATAGAAACGCAGTAAGATAGTTCTAGAATTGCAAAATCCGTTTACGTATAAATTTCTTGCTAGCTCTGGGTTGGATCTGCATATGCTCTGGTGTCCTTCTTTACTTAAATGAGCCATGGAATAAAAAATAATCAGCACTGAAAATATGCAAAAATAACTATGTTTACTTCTTTTGAAATGTGCAGAGTGTTGCAATTAAAAGATTGGAAAATTTGTGGGAAGAAAAAGCTTATCACTTATGCAAACCAGAAAGCATTAACTCGATTTAACATGAGAATAGTAGAGTTTATTGCTATAAATATTAGTCTCAAGCAATATATGGGCAAGTCTCCAGCAGTAAATTTGGTAGTTTCAATCAAAATGTATGTCACAGGCAGAGAAAAAAAGTTTTTTTGAAGTCTTAGACCACTTATAATGGGAAAATTTGAAATTAAATATTTGAAACCCTGAATATTCCTGAAAAGTATAAATGAAACTTTTTTGGCATCCAAAAAGTTTCCTTCATCTAGACAGATGAATTCCTTCCCAATTTCTTATTTCTTATTAATAGTTCAAATTTCTTATTTTAATAAAATTATTGACTTCCCTTTATTTAATTTATCCAGAATCAGATTTAAATTATTGAAAAAAGTAAGAATTAATAGTACAAAAAATACAATAAATTGTATATTTCTCGCTTTGTTGTGTTAAATACTGAAACTTTGCTCTTTTGACCTCTTTATTGAAGGTGGAAATATTTTTTTTCAGAAAATCAATGTAAGAGTATTTTCCCCGAAGCTGGGAAAACCATTTTTAGCCAAAATTTCAAAACAAGGTCAATATAATTTGCTGACTTACATTATGTTATGGATGCAAATGGTTGTTTTATTTATTTTTAATTTTCTGAATGAAGATTAACTTATACTCAGCTATCCATTTCAATCTGGCAAAATGTACGCTTTGCATCATAAATGGATTTCTATTTTTCATTGCTTTTTATTAAAATAATTGAATTCTTTGTATAAGATTTGGTTTTCTGTCGTTACTGTTTGCAGGCGAGAAAACTGAATGAATCTGTTCTAGATCTTTGAAAAGGTACGAAAAATGATCTGAGGTCCAAAATCGGGTTTGACCTACATTTCTATACAAATGCATCTAAAATGGGAGAAATAGGGCAAAGAAAATTTTGCCCACTATTTTTCTTGAAAAGAAAGTCTCAGATTCTGTCTTTTATGGAATTTAAATTTCTTCATTTACATTTCAAATAATATGCATCCCATAATTCTATTGCACGAAAGTGCAATAGAACTAATCGCATATATATATATCGGAGTCGGAATAAAAAGGATCGATTTGGTTTTTAATGGTTGAAAAGTGCTTTCGGCTATCCCTCGGTGTATTCTAGACGTGTTCAGGATGAGGGATAATGTCACTCGTGTGCATAAATGGCTGACTCGAAGACTGTCAGCAGGCAAGATGCATTGGAAATAATTGAAGTCAAAGTATATATTTATGTCTCGCAAGGTGAAAATTTTTAAGTAACGAAAGAAATTTCCCTTTCTCCTGTCATAAATTTTACAATTTTTGAACTTAAAAACTGTAAAGAGATTGCATTTGTAGCTGATAAATGTTTTCTTTTTTCTCATGAGAAATGAAACATCGAAAAAGGCAATAATTGTTGGAAACCACACAGAGAATTTAAAATCATTTAGAGTATATACCCTAGTATTCCATTTGAACATGGAAATGATGCGATTATCATTATTAAAAATTAGTTTTGAAAGTCAGATAGCAATAAGAAACCTTCTCAGATCTAATTTACTTACCCGCAATATTAAATAATTTTTTACTTTAACTTTTAGAAGAGTGATAGATTACCTTTTATTAAGAATTATTGTAGATTACGCAAAAATGTAGAAATGGAGGGGATCCTGAAATAGCATTCTTAGTAATTATTTAGACATAGCTAACAGATCAAGAAGAACAGTTTAAATTCTTTTCTCTGTCCTGGCAACGAAACGTGATTAATTTTAAAGCTATAAAACAGGTTGTCATCGTTACAGCCTCCATGGTTTTAATCAGATATTTGAACTGTTTTAAGGGTATTCTCGAGTTCTAAAGGTTCTTCAAGTAATTTTTGCATGTAAAGATCACGAAACTAATGAAACGTATAGTAATCGAAGAATTACATATTTAATCCATTGTATATTCACAAGATCTCCTCGTTCATGAATCATGAAATATTTTCTTGTTAATAGGAAATAGATGAGGTCATGGTGAATTACCTTCGCAGTGCCCATGCTGCAAGTGGTGCGATTTTCCTACATAATTCTAGCTTATGGCAAGTACCTAAAATAATTAGTTTCCGTACTGAACTTCTCTTTTCTGTGTTCTAAATTTTGTCAAGCAGCTCCGAGTCAATTTTTTTAATATATTTTTATCTTTTAGCAGTAAGATGTTGCTCAAAATGGGAAATTTAGATCAAACGATTATTAAAACTTGTCGATAACAAACGTGTTTGATAATATCCCGCTGCTAGGCTATTAAAACTGAAAAGAGCATAGGATGTAAGACTTTTCGCGATGATTAGCTATCAAACGTCTTGAACTTTTGAGTTTCGCTAGTACAGAAATAATGAAATACCTTTTAAAGCAGTAACGGCCATTAATATTTAACGCCCTCTTTTCTTATTCATAGACAATTCTTCTATTATGCCTTAGATATGTGCAAACTCTTTTGAATGACAGTGGGTTTTTGTCATTTTATCTGCTTAACCATAACTAGATTTCCTTCACCGGTGCAGGACCAGTAGCAAATCATTAATTTAATAGTTCTTGAATTCTTCTTCGGATGATTTAAACGGATGATTTCTGCGGCAAGCTAAGTTTTCTCTTTTTTATGACAGCGAAAAATAAAGAAAGTGTTCCTCCAACGCATTTCTTTACAGGTACATATCTGATTCTTTTCGCTTAATTTGTAGCACACTCGACCAATAACGCAAAAGAAAAAGAATGGAATACATTGAAAAGTGCTGTAGGCCATGGTATGCGTTGAGAATTTCTCGTCACCGATTTTTTGGGGATGGAAGTCATCGTAGTATTTTCGAGTTTTTGGTCACATTATCATAGTCTCTACTGAATGAAATGTTTTATTTCTCATGTAATAAAGTTAAGTCTTATCATTCTCTTGAAAATGAACTTAAATTACATTTATCATAATGACATTTGTCAAGAATTTGAACCCATATTGAAGAAGCAACAAGCGTTTCTTGTAAATGTTCTTTCAACATAAGTTATTTAATTTTTAAGGTGTTTTGTTTACGCATCATTTTAAATTGCAGGCTGAAAAGGAGTTCTTAGGTTATCTTCCCTTCATAATCGGTTAATGTCGTCAAGCTACATATTCAAAACACTGTGAGCCAGTGTCTCCTGAAGAATAAAGGGGATTTACTATCTTTTCAGGATTTCGAATTATTTTCGATCTCTTTATGATTTAATAGCACTTAAATAATAATTAATAGCTCATGAATTGGCTATTATGAATAAGATTCAGGGAGAAGAAATAGATTTTAAAGTACCAAAATCATCAACTGTACTGTATTGCATGATTAGAGCTGAACATTTACGCATATGCTGCTTTTAAATTGATGCTCATTAATAATTAGTTTTTCTTGTGAATACTACCGTCATTCTGAATATATTAGTTCATTTGCTATGTAATTTTCAGTTTCAATTTTATTCAGACAAATGAGCATGAAAAAATTGCAGGTCTCTATCTTCATTAGTTTACGCGCTTTTCAAAACTTCAATTACACCTCTATCGTGGAAGAACGCAATGAAAGTGAAATTTCACTTTCATTGCGTTCTTCTTTATGGGCTTTGCAAATGCTGCGTAATGTTTTTGATTACGTTAACATAAATAGCATTACACCAAGCTTTAACTTTCAGAACAATAGTTCTTCAAAATTTGGACGTATTATGGCGTGAGAGGTGTACGTGCTTAATAGTCAAATTAAGAATCTCTATATCCGAAAATATATACGCAAGATGCATTTATATGCCTCTAAAATAGCTTAACCTTGCTTAATTTACTTTATTATTTCTCTGGGGATACTAGAGACCTCAACGACACGATAATATTTCATGAAATTCCCGGGGCTCGTTTTCCTTCCAAAGTCTAGCTTGCTATTTAATGAAACGGGATTTTTTTCTTATTAAAGGTATCATGGAGTGCTTTGTCCTTGCATGAAGTAAAACTAATGAAACATACGCGAGGCATAGAAAATCCGGTATTCGAATGAAGAGCTCAATAAACATAACGCTGACGATCAAAGAATTTGTGATAACTCTATGCTTTGTCACAAATACTAAGCTTTTCTGTTTGGCTGAGGAAGAACTAATATGATCTCTATATTTAGTTTTTAAAAAGTACAGATTTATCAATACCGTAAGAAAGAGGTAATCGATGCGGCAAAAATACACAAGGAGGCTGTTGTGAGTTAGTTCTTAGCACTTTACTCGGATAAATAGTTCCCTTTTCTGGTCGCCACGTCTGGGTATTATAAAGCGAGAATCCTAAATATGGCGGCACGGCGAGCTGTCATCCCAAATAAATAATGAACATCATTAGAAATGACCTATTTAGGTAAGTTATCGTCACTTTCAAACAAAAATAGAAAAAAAAGCTGAAGAGACTAGAAGTATCTTCATAATACTTATTGAATGAAATATAGTCACTAATTTACTTTTTCGAATTTATTCTTCCGCGTATTGCAAAAAAAGTCTCTTTTCACGCAAGCTAAACTGCACAGGCTATATATAGTTACCAAAATACCATTCAATTTAGTAGAGGGAAAAGCTCTAGTCAAGATATTAGAGGTAAGAATATTTTTGATACTACTTAATGTCTCCACTTGCGTAAACAAATTATCTCAATAGACATCTTATTATTGGACAGTAGAAGGTCTATTCAAACTATTTTGGGTGTTAAGAGGGGTATGCAATATGATCTACTAGCAGCAAGATCATATCTACTTGTAATTCCTTAAATTTTCTTCAATTTGTATTTAGATGTTGCTGAAAACATCTTGTATCTGATGATAGATGGTTACCACGTAGAGAAAATCAGCATTAAATGTTAAAGATTATATTATGCGAGGAAATGTAGCACGATAGCACGAAGAATGAGTATAGTCGTCATTTGATCCCCGTATAGAATAATTACTGGGTGTATCCTTAATTTGTAAACTTTATAAATTAAACTTATGATTTGTAGTCTCAATTCTGATGTTAATAATAAAAGAACGGGAGGGTCATGGATGAGATTCAACTTAATTGAATATGTTATTTATACCGGTAGAACATCAAGAGCTTAGCAAAGCATTTTTTATGTTCTTAATCGATATAATTTTCCTGAAAGCACTTCCAAATGCTATAAGTAAAAGTGACGGCATGGCTCATCTCAGAAGCAATCAAAGAGAGTGCTAAGTACCCCATTATCGAAATGAGTTAAGAGTTAGAAAAATTAGAGAACGTAAGTTTGTTTGTCTCTCTGCTCAAGAATCGTTGAGAGACGAAGAACAAAAACATTTGGCCAGGGGTATTCGTAACATATAGATAGCATTTTTCAATTTTCGTGTCCCATTTCCGTAGATGATCTCCAAATGAGCTGGTTACCAATTTACTTCGAGTTTTACGAAGATTTAGGAGTATCAAGTGCTGTAAAATAATACTAAAGTTGATTAGAGGAAATTAAAACTTTTAAAATTTTCAGAGTCGGAATTATTTGCGAGATGCATGGTTACTGGGAAGCTATAATTGATTCTTGCGATACGAAATGTGAAATAATTTCATGTACGTTTGTTTTCCGACTGTTGTACGTAGCTCTCTAGTCTGATTTCAACACGTGCAGAATTTCAAGCAGATTGTAAGCATGTCAAAAATTTGAAAACCTGAAGAAGGATGATTTTATTTACAAAATTGACAGTAATTCGTACACAATTAATTGATTTATGTCTAATTGAGATAATCGGAGTGCTGTGAATTAAATTAAATTGAATCTTTCACAGACGCCTCCACGAAATTTTCCGCCAAACCCACTGTAGATGTCACAACAGGTAACAGATATTGCCTCCATATTCCAACAAGACGTTGAAAACACCGCAAAGTGCACTGTAAACAAAATGATGTTTTTTACCCAACTACTGTAAAGCTTAAAGTACAGTACTGTACTTAATGCTTACTCTGGAATTATGCAGTAATGTAAATCATTCACTAATTGCTCATGTTCCCACTTCAGTGTATATCCAGAACAGCCTACTTAATATTCTATATCCTGTAACTTAATTTAACCCTTGTATCATGTAATATTACCGATTTATTCTGGTACTGGAAGGGGTTCTTTATTTTAATATTTTTGTTCTGATTCTTTCTCCTGTTTTCTTTTTCCTTTTGTTTTTTCAGTTCTTTTTGGTTCTTTTCCTTTTTTCCTATTTAACCCTGTCTGCATTTTACTGCCACCAATTGAACCTGCCGATCCGTCCCTCTGACTCAATCATTAGTAGCCGTGGTGGTCTTGCTGCGTCCTTAATGGTTCGGCAGGCTTCCGACCATCCCCTTCAAGTACCAGGAATGTTTTAACTTCAGCAGTAACTGAGTGTATGGCCCCCTAGAGCTTTGAGCTTAGCACCGCAAACCTAAAGACACGATAGACACCTGCAGTATGATTCTGTGCTGTGAATTTCGTATGTTAATATCGATATGTCCATCGACAGCAACAGCATTCGTTGTGTCCATGAACCAGCTACATTTGGAAAAGCACTGGAGCCATTCAACTTTCTATGTTCTACAGGTGTCATAAATATGGGTCCGAAGTTGAGATATTTAGATTTATATGCACATGTAGGACTAACTGGGTGGAGCTTAGGAATAACTGTACAGAAAATATCGGATATTGACTTCAGCATATCACATATATGGTTTCAATACTAACTTTGAGCCTATTTTAATTAAGTATAAACAGATGCAAATATCTATTCCAGTACAGCGAAAAAGTTGTCTCCATGTTAAAATAGACGGCATTTGTCGGCTCACGGAACACGAAGGAAACTTTTTGGGGTATTCATTACCCACTTTTGCCTAGTTATGGTGACTTATACCCTGTTTTATACAGAATATTGGGTTTGAATTCCTTTAAAAAAGCGTAAACAGACTTCTCTAGTCTCGATTTCTCTGGACTAGAATTATTCTAACGCAATGGAAGCTATCCATTAGCCTATTAAGTGCTCTGTTTATGTCAGCAAAAGGGGAGCTTGTGAGGAATAACCGGACCATTCGGCAGCTCGAGAAAACCTTGAACTTCTTTTATTCTTCGCTCGATAGAGAGAAAGCGAATTTTGCGTCTCTCAAGGGGCAAACGAATGTTGTCCAAACCGTGCTGAGGTTTTCCGCGAGGTCTTCTTCTGAAAACAACTTGTGAGGGATGAAAGGTATGATGAGGAAGCGGTTGGCGATAAGTAGCGACCTCAGGAAAGGAGGAGCAGAGTACGAATGGATTCATATTCTCCTGGGACTGTATTACGAAATGCCAAAGACTGAAACTGTCCCCGCCGAATCCGTTCCTCTGAACATCGATCCTACTTGGTACTCAAATAGGCTGCCACCAGGCCCGTCGGCAGAGAGAGTCATGTGGTCGCAAAGTTAGGCTGAAATCTAAGGACGAATCCATCTATTCAGAGGGCGACGAAGTGGAGATTGGGGTAGGCGCTGTCTTAATATCCTATGAGAAAAGGCGGGACAGTACCATTCAATTGTCTGTCGGAAGTGTTACCCGTTGCCCTATCGATTTTGCTTTTAGAGGGTGTTTCTTCTATTTCGACAAATGTGTGCTCAATTATGCCCTTTCGGAGCGCTGCATTGAAGTTTTGAACGCTCACAAAAATTTCGACGCCACGACGAAGGAAAGAATCGCAAATGTAGCAGGACAATTACAATCCTTCCTGGACATTTGATGAGGAGCTGTTGGGAGAATATTGGTAGCCGAAAGAAGGCTTTGAAAATAAATTACCATGTCGAGCTTGGGTACCCTTTAATTTGCTCGTCGAATTCAGTTAAGGGTAGCTGCAATGCCACATTGAAGAAGCGTGACGAGCAGTTCGACGAATAAGTTAGTCAGCTCATCAAGATGGATGGGAACAGGCAAGTTGTAACTTCATGGTGGAGGCGAACAGCTTTAGAGGAGGTTTGTGTGGAAGTAATGGATCCATTATCCCGTAGGGAACTGGATGAAATCGACACTTTATTTGGTAATGAACCTACACGATTCGCGGATGAGGCTTTCTACATCGAAAAGATCGGAAAGGCGGATGAGGTTAGTGTAATGATGGTTGCACGGCTTGATTTACGGCTGACGTCACTGATTGAAGACTTGAAGAGGGAGAAAACTGCACCATCAAAGGGTGGAATTGAGCCCACAGTGCTGAAGGAAATATTCAAACTCCTACCAATTGCAACCGCATCTCTTCTCAAGTATTGTGGATCCCTTCTTGCCAGAGAGCTTGAGAAAAGGAAAACTGATCTTGGAGAAGACTAATTCATTGAAGAACCTGTGGTGCCAAATCTAAATTCTTGAGAGAGTCCCTCGATAGTCACAGCCGTCGTTACACCTATGCCTTCCAGTGGTAGATGAATAGAAACATATATTTCACACTAACCCACACATGCTTCAACGAAATTGTATGGTGTTGGCTTTGCACAGTTGATGATTCCTACATTTGCCATTCTGAGTCCCTTGGAAAAGATGTGAAGCCATTTTACGCTGATTACTCGATCCCGATTCTTTGCGAGGACTCTGAAGATGGGTGATTGGTCACGTATAGTGATTTGAATGTGATTCTCTATGGTAGTTTTCTCAATGAAGCATTGCATTAAACTTTTTTTTTGTATACTCACTTGTTGCCCGAAATAAAACAAAAATCCCTCACGAAAACAGAAGCGAACTTGCCCCCTTTCACTTGTTGCGCTACATCTTCCTAGAAAATATCAAAATTTTAATTTAATGAAGCTGAGGGACTCAGCTTCTGCACAGAATTGCTTCAGCAGAGAATTGAAGAAAGGTTTTATGGGACTTGGTAGATACAGGAGAGGGTGACTACGGCGAGGCCGTGAAAGGAGGCGAAGGTTTGCGTGGAGTCAATAGATGTGGAGCGACCTTGTTCGGTAACGAAGGGCTTGCTGACTTTGAAATCCATTTGAAAAATACGGAGAAATAAGCCTCCTGCTATCCTCCTACCCTGAGAGTAGGAAGGTAGCATAGGTGAGTGAGTAGGATAAGTAACGAAAGAGTGAAGAGGAGATATAGAGACATGAGAGAAAATAGGGGAAAGAAGGATCGCAGAGGAGTGTATGAGGATTCCTTTGGTTTTTGGTGAGAGCTGGGGTGGGGAAAAATATCGTAAGGGAATTGGTACGGTTACTGGGCACTGAAGGAAGTTTTTATAGAGGAAGGGGATTTAGGTGAGATCCTTCGATTTTCTAAGATTACAAGACTCCTAAAATGGAATGTTAAAGGACTCTAGCCTATACAGTACTCAAAGTAAACCACCCCGATATTTTCCCTCTCCCTCGCTCTCATATAAGTGCCCTCATCATATGTAGCCATAAATTAAATCCGTCATCTTCATCAAAAACGTAAACGATACATTAGAAGGATACTCGACATCACAAAACGCCACCACAGCAAGTCAATTCGGCAAACTTCTTTAACAATAAGGGAATCCAACCTGGCTGACTCCCTCAATGTCTTTGACATTAACTGTGACATGGTGGGCATGATGGAGAGCAATTTCCCCAAGAATCTCTGTTTATCCTCTATCGCTTCCATTCTCCGCCGTTTACGCCTCCTTTCCTCCAACGCATCCTGCTCGGCCTTCCTCTTGGCACGATCCGCTTCGATGTTCCCAACGCCCTAGGTTACAGTGCGCTCAATCCAATTGTTGATGATCTCTGCTACTATTTATTTGGTGTTGGACATCGAGTTCCGCACCACATCGTATGCAATAGCACCAGTTATCGAAGATACAAATGACTTAATCTCCGCCCTCCGCTTCTCCCGCACCCACTCCATTTATGCCTCTCATTGGGCCAAATCTCCTTGAAAATGCTAACCCTAGCATAGATCGATGACTTGTTTCGAGATTTGTTGGGGAGAACATTACCCAATAACTCAAGTTGATTTTTTACATGGTTTTAACTTATTTTTAAAATCATTCGACTACCTTCTGCCGCGGTGGACATATCCTGCTCGCTATAAAGGTTTATATACCATGACACCATATCATATAGTTTTAATTTGATTTACATATAAATTTAATTTATCTTTCATCTCCTACATTGTGCCAAGTCGGATGTACTCGCAGAAGCCTCTTCCTCGGGTAGAACTGTACTACAAACAGAGGTTTATGGGTATTTCTACTTTTATGGACTTTCCAGCGTTGGTGGAGTTGCGAGTCGAGGCAGCAGGGGGTTGAGGGGGAGGGCAGTGGGGTTCTGGAGGGAACTTTTGAGGCTTTGAGGAGTATTGCATAGTTTTTGAGCAGAAAAGGGTTATTGAGGGAGGTTTTGAACCACCGATGGCTTTGCGGATGTATTGGTGACGGTTTACCTAAAGGAACACGTCCCAAGGCACAGACTAAAATTGGCAAAAACAGTCTGGATGAAATAAATTTTGCCAACAGGGCAGACATAAGCCTTATATCTTGAACATTCTCAGCATCTTTTCACGCCTCGATCGAGGCTCGATCATGCGGAGAATAGAACATAGGATAGATAGTTACCGATCGGGGCAGACCTTTAGCACCTTACTCCAAACCATCCCATCCACGGGTTTGGGTGGAGTTCAACTCAAGTTGGGAGTCCCTTCCCCAACTTCAAAACTCTAAAAAAACATGGGCAACCTAACTCAACGAACACTGCACTCCTCCATGCACAAAACCCTCCCCCACTCCTGATTTCTATGCATGGAACCCCTCCTCGCCGAACCCCATCAGCCTGGGACGATATGTAGTACATATCGTTCCAGGCCGAGGTAGTACACCTAAATATGCGACAAGATTATCAAGGAGCATTCTGGCACAATATCTATGCTCTGCTTGGATTTTTAACCATTCTGAGTTCCCAAATAGATACAATCTTGACTTTTGCAGTTCTTCCCTACCAGGTGGCACAATGCAGGAGAGCTTCGCGAAAAAGACTTACATGTTCTCATGAACTGGTTAAAACACATAATTTTATCACTTGTCGCACCATAGGGGGCGAATAAAGTATAAAGTCACTCGTTCTTCATCTTTCTTTTACTTTTCTTTACCTTTTGTTACGCTTTCCTCAAGTTCACCTTCCTCAATACGAAATTCAATTCCGTTACTCGAGTAAAACCTGTTTACATAGAAGAGATCTGAATGTCATTCACTAGGAACTCCAAGGGTTTCCTTCTGATTCTGCGAGCTTTGAGCATGTCCACGAATACTAAGAATCATTATAGCCCGGCGAAAAACGTGTACGAGCCCGCGAAAACTACCCATAAGACAAAACCCGTAGGACCACGTGCTCGCTATTTTGCCATCTCCCCTACCATATCGAAATCATTGTAGTCGAATGAAGTCCAAAAGTCGTTCTACAGCGTCTATAAGAAAATAATTTTCGCGCGGGGGGGGGCTGGCACTGTATTAAGGTATGTACGAACTCGTCTACTATTTATCTCGAAGAGAATCATCGTGCAGGTACGCGGGCACTGTTATAACATCTTTGTTTGTTCGTTGCGAGGTTGTACATGATGATGATCGGGTGGCGAGGTGCTAAGGTGTAAATTTGTGTGCGTTCCCGTGTGTTTGGTGTTGGTAACATGGCACAAAGAAATCAGCCGTGGTGCTGGTATAATGGTTGTCGGAAAACTGCGGTATGCGCTATTGATTTTTTGCGGTTGCTCTTAATTCATCGTAACAAGAAAAGATCATAACTGTCCCTTTTGTGGTGTCGGGTATATGAGTTTTCTCCGATATCGGGCGACCAAGTCGAGTGCGTTCGGCAGTTGAAGATCGAATGCAAGTGAAACTTTTCGTATTGTGAATAGAACAAGGTACGCTTTTTTCACGCGATCAGGCAGGTGTAATTTCAGTTTAGAATTATTGTAGTTCTGCCATAACTACAATATAATATGAAAATGATAAATGAAAAAATACCCCTAAAGGATTGTAGGGGCCATCAATGGGAACCTTGCGAACCCAAGAGGACATCCAGTATCCGTCCAGGAAATAAAACAGTCCAGGAAAGTATTGATTCCTGGAACTTAAAGACCCAGGTTCTATGGAAATCAGGAAACTCACTTGGATCGAATCCAGGGATACCTGGGAAGGTTCCCAGGTACTCAGTCCAGGCTGTTCAAAACCCCGGGTTTGCCCTCGGGGAAAACCTGGAGCTTATTCCAATTATCCTTGGGTGGTTCCAAGGATTCTGTTCCCGGTTCACGTAAACCTGGGCAAAACCTGGGCAAAAATGGAGCATGGATGTGATCCTTTTGGTCCAGGTAGTGTATTGGTATCCCAAACCTGGCCCAGGCTCTTTCATTCTTGCGCAGAAACCTTGGGATCTCTACCGGTATCCTGAGGTGATTCCCAGGATTCTGTTCGAGGTTCACGTAAACCTGGACAAAACCTGGGCAAAACTGGAGCATGGATGTGTTCTTTATGGCCCAGGGAATTTATTCGTATCCCAAACCTGGCCCAGGATCTTGCAATTCTGGGCAGGAATCTGGGACTCCCTCCAGGTTTCCTAATGTGCCCAGGAATTTTCTTCTTCCAAGATCATAAATACTGGAGTATTCCTGTATTTTCGCTTCTTTTTTCAGGATTTAATTCCCTGGAACTTTGTCATTTTTCTCAGGAATCCTGGAAGAATTGTCCAAGATTCCTAGTGATAAACCTTGGCCAGGTTCGCCCCAGTATTCTAAGTCCGGGATTTGCCCCAGCCATGCCAGGATTCTTCGGCATCTGGAACCTGGGACAAATCCAAGGAATATTGGGTCGTTTCAGGGTTTATAACATTTTCCTAAGTCGTTTGCAGAGGCAGACGTTGCCGCATGCCCGCCTTCAGATGTTAATATGTTCATCCAAATCGAATATCTGAGCTGGGAGCCAGGCAAGAATGATAACTCACAGAGCTACATCTGCTCATGGCTGGAATCAGTTATTACCAAAGTAGTACGGGAGCAAGATTTACGGGAGATTTTCCAAGAGCTGCTCCCACCGGAGACAATTTTTTCTCTAAGCGTGCTGAATGAAAGGAACTCTCTAAGAGTGTACAAGGAAGTTCGTGACGCTATTCACGTTAAAAGTGGTGGAATTCTTAAACGCCGCGGTCTGGCTATTAAGAAATCTCTTTTTTTCTTCTACTTGGATCCGCAGGTTCAAAAAGACACCCATGATTTGCGCCGCAAGATGCTAGAGGCTGCTTTGCCACCTATTTCGGCTTTACGTGACAGTACTTCTCGTCGCAGTCAAGACTCGGATGCTGCCCCAAACAAATCTACACTTCCTGCATCCGCAGACGTTGATACAATCCAGCCTTCCGCATCCAGATGGGAAATGCAAGACGAGACAACGTCGGAGAAACGTGCTTTGATCCGTGTTTGCCATTTCGGTATATCCACGTTAGATCAAAATAAAATCTGAAACCCTCGAGAAGCCCCATTTATGCCTCATCAGCAAGGAGTTTACAACAAGTCGCATGTCGTACCGGGCAGTAGCGAAGCTCACGGTGAAAACCTCCAGTCAGCTGCAGAAATTAATCATCTTCCTCACATAGCAGGACCGCAAGGAGTCTCAACGCACGCTGTGAATGTTCTGAGCAAGCTATCAACCCGCTTCAAGGACAGCTACGACAATTTCGTGGGAGATGACAGGGAGATTCGGGAGGACGTTTAAGCCTCGTATATAAACTGTGCCTCCCAATGGGGCGTGCCCGGGCATGTTGCATTGCGCAACATAAAGAAAATTTTGCATTGCGCAACATAGAGAATATACTCGCAGGAGATGTTAGGAACTACTATAGCTAAAGGTTCAGGCTGAAGCTAACGTCTTTCGGTGTTGTTATGATGTCAACAAGCCCATACTAGACACTTCTCACGGGCAAGAAGCCCATGAAGCTACGCTAGAGCACTTGGATGCACTGTCAATGTACGATTTTGTCCAGAAATCTGGCTCACTTGTCTACGACCTGAAGTCGATATGAGACGAAATAAGCAAACATGTTATCCTTTTACCTAAGTGGAGACGGACAGAAAAGAACCAGAATCGTTGGTTTTAGCTCCCTAAATGCTTCTACAAGTGGGCTCGTCCTACTACTGTACGTACGATCGAATTGGATTTTGCTCAAATGTGAGCTACGTTGAAAGCCCACCCTGTAGAGGAACAGAAGTCTCGAATGCGAAGGAGGGACTGCGTACTGTTCAAAAATAAGGTCTTCGACAAGACACTCGGCAAGATTGTATGGTTTGAGGACGTGTATGGGTGCCCTACTGAAAATCCCAAGCACAAAATGTTCAATAGGCAACGCGAGCAGAGAAGTCCGAATCCGCTGCTATGGATGTGGAAAGAGGGGCTACAAGCGGTCCAGCTGCCCCGATTTCAAGTCAAATCGTAAATACTATCGAAAAGATATCTGCAAAGCGCTCAACATGTAAACGCGGCATTAACACTGGTAGAGGCTGCTGACGGGATGACTGAGCTACAAGC
Organism: Kappaphycus alvarezii; assembly: GCA_002205965.3. Taxonomy (NCBI): domain Eukaryota; phylum Rhodophyta; class Florideophyceae; order Gigartinales; family Solieriaceae; genus Kappaphycus; species Kappaphycus alvarezii. The sequence goes on along the minus strand of NADL03000035.1, from coordinate 376,281 downwards.
TAATTATGGAGAGGATCTGGAGGAGCTGCTTTGCTCATAACAAGAGAGTGAGGACTCTGGCGAGGAATATGAGGACAAAAAGGAGATTGGGTTCGCACTCCCGGATAAGTCTGGAGGTTCAAGCAATGACAGTACGGACGATAAAGGAGACGGTAATTTTGCTGCAGAGTTTGATATTTGTCTCCAGGGGTACTTGGATATGCCCAATGAAATTGCAAAATGTCATGTGATCGGGGAAGCTGTGCCCGTAATTCAGACCCACTTGACAAATACTGGGAGGGGGACTAAAGAGTTCCATGGAGCTTGCCTGGACACCTTAGCATTAGAATCAGTGTGTGGACTAGGAAAGGATAAGGCTTATACAGCTTCCGCGTTTTCAAGTTTAAGAAAAATGAGTCTCAGCGTATTAGTTTGGCGATTCAAAGGTTAATAGTATTGGGACGATCTTTGTTCGCCTGCCGAAGCCCGACACTCATACATTAAAATCAGGGTCGACAATGTCAAACCGAACATACCCTTAGTCAAAGGATTAGACGCGCTCAATAAATTTGGAATGTACATGAACAATATAATAAAAATTGTTAATACACGACAAGGCGTGCTTGAGTATATCGTTGGACCGCAAAATGGGAAAACTCTACTGCACTTAGGATAAGAAAATACTTTTTAAACTTGGCAAACTAAATAAAATGCATTTGAGCTTCTATCATCCTTCAACTGACAAACTGTTTAACTTAATTATGCGTGCTGGGCCACAGGACGCTACGAAGAAGACCAAGCAAATTTTGGTGGAAATCAAGAGATAGTTTAAAACCTGTCAGTATCGTCCGCCGATACCGCTTCGATTCTCAGCAACTATTCCCGGCGTCATTACTTTTAACTGTATAGCGATAGTGGGCCTGATGTGGATTCTAGGTACGCCGATAATTCACGTAGTAGTAGGAAACACGCACTACTCCGCTGCTCGTTTCTTGTCGGGTGAACTTACCGACAAGGTGTGGGAGACGTTTATGCTGTGCTGGGTATCGAAATACATGGGTTTCCCGAACACACTCAAGGCTGACTATGGATCAGTGTTCGCGCCTAAGAACTGGAACAATTATTTGTCTTGCTTCGAGTCAAGTTGGGAGTCGCCGTAGAAATGTCACCAATGGAGAGCTCAAACTCTATGAGTGTCGGAGAGCGCTATCATGACCCACTCAGGGTCATATTCCTCAAGATCATGGGAGACCACCCGGGCTATAGCAAGGAACTAGTCCTGTCTTTGACAGCAAGGCCATGAATGACACATGCAGACATGAAGGACTAGTTCCTAGGTACTGGTTTCTTGTTAGATCCTTTTGTACCACCAGTATCTGTAATATTATCGGATCAGGAAGGCGGCATAAATATGTTCCAGGCTGCGAGGCAAAAGATGGAGTCAGTTGTTGCGAGGCTTCGATTGCGCGCAGTGCTGAAAGAGAGAGCAACTAACGCCGCACATTCTATAATCATCGAGGAGGACCCTATGCTGGTCTGGTGTAAGGGAAAAAGCACCCGCGGCGGACGGGTCAGTAGGAAGTACGAAAGGTCAAGTGAATGGTAATAACTATCGCGAGCGATAAGGGGAGGCCGCAAGAGTTCAATGCAGCTAGCTTAAAGCTGTATATATCCGACGATGCGGATTTGCATGAGGAGACGTAAAAGGATCGCAGATGATGGGGTCCGCACAAAGAATGGGAAAGAAGCGAAAGCAAAGAAGAGTACAATGAACCGTCGGTCGATCCCGATTACTATTTTGACCTTTCAGATGAGGATAACCACTGTGAATAAGACCCAGGGGCAGAGCAATACATATATTTGACAGAGGTTCTGCCGATAGAAAACGATCGCTGAAAGGAAGCCAGGCCTGGCGAGGCACGTAGCAAGGAGGTAGCAGGTCTGGAAAGCATGGATATGATGAGATTGGTGAGTAAGAACAGCCTTCCAGGAGATGCTAACGTACTGAGGACTCGTTTCAGGCTCTCATCAAAGAACACAGGGACTCCACACGAGCGCAATAATGCCGGAATAATCGTTCAAGGGCGCACCCATCGTGAGAAGTACAACGTAGTGCAGGATTTGACGAACCTTCACCGGCGTTCAATTAAAGTTATCGTTTCGATAGCTGCCATTAATGGTTTCACCATCTAGTCACGCGAAATCACGCAAGCATATTCGCAGTCCGATAGCTCTCTGCTGCGCGATTTATTTCTATTGCCACCGCCTGAGCTTAAAATACTGAAAGACAGATATTTGAAGCTCTTTAAGCCCCTTTATGACCTCGCAGACAATACTGATTACTGGTGCTTCACCAAAGACAAGCACCATCGCATGTAATTAGGTATGCGATAAACTTGTGGCGAACTCAGTCTGTACTACCGCCATAAAAGAGGAAGACTAATCGGACTTTCGGGAGTCCTAGTGGATCACACATTGCATTACGGTAATAAGCAATTCTTGAGAGAGAATAGCCTTACGATGAGTCGTTTTTGAAGCACTGACAGGCAGTTGGATAATATTGTCGGAGGGTGAGTATCGACCAGCTCGATGATGGCTACTTTCTGCATCAGAAGGTACGCGGCGAAGATAAGGTTGCTGGAAGAATGCCACGTTCTTGCTACGTTCAGGGGCTCCCGTTCAGCACGCACAAGGATTTCTCGGCTGTGCAACACAAGCACTGACATTGCGTGCGCAGTTGCGAAAATCGCGCAAGTAAAGGATTGAGAGTTTGGAAGCGAGAACATCACGATGGTAAACCAAGTCATAAGGCAAGTGCAGAAGTCAGCAAAATTGGTTATTTGCTTTCCGCGTTTAAATCTGGAGTTAGTAGGCAGCACAGTGTATACAGACGCTTCGTTGGATAACAACTTGGACATTTCTAGCCAAATTGGATACGTAATTGATCTAAATGACAAATATTGAAACGTGAACTTGCGTAAACTCAGCAGCAAGAAGTGTAGGCGAGTCACACATTCTTCATTGGCAGGAGAGGTGATGGTGTTTTCAGCCCTTTTTGATGCGCCATTTATTATTCAGCATGATCTCGAAGACATCATAAAGCGTCGGTACCTGATTTGAATGGTGACAGACGGCAAAGCATTGTTAGATATGGTATCAAGAAACAATCATTCGGCGGAAAGGAGAGTTATGATTGATATGACCGCAATAAGATAGAGTCTTATCGAAAGAAAAATATCGCCGGGATTGCGCAAATTCCAGGGAGCAACAACCTGGCGGATGCAATGGCAAAGGTAGCGCAGAGTGCGAAACTTCGGGACCTGATGATAGGGAAGACAACTGTAAGATCTGAAAAGTGGGTTTAAAGGAACTCAGGTTGGTAATCGGGGTTTTCAGAACGTAAGTGGCCGCTTGCGTGCATAAACTTGCTTTCGGATCAGAAGATTGGGTAGCAGGCTCAAGAGATCGATCAGCGCAATGATTAGATGACGAAGCTTTCCTGAAATCGTTAAAGAGATCTGCACTACTGCGCGATAGCGGAGGTGGTTGCCAATTGTGGAAATGGACCCCGCGACGCGGTTCATCGAAGCCCGTTAGGGGTTCCCCAAAGTCGCGAGTTGTGTTTTGGTTTTTCGTGATGGACACTTCGGTAAAGTCAAGATATCTTTGGCGGTGAGTTTTGGCCATGTGCCGGAGATTCGCGTGAATCTTATATGTCAATTTCGACTGCTGTTTCTTGAAAATGATTGATGGAACGGCTGGATTTGGATCAACGTGGGTTGCTCTGGGGCATGCGAAAAAAGGAGATTTGCCAGTGAACGCACCATATCTGGTATTACTATGTTTACAGTATTTAGCAGAGTGCCGACAGGTTCGTCAGCAGGATCATGGCCGTTGTAGAGTAGACAACTGTAAATGGTACACGAAAATGGTAAGTTAGTGCATTTATGGCTGAATGGCATGACATTAGAGCAGTCGATAATGTTAATGAGACATGCTGTGGAATGGAGAAGAGCACGAGCGGGCGTGAACTACGGTTCGTAAGCGTACTGCCAGTTCTCTTTCACTCTCGATGTGGATTTCGCCCCTGTCAGTGCAAATTCGGGCGCGGGAAGTTGGCGTCACATGAAAGGGCGCGCAGAATGGTGGCCGATATATATATCTTGGCTTATCGCATGCCGTGGTCAAGGAGGAGAGGAAAAAAGGCAGCTCGATCTTAGCATACTCAGTAATCCACTGGGATGCACTGTGGTGGGGAGAACACACGCTAGTCTTTTGGAGTCAGTTATATATTGCTCCCTCACGCTCTATTGCCATAATCTGTCGCCCTATCTTTTAGTTCTACAGGGCCCTCATGGATACGTTTTCTCGACGTGCTGAGGTCCAACTAGGTGATATAACTTTGTCCTAGCTCTAGTCCAAAATCAGATCTATATATAAACATAGGCTCAATTATGCTTTTTGTTACCAACTCATGTAGCTTCTCTAAAATTGTTATTTACTGAAAGAAGATGAAATTGTATATCAGCTTCGGGATGAACATTTTAGGGTGTTATGGTGTCATTTAGATCAGATTCAGTGTCAATATCATGTTTTTTGACTCAAAAGCTTCAGCGATAGACTTACGTGATTTTTAAGAGCAGGAAATATCTTTTTTCGATGATGATTTATAAGCTGCAGACCAATGAGCTCATGCATGGTAGATATGATTAGATTGCAGGTATCAAGTGAATTTTAGTAGGGATAAAAGCCAAGAGTAGAAGATATTTCGATACATTTTTCATGCTCTTAGAATTATTCAATAAATCAAATACTAAATACTAATGGTGCGAAGAACTGGGGTATAAATATGATTTTTTACTCAGAGATTTAGTCCACGTAGCAAAGATAATCTCTGAATGGATGGCACTGAGGAAAGCACAAAAGTATAACGAATTTAAATTATGTAAGACGATGATAAGCGAATAATAGCATAATAATTGTTGACAGATGACTAAAAAGAAGACTACGAAACTCAATATGCTGAAAAACTTGTATACCATCTATATTTTTTATCCTAAGAATTTTTGATGTACCACATATTTTTCACAAAAATGGAGCCAGTACCCACCACTCTTCTGTTTTTTTATTATAAATTTAAGTTTTGGATTTATTTTGGCATTGGGATTGTCAAATATTACTAATTGTGGCAAGAAGATAAACCTTAACATTTTTTATTTTACAAAATAACTCTATCAAGGCCGCAATTTATTTCACTGGATAATAGTTTCACGTTATTTAGTGGAAATGCCCATGATTTTTATTCAATATTCCAGTAAAGATTCTATGGGAAGAAAATATTCATAAAAATTGTGAAGAAACGTATTTTAAACAGATAGTTACTTATGAGAGTTCCAACGGGTCCGTGGAAAATCAAAAGTTCTTAATCTGTAACACAGAAGTTGAAAAATAGATTTTGTGTTGAGCTAGAAATGAAGCGGTGTTAAAAGTCTGTTCAATTTCTGCTCAGAAACAATACCAAGCGAAACATAGTTCTCAATCAAATCGGAAACCACACATAATTTGATGACCAAGAACAATTACATATATTGCATTAAATTGAATCATAGAAATACTCAAAATGAAATTTATGAGTGCATAGGATTAACATTTAATGGAAAATCATAATTTTTTTCAAAATCAAATATCCGATTATTTAATTCTCGAATAAACACGGAATTAGATATAAACTACTTTTTTTCTCTATTCTAACTCCTATTTGGGGTAACCAGATTCATTATTTTAGTCCGAAATATCATAAAAAGCATCACGAGGGTACCTTTCGTTTCTCCGAAGATTTTCTTTGTCATCGGTATATTCAAACATGTCTGAATAATGTTCAAAATAGGTAACCTTTTCAATTTTATTGTATTCTTCATTGTACTATTCCAAATTTATAACCATCGCTCACTTCTACATGAGCTCAGAATACCTTTACTGGTAGGAAATAAAATAGAAACTGTTAAATTATTTTTTTTTACCATTTTAAGTCTCCACTTCCATTTCAAATTACCAAAGCACCCAAAATTGAGGATGTAACTCTTCTCGTGGTCAAACTCCGCGAATAAGAATTATTTTACGTCGAAAAAATAGAGTCTAAGTTTCTGTTGAAAACGGGACTATAACTTCCGATAATGTTACTAGTGTGTATCACGATGATCAAAGAGTACTCAATAGTCTTTTGGGAGTCTTAGATATTGCTAACAATATTTTGAAGGCGACGTGGAGAGATTTTCATCCTGTTTCGACTAAGAAGACAACTTTCCAGAGAGGGCTCCCACAGCTTTTCGGATACAATAGCTACAGTTCAGGAATCTTCGCTCCCATCTATCTTGTACGACCTTTTAAATGAGACATGTAAATTGTTCCATGAGGCACATGAAAACGGAATTGTTTGGTCATTTAATCGGATAGCATTGTGATTAAGTGTTTCCCAAGGCATATGTAATATTGGAACTATGTAATTAATTTCGTGCTGTATTATGACCTATTTTGCCTTGAAAAGCCCCTTGCGAAAGTATTTCAACCATTTTATCATACTTGGAAGTCCATCCGGGGAACTTATCACATATATTCCCCAGTGATTGACAGTAACTACATGTCACTACTGTAATCCGTGAATGGAAACGGCGAGTTTTGATTGGACAAATGGAATTCAAGTGTTTATGTATCATTACTGACCACATTTATTCGTATATACGAGTGACTGTAGATGGATTTTCGGTTAAAAGGGTGGTTGCAGGGTTCCAAGTGTAGTCATTGAGTTTAAAATAGTACTGAATATCGCAGGCTGAACGCGTTGCAACGATTGAGACCTTTGCCTATCGGTAATATATCCATACTTGCTCTGCTGTATAATCATGTGGTCTATTCACTGTTGGGCGTTGAACAGAGTCTATCTTCTTGAAGTATCTCTGTAATATCCCTTTTTTAGTTACAAAGGCACAGGCGGGCCCATGGGGCAAATTCAAGGAGGTATCCATACGGCTACCTGTATATTTTCGCTCCGTGTTACTCATCCGAACTAACCAATAATCACCCTCTTCGCTTTCCTACCTGCTAGTGATTTCTTATTACCGATACAGGCCGTTCGTTCCGCATCATGAAATTCTCTTTATCACTTGGTTCTTTGTGTCGGAGTGGAGATCAACTCCACTTATATTTCAAATACAAATGAAATCCCAATTTCTAACCTCAACATTTCTCATTTCCATTCCTCTACTTTTTTTGTACAGCTATTACTGACATCATCAATCCGTAAATCCCCTAACTAACTTTCAATATCTCTTTTATTCCCTTCCATTTATCCAGCTCACCCCCACTTATCAGTTGCGAGCCAGTCAACAACCGCTTTCCGACACTCCTCCTTCTCAAGTTACCATCAGAGCCAGTACTCAGGGGCCTTCATTTCAGCTTATACAGCGATTCGTCGCTACAACCTTTTCGTACTCAACAATTACGTCCTCCAATGCCACCCTTCGTCTTCAACTGCCAAGTAAATCGCCTGCTCCTGCGCTCAAGTCGTTTTTTCCCGTTTCGTTTTCGAAAACTCAGACTTTACGAGCCATATAGCCTAAAAATGTTTCCCGCCTGTCTACTTACTAAAGCCCTCTTCAGTTTACATGCACTATCTAACTATAAATTCATCCTATATCCGTAGTGGGCCCAGTTAGCCAGCTGTTTTGGAAGGGATGGGCGCATTTAGTCCCTTACCTACTCTAGTCTTATATTTCATTCTGGGCTTTCCCTCCAGTATTAAACCCCGCAAGACTAAGATGCTAGAAAGGTGCACTAGGAGGAATGCCAGGTATTGAGAATCACCAACTAATCCTAGGAAGGCGTCTCCTTAGATCAAAGCGAGCAAGATTGTGGTACTTTTTCATACAATTATTGCAAATGCAGTCAAAGATATCTGAGGACCCTACCGAGCTGCTTAGTGTGTCATAGACCGAAAGTAGAGGCACAAATAGCAAAGTCTGGTCATATTTTCATTGCGATACATCGAGAAAAGTTATGATTACGCAATGAGCAGCAATTAAAACTTCGTTTTGACTGGGAGAGACTTGAAAAGGTCACAAAATGGACATAAAACTACTCGAAATTACCATTTCTAGAACACACATGATCTATAAAAGTTTTGTTCCAACATACGGCTTAAAATCGTGCTGAAAAATCTGAAATTCGCGTAAAGCATCCTTAGCTCCAGGATGCGCTGATTTTGAGGTCTTTGTGAACTTCCTCAAGATTCAAAAAAAATTGAGATGTAATTAGTCTTCGGGATATTTCTATTCTGCCATTAATATCAAATTCTATCTAGTCTAGACATTAACATGTGGTATATGCTCGTATTTTGCAGCGTAATGACAAATGTTTTATATCAGTGCGTGTAATTTTTCGTCTAGAGCCTACAAAGCCGCTGAATAATTTGCAGTTTCGCTTGGAGAACTTCAAATAATCTCCGAGTCTCTTTCCTCGGTTATTCTTGTTCTTCGCAAATTAATTCTTTTTACGGTGTAATACTATCCTTTCAAATCACGAAAGTGAGGTAAAATTACGTCAAGAAACCAAAAAAACATGGAATCGAATGTTTCCTAGCTTCCACCCAATGGAAGTGGACATTTCTTTAAGCGAAGTCTACTTCAAAGATTAGATGCTTTCAGAACTCATTTATCATTATTTCTCTTAGGATGTTGAAAACTAACTGCCTTTTACATAAGTAGTTGCCAGTGATTTCTTCTGGTGTGATATCAAGCCACCCTGTCTTTCTCTAGGATTGGCAATTATATGTAGGAGAAAAATCTCTAGCGCTATTTACAGCATTGTGTACTGCCCATTATTCCCGGGAAGCCTTTTAAAAGGATATTTGAAGTACTTATAATATGTTATAGTCTATCGGTGTGGCAAATATTCAGCGAATAAGTAATTGTTAATTGCTCGGAAAAATGCTGGAGTTTCAGAAAAGGTGTGCTCACTCATGGTCCGAAGGATCCTTGCAGAGAGTCTGCTTCCGGTCCTTACACGGGAAGAAGTAGTCCTTCTGTCTTTTTCTGTAAATCTTTCAGAACAAATTTGCCAGTATAGTCATTTCACTGCCAAGAATGTGGTTCTGCAGAGAGTTAAACTTCAGTTTATAAATCGTAAAATTTTCACGAAAGTAGTACTGGGCGTTTAAATGTAGATTATTTGTGCGTGAAGTTTTTTGCTAAAGTACTGCTATTTAAGGAGCTTAAATGCTTCAATCTGATTGTTTTTAATATTTGAATAGCTACTGATATTACAAAACGTGATTTCTTTGAGTTTTGCTTTATGAAAGATATTATGAGATAGGACTTAATTTCGCCCATCCTATTCAAAACGAAGATATTCATCCGTTACAACTGTTGCTGAATGCCAGACTATCACAAGGGTCGAAGCACCCCTAACTTTCAATTTAATACTACTTTTTGCTCTTGTGTAACTAAATTTAGCTTCAGCACATAATTTTGTAGGAATTAATGTGCTCAAGCGTAAGGAAACAGAAATTAGGTAGTTTATGTACCACTGCAACATATTTTTTTTAATGTTGAAATTTTCAATCTACAAACAATAGTAGTTAATAGTCCCCATATATTTCTTTTCCAGCACTTGACTTGACAAAATTAAAAAGGAACGCATTGATAAAACTCTCCAAAGATTTTCTCAGCCATATTTTTGTTTCTATCGCTATGAAACATTTTGGCGTTCTCTGCAAAATGAATTGAAAAGAAAACTGTCTATTTTAGTAGTCATTGGAAAAGCTGCATTACTCTTCTGAAGATAAATAAACTTTGCCTGATTTCATATACGATGAGAATGACTCATGCAGTAAATCTCAGCAGAGAGGATCTCCCAAAATCAGGGCTGGTAGAGGATTCTACATAAGTTTTTCTCATAGTATGGGAATTGCAATTGGTAAAGAGATTATGGTGATGTAAAAGAAAGCTTTTGCGGTACTCAGAGGTAGCATAATATAAGAATTTTTTTTTATTGGAATATAAAAGAAATTAATTATTAATTAACTGTTCTTGAGGACTAGAAGTCAAGCAAAATATTTCTCTAGAATTTGGCTTGTAGATCTTCAGTTAGATGCTTTTCATATTATGAAAAATACACTCGGAGTAATCACTTCTCCTATACATGCTTAAACATGAAACTTTATCCATACTTGTAGTCAACTGACTACGTTACACAGGAAAATTTAGAAAATTATCCGGACTACGAAAATCGAAAAAAATAGTGCACGAAAAAAGTTGATATTAAAGATGGAAAGCGCGAGTTCTTTTTTGCTTACGAAAAATATAAGAAATTGGTACATTTGCACGGGTAAGGTCCGGCGTGTAAAAGAAATTCATTTTTTAGATCTTTTCGTATTGTTTATTATAGCCTTTGTTATGTGAAGGTGATGTTTCAGAGTGCTTGTAAACCCGAAATATAATAAATTTCAACCCATGAGTCGTAAAGCGATGCGTCTGCTTACATAAAATCCTTAAGATCATAATGCTGTTCTACGTTCTTGATCTAATTTCAATTAGATTTTTTCTACGAACAAACGTTAAAAAGTTTAAGAAAATATAATATAAGAGTACTTGGTAAATAACTCTCTGTACTACAAATAATCATATAAATTTACTAAGGCTCATTCCTCTTTATCTATCATTTTACATATATTTACGTGTCATAATTTTTCTTTTTAATCTTTAAGCTTTAATTTCTATATGAATGTGATAAATTAATAGATAAAAATCTTTGCTTTGATCCTTTTGGTGTTGGATCCGGTATATTGATTTGCATTTTCGTGTAAGTCCAGGAACTGCTTTGAAAAATAAAATAAACAATTGCTGCTATATTTGCAAGAAATGTTCTCCGAAATACTCTAGAGAAGGAATAATCAAAAGTGTTAATGCCTCTAGAGTCTTCACACCGTGATAAAAACAATTTCATGGAAGAGTATTTGAACACACCACCTTATCTAAATATGGTAAGTTTCGATATGAGACTCTAATTTTTTATTACGGCTGCTGCTAACAGTACAACTACATAATATTTTTTTGTTTTTTGGATAATATTTTAAAAATATCGATGTATTTTAATTAAAATCTGCGATTTTGAGATATTGAAGTTTGACAGAAAACTACTCGTGGGAATAAGGCAATAGATCTTCAAAATTCATAAGAACCTAAATTATTTACTAATTCATAAATAATAATACGTTATCTTTATTTTAGCTTTCTCACCAAATGGAGCAACTTCAAATATAACCTGGATTTTTTTGAAAAAAAAAGGTTATTTAACTCTTGAAGAAATTCCGGTAGGTTCCGAAAAGTGCCCTTCACGGACGCACCAAGAAGATGGTTTCTTGAAATAAGGCTGGCCTTGCCTCGGACGATGGATGCCATCCCAGATTCTGAAGACTCTCGTACCTTGATTGAACCCTCGCAATGACTAGCTCGGGTAGTCGTGCTGGTAAAATCGATTTATGTACAGCTTACTGCTGAAGCTGTAAAGCACGGATCAGGTTGCTTGTCACACGAACACTGATGCCTCTCTGGACCTGGAGACCAGGCAAGGGGTACTTTATATAGACTCGCGAGGTGCTGTAAAGTCACTACTGTACTACCGTACTGTGCACTAGAATGTATCAAATGCAGTAATTGAATCGAATGCCGTAGTTGCATTTGACACGAATGCATCAATGCAATGGTCCAGTAATGCAACTTTCACTGTAGTAGGCTGACTGACAAAACACGTGCACATGCCACGTACTAATTGAACCGTAACAGTATTGTGCTGAATGCTTACAATGCAATTGTGCAGTACTGTAAACCATTCATTAATTTCCATTTCAGTGCATATCCAGAATAGCATACTTCTTATTCTATACGCCATAACTTAACTTAGCCCTTGTAGCATGTAATAGTACAGGTTTGTGCGGGTACTGGAAGGGGTTAACTATTTTAATGTTTTGTTTTGATTTTGTTTTTTTCTGTTTGTTTTTGTTTCTTTCATTTCTCTTTATTTCTTCTCTTTTTTATTACCTATTTAACCCCCGTCTGTGTCCTACCGCTACAATTAAACCTTTCGATCCTTCCCTCTGACTCAACCCTTAGTAGCCGAGGTGGCCTTGCTGCGTCCTTAGTGGTTCCGCAAGCTTCCGACTATCCCCTTCAAGTACCAGGAATGTCTAAAGTTCAGCAGTCACTGAGTTTATTCCCCCTTGAACTTCGAGCTAGGTATAGAAAGTCCAAAAGACAAGAGACACCTGCAGTATAATGGGTATTGCACCCTTGAACTTCGGTATTCACACCGTGAGTCCAAGGAGACAAGGGACGCTACTGCTTTGAAGACAACAGACAGGAAAAGGCAACGTGGTGGTAGTGGTATTGTTTTGGTTGTTAATGTTTGGGATGTTGAGTGTTGAGGTGTTCGGGGTGTTCATCGTCTCCGGGGTCTGGCCCGAATCAGTCCTTACCCCTCTTTATAAAGACAACTCAGAAATATCAAAATGCGCTAGATAGTACTAAAACCCTAGAATACAGATGAAAAGTAGCCTCTACAGTACTTTTCGCCCAGTTTTTGTGCGAATCGCACTGTGTTGTAGCGGGATGTTCACAATATGTGGTCCAGAGCCATGCAAAATACTACACATAGCTCGCGTGATCCAAATTTGAGGCCATATACAATACTGTACATGGCTCTCAGGAGCCAAATTTGTGGCCGAATATTGTACGCACTGTTGGCAGTACAACAGTATGCTTACAACACCCCCTCTCTTTCACTGGCTTAGTTTACCTAGACCCATGCGCAACTTGTTGTAAAGGATGAACTTGCGTCGATTTTATCATAGCGACTGTAAACCTATGATATTATCGTTTCATCTAATGAGCCTCAACGTGTTTGCGATGATGATTAAATCTAGAATCGCTCAAAATACCTTTAGGATGTAATAATTTGTGTAATAAAAATTGATAGCAGCTTCCGAAAAACTAGAGGAAAAGTTGTCTCCCTGCTAAATGGATGGTATGATTTGGCTCGAGGCACACAAAGCCAAATTTATAGTTCAATATTTGCCCTCTATGGCTGAAGTATAGTGACTAAGGACCTCTTTGATACAGAATATCGGGGTTTAGGTCCATTAAGAAAGCGTAAAAAGATTTACACTAGTCTTGAGTTCTCTGGACTGGAATTATTTTAATGCAATGGAAGCTATGCATTAGCCTATGAAGTGCATTGTTTATGTCGTCAGGGTCAGCCTAAAGTTTGATTACTGAACCCATTAGCTACTTAATATCTTTCGATAAAAAACGTGGAAGAACGCTGCTTGTAAAGATATTATGCAAGGGAAGATATTCCAATGTGAACCCTGATGCTATTAAAGAGTTTTTAGTGGTAATACTAAGTGTTTTCGGAACAAAAATGTTGCTCGACTGAAGTGGAATACTTCGGCCCAATCAAACGGAAGCAATAGCCTTACTGAACATTGAAGGCCACTTTCATATTTACATAAAATGCGTGAATGCTTATTAATGCTCTTACAAAAACAAAAAAATCATTAATGGTGGTTTCATAGGAAGAAAATTGTTAATAAGAGAGGAAAAACTCAAATTAAGAATATTTATTCTCTATTCTTTGCTTTTTTATGCCAAATTTTCTTCGTTTTCGTTCCGGTAAAGTCTAAAATTGTTTCATTTAAATTTAAATTATTTTCTTCATGTAACAAAAACGCCTGGATACACTTTCAGTACAAGTATAACAGCGATTAAATATGAAAAGACAATCTCTTTGAAAAGTTTATCAATGTTTATTCTTGGTAACGTCCCGCTTGCTATATAGGTATTTTCCTGTAAAGTGCTCAAATTGTATCTTTCATTTTCAAAATATTGTAAAACTAGATATTGAAACCTATTTTCGGAAGGTACTCACTTTCCAGGTTCGTAGAACCTCGCACAGCTGAGGCGACTTGTGCACTTTTCTATGAGGTGATTCAATTATGGGTTGTAAGAGGTAATATTTTTGCAATGACTGAAGATGACGCAATAAACATCGTAGAGTGTTTTAAGCTTTTTGCGATTTTATTCAGGAAGGAAACAATCACCGAACTTAGAATCATTTAATATCAGATCTACTGTATTACCCATGTAGCCTATATTTACATCAAAAAAGAACTTGAATGATTAAAGAAGAAATCGAGCATATTGTACCTATTTTTAATTTTTTTTGAGGCCCCAATAAAGTACGAGTATCTACAGGAGAGTATATTCATTGAGCTCCGTGGGCGGGATGAATTTTCTGCATTGTAATACGAAACAAGCTGTTGTTTTATCTTTTTCGTGAGCAAGTTTTAAACCCGCTCCTGTTCAAATTACTCATGTAGTTTGTAACAAAAAACGTTGAAGTATTTAGTTTATAGTCTCAGAGGATAATTGAGAAACATTTAATCATATTTTATTTTTATTGAGGCTTCTGCTTCCATCACGGAGCTTCTGTCTTGTTCAACCTAGTTAAAATTATTTTTTGCAATGAACTATTTAGATTTACTATAATTGTCTTATAATGGCGTTAGTGGCGTCGCTGTCTCCTTATAGTCACTCATCCCAAAGCTTTTCAAGATTCTCTCGCTCATCGGCGGGCTATGCAGCTTTATGCAGTCCCATCATCCAGCACCGTGAATCCCAGGAACTTTTCGATGTTTTTCGTGACACGAAACTCGAATGTCTTCCTGAAGTATTCAATTACCATGTAAATTGACTCCTCTAATTCTCCAAAGATGAGAATATTGTCCACCTATACCAACAAAATGATGAAATTTCAATCTCTTTTCCATGTGTATATTGTTGGATCCGCTGGTGACTTTTCGCATCCAAACTTGACAAAAATTCGATTTAAATGCTGGTTTCTTTCCCTAGATGAATAGCGTAGCACATATAAAACCTTTCTTAGTTGAAATAATAAACTGTCCATTCCTTTCTCAATAAAACCTTCCGCCTGTAAAACGAGCAGTTCTTCCTTCAAAGGAGAGTTTGGAAAAGTATTCTTCACATCTATCAGTCGAAGCTTCCAGTTGTGTCTAACTTCTATCGCAAACATGAAGCTTATAGTTATTTAACTCGGAATGGATAAAATACATCATCAAAGTCACCCCCAAGTATCTGAGAGAGTCCTTTCGCAACAAGACGGGCCTTATACCTATCAATTTTACCTCCTCCATCCAGCTTTTTGTCATAAACCTACTTTGTTTTGATAAATTTCTTTCCAGGAGGGAGGTCCGTCAAATCTCATGTCCCAAAAATATTCAAAGCATCCATTTCCATCTGCATTGCCTTGCCACTTCCCTGAGTCCTTAGTACTCATTACTTCCTCCACGAATTTCGGTATTTCCACCTCAGTTCTAAGAGCTTCTGTCACAAGAGACGATTTCTCAAAAAACATAGATCTGTGGCCCCACGTCCGCATTTCCGCGCTTACTACGACGGATACGTGGGAAGCATGTCAGAGACAAAACTTCGTCTTCACTATCTTTCTCCAAATCTCCTTTCGCCTTCTCGTCGATTTGCACCTGCTGTTACTCTCAACTTTGAACTTACGTTGTTTTTCACTTGTACCTTGATGATCCGCTTCGGTTTCATCGTCGCCTGTAATGATTTTAGGGTTGGACAGGTCGAAATCAGTGTATTTTTCAGCCGTCACAACCGTTTGCATCTTATATTCCAGAAACTTAACATCCTTGCTTTCCACTACCGTTCGACCTTCTATAAGTAGTACTCGGTAAGCATTATCTCGACGATATCCGACCAAAGTTCCTTCTTCCGCCCTTGTGTCGAATTTTCCCTTTCGCTTAACATCTGGCTTCATTACAAATGATGTACTGCAAAAGAACGTAAAATGACTCATATTTGGACGCTTTCCCCAGATGACTTCGTATTGATTGGTATTGAACTTGTTGATTCTCGTAATGGGACTGTTTTGTATGTATGTGGTGTTCACAGCTTCTGCTACAGTTTCTGGTCTCCGCGCTTCATGCTGATTCAAAATATTCTAGACATTTCCAAAAAAGTCCTATTCAATCGCGCAGCATTCCCTTTGAAGTCTGGAGAATACGCCGTGGTTACTTTGTGTATTACTCCTGGCTCTCTCAGCCAAACTTGAAACTTTTGTCCGATGTACTCACTACCGACATCCGAATGAAACCACTTGACAATATTCCGGTCCATCGATATCATTGATTCAACATTACGTTTAGAAAACTCCTCTATTTCCTAAATCATATCAATGACCGCTTCGGAATCCTCATACTTTCGGCGAAGAAAACTAATTATGGAGTATCCGTTGATGTAATAAAGTAGAATGGCAAAGAAATGTGATCCCCCTACTGAAATATGCTTCATCGGCTCGACAATGTCCGAGTAGATTCGCTCCAAAGGTTTGATCACATTTTTCTCACCAGCTGAATACGACTTTCTCGGCAATCTCACTGCCTTGCCAAGTGTACATGAACTACACCGTGTAGTGATTGCCTCACGCAATATGGAGCGTAACAGCTCTAGGTCTAACTCGGTGCAGTTCACTACACAATCTGATCATTTAGATCTAGAAAGCAAACTTTAGAGTAAACTATTCAATAAAATAAGATAAAGTAACCGAAATAAATTATGTAAAACCATTAAGGGTTGCTGAAAGAGAGCCAACCCAACCCCGTGGAATCTCTAGAGACATATACAGCAGTTACAAAGATAACTAAGACTTTTGATATGCGTAAGGGTTGGAGCTTCCATTTCAATCGTTTCTCCTGGTAGACTAGACTTTTTTATTGCTCTGTTGTATACAAAGGAATCACATATTGAGTTCAAACTAAGAGGTGACCTGAAAAGCATGGAAAACGGTTAGCGCTGACGCCTTGGAAGCTTTTTAAATTGGGAGCCAATGGAAATCGTAACAAAAGGATTTTGTAAAGCGCCATTGATTGTTACATTGGCAAAAATGTAGTAAAGATGCTAATTAATGTGCCGGATCAGAAAATAATCAGTAAAATATTTCTATATATACATAATTTCGTCCGTCTCAAGTCAGTCCTGCGGCATCTGAGGGTAAATAGCTACGCAAATTAACTGTCGTACCAATGAATTGTAACACACACCAGAAAAGACGATATCGCCTCTTTTAAACTCATTGAACTCTAGATAATTTGGAGAAATCAGGCAGCTCTGCATTTGATCCTCGAAATCCTGCTATATTAGCAAAAAGCTGTCAAATACAGAAAAATTTCACACCATAATTTTTCCTTTTGAAATCGTACCGACTCCCGTTTAATTTCTTCCATACGCTCTTCAAAATACCTCTCTTCATTTATGTTCACAATTAAATTAGTTAGTTAGTTGAGCAGCAAATCAGCCTCAAGTTTTTCAATAGCGCCAATTTTGTCTCAGGAATTCTCCAGTACTTTTCAAAAACCCAGAAATTGTTCCTAGTAACTAAATGCAGTAAATTTTAATGCCAGCAAAGGTTAGATCCAAACCCACTCGCAATACTTGCGGGTCAGACTCAACATTTTTTTCTTTTGAATTCACTCATGAACTCTACCGCCAGCTTTTTCTGCTACCGTAAATTTATTCTGGTTTTAATGGTATCCAGTTACATGAATAAATCAAACTTTATGAGGACCTTTTACTAGACTTGTAACGAAAGATAAAAAATGATTCTTAATTTGAATAATCTTTGAGGAACCTTAGACATCTTCAAGAAACTCGTTAGAATTTATATACAGAACTATACCATTGAAGATCAAATTTTTTATGCCAAAAGAAGCGTCATACGAGCTATCTTTGTATTATTGAAATATAATGGAGCGAAAACATATTAACAGCTCTTCCTAGAACTCGTAAAACTGATAAGAACTTCCTGCCTAACTATAAAATTTTCTTCCTTAACTCGTCAGGAAATTGAGCCTTTCTGCTCATATTGGTTATGGAACCCAAACTTCGGAATTCGGTTTCAAACAATCTAGAAAGGAGATAAAGTTAATGGAATATCTTTAATTCATTAAATATCAATAATGTTCTAAATGATATAATTAGTCAGTCATAAAAGCTTTCACAAACTACATAGGTAATAAATCAATAAAGTCTTGCAAAATAAATTTCAAATGTACTCCCTCATTCTTGCTGCATCTCATGAATAATAATTCCAAATCAAATTCATAAGATTACTGTACTTCGAAGAAATCACACTAAATCAACCTCACGTACCTCAAAAGTTTTCTCTGAAGGAAACATTTTCCTACTAGAAAAGTTACTTTGGGCTTTTTCATGGGCTTAAGAATGGTGAAAATGAATCAAAAGTTGTATGTATTTCTACAGCACAAAGTAATATTTAGTGCTTAAATGTTTCTGAATACAACGTTGACTATCGTTTGGAGGCTTATTTACAATATATTTAAAGCTAAATATGATTTTGTCCACATATTAAACGATAAAAGAGTCTTCAACGGCCAATTATTTAATTGATTCTAGTAATATTTATCTGCATACCTCAACTGCATCATCACTTTACGGAATAGATACTAACTGCAGCGAGTATCTCCAAATAACTTTTTCAATCCAGTAAAAATTGTAACATTTCTCCAGAATTAATTTAATCTAGATAAAAGATTACTTCAAATATTAAATCAATCGACGTAGTACTGATAAATACGAGTAAAAGGTCTTCAAAAGTCATTTGACCTCTTATAGGACCCTTTCCATTCCAAACCTTATCGAAATTTTTTTCCTGACTGTATTGTTTATCCCATGCTCCATTCGCTCAGCATGTCGATTCGAAATGATCGCATGAGGTCATAAAATTGTTCCAATATTCCCTAATAAATTTTGAAATAAACCAAATCCGCCTCTGCGAAACATATCTAGACTGAAAATAATTACAGAATCTTCCGTTGTGGCTCAAAAATGAACCCAATCTAAAGGAATAATGACGTTAGTGGCCCTATGAGCATGATTTTGGTAATAGTTTCGCATACGAGAGAATTTTGAGCAGTAGGACAAATTTGGCCCGATTCTATCTTTTTCAACTAATACCTTCGCGCTTTTTGATCAATTGATAGCTTGAATATAGGGAAAAGTATTAAGTAGACTCAAACTTTTTTGATGAAAAATATAAAGCTTAAAGTATTCCTAGGTTTCATTGCAGTTTCAACAACCTTATTAAATATTGTCTTAGTTAGCTTCACGAAGCTATTTACCTGTAAAAGGTTTTATTCGGTCAAAAATGATTCCGAAGAACCAGTGGAGGAGCTCTTTTTAGGAAGAACATATGTTTATTGTAGAACAACCCACGAAAATTTTTCTATCAATTCATTAAATGTTTTCATCATATTATTCATTCATTCTGTTTCATCATTGTTTCAGTTGGCATAATGGATTCATTCATAAATCTTGGGTAGAACCTTAACAGAATTTGTTGAAACTCCGCTCTCTCAAGTATATTGTATAAAAAAAATTATGGCGCACTTCACAAGCATCTACTTGATTTCAAAAACTTGACTGAATCTATAAATTATAAGGTTTTACTGCGATAATTTCCTAGAACATCTCTTTGATATTAAAGAAAAAAGTTTTCTTTGGGCAAGAGATTAATTTAGAGGTGGAATTCGTTGACTAGTTATCCTAAAATTCATTTTGATTGATTTAGTTGGTTTAAATCAGTCTACTCCCCTCGTTTTGTATCAATTATGGGCCAGGAGGTTTATATATAAATTTTTAGCCTTCTTCAGGTGTCCCATTAAGTTTTACAGTGCTATTTACTGTTAGAGAGGTTTCAGGATGTTTCGAGCAACCAAATTTTAAGAGCTTTCAGTTTTCACTCAAATCGAGCTTTTCTATCCGTTTCTTCTGTCCCCCTTCATCACGTTATTGGTACTACTCGTCCAATTGGTTGAAAGAAGGAATTTTCATCATTTAAATTCACTTTCCTAGGCTGTAAGGCCCTCAATAGGCAGAAGAAATCATCGATTTTTTTCACAAAACTTCCTCATTACCACCTACGCTACCAGTGAAAAGTACTGCAAGCAGTCCTGTCTACCATACTTTAGGAAGATTCCAACATATATACCTTAAAGCATCGTAAACAATAAGCAGAGAACACGTATAAAGCGTAGGCTTAGCTAGTACTTTTAGCTTAAATATTAACACATAATGCCTTCAAATATTATATAAATAAACTACATTTAGTTTATGCCGCTTATACTATCTTGGTAGTTTCAGCAATATCTCTTTTCAGCGTATCTTATAATTTCCCACGGTTTTACTCAAGAATTACGTAATTTTGACCAAACAGATAATACATTAGTTTTCATAAGGCTTAGTAACCCACATTGAGCCAGATTCATGAAGAAATAAGCCCGATTTCCAGTAGTACTTACAAATACAACTTCCAATATTTATTATTTTGCGAACGCATATTACATAGAAGTAATTTATGTTATAAGCTGTTCTTCAAATGTGTAACGGCGCCATATAATAATATCGTATAGACTTTTATAATCTTAAACTGTTTAAAATATAATCATGGTTCCAAGGAAGTTTTCAAGATTGAGATTGAATCACTGCAGATTTTTTAGAAAGATCAATCTAGAGTACATCTAATTATTTTAAGTTTTTTCCAGTAAGAGAAGCTAGCATTACGAAATACAGTCTTTTCTGCATTCAATGCAATGTAACCAAATTGAGACTTATTGTCATTATTTATGAAAAATAATCGAAACACCCTCTCATATTTACATAGTTTTTTTGACTCGTAAAACATGTCAGCGAAAATCTAATGTCATTCAAAACATACTTTAGAACTTTAGGTTATTAAGCTTTATATGATAACCATGAAAATCTATAATTAAATAACCTAAATTTAGAAAAAGGAGGCTTCAGTGGAAATAATGTTTATTTTTTGCTAAAGTTCCTCCTAAGTAAATGCTAACCAGGGAAAGTTCTCATCTCTTTACAACTTCAAACTAGGTGTCACCAAACCCATTCCCTCTCTACTAAAACATATCGAGATATTTTTGAAAATATCATCGTTGCAGAGCAATAATTGGTCTACATAAGTTCCAAGTGGTGCTTCAATTTTTAAACTTTTTGAAAGAATAAATGTAAATCCATCTCTCCGCAAAATAACATGATATTCTTTTAAATTTTTATTCATTATATGGTTCGAATAGTCTTTCAAATCAGAGAGTCTCGGAAGAGGTTTCAGTAATAGGGATATCTGATCCCTGGGCATTCCAAATTCCATAGTTGGACTGAGGTACAGATTAGGCACCATTTTCTGAGTTCAAATTCAGTCCTCCTATAAAAAATCCCGGGACCAAGTTTTGAAGTTAAAAACGTAGCAATTTCAAATAGAAAGCAAGTAGAACAATGTTGTGTCAACTTAGTTTCATGTAGAACACTTTCTTATCTAGGGGTCTCTGATCTGAAGGTATGAACAGCTTTTTCCATATTTCACACCAGTTCAAGTTACATGGAATTATTATGGAAACGAACTGACATGTATTTCAAACACTGATTGCGTAAGAATAAACTTGTTTCCAAAAGAAGTCTGCGAATCAACGTTCTTTGCGTTTCAGCGATATAGAACACAGGAATTTCTTCGAAATAATACTTTGAAATTCTACAGAAAAGAATTATATGATTTTATTCGGCTTCCTAAAAAAATGGTACGTATTTTGCTTCAAATGGATGAAAATTTCGCAGTAAGTTTGATATTTATGAGCCCATTCCTTTCATATAAGGTTTCCTTTGCCTAAGATATTTATTTCATCTATTATTAGAGCCATCCTAATCATAATTCATATTTTCGAAGTATAGGTACATAAGAAAAATTAATGTGGCGCTTTTCAGAAACCCCATTATTGTCACTGCAAAAAACTTACATACCATGTAAATTTTATCAGGTTTGCGCATAATTTACTCATTTCACACATTAAGTTCGATAAAATAGGTCTGCAACGTTTTGATAAAAACGTTATCTTTTTCGAGATTCTAAACCTCTAAAAATGGAATAATAATAACAACAAGTACCAAATTTAAGCGAGATGACATCAACATTTTTTTAGTTGATATTGTAAGAGTTTTAATCCAGACTGTAATTGGAATAATTTATGTACTTACGCTTGGCTATGATTCTGGATAGTTAACAGCATCAATTTCCTTCTCTTTTTCAAACAATAGTTTTTGACACTAGGTCTAGACAAATTCCCAATAATATCTCAAAGATGCAACATCATGTTTATTTGTTTACTTTTGAAGTCATAATTTCATGTACTCTTACGTTGTAGTTTCCCCATTTTTAGTTTCATGAAAAATGAAGAGTGTAACTATATAGTTGAGAGACTTTTTACGGTTCCCCATAGTTTGCCTTCCTTAAAGACTTACATTAGCATGTTTCATTAACAGTAGTTGTACATACCCGTCATCTATGAGCGGTTATTCTTTAAATATATTTTGCGAGAACGATTCTTCCAGAACAAAAGTTCCGTTTTCGTCATCCCGGAAATCTTTTTTGGTATCCTTACTGTCAAGATCACAGTCGGAGTCTCAGAGGAAGTACTAATTGGGTAATAATTAATCACCCACTGATTTTTCACTATGTCCCGGTTCTAAAAAAGCTCAGAAAGGATATTATTGTGGCTTCAGCGGGATTTCTACTTGACATTTTCCGATATTACTGAATTTTAATGACGGCATTACCATTCATTGGCCAAAATTATGTTAATGTTGTGTTTTAACTATTACCGCAACTCGAATACATAGTATTGTCACTACTTCTCTATATATACATGCTGTTGTTTTGTTGTTTTGTAATCGAAAAAAGTGAACATTACATTTGTCTTGTCGCAGGTAAGTAAATGGCATACTGAGATTATAAATCACACAGTTTATTACCAATATTGCTACGTATTGTATAGTATATGTCTGAGATTGATGCTGTTTGTAGAATTCTTCGGTCCCGCATGCAAATTTCCTTTTTTTACCGAATTGAGCAGGAAAAATATGCTGGATGTACACAAATTGTAACTTCACCCTAGTTTCTCGCACTGTAACATTCACGAGGCCAGTATAATGTAATAAAAGCGGTCTAATTACACCAAAACGTGTTCCTTACTGAACGCAGTAAGGTTTTTCCAGGGCATTGGGCTTAAAGTTACCCTCCAGTACTTTCTCTACTAAATCATACGAACTGCAGTGATGGGAAATGTGCTTTTTAATGCGAATTTTTGAGAGATAATTTTAGTTTTGCTTCTCCATTAATTATGAGTTAAACTGGATCTGGAACTCCTTCAGTACATGAGAATTTTGCTCAGATAATCTTTTCCTTTAATCTGTATGCAAGAACGTCGGCTTATTTTCTAAAATGCGCTCGGGAAAATATAAGATTTTCCAATGACAAGTGGTGTAGTTCGACAACCGCACTTGTACTTACTTATGATTTTGTTCAAAAAAATCAACTTTGATGGTAAAAATTCCATTTTATCTTCCACGAAATCCATGAACTTGCAGCTTGAGACTTTTTCTTGAGAGGGTACAAAGGGAAACTTGGACCATGAATCGAGACGGATGAGGCCTCGAGCTAGCCTCAGCCGAGGTCCACTTGCTTACGCATGAAAGCTTGAATATGCATATACATGGGCGAATGACATGCTGGGCTCACCATGTAATGAGAAAGATGACGCAAAGCTCTTGCAATTCACAGTAGACTTGTGGAGGAAGCAAGTAATACTGCATGCCGCGAGGAACATAGCCATATTGCCGGAATAGGTTGATTGCTCAGTACATATTCCCATAAAAGCTTTGGGATATTTAGTAACTACTCAAGCAGATAAGTGTTTTCATCAGAGGGAGGATCTTTTCCGATATATAATTAGATGAATTCAACAAGCGACTGTTTCAGTTCGTTGCATTTTCTTATATTTTATTTAGAAATAAAATTAATTTACATTTAAATTAGATTAAATTATCGATTAATTAAAAGCCTGGAGTGTGTGATACATTTTTGTTTCTTTGGGTCATTTTCCGTCTAAATTATTTCTATATTTTTTTGGTTCGGGATGGCCTAACATTTTTTCTTATTTTCAATTCCTACTGTAATTTTCGTCTCTTTTCGTTCTCCTCTCTCCCGTTTTTGTTTTAATTTTCCGTAAGCAAAGACTTCGACAAACTTCGTCTCTCAAATTCAAACTTACTTAGGCCAAGATCGAGTATTCAGGTTTGGATGAATAAGAAATAACCTGTTCCTGTCTGAAAGTGTTCATTTGTCCACCCGCAAAATTCACAAGCGGCGTGGATACAACTTACCACATCTTCCATACATTAAAAAAATCAAAAAATCCCCTTTTCTCCACTTTTGGTGCTAAAAAGGCGAATGTCTCTCATTGCTGCGCATTTGTGCATAGCGGGAGTAATTTTCTACTTATTAATTTACTTAGTAATGAAAGTTCTGGTAACAGTCGAGGTGGTTTTCGACCTGCTGAAATTAGCCCTGCGCGGCTGGAAGGTTCTTTTCTTTACAGGCACACGTGCGGATGTAATATCATTACACTAATACTGTCGGCAAAAAGGATTTGCAGCCTTTTTGTCGCAAGCCTCCAAAAGCTTATCAATAGGCCTACGAGCACTTTTAGCGGTAAAGGACGCTGCAAAAATCAATTACTGACAATTGACAACTGGACAGACGTCACAGTTTTGAAACCTTAATCCCAAATAAAGCTAAAAGCATAATTTTGTTGCCTAAATTGGAGCCTTAAACTCAAAAGAAGGTAACATTTTCTGCTTTAAGTGGTCCAAAATAGTTTCCCCGGAGTGTTCTCAGACAGTTGATTCCTGGAAGTCTCATCGGGGTTCCTGGTCGATATTAAGAGTAAGGAAACTTGGCAAAGTGAGGGTCACCATGAATTTCCATGCCTGATATTTTGGGCTGATTGGACAAGCATGGAAATGGAAACTTTGAAATATGTAGATCTATATTCCGAATTTGTTCTTTACTTGGTCCTGTCAGGATAGTAAATTTTCAATTAAATCGAATCTACTGCATTCCAGGCCACTTGATAGCATTCGAAATAAATAAATATTAAACTTATTTTTCATTGTATGCGGCTTACGGTTAGTTTGAGGAAACGTAATAATGGAATTAATAAGAGAAGTTTCATCATGAAATATCGAATAAACTTATTTTTCATTTTCTTATCTTCCGTTATTCTCACTCAACGACACCCCGTGTTGATTTTAACCTCCAACGCGGCCTTCTTGTTGAATGGGCTACCAGATACTTCATAGTTGGATTTAACCACTCTAATACTTGTATTGTAGATCCTTTCATATGTTCTTAATGTGAATTTATAAGACTCATTACCCACGTACCATTCGCAATAATCCACTTAATATATTGTTTTATTATGGATCTTTTACAATAAAGAACACTAAACCCTTACACAACCTTAGAAGTAATATTTGAAAACAGTAGACATTTTCGTCTGGCGGAAATCATCTGCAGGCATTGAGAAGGATAATCTTCTTGTCCTTTTTACATCTGCTTCCTTCATATTTAGTATATGCAGTCGATTAAGTTCATTAATAATATTCATTAGTAGCTGCATATACAGCGGATGGTTTAGAAGGAAACCAAATCAATGAGATCATACAAGTATATTTCAAATGTAACGAAAACGGAAAATAGTTACTTTAAATAATATCAATTTACTTCACCAAAGAAATATGCAGATGCAACATGCAAAGTCCTGAATAACCTACTGTAACCAACCTAAAAATAGGTTTTAATAGGTTGCCTAAACTCTGCGTGAAGTGATTGTTGGCTTACCACGGAAAGACCCTCAAATGGATGAAATTCTGCTCCTTCAACTGCCGCAGTCCTCAGAACAGAACTCTTAGTCTTCCAAAGACTATTCTAATTATCCTTCTTAATACATCCACTATGGTTTATTCGGGCTGCACGTGGTAAATGAAAAAAGACTTCGAATATCCACTTTTTCTACACACAAGTGCAAAAACGTCTTTAAAAAAGGTGTAAATATCTCCGACTGCTCCTAGCTCAATTTTCATTATTGCGCCCATAAGACCATAGGCGACGGGGCTAATTCACTAATCAATCATGAAGTTGGACGATGCGTAGATATGTAAGCTAAATTACGAGAGTATGATAGCGATATTATTTGCAATAACTCGTTTTCGCTTTTTTGCCCATATTGATGTACACAGAACATCAATATATCCAAAATTGATACGATTATTCTGGAAACAAAGCATTAAGTCTGGACTGAAATCCATTTTTGGCTCCTGTGTCATACTTCCATTGTAACAAAACACCTTTGACATCTAATTACCCAGAGCTGTACCGGCGTTCAACACTTTTATCAGTAAAATATTCGGTCAGACCGTGAAAAATTGCCCTTTCCTACCTCTTGGTGCCATACAAAAATAAAGTCGCAAATAACATCACCCTGTAATTTGTCACATTTTATATAATGGCTGGAATTAATATATGAATCCAGTGAATCTGAACGATTTCTCGAATAATATTTGCAACTAGTAGTAATGAGATTTTTTTAATTCTTTCATTACATGTGCTCCAAGTTGACCTTCTCCTTGCCAGCTTAAATTTACAAGCTTGGAAAACGAAGCAGAGCGGAGCAGTATGAAGATTATTTAAAAAGTTAAGAATTTCACCAGCAGTTTTAGGAGTATTCTATGTGGTTTTAACTTACAGTTTTTAAGATAATTTATCGTCTATATATGGCCAAGTGGAAATTTAGACAGAAAAACCATAAGGTAGTCTATTTCTTCTCAGCATTAGCATATATGTCGATTCCAACTCCTCGAACAATTACCTTCCAGGGCCTATTTTCTATCATTAAATTCAATTTCAAACCACTTCTAGATTAATGCATAATTTTTCGTGCGATTTTTTGAGTACTTTTCTTATTTTGTTCCGCAATACTACAAAATTTCACCTCATGTTCTGGGTATTGACCTCGTATGGCTCCATTGGCAATCAATTTTTCTAAATTTTAATGAAAACTTCAATTATACTTTAATTGCGGATAAATTCTTTACATGAACGAGTTTCAAGATAGCTCTTTGCTACTGTCCTGGATGAACCAATCCAAATTGATGTATTACATCGCCTCATTCATATGTACTTAACTAAGATGCCCAAGAATACCATATTGACGCGCCTAGTCCTCCAAGAAAAGTTAAAGAGTCGCATGTATCAGCTATTGATGTGAAAGGTTGCTTATGTTTTGATACCATTTCTACTCTGTTGAAGGGGATTATTGGCATTTGTTATTCTTGATAACGACTTTGCGTGTTGATAATATTTTGGTTTGAGGGCACATTTTGGACTTCAAACTCATTTTTGCGTAGCTAGCTACCTAAGGGTTGCACTGTATGTAGCGACAAGGCATATTTTTATTCCGCAGCATTCTTTCAAAAATTCTATCCGTTCTAAATCTGTACACATGTACGGTAATTAGGATTCATATCAGTACTAGTATTCTCCGGAAACTATTTTTTAAAAATTAACTATAATTTTAAAAGAATCTTAACAATTATGTACATCAAAAAATAAGAATGAAAAAGTATGGACAAAGTTGAATCAGGGCAAAAATATGTGCATCACAAGACTTTCATTGTTCATAAATAAAATTTTTTGCACTGTCCTAATTTTCATTCCATTTGCTTCTGGAGTGCGACAGAACCACAAGTATCGTAGACCTGTGGCAATGAAAACACAGATGCAGCTATCAAGTCATGAAATAATTTTCTCAGGTATTTTTAAATATTAATGGGCAGAAAAGATTGAGAGCCATTGATTCCACTTTCTATGAGATATTACTTTTAAGTTTTACTGTACTATACTATACAAATATCTATATTTAATGGCCAACCCAAATAATTTCGGGAAGAATTGGTATCTTTTTAAGTTGAGGCGAGAGATTGATTGTACTTTTGAAACCCGATGGCTGATTCAGACCGCTACTCAAAGGCTATATTGACTAAAATCAGTCAATCCAAAAAAAATGGTGTCAATTGGTTTCCTTTAGTGCTTGGTATTTCCTGTATACCGCTTGAAATCTCTAGTCTAGCTGATTCCAGCGGTATGCATTACATTTGGAGTGCACAGGTCTACGCAGAGCTACGCCTGTTTAAGTATGGTAAGGGTTAGTCGTGGCACGAGGATGCATTGCCGTGATTTACATACTAAGTTTTAATAAAAATAATTTTTTTTTGTTTTGAGGTATTGATCAAGTGCATTCCCGGGCAGCGCGATTGGCCACAAATCAAGGATTCCATGAGTCTGTAGAGCCTGTTTATTTTTTCTTTTAATTATAGTCAAATGGCAAAGGCAAAGAAACGTCGGCTAAGGTTAGCAGGCAGAGGTATATAAAGGACCGATGGGCAGCTAACGAGAGTTTCGCTACCTAGCCAAGTATGGAAACAAGGGATGATACACAAAAGAGTAGATTTTTCTTCGATAAAGTGAGCCTAGTAAAGGGAGATCTATCTAGGAGGACCACCCTGAAAGGGTACTGAATCATCGATAGACTGAATATTTATACTTTTAGTGTTCATTTAATCGGCAAGCAGTATTCTGATAATCTACTAGCTTAAAACATAGAGTCTAATCTATACTTCTGTATATAATATGATTGAAAGATTTCCGTTTTAGCGAGTTATTATAAGCCAAAGTTCTAACTTCATACTCAACGAGCCTCAAAATCAGAAGAATGGGAAGTTAAATCCATACTTTGATACCCTACCGTCGATTAAAATCAGGTATGGCAAGTTACTCGACGTCATAACTTCCCCTTTCACTTTAACTTCGACTCCAGCTCTTTCTAGAGGGATCCAGGAACACCATTTGCCATCTTCTGAGAGTCTTTGCTTTTACATGTAAATACCTCAAACATTCCAATATATTTACTGCTAAATTTCTGCTTGAAATTACAACCAATTACAATTCCACGAAAAATGAAACACTCAGAAGCGAATCATTCGGATGCAAATCGAGCCCAGAGTATTTCTGTACCAAATGGACGGCCGTTAATTGCCCAGAAAACAAGCACTTATAATCCACGAAAATGGTACATTAAACTTATGCGTAGATTTGATTTTCACAGCGATAACTTCATTCGCAAAAAACACGATCGAACGGAGCAAATTGAAACTGCGGAAAGTCTTTTTTCGCGCCAGACCGAATAATGGTGAAAGAACTTACCCCTTAAATTTGACATAATCAACTTTTACCTTCGAAATACATTTCCCTACTTCAATTAAAGTGTTGGAGAAGTTACCCTTCATAACTACTGTACATAAGACTAGGTTACTTCATTTTTATTTATACTGTATTGCGGAATGTAACTTTTGTAACTTCCCCAAATCACAAAATATACGGTACAGTTAGAGAGAATAATTGGAGAGAAGAGAGAAAGGGGTAAATTCATGGTTTAAGGCCAATAACCGAAGCACGTCTTCTGTTATCCCAAAACCGACTCATCCTCCTATACGATCCTCTTTCACGAACAGAAACATGGATGGCTCTCACCCGTTTAAGTAATTTTTTACAGCCACCCAACCATCTTCTACTGGACTTTCTCACTTCTTCGTACAGGCTGCTCCTTCATCCTTTCTGAAAACCACTGCGAATGCTCTGCAATCGAAATCGGAGATGATTATTACAATGGTACCAAACAGATGATAGCCATCAAATTTCAAGTTCGGCCCGTGAAATTTTACTACCTTAAATATTCAACTGTATAGCCCGTTTACTTGAGTGAAAAGTTATTGCAAATACTCTGACATGTGAACAATATCTCTCATTCCATCAAGAGAATGATTCATCTGCTCTCCCCTTCTCTTAAATATTTATCCTGCTATGTCCCTTTCTCATTTATTGCGACCATCTCCCGTGCAGCCCCCTTGACCGATTAAACCGAAGAATCTACAGATTTTGTTCTGTTTATGATTTATTTTCGCTATTGATCACCAAAAAAAATTTAATAGGCTATTTTTGTTTATTCCTCTGATATCGGCCTCATCGGAAACGAGTTAAGTTATATAGTTTGTGAGAATTTAAAAAGAATAAATTTGTAGCGTGATTTAATCTGTACTCCACTACCATACAAAAAATTCAAATAGCTCCTTCAAAGTCGCCACTTCTCTTTGCCCGAAACTTCGATTGTATATTCGAAAATATTATCTGCGCTGCTTTTCTAATTTTCATTACGGGTATCTTAATTAATAAACCAAGCAAATAAAGATATTACTATATAGCGAGCTATTACCTTCAATTACCTTGTAGTAAATTCCTCTCAGTCTACTAGAAAAACAATAATATTCAAAACATGGCCAGTATTATATCCCAACGTCTTATCTGGTCTGATATAAAATACTTGAGTACTGAAATATATATTCATTCTCTACTAAATATCATTATGCCGCAGGAGACTCTTTTCTATCAAAAAAATACAATGTTTTTCCAGCATCTATTCTTTCGATATGAGATATCGTTTTATTTCCAAAACAATCAAGAAGAACCGTCGTTGATTTTGGCAACTCTATCAATGCAATCAACAAAAAATTTAATCCAGATTCTCTTCAGAGCCAACTTTACTCATATCTTCGACATTTGCAAATCTAATTCCATTTCAGGTCCTCTTCTAGTCTTGCAACCGCTCTAGGGAAAATTACTCGATAAGAAGCAAATGAATACCATTTTTTCCCACCACGAAGGAGTCGAAGTAACCTTAATTGAGTTATTGATCATTATTGTAACTAAAAGCGCATGGTCTGCGCACTTTCTGACTCATGCCAAAATTTTTGAGATCCCCATTAATACGTACTTACTGAATTATACAACGAAACTCAAATAAAATGGTAATATTTGATTTAATGAAACCGTTGCTTCAGTTATATAGGGGCCCACTTCACGCACTTCGTATTGGTGCAGCCCATGTACTTTCGTTCCTTTATTGTGCACAACTTGTTCCGAAAATTTTTGCCAGTCCCTATTTACGTCAGCCCAAAATCAATCACTCCTTGCAATCCTATTTGCAATTTTTGAACTACGTTAAAATCTTTATTTTCAGGGAATGTCCTCACTCCGAAATATAAAATTTATAATAAAAATCTTCTTTGCTTTTATCCAAAGAAAATCGGAATCAATAGAATCAAGACTTCAAATGATCTTTTTGCGGCCACTGCCGCCATGGTAGTAGATATTATACTTCTCTTCTTGAAACCTCTTACACCGTCGTTTTTTTCTCTCAAAGTCCCTTACGCTGTCTTTATTACAACTTCTATCATCTTTATTAAGTACAAATCTCTAAATGATGACATCTCAGACCCACTTTTCACGAGAAGGAGGCGTTGTAAGTGACTAGAGTGGTATCGAAGTATGGTTGCGGTAATGGGAAGAGATGAATAAGGACGGGGGGCAAGGGGGGGCAGGGTCTACCACCTATGCTCAGGGACTAGCGTTAAAGAAATTTTTCTGAGGGTAGAAGCTAGCTTTCAAACTCTGGAATACTTGGATCCGCTTTTGAATTTTTCTCCCAGTTTGCTTGCCCTCTTCTAGATGAAGCAGTTTACTCGGCTTATGTAGACTTTTTGCTTAACCCTAAAGTTTCAAACGAACATAAGAAATATCATGAAATGTTTTAAAGGGAATCGTGCCGACGATAAAGACTAAAAGTAGATAATATCAAGATAAATTTCCATAATTCGTCCTCAAAACCTCAGTGCTTGAGATCAGAGAGACACAATTCCTCCAAAATATCCATACTCCCAATGCAGTTACTACAAATTCCATCGAACGGCCCAGAACGATGGATAGCCTCCTCGAACATATCGGGATCCTCTAAATTCTCCTCACGACCCTCAACTTCCGCTTCATCCCCTGCAGGGGAGTCTGGAACTACGATTACTCCCTCTCTATCCCCTCCGTCCTCCGCATCAGCTCCCACACGGTTGTATAACAGTGGCTCCTATGGGTATACCCAGTCTTCCTCATCTTTCGATCTCTCTACATCAGCCTCAGCATCCTCCAGCTCCTCTTCCTCCTTTTTCTCTTCCTCTCCTCTTCGAAACAATGACAGTGGACCCACTCTGGTACTCGTTCCCGTTCCATACTTTATGGTAGTCTTCGTAGTCAATAGGTCCATTTGCAGTCAAGGTCAAGGCATTGATGTAACCGCGGGTTCTGGATGATTTGGCGATGGTGAGGGATGGAAGGAGGTTTTTGATGTTGAAAAATAGGGGGTGAGCGGATGGGGTGGTTGATGGAAGGGGTTCTGCTTCAAGTAATTTGATATAGAACTGTAAATAAGGTGATGTATTCCAAAATTTCCATCGGCTTGGGGAAATAAAAAAATGTGAGGCAATGTTACGGCTTTGACCTTCCATGAATAAAGGGTAAAAGAAAAAGTATGCTTGATAAAATGTCGGGCCTGAATTTGGAGGACGATGGGATCACGAGTCGAAATATTTTGTTTTGAAAAACGAGGACCAAATCCCCAACTTAGAATATAAAGTAGAGTCGTACAATGAGTTTTGATTTATAAAGGAAAAATCGTTTAGGGTTTTTTTTATTGAAAGGAAGGGTAGGACCATATATTTGAAAAATGATACGTCAATAATGGATCTTTGGATGGAGAGAACAGGAACTTGCGAAAAGGACCGTTTTCGTAATATCAATCTTTACATCCAAAAACATATTTGGCTCAGAGATAGAGCACTTTATGATAATGTTACTTCCAAAGAAAAACTATCTCTGCAAATAAATCACGTATTATTGCAAAATATTTCAGCATTTCTCTCCAAAACATCAATCATTAACAATGCTCTTTCCCATTGATTTAGTCTTGAACTCCAAAAAACTCTATCTATCTCTCTAGAATTCAAGTCCAAAAACTCCTTATTGTCTTCATATTAAAACTATACCAATAGTTGTCAGCCACATTTTGAATCTCGGGGAAAAAGTTAAAATCCGCTCGCTTTTTCTAAAGAGAATCAATAAAAGTTATTTGGTATACACATATTGAATTTTAGACGACTTTTTCCACTATTTGTTCTTATTTAAGTACCCTTCCCGGTTTTCTTTCTTCAATTCTCCTCTATTTAAATACATTGTATCATTTGCATGTATACAAGTTAAAGTCTCCCCGTAATTCCCAAACCTTGACTCTCATATTACACTTTCTTTCTTTTTGAACGCAATGAGGGACAATTTGAGCTACATGACCTTGCTATGCCCCTAGCTTTATACGGAGCCCCTTCCAGCTTCTTTTCTTCAATATATCCCTACAAATCTTAAGCAGAATGATAAAGCGCCAAATGCATCACTAGAACAGAACTGGAAACTCCATTACCTCTTGGCTCTGTGTTCAAAAGTAACTACCCCCAACCTCCCCTTTTCCGCAAATTTCAACTTCGAAATGGGGAAATTTTAATCTTTTATTGTGAAGAAGAGCAGATAAAATTGCGCTGAGTATACAAAATATTACGTAATGAAGGTGATAAGGCTTTCATTGATGATCATTCGCTGAAACATTTTTTTGTAAGTAATATTAATTCCAACACTACTTACTTGGAACGTCCTAGACTGAGATACGCCACTTTTTCGGCCACCTTCTCTTCCTTTTTCCGAGTAGCTCATGGGTTTGTCTCTCAATATGTCTTCTGTATGCATTTATGAACATTTCCATCTAGAATGTCGTTGAATAAATCTTTCAGAAGCTACTGACGCAACAAAAATGGAAATCTCAGACTGCATCACAAATTCTGAGAAGCAGTTTCAACATCGTACAACCCAAAAATGCCACCATTGTCAATTGCAGATTAGTATAGACTAAAATAAACACTAAAACTGAAACATACGCCTCAAAGCTCCCACTGCTTCACAGGAACGCTGCGACAAGAAAAATAAAGTACTTAATCATAACTCTAATAATTTCATTAATTATTTGTATTATTAAAAAAATAATTTCTGACCCCTGAAAATCGTGGCAGAGGCCTTGAATAATGCGTTTCCGTGATATTCGTCGCGCCTCGGGTGATGGCGCCACCGACCAGAGCGCTAGATGCAAACTAAGCACCAAACTGTGCATGTACAATTATGGAGAAAAAATTTACAAGATCGGTATTAGTAGAGCGAGCGAGTCTTTTCCGCATTTCCGCAATTAGAAAGCTCCAAGACAGAAAATAATTGCAATTTCGAGATCAGATCTGGTTGTACTATTCATGAATGAAAGCCTTAATCAGTGAGTTGAATGGATCAACGAAGTAATTCAGCTAAAAGGGTCGAGCGACTTTTTTGTCGCTCTTGTAGTCGCCAAAAACGTTTCCGTCCTTCTCCTCTCTCATAGTTCATATTTTGACTTTAACAAAACTATTTTTACTTTGGTATATCAGAATTAAGTTTCCCTCTTTAGAACTGGCTCGATTATCCTCTGCAAACATTCCATTATACTGCAACAGGTCTTGATACAGAGGCTAATCTGTTTTGGAACTTTCAACGAGAAATAGGAGAAAACGATCCGAATTTGATCATCTGGCTTGTAAGAAGATTAAAAGGTCTTTTTTAGGCTTCCTGACATTTTGGCTACTATTGATGATGGTCTCTTCTGAACTCGAGCTTCAGACAATCAGGTCAAGACACTCAGTGCCAGAAAAGCTGAAAAGAAAATTCAATCTGCCAACCTAACAGTAGACGCTATTTTTCGAATCAATTTAGCTATCCATTTCCTAAGAAGAAGGGAGACCGAGGTTGAGTCAGTGATAAAGCTGTTGAATAATCTTTTTGACTGTCGTGGCGAAGAATCCATATAAAGTAGTATCATGACAGCAGGTCAGGGGTACGGGAAGTATTGCTTAGTTGTTGGTCTGGTAGAACATGGTCTGACACTGTATTTAGTAATTCCAGAGCATCTACAAAGGTTTTGTCCGTTAGTTTTGATATCATTATCATTTCCCTTCTCAGAAAACTAAATTGGTGCAGCTGCTTTTCAGTCTGAGATGGCAGTAAAAGATAGTGGGAAAATTTTCCCTTTTAGCGGCAAGATGGCATAGCAGTTGCTCAAGAGGCGAAAAATATTACCTCGCCTAATTTTGTTATGGAGAGCAACTTATATCATGACAAAAGCGCTGTGTTTGTGTTTGATGACAACCCTGATCTCTTATCGGACGCTCTTGTGGTATCTAAGTGAATGGGACCTGATGGAGCAAGAATTGGAACTAGGAAAATGACTGATATCGCAGTTCGCAGGCATGGAAACGAAAATTATACTACGGGTTTAATGTTTTTGTACACAGTACCGGATAGTATCCAAGAGACGTTAAGCACTCGGTTTGCAGTCTTAAAGGAGAATTTCAGCCTTGGAATGCCTTTTTTTCAGTAGGCAATGTGTAAAAATCCGAGCGAGTAGTTAATGCGGGAGGCATTGAGGGACAATATTTTGGAAAAGTGCAAAAAGTTGACTACTAATCAGCTCTGCGCAGATTGGTCTGTGCAGCGAGTATTTAAATCACCGGAAAAAATTTGGGAAGGTAATCACGGGAAATGCCCGTTTGAGATCCAAGCTGGGAGTGAGAGCTTTACATGACGAGCAGGATCGAACAGTGAAGAAATGTTTCAATTTATTTTGATTTGCATGGGTCATTTCTAAATCCCCAGCTAAATTTATGATGCATGGTACTACCGAAAGTTCCGAGCGTCTGAGCCGCCATATTTTCACTGTATTGAAGACTATAGTAAACAAAATAGTAAAAATAAGGCACCTTTTGAGCCTTCAGATCTGACTCCGGCCTATTAATTTTAATGCTCTGATAAATTACAAATCTCTGATTCAATGGCTTTAAAATTCTTGTGTCACAGAGTGAAATTTTTATCAATGCCAAGATGCCATTACTTATCCTACCGAGCCCCAACAGCAGAACTACCGAGTAGCTCAAAGGTTATTTTCTGTGAACTGAACGTATGATTTCTGCTAACTATACCGAACATCTTTCGACGCATTGGAGACATTTTCACGTTAATCTTGCTAGTGGTACTGTAATGCAAAAAAGGAATAGCTTTGTTTGGCGAAGTCGAATATTTGCTCTCATTTCCTTTCTGAATCCCCTGATACTAGTCCAGTAAAGTATTATATTTCTATGTGCGTATAGGAGGGTTTTTCAAGTCTGCAAAACGTTTCTTATGGGTGTACAGTACAATGATGGCTTCTCGTAGCTGTAGGAGATGTCTTTCGGTGAGGGGATTGTTACGGAAGATTTTAACGTCCAAATAGCAATTTTGTGGGGCATACTACTGGGCAGCCGGTGATGTGGTAACTACTACAAGAACTTGTGAAGTCGACACGTCCGGATAACCCTGAGGACGGTGGACGTGAGACTGTGCACCTGTGCACCTCCAAAGCCAACCACTCCTCCACCTTCTCCCCGCAACAGTAGCCCGAGCTTATCCCATAGCTCCCGGGTGACACGCCGTCTAAACCCCTCTGAAGACGGAAAAATTTCTTCGTAGAGTTCTTGCAGTAGCCTCCACCGCTGTGGGAAATTTGCATGATACATTTTCCTGTCGTTCAATATATCTCAAAGCGTGAGCGGACTTCCCTCACGGAGGAGTTCAAGAGCATATTGCGGGAATGCGCAGAGGGACTAAAAAGTTCTCGCAAGGAAGATCGGATTTTCACGAAGCTCATGCTCTTTCCCTCTGCCATTCTTACGAACCTCAAACCGAGAATCTCCAAACTTCCCATCACAGTCACAGCAAGTAATTATCATGCGCTCGCTGATCGTCTCTAGCTACGTCGTGAAGGGGAGTTTGCGCTGCTATCCCATCGCGCCCAGCAGCTTTCTACCTTTCGCCAACTTTCCGATCCGTTACCGGAGCAGCAAACTGCTCTCAACAGTAAACTTACTGCTCTTTTAGCATAAGAGAGGCATATGGAAAGGCTACGAGGGCTTTGGAATCCACTTGTATCGCTTCTCCACCCCTCTAGGTGTTGGAAGCACTCAGGGCGAAACACCCTCCGTTCATCCCGGTTGGGGGGCCCTTCACGTACACCCGCCCCTCTACGGCGCAACCTTTCGTCACCTTTCCACCAGATGAGGATTAAGGGGATTGATAAAATTCCCACGGAGGGTGTGGGGGCGAGATTCGGCCCCACTCGGACCACATCAAAGAGCTCCTTAGTGTTCCCCTTGTTAACGAAGGGGGCCAAGGGCTGCTCCCCGGCATCAATAAAGTAGTAAATCTGCTTGTGGCGGGCAACGGTCCAGCTTCCTCGCCCCTTGGCTATCTGGTGCTCCTCTCACTGCCCCCACAAAGACCGCAGGAGGAATCCGGCCCATTGCAGTGGGAAAGAAGCTTCGCCGTCTCGTGTGGAGTTGCATCATGTTTCGTGTCGCCGGCTCAGCACGCTCGACCTTTCAACCGCTGCAGCTCTGCAAAGCGAAATCAGGGGGACTATTATTGTGTTGCAATCCACGCACCGAGTGTAATACTACTTTCAACACTCCGCTACCCACGCAATGCCACTGCTAAACCGAGAAATGCGTTTAACCTGGTCAGTCTCGACGCATTTCTGGATAGGTTGAAAGCTTATTTCCTGTATTTACTGCCATGTGTCTAGTATACTTATGCAGCTGAGCTCGCCTACTTGAGTTGCGCTGCACATTTAGTCCGCGGAGTTACCGAGTGCAGAAAGGGGATCCCCTGGGACCCATGATTTTCCCATTAGTTCCACACGATATATTGTTGCGACAGGAACAGGAGTTTGGAGTAACTGTGACCAAATAGGTGGTTCTTGAGTAGAACAAAATTATAGGAGACTAGTTTCGCACCACCTATAGGAAGGTTATGTTACAAAATAGGGAAAATCCGGAAGGAGCATCAGTAAGGTGGTCATTCCAATGAGTAAGCGCAGTACCGGCTGAAAGAAGAGCGAAGGAGATTTTTCCGGGCGGTGACCCAACTTGGATACTGTACGGTGGGGTACCAAAGGTGTGCTTACCTCTTTTTCCTCTCAGTATGTCCCTTACGGCTTACCTTGTAAGGCCTCCTAACGAATCTACTGCAGCATAGGCCAATCTCCTAAAAGGAAAACCTGGTATATGTACCGCTTCTCCAATCCCTTCCACGAATACTAGGAGACGCGCTGGCGTTCCATCTCCAGTACTCTGCTCTGGTCCGCCTATATCCTCCATCCCCACAGGTACTCCTCAACGTTCAACTTGATCCCCTTTTGCTCGGCCCCTTCTATCGGTGTCATTGTAAAGTTTCGTGTTTTAGTGCATGTTAGTATAATTACTTTTCGTTGCCGCTGCTGACCGCTTACAGCCAGCGAAGAGGCCTAAAGAAGTCTTTGACTGTATTTTACTTTACAACCTAGAACTTGACCGTTACGCTTATGCACTGTACACTGCTGTAAGCTTGAGGTGATCTTCTCTAGATCAGCTCAAGAAGTTTTAGGGTTAGCCTCCACCGTCGTCTACATGGCTTCTGGAAACTTCCTCCGATCGTCTTGAAGCACCAGTTGACTTGCCTCGAAGTCTATAATAATCTCCGGCCTCCTTTCATGTTTTGGCTGAGTAAAGACTCTCACCACCTTCTCTCCTCTCAATCTCTTCCTTGTTCCCTCACTCCTTCTCCTCACACTCTCTCTTTCACTCTCCTTCTCTCGTTCCCTCCTTCTTTCTCTCTTTCACGATCGGTCTCCTCCTTCCTCTATCAGGTTATGAGCCCATGCCGATAACGCTGCTTAACTACTTACCTCTTCGGCTTCAAACTTCCCGTCGGCGACAAACAGGGAAGAAAACACACCTCGGTAGGCTAAGGACTAAGAAAATAGACTGTTATTGGTTTATTCGTTGCCTTTTACGTCATCTCTGCATTACCTACTGACTACTGTCTGGGACCTGTCTAACTTTTGTCGTCTCTGCACTGGCTATCTCGGTTAGTTTTGCTGCCCGTCTTCGTTCTACATATTTGCACCACAGAACACAGTGTATCTTGCGGCCCCACTTCTTCCCGTTGCTACCTGCTTCGTCTCTGTGCTACATACCTGGGTCTGTTTCACGGCCCGGACTCGTTTCAGCAGTAAGTACAAACCATCTGCTACTCTTTCTCTCTGTATCTACCCGATCTACTGCGTTAGTCCCCGCATAGCCTCGCAACTCCTTGCCTCCAGTGGCCATCTGTAGTTCCGTCTTTTTCACGGCATCGAGATCGCCCCGGACGGTCCCGTCGTTCGAAAGCTCTGCTTCGACTCACAACAATATCCTCGCCCAGATTTTCGCTTCATTGACGACTCAACCATCGAGTCGGGCGGCGAGAGTGGTGATGTCCCTTCTACCGCTACCACTCCAGACGAAGTTGTCATCCCTCTTCTCCTCCTCCTCCTCCTCCGAAGAACTTAATCATATTTTGTAAAATATTTGCCCTTGGAAAGAAGAAGGCTGCTGCCGGAAAGTCGTCGAAAATCCCATCAAACTTCGCTCGAGGCACCTTTCTGTCTCATTACTTGCATCAAGAAGGCCAATCAAGGACGTCGGAACACGATGCCGGCTGCTTCCATCAAAGTTGCTTCTTTGGTTTCTCCGTCTCCCGCTCCTGCTCCTCCGACTCCATTTCTGCCGACTACGTCTCCAGGTACTTTTTCTTAGTCTCCTCTGTCGCCTAATGCTCCCTATCTTGCATCTTCTCTTCCACCTGCAAGGGTTCCGATTCCTCTCTCCTTCAAACTCTCTCTCTAGCTTCTCTTCCGCCCACTCTATTTCTCGATCTACATTCAAGGTCCCTGCCTCCAAGCCGAAATATTCCTTCCTTATTTTCAATCTTTTCCAGCTGAAAGTGTCCGGACCGAAGTAGCTCGAGCACTACAGAGGAGGTAAGAACTGTCGGAACCGCCTTGAGAGGAGAACATCCAATACTCCTTGTGTGTGCTGCAATCCCCTGTTCCAGACAACGCACGACCGCGACAAAAAAATCAAGCGTAGAAATAAGTGAACTGCATTTGGGATCACTTCGTATCTTCTTTACTCAATCACCGTTTCCAATCATCTTATTGCCTTAAATCATGGATTCCTCTGGACCTCGTATCGACAGTCTCAGAAAGCTCCGGGATGAAAACTTCCACATCTGAAAGTCCCGAATGCAGCTATTACTTTCATGAAGAGAAGTTGACGACCACTCAAAGAAGACCCTCTGGAGACTTCTTCAGCATCATACTACTCAGGGAAGAAGGCGGAATGTGAGGCAGGCGCCTTTACCGGACTGACTCTTTCTGATACACATCTCGAGCAGGTACAACATGCCAGCACAGCCACAGTCATTTGGTCTCTTATTTGTGAGATCTCTGAAAAAACACACTCTTTAAAACAAGTTAGCCGCAATTCATTGCTTTTACACTGCAAAGATGAAATAAACGAGAAGGTACTTCCATTTGCCGCTATAATTCGTCAGCTTGCAGCACTCTGAAGTTAATATCAGTCAACTTCGAGGATCGCAAGATGCCCATGGCATCTCTAAATGGACTCTCTGATCGCTTTGACAGTCTCGTCTCAGCACTCGATGCTTCTCACATTGATGAAAACAAACTTTCGTTCGAATTTGTCAAGAATTGATGCCATCAGGCGGAAAATTGTCATGCTCAACGTTACCATGATGCCCTGAAGGCCTCTGAATCTGCAGCAATCCCACTCAAAGAAAGTCCTAAATTCAAGCGAGATCTCTACAGAAATATGTATACACTGTGGAAAACATCGCGACAGCAGTCGTTGTTCCAAAAAATACCCCCCACCTCGCTCCTGTTGGCCATCCTGCTCGATCTCGTCTAGACAAGGCCCGTGTTAGCTGAAAGGTACTTGTGGCCTCACAGTAAAGTAACAATGAAGATGAATCCAAGGACCTTGTATGTCTTCTGAGCATATCTGAAGATCCAAATTTGGCTCACTCGAATAATCTTCCTCAAGTTAAAGCAGGATCTATTCCAGATGGAAGTGGTATCGAAAGTTCCAGCTGTCCACTCAACCTCTCCGAACAGACTAATGTTGCACTATAGACCATTGGCACATGAATATCACTTTCTAATGATTGAGTTATTGATTCGGGATGCACTTCGCATGTAACGCATGATCGCTCAGCTTTCACTACATACAATCCCTCTCCATTCCCTCCGACACTGGATCTGGGAGCTGACTCCTCAGCGCCCATCGGGGGTCTGAAGATGTGATCCTAACTCTGCAACGGAGTGGCGCGACAGTAAATGAATGCTGAAGAACTTTCTGCACGTCCCGGGCTTGCGCTATCAATTTTTTTCTGTATCTTCCATGGCAGATTAAGGGATTAACTCTCATTTCAATCTCAAGGTAGTTTCTCTCATCAGTGGCACAAAAGGCTCTACCCTTGCCACTGGAACACTTACTAAAGGTTATATGCATTATACATTGCCCAGGACTCATCAATGCCTGCTGTTTCAGTTGTTTCCTCGCTTACTTCCCTTTCAACATGGCACGAGCGACTTGTACGCGTCCACACCAGTGCGGTCAAGTCAATGGTCAGAAATTGGGCCGTACAGGGCATTAAGCTCAAAGTCTCAAACGAGAATGACTCTTGCGTTGGGTTTATCTCTGAAAGTCGCATCGTGCCCCGATCCCTAAGACAAGGGATAATCGCTCTACAAATCTCCTTGAGTTAGTTCACTCAGATGTTTTGAGACCTGTCAAGACTCCTTCGCTTCGTAGCGCAAGTTTTTTCGTATCATTTATTAACGACTATTCCAAATGGACGACCGTCTACACTTTGACGCACAAGTCAAAGGTTCTGGAATGTTTCAAAAAGTAAAAGGCTCTCGCGGAAAATAATACTGGTCGATCGCTAAGGGAACACCACGTTCACGAATGCCATGTCAAAAATACCGCTCCGGAAGAAGAACATCCCCTTCTCAAAGCTTTGCAATCTGACAATGATGGGCAGTATCTCCTTTCGCTTTCAATGAATTATTCTACTCAGAAATTATCCAGCATCAGCTTGCCGTATCCCATACGCATCAACAAAATGGTGTTGCAGAACGAATGAATCGTACACTTCTCAACCTAGTCCTCTCGATGTTGGATCATAACATTCTTCCCAAACATTTCTGGACAGAGGCCCTCTCCAACACTTTTTCTGTTCTGAACCGAGTAGCCTCCAGCGTTCATCCAGATAACTCTACCCCATATTTCCTTTGGAACGGGACAATTCCAAATATATTGCAACTGCGAGTATTCGGATCACAATGCTGGTATGACGTCCTAGAAGAGACCCAAAAAGCTGTATCCGAGGTCAAGGGAGGCTTTATGATGGGTTAATCCTTGAAAATTAAAGGTTAAAAGCTTGGTATATCGAGGCAGAGAAAATTGTTGTATCCGAAACGTAATATTCAATTAGTCTATAAATTCAGACATTAGTTCAAGATATCACAGAAGATCTCGATGAAAACTTCGAGCAAGTTATTTCTCCGTTCGAAGATAAGTCCTCAACGGAGAAATTTACACAGTTCCCTACAAGGCGGGATAATGAAATTATATGTGTCCCCGGAAATCGTCAATCATCCCTCATCTCAAGATGAATCCTGCGCAGTCGCCCCTCGTCGGTCATCTAGAGTATCCAGGAAGCAAAGTATGTGGGGTTTCTTAGCTCTACAGAAGATATATCCCTTATTGCTGATACTTCATCGACCTCCGTAGTCATCCCTGCTTCGTACGAAGATGTTACTTCTCCTGATAACATCTATTTCCGGATGTATGGAATCAAGAAGGAAGACTCCATTCCAGAAAATGGAACTCTCAAACTCGTCCACGGAAACTAGGAATACACTTGATTACCCTTCGCTACGTTTTCCACGTGAAACCGGAAGTTTCCCTGAGAGTACGCATCGTCGCCAGGAGATTTAGGCAGGTCCGTGAATTGTAATACAACGAAAAGTATGCCTCTGTTGTTTCTCTGTCTGTTTTCCGCATGGTTCTTTGTTTGATAAATCTCCTCGACCTCGAATGTGATCAAATGGACGTGGTGACCACATTCCTAAACGGTGATTGGAGGAGGAGATTTTTATGGAATATTCAACCGGCTTTCGTGATGCAAACAATCCTGATCAAGTTTGCAGACTTCTAAAAGCCTTGTACGGGCTGAAGCATGCTATACGTCAATAGTATGCCAAAATAAACGAGTTTTTAACCTTGAATCTTCGATTCGAAAGCAAACCACATGAACCATGCCAGTATGTGTCTAGGTATGGTAACTCAGTTTCAATAATTGTGCTATGCGTCGACGATATTTTGATCGCAAGATCCTATAGAGCTGGATTGGGAATAATCTAATATGAGTTGAACAGCCGCTTCAAGATTAAGGATCTTGGTGCTGTCAAAGAGTTTCTGGTAATCCAAGTTGTCCGTCACCCTTCAAAAAGGACTTTCCACCTTTTTCAGGCATCTTGTACCGAATAGATAGTCGAAAGGGTCAAAACGAGTGACTCAAAGGCCGTAGACACTCCTATGGTGCTTTCAGATGGGGGAAAAACAAAGAAAAGGACTGTGAACTTCCGTCGTCGACACTGTATCGCTCCGCAATTGGAAGCCTTATGTATCTAATGATATGCACCAGTCCAGATAATGATTTTTACAGTTGGAAAGCTTTCGCAGCACTGCGAAAGGCCTCAGTCGAATCACTTGAAAGCAGTAAAGCGAGTTTAGCGCTACCTCAAGGGAACCATGAATCTTGGTATTTGTTTCGGACCCCCTTCCGCCGCTACGGTTATCGTTTACGGGGACTCAGGCTGTCACTCAACTCTCAAATCAACCGAAAGCTTTGTCTGCAGGATGTCTGGAGGGCTTGTCGCCGCCAATGCAGTGGTACCTGGGTGATGGATACGTAACGGGACCCACGAGAGTATCCGCCAGGGGCTAGAGATTCTTGACTCCCTAGCGACAAAGTTCCTAGAACTG
Organism: Kappaphycus alvarezii; assembly: GCA_002205965.3. NCBI lineage: Eukaryota > Rhodophyta > Florideophyceae > Gigartinales > Solieriaceae > Kappaphycus > Kappaphycus alvarezii. Next base: position 332,206 of record NADL03000035.1, on the reverse strand, counting down.
CACCTGCAAATAAGCAAGTGCGCTGTCTGGTGGCCCAATGCACCACCGTCAGAGCTTTCAGTTGTCTACCTATAGGACCTCCACCAAGAGTATGCTGCCGGAAAGCATGTTCTGGCACCTCGGTTGGGGATGGTGAATACATAGGAGAGGACTTCTTTTTTCACGTGGCTTCTTTCACAGTCCTGTTGGAAGAACTCAATAAGCTCCAAGATACCCAGCTGTCTGTACATCTGCGTCGAGCATTCATCGGCATATGCAAGATCATCCATTTGCTAAGGACGATTCCCCCGCAGGCTACAAAGTCTGTGGTCGTTCATTTTGATGGATTTGATGAGATGTCACTTAAAGAACTCATTGGAGGTGTTTTTGATAAGTTTTTTGTTGAAGTAAATACATTTAACTATCAATCCATTACGAAAGGACGAGCCTATGTTTGGTATGGATCTTTTCTCCGCTGTGACCGCGTCACCGCTGGCGATTCTTGACTCCGTGCCCCTTACCCGCTTCCTCTGCGCACAATTTATCCATATGCTGTTCAACACTGCTTTACCATTCTGCAATGCTGCAGTGAAGGTACATGAAACGTGGGAGAACCAAGTACTCAAGGAGTGCGTCATCCCGCTGACTACAATTTATTCGCCTCGTCTTTTCCGCCAGGAGCAACTTGTAAATCCAGTGGAATTCCTGGTATTTGACAGCTTGGACAAGAGCAACAATAGGGCGAGGTTTTTCGTGTCTATTGACGGTCGTTGGATCGAAGGACTGTCTATACCGCCATCTTGCCGCAGAACTGGGGGCTTATATCGTTGACCGCAACTAAAAGTCTTCGTTGCAGTACTGCTGCACGGATTCGCATTTCGCTGCAGATCCTCCCTTCCCTAAGAAGGGATGTAACATCCGCATGGATTTTTTGGGTATTGCGCCTTGGTCTGCAACTTTAGTTCGACTCGGGGATAGTGGAATGATTCGCGATTGCGTTTGGTTGCCAGCGATCTGTCCAAATCCACCATTCATCGAACTATGGAACCGTCGCAAAAGGGCCCCAGAGTTCGGCCGGAAATCAAGGCTTTAGGTGCTCCAGGAGGAGCGGACTTCTTCGAACTAACGGTTATCCACCCCATGATGCCTGTCCGGATTTGGACCCTGGTTCAGTGCCCAGAGCAGCCGCTGAAAATGACCAAAAACGCGAAAAAGTCCCGTTTTGGGGCTCAATTCGAGATCGCGGCCAGAGGAAGCGTTTTGTGGCGTTGCCGACTTCAACCGTTGGCGGATGGCATCCGGATGCTCGCAACATTTCAAGTCTATTGGCCTCTGCAATTGCTTTGCGAGCTGGGGTTCCCGAAGAAGACGCAAAAAGGCCACTGTTCCATAGGCATGCGGCGCGATTGGTGCAGAATAATGAAAGCTGCCTTCTCGAATGCACCATTGTCGGATATGAGTCCACGAAGGGTAGGCCGCGTTGATTGAAGATGACGGTCTGGATGGCGCTAATATTTGGTGTTATATCGTGTTGGATCAGTTTTGTGGTATCACGTGAGTTATACCGCATTGGACAAGTAGTGTCCCTTTGAGTGAGTTTGATAGTATTAGTCCTTTCCCTCCTTTGGAGCACGATTTTGTAGCTTTTGGAAGAAACGTACTCAAAAAAGGGAACGCGGGATTCCTGTGCACTTGTTGGTGCCTAGCTCATACCCCCTTCGAGGGCGCAGCGTTGAAATTAGTTGAGGAGAGTCCGTAGGAGGGAGGGGTTGTGGGCGTGAAGGACGCCATTGTCAAGTAGCTTACATGAAGGTGGGAGGGAAAAGGGGGTAGTGATTCTTGTCAGGGCTTTGGGAGGCCATTGATGAAGACGTTGAATAAATTTGGTGAGAGTGGGAAACCTTGGGTGAGACCGAGGCGGGTTGCCATGGTTGTTTGGGTGCTGTCGCCTCTTGTGAGGACAGTGAGGAGGAGAAAGCATGCTCTTATTGTAGCTGCTTTTGTTTTGGGAAACATGCGTCCGCAGTCCTGTTAAAGCAGTTGGCGGTTGATTCGGTCTTGGGTCTTACACATATATGGGGAGGCGAGCTAGTGGTTCCCTTGTCGTATGGCTGCTTCTGTTGCGATGAGGGGGTAAAGAGGGCCTATTCTTGTTTGAAAGCTGAACTGCATAAGGTGGAGGGCGGTGAGGTCGGCCAAGGAGGCCAGACCTCGACTGATGGCTTTCCGACAGGGAGATGAGAGGCAAAGTGGGCGGAATTTTGCGCGGGTATGTTTATCCCACTTTCGTGTAACCGGATTAATATGTCTGTGGCCCAGTTGTGCGGTAGTCGTGAGTTCGTCCGAGTGTAGAGCAGAGGAGGGTGGCGAAGAGGACTGGCTTTGTCCTCAACATCTCTATGTGTACCCCGTCATTACTATCGCTTTCACACGTGACGCGGTGCGGATGTAGTGGAGGATGTCTTGCTTGAGCGCCCAGGGGGGGGGGAGTAAAGCTCCGTAAATGCATTGGGGTTATCGTTGGGTACGGGGGGTAGTCATGAAGATGGTGAAGTCCCGCGGGGAGAGGTGGCGGCCGTTCCGTAGCTGGCGCGCTTTCTTTGTGCCGGTCTGACGTTGATCACTTGCTATTGGCTTGGTGAATTGGTCTTGTGGCAAGTTGCGGAGGCGAAGCAAGGTCCGATTGTGGAACCATCGCTTCTCTCTTTAATCCTGTTCCCGGACGACGGTCTCAGTCGTTTGAAGCCGAGCAATGCGCGCAAGCGTTCGGAGCCGAATACAGTAAGTATTATGAAGGTACAAATATACTGGACAAACTGAAGAGCACCGGAGTTTGAGGTGCTTGTCACCCGAATGGTGTAGGTTGTGCAGCAACGCATGGTAAACAACACTAAATTATGCAGCCAGCCGTTTGGCCGCATTGAGCAATCAAAAAAATATGAAATGTTAGCAGTACAGTACAGTTCGGTATAAAGTCGGTACTGTAACCTTTCTGTACACTCACGTAAAGTACAGTAGTTACTGTACTTTGCCGACTGTACGTATTATGTGCGATATTCTGTATGGAGCAAATCGTACTGTACCGTGTGGGATTACTACGATGATGCGGTACAACATACTGTACTGTACTGTACGTGCATGCCACACTACTCTCTGTACACGAGATGTAACATTACGTATACTGTAGTACAGTACTGTACTGTATAGTAGTATCCTATGCAGGGGATAATGTTTGATACGATGCACAGAGTAAAACATTGTGACTCACAAGTGCTTGACAAAAATTTGGCTTTCTCCGAGTGCCGTACGTGGAAACTGGAAATGTGGCAACGGGAGGTTGTGGAACACTAGATTTCTACGCCTTGATGTGCGAAAACAGTCGAGCTCCAACATTGTATCGGATGGAGATCATGACTTGTTGCCAAGTGTCTGGCAATGAATGGAATGGAACAAATCCATTCTCGAGTTTCATTGGACGTGTAGTTGGAATATTTCCGATGTGATTGCGGGGAGATGGAAGATTAACAAAAGAGAGGGCCATCCAAGACAATACTGTACTGTACTGTACAGATGCAGTACTGTACAGTACTGTACAACAAGTCCAGTCATACATCGGATAGCTATTTGTTTGTATGTTAATTTTAAATTATTTTTAGCCAACCACCGAGAAATCCAATGCGATGCTCCAAACCACCCGATCAATCCAGCTTTACGTGATTTTCGCCACCACCTCACCATCATCCAACTCAAAATACTGCAGAGCTCGCCTTCTCACCGGAGGTTTGTAGTCCCCCTCCAGCCTCGTTTGCCACAATATTAACCCGCCCCGATCCACTCCTTTAGCCCATACTGGAGTGTCCAACACACCGTTCCCCCTTTTCCCTCACTTCTCCCCATCGCATCCTATTCTACCACCCTTGCCCCTCCCGCTCCCCTCCGTGCATGGCCTAACCCCACTCCCCTCAAGTCCTCTTTCCCCCTTTGGCCCTCCGGGGCCCTCTTATCGTAAAGCAAAATGTCTTCACGTTTTCTTCGTCTTCTACGTCCAGCCCAGCGCGCTTTTTCCGCTGCCCAACCGGCCACCAAACCCGTCACCAAACCCACTCCGCCTTCCACATCCATCCCGTATGACAAGCTCTCCGTCGGTGTTGCAAAGGAAACCCTCCCGTCCGAGGCACGTGTCGCTCTCACTCCCGCTGGAGTCGCCATTCTGAAAAAGGCAGGTTGGAACAATGTTCTCATCGAGGAGGGCGCTGGGTCAAATCCCAATTCTCGGATGATGCATACGTCGATGCAGGTGCTACTGTTGTCAAACGAGATCATGCCTTGTCCGCTGATGTCGTCCTAGGAGTGAGACCTCCAGAGCCAGCTAATATTCCCAAACTCAAGGAGAAAGCTGTCTTGGTCTCTCATATTCAGCCTGCTGTCAACCCGGGTTTGATGGATGCTTTGTTGGAGCGTCGTACGACTGCTATTGCCATGGATCAGATTCCTCGTCAATTGTCTCGTGCTCAGGCCTTTGATACCCTAAGTTCCATGGCCAATATTGCCGGTTACCGTGCAGTGATTGAGGCTGCCAACGTCTTTGGTCGCTTCTTTACGGGGCAGATTACTGCCGCCGGCAAGATTCCACCCGCAAAGGTCTTGGTCATTGGCGGTGGTGTAGCGGCTTGAGTGCCATTGGTACCGCAAAGAATATGGGCGCTGTCGTCAAAGTTTTTGATACCAGGCCAGCTGTTGAGGAACAGGCTAAGAGTTTGGGCGCAGAATTTTAAAGGTCGAAGTGAGGAGAGCGGTGAGGGTGTGGGAGGTTATGCAAAAGAAATGTCCAAGGAATACCAGCAAGCCCAATTGCAATTGTTCCGCGACGTTGTCAAGGATATTGACATTATCATTTCTACTGCCTTGATTCCTGGTAAAAGGCCCCGTTGTTGATCACAAGGACATGATTGAGAGTATGAGGCCAGGGAGCGTTACCGTGGATCTTGCAGCCGAAGCTGGGGGAATGTCGAGACCACAGTGCCTGGGGAAATATTCAAATCCCCGAACGGTGTGACATCCATTGGTTATACGGATTTGCCCTCCAGATTGGCTGCCCAAAGTTCCTCTCTCTACTCGAATAATATCACAAAGTTTTTGTTGAGTATGGGGCCTCAGACAACCAAAGTGAAGGGGGAATTTTTCATCGATCATGAGGATCAGGCGTTCGAGGAGCATTGGTTACGGAGAATGGGAAGAACATGTGGCCAGCACCTCCGCTTCCACCACCGCCTCCTCCAAAGGCTGCAGCAGCAAAACCCGTAGTTCCCGAAGTTGTCGTTGATCCTCGGAAGGAGGCCATGCAGAAAGCCATGACAACAACGGGAGCCGTTGGAGGGATTCTAGCACTAGGTGTCGCCTCACCTGGTCCCCTGACGTCGGCGATGGTCACCAAGTTTGGACTGGCAAGTATCTGTGGGTATCAGACAGTATGGGGTGTTGCTCCAGCTTTGCATTCTCCGCTGATGAGTGTGACCAATGCTATTTCTGGCCTTACAGCTGTCGGAGGGCTTATGTGTATGGGCGGTGGCTTTTTGCCAGACTCCACGGCGTCGGCCTTGGCAGCATCCGCAGTTTTGGCTTCGGCAGTGAATATTGGTGGTGGATTCACAGTGACGCAGCGCATGCTTGACATGTTTAAGAGACCGGGAGATCCGGAGGAGCACAACGACGTCTTCAAGTATCCGACTGCAGCGTTGGCCGGTGGCCTATTTTGGGTGTTGCCCTTGGCGCCTCTGAAATGGCCAACATGGCATACTTGGCGTCCTCTGCTGCGTGCATTGGATCCATCGCATGCCTTGCTCAGCAAAAGACTGCTCGCCTGGGGACAACGTTGGGTATGATGGGCGTAACTGGAGGAATTGCAACAGCTCTTGCGGCTACACCCACCACCATTCCGCTGATGGCACAAATGCTGGGCACACTTGGTGCCGGGGGTGCGGCAGGAGCATACTTGGCCCAAAAGATGAAGATTACGGAACTTCCTCAAATGGTTGCTGCATTCCACAGTCTGGTTGGACTAGCCGCAGTTGCAACGTCTGCCTCGTCATTCCTTGCTACCGCCGACCCGAGTCATTTAGACTTGGTACACAAGATCGCAACTTATCTTGGAACTTTTGTTGGGGCCGTCACACTTACTGGCTCTGCAACCGCTTTCGGGAAGCTTCATGGGCTGATGAAATCGGCTCCTTTGGATCTCCCTAGCAAGAACACTATCAACGCCGGCCTTGCTGCTGGAAATGCAGTTGCTGGGGTTGCCTTTGTTGCCACCGGTAACCCGGGTCTCGGAATTGCATGCATTGGCGGATCTACCGCGATGGCCGGCGTAATGGGTGCTCACATGACGGCGAGTATTGGAGGTGCCGATATGCCAGTGGTCATTACGCTCCTCAATTCGTATTCTGGAATCGCTCTAGTTTGCGAAGGATTTTTGCTCAACAATGATTTGTTGACTGTTGTGGGAGCGCTCATCGCTTCCTCCGGAGGAATTTTAAGTTACATAATGTGTCAAGCAATGAACAGAAGCCTCTCCAATGTGATTCTAGGAGGCTACGGAACTACCACGAAGAAGAAGGAAGCTGGAGATGGACCCGTTCTTGAACACAGCGAAGTAGATGTAAACACTGTCGCTGATGCGTTGACGATGGCCAAGAAAGTTACTATCGTTCCAGGCTACGGCTTGGCTGTTGCGAATGCACAATATGCAATTGCTGACATGGTCAAAACGTTGCGCACCAAGGGCAACGTCGATGTGTCATTTGCCATCCATCCTGTCGCAGGTCGCATGCCGGGGCAATTGAATGTGCTCTTGGCAGAAGCTGGAGTCCCATACGACATTGTGCATGAAATGGAGGAAGTGAATGACACTCTTGACGAGTCTGACGTAGCTCTTGTGATCGGTGCAAATGACACTGTTAGCTTGGCAGCTGAAGATCCTGACAGCGTTTTGTACGGTATGCCCGTCATCCCAGTATGGAATGCGAAGCAAGTGTACATTCTGAAGAGGTCTCTCGCTGCTGGGTATGCCGGCGCAGAAAATCCGCTGTTTTTCGAGCCAAACGCAGCTCTTTTGTTAGCGGATGCTAAAACTTCTTGCGACTCTTTGAAGGCCAAGGTTGATGAGCATTTCTCTTAGATTGCACGACTCATTCTGAGATTGCGCTTTTTGAGTTCAAGTGCGATACAGCTGTAGTGACTGCAGAATTATAAGTGATTCTGTTCCCACAATCTCCATGTCATCCGTAAACGAATTACGAGGCCTTTTGCCCAAGGAAGCGTCTAGTCGCAGAGTTACAGCTTGGACTCTAATGTCATGTCGAGAGACTTGCCATCTAACATTTGCGCAGTTATTGCAGCGCACAATGTGCTTTACCGACAGAAACACTTTAGCGTGTGCAAGATGGCTGATTCAACGCATGTGATGGCTGATCCAACACATGCGACAGTTGGCACGAATTAGTTGTCGCACACTGATTCAGAGCCTTATTGGGACACGTTTCGAGAGTTCAATTGAGGAAGCTCTTACTCGATACTCATCGTCTCCAGCAGCCACTGTAACGAACGTTCGGCTGGATGAATCTTGATGCAACGAGTTGTGACGCTGTGAGCCCCTTGCGTTTTGAAACGCTGCTCACCTTTCGTGCAGCGAATGCTTGCAAGGGGGCTCGGGGGTTGCCGAGTAGATATTTAGCAATGGTATCGTCGTAGTTCTTTGGTTTGCATCTCAACAAAGTAAAGCAAGCAGTAGTGATATCTCAAAGACCATACTTTCTCTACCCGCAACGACAAACTCTCTAGCAATGGCCGGTTCACTCGAGGAACTTTCACCAGAAAAGGTACATCTAATTGAAACTGGATTTGCAAGGGGCTCAAAGTTGGAACTCAGCCTTTCATGCTCCGACACCACGCATGGATGTTATGTCAAAGAGCGATCCATTTTGTATTGCATACATCCGTGCTGGCGAAGACTGTTGGGAAAAGCTTGGTAAGACAGAAACTATCTACGATACCCATGAATGTAAATGGGCACGAAAGTTCTATATCAGCAAACTTTGTATGGTTGGATCTGCTATGCGTTTTGAAGTCTACGACAGGGATTCCGAGCGGGACGTTGTTAAGGATCATGATTTTATCGGATATACAGAGGGTAAGCCAGTCCTGCAAATGTTTGACGACGAAGTGAGCCATAACAAGATGGAAATTGGTCGACATGGAAAAGATGGGAAGCTTGGATTTCTGTATCTTACATTAGACTGGATAGAAAGGCCTCTGATTAACTACAATGTGACGTTTCAAGTTGAGCTCGAGTACTCTATGCGAGCAAAGATGTTTTACCAGGTCATGAGGAAGACTTTCTCGGATTCGCAGTACATTGTCGTTTTTCGGTCAAAGTTATTGGACAAGGATCAGACCCAATTCGCATCAGCCACTCTGCGATTGAGTCAGCTGAGTGCCGGGTCCAGCTCAAGGATGTTCAGAATTGAGTTGTTCCAGTTTCACCCAATGGGCGCGCAGCAAGGTAATGGGCTATTTCAAGACCACGGTCGATGAACTAACAAACCGGACACAGTCAAGCGCTCAGATGGAATGGAACCCTTGCAGTGATGCGCTTTCGACTGCCGTCGTGTACGCGTCGACACAACATGACAGCCCCAAATCGGGGAAAACCTTCAAGATTTCCATTATTGAAGGAGCGTGAGTGCTTGACATGTTGACGGCGTCGAATCTGCGCCCGACAGCTTGAATTCCCTTGTTGAATATTTGCGGCCACATTCCTCTTTGTGATAAAGTTTGATTTGTTGGTACATTACTTTGAATTCTTCGCCTTTGTTGCGGTTTACAAAAGCAGCGAGGGTGGATGGTTCACAGTCCGAAGAGGCAAGCACTGATGGCTCGCCCAAGATCGCGCAGACACTGGACAAAACGTTTACAAACGCACTCTGCTGAGGCGCCAAAACTTGTCATCCTTTTCGATCCAATTTCTGCCCTCCCATATGCATGGCCGGGCTAACCTGCGCAGCAATCTTAGTGCCGTTACTGGATCTTTGACGACTTTTTCCTCTTTTCTCAGTACCACAGTACCGCAGGCCACACCAGCAATTACAACACCGACAAGTGCACCCTTGACCAGCAAGGACCACCCCTCATTATCTCCGTGCTCCAGGCCGAGGTCATGGTCATTGTCATTGGCCCCATGGTTTCCTCTACCCTGGCTCTGGATCATGCGGTAGCTCTGGCTCATGATCGACCTCTGGGACATGTTCTTCTTCATGCACTGCCACCTGGCCTTCCACTTTCGAGTCACCCTTGAGATCATCTTCAGCCTTCCCTGCGCTCTCCTCGTGGCGGGATGAAACCGGCACAGGAGGCATGTCTTCCCCATGAGGTGCTTCCACAGGTAGAGGCAATTGCTTGCGCTTGATGTTCCAGCCCGGCACATCATATTTATCCTTCCAGTCGCCCAGCCAGTAGTATCTCAAGCCTACATGGCGATAGCGATTCGGATACGACATAGATCCCAAACTCTCATTCAAAATAATGCGACGCGGATCATCCGGCTTGCACTCGGACTGGCGATGGCCACGATTGACAGCACAAACACCCGAGTAATACCCCAAAACCCTCTGACCTGAAAAAAACGCGCGCACATCGTCAATATCGTCGCCATAGCCAGGACATCAAACTGCTTTGCAATAGCGACAATACCAGGTTCCGTGGCTTCGTACAGCTTGCCTGCAAAGTGCATGAGAAAGTCGCCGGGGCGATACTCCTCGGTGTATACGTTCATGGCGTGCTTGGGAACCACTTTGACGTGTTGGTTGAGTTCTGACTTGGTGAGATTGTCGAGATGCTCCTGGAAGGAACTTTGGTCCAGGGCGCGGGCCGAGTCAAACTTGCGGGCGTTGTACACATTGTTGAGAAATTGCTTTGTCCATGCAGAGCATTTCATGAGAAGCATGCCGGCGTTCATCATCTAGTCGTCGACAAGGTGGACACACAAGGTAAAGACGAAGCAAAGGGCGAGTTAGTTTCGATGGGCAATAGCATAAAAACAGCATTGCAGCAAAAGCCAAGGATGCAGTGCTAGGCAGTGGGTTACGTACAAGCCAGTCATAGGTAAACATCAAATCGTAACCATCATCGATCAAAGATTCCAAGGGCAAGCTGTGGTTCATAACGAGTGCATCAGCGTCACTCCACAAGATCCAGCCGTTATCCCTGCCTTGACAAGCGGCCAAGGTGAGGCGAATTTTACCAAAGGTAGGAGCGCGGGAATGATCAATGTCAAAGTCGGGATCGTCTGCCCAGCAAAGGCCGGTTTGATCTGGGGTGACGGACGAGTGGCATGGAATCTGTTTAAGGACACCGGAGGTGTTGTACGGGGTGGAGATGATCATGTCGTAGCCCCAGCGGCGGGCGTAACGTGCTTTGTTTTCTCCGGTGACGATGCCAAGACGTTGGAAGAAGGAGGCGGAATCGTACATGTGAAGAAGGGCGATTGGTACGCGGTTTGTTGAGGAGGCGTTTGAGAGGAGGGGGTCGGTGGCATGATGCTTGAGGGGAAGGGAGAGAAGTGTGGGGAGTAAGAGGAGGAGCAGGTGAAGGCGATGACGCATGTTGTGTGACTTTTGGTCGGGAGGGGGGGAGAGTTAGTACATGCGTTTTGGGAGGAGGGTTGGAGACGAGGCGGTGATGACGCAATGGACGGGGGGAGGAGGGACGGGTAGGAGTGGAGGAGTGGACTGCCGCTGACCGAATTGCAGGTTGGGGAAGAGAAGGGCCACTGGACTGAATCGGAACGCAGTCGGTGATTGAGTTTGAACCGACCAGTAGTAACTGTACTGTATACTCAGGACATTACAGTGATCAGCACTGTACAATACTGTACAATACTGTACAATACTGTAATTCCTCAAACGACTCTCAAATTACAGTTGCTGATCTCACAAGTCCAAAGATCTTGGTCAGAGCGAACAAGCTCGCCCTTTGGCATAAACTTCCTACTCCCACCATCCTCAACCGCATCGACTCGTCATGTTCTCAACCTTCATCCCCGTTACCTCCGCGCTTCCATCCCCCAAACCCGCTCCTCACACCCTCGCAATCCGTCCCTCTCGTGCCCTCTCACCGCAATCCAAAGTCCAAACCCCAGCCTCCCCTCCCAACGATCCGCGCGGCTTTCTCATCCCCGAACAAGGTGACATCGTCCTTTATGCCGGTCGCTGGGCCAAATGAAGATGCCCTCGGTTTAGTATCCGACGTCCGTTACAATCCCTCCCGCCTCACCCATATTGTAGATGTCATTGAACTACGTCGATTGGGCCGTGATTTATTCGCCGTCCCAAATGCAGCCGCACGCAAACAAACTGCCAAATGGATGGATGTGGCTCAAGTTCGAGTCACTCCTGCTCAATATGTGCCTGAACAGGATGCCTATCGCGTTACGGGAACGAGGGATGGGTACGCTCAAGTCGTCATAAATGAACAGGAGAGGGAGGTGGCAAGGCGTGAGTACGAGGCCTTGAAGCGTGATTTGATGAGGGAGACTGTCGCTGTTGGAGCCTTTGGTGCTGTCTTGGTTGCTGGTCTCGGAGGTTTTGCGTTGGCTAGGCCATTTGGTCTGGCGTCGTTGGTGCTGTCGTTTATTTGGCCATGTTGCAACGGGGTGTCGACCTCATGGGAGGGGGGCCTTGGGCGAGGTTACTGGCCCTCAGGTTTTTGGTTCCTGCCTTACCATTCGCACTTTTGGCTTCGCGGGGAGAAGCAATTGACAAAGCTCAGGCCTTGGCTGTTGTGGGGGGTTATTGTGTTACAAAGTCCCGCTTTTGTGGAGAACAGGCGAGAAATTGTCGATGGCTTGGCTACCGTGGAAGTGGGGAAAACTGGTATGGTCGGCACTGTGCTTGGGGCCGTGGCGAGGCAAGTTAAGAGCAGGAGGGACGCACAAAAGTTTGCCGCTGATGGTTATCAGAATGATGCCACGGTTTTGGGCGTGGGGCAAAAGGTGTTTGTGATTGCGGGGCCGTCGGGGGTGGGGAAAAGTACCCTGATACATCGACTAATGGAGGAGTATCCAAATCGATTTGCGTACAGTGTTTCACATACGACGAGGGAGAGAAGAGAGGGGGAGGTGGATGGTGTGGACTACAGTTTCGTTGGACATGAGGAGTTTGAGAGAATGGTGGAACAAGACGAGTTTGTGGAATATGCTCGGGTGCATGGGCAGTGCTACGGGACGTCTTATGAGGCTGTGGGGAGGTGCTACGCGGTGGTCGTGTTTGTATGTGGATTTGGATGTTCAAGGCGTGGAGGCATTTAGGAAGAAGACAGGCTTGGAGTGGGATGCAAGATTTGTATGGATTGCACCGCCATCGATGGAAGTTTTGGAGGAAAGATTGGGCGAGAGGTACTGAGACTGCGGAGACGTTGAAAAAAAGAATGGATACCGCGACCAGGGAGATGACTTATGCTGCTACCAACAACGTTTTTGATTTAATTGTTATCAATGCACAACTTGAGGAGGCGTATCAAGAGCTGCGCGTTTTTGTGAACCAAGCGGCACCGATGTCGCAATAATAGCGGCATTCAAACTCTAGGGCTCATCACATGTATGGGTGAGGGGGCAAGGACTGTCAGGAGGGTTTATGCAAGAATCCACTTTGATCCTATCAATGACAACATCGGCGTTTGTCGCTTCCATGAGAGAGGCCAGTACGAATCGGTAAGCGGCATCACGCTGCGTAGAGGCAACTCACAGGAGCGGAATGCCAGATGAATCACGTACATAGTGTCTCCATTACTTGAATGACCTCAATCTCCCTTGTTCCAGGGTATCTGTGCAAGATACTCAGCAAGGTCTCGAAATGGGGCCAACCTTTGCGCATTAGTCAAACCGGCGCGGCCGCTTGTTGAGGGCAGAACCCAGATTTCAGATTCGCCCATCTCATTCAATCCCCAATCTCTCCCCAGCCCCGCCCTTCCGTAATCTCCCTTCCATCCGCTCAAAAGTTTCTTGGCCACAATTTTCGAGACGCAACACAAGATTTTCGGGGCGACGTTACCGGTACCGCTTACCAAGCGTGCCATCACCTCGCGTCGTAAGGAGTCCCTCATCGATGTTCACCTTGGACGAATCGCTGCCGCTGGTGACAAAGAGATCGGCAAAACCTATCCCATAAGCATGTGGTAACCGTTGAAAGTGTTGCGGTTGCGCAAGTTCGGCAGGTACCATTCCAGACGCCTCAAGCAAAGGCCAAAATCGGTTTGACCTATGTGCATACGGTGCCGCCTTGGCCCAGCTAACTTCGGATGGATTGTGACCGATGAAAATGAGGCGAAGGGGATGGTGGTCATCGAGGTAGCGTGAAAAATCTCGAGTTTTTGGATCGGAGATATCGGAATGGGGGGGGTGGCCGGACTGGGCGTTTATGGGAGGGGATGCGCGCTTGGAAATGGAGGATATGGGCCGGGATGGGGTGACGGAGCTGGAGGAGGGTTTTGTAATGCGGGTGCGCGGGCTGCGGAGGGCATCAAGTGATTGTAGGAATTTTTGTCGAGCGGCTGTGGGAGAGAGGGGTGGGGAGGCATGGTTGGGAGCAGAGTAAAATTGATGATGAGGTGGCTGGATGGCATTGGGAAAGCAGACCACAGCCAGGATTGGCTGTTGAAGTAGACAGGCCGAGGGGATGATTTGGGCAAAGTGTATCTGATAGTATTTATCTTAAAACGAACAGGTGTAAGTACGATACTAATGTATTTGATCCGATATATTGTCAAGAACACTCGTAACCGTCGAGGGGCAGATAGCAAGCCCGGTTGCCAATGCTCCGTCCGGATTGGAGTCTGGAACTGGCGCTCTTCTTTGGAGGCAATGCGGCGGGTAAGTATAGCGCGTACACTCTCCCCCTCCTTGCTTACGCGCTTCGGTCGTCACCGCGTCCCCGGCTACCCTCATCCACCCGCGGTCGTTCTGTCCGCCCCTCCCCAATGTCCTTCATATCCTGCCTAGCCTGAGTACTCGGCGAAATCGCACTTTCCAATCACCCCCCCCGAGACGCAGCGCACCATTGCCACTACGTCCGCCAACTCGTGGCCTGTGTCAAGCCAAGGACGTACTTCAGCCCGACCACTTGCCTCCGAACCACCGCGCGTACGGCGAGAAAAATGTCTTCTCCGTTCAGCTCTGCTACTTTGCTGATCCTAAGACTTTTACGCCATTGCAGAGAACTTCAGCGAGCGCGAAAGAAACACTGCGAGTGCGCAGACGATGACCTTGGTCTCATTGAGAACCTTCAAGACTTATGTAAGCTGCCGCCCTCATCTATTCACCGAGCAACGCAGGCGCAATGAAACGGCACTCGGCAGCTGCAAGGGACAACCCAACGAGAAGTTTAGCGTGTCACATACTAAACCAACTACCCCAACGCAGCAACTGTAGGTGTCGGAACCCCTTATGCACCCATACTCACAGAGGCCGGCGTCCGATGCGTTGCCCTGTGCATGAGCAATAAATAAACTCCGCAACCCGATCCCATGCGGTTCTGACTGCTGCTACCACTACCAAACACCAACATATCCCTTGACGTAGGGGTTTTCGGCCTGTAAACCCCCGGTCATTCCGCGCGTACCTAGATGCGATATACCTAAGCTGACCTATACCGACGGGGATACCTTCCCTACAGTCCAGGGTAGCACGGCATTTATCGCTCTTGCTTGAGGAATGGCATGTGGACCGAAGACCGCTGCCGTAGTCATCCACGCGCATAGTGCGACAAGACCTATAACTGTCCACCAGGCGCCCGGTCCCCGCGTGTCAACTCCCTTCCGCTCATTCCGAATGGTAAGATTACCTCGCTCCACGGCAAATGGCTGATAGAGTCCGCTATCGAATTGGCGCTATGTGCAAGACGAGCGGATAGTCTGCAATTGCCTGGGAGCTGTGAATACTACATGGTACGCAATGATGCTACAAATGCCCTCAACGCCTGCGGCAGAGCTAAAGTTCCCTGAGCGCCTTTCCACGCGACTAAATTCCCCGGCTGCGCCTTGTCAAGTTGACTTCCCCGCGCACATTCTTGAGCAGCAGGAAAGGAGCGTTATTGGGAGACCCTGCCAGGATGCTGCTCCTGTACTCCAGGGAACATCGCTCTCTTATATGTGTAATAGATGCCAGCTGGTATTTCAAACTGCACATCTGATTCGCTGACCACGGCATCATAGGTCGCAATTACCTGCAGGAAGCGCTTTATATCATTCGTGAGCTTTACAACGCGCAGGATTTCCAACGCAACTTGAGCAAGACCATCATTATACATGCTGGCCATCAAAAAGCGCGCTGACCACTTCAGACCTGCCAGCTTAGCCTCCATCCCACCATGGTTCACCAGTGGGGAGGCCCTCGAAATCTACGGGGCGGCCATCGGGCCCTCTGCCCTCACATGCCAAAGCCGAGCCGTTTGGAAGTTTTATGAGAATGAGGAAGCATCTCTCTCACAATGAATGGCCTACCTGATGGGCATAAGCCCGTATTCGTTTCCATATCTATAGCGTGACAGCATCCGTGTGTAAAGTAACGTAGAATCTCCGCCTGGTTGCGCTTTTCTCAACATGTCTGCAGCACAAACATGGGACGCTCTGCAGCGACAAACATGCGACAATCATGCGCCTCGCGTGACAGTCGGTAGTAACTTTATGGCATCAGTAAAACGGGTGTCCGCTCGCCCTCCCGCGCAAGCCAAGGACAAAATGAGACTCAATCACAGCGAGCCGGTTGTGCAGTAGCTGTAATGAATGAGTACAGACAAAGGGCGTAGAGAATTGGTAGAACCCGGTGATAGTAGCGGTCTTTCCAAAATTGTGAAACAGATCCTACGGTGGTTCAAAGTTCTACGGTACATGTACCAGTTGGTTCCCTTCCAATAGATTATCCTTATGGCAGATGTGTCTGTAAGTGGGATCTGGGTGTTGTGATACAGGCTGCATTTGTCATCGTCGTACGTTAAGTACTCATTTTCAACACAAGATCTCATTGACTCGTTCCCGCATCCCTCGGTTTTGATCGAGCTTTGCACGCCTCCCACAGTTCCTGAGCTGGCGAGAATATGAGCAAGAAGCGATCGAATGTGAGCCATACAGCTGGTTTACCAAGTAGCACTAGTCTGATAGGAATGCGACTAGGTGATATTTTTCATGAGGTTTCTAGTAAAATGACGGATTACTTCGTCCTGCATCGAGACGGCCCAGCTTACAAAATGACCACTTCGCAGGCCACATGGACTAAATGACACGGGCTGAAGGTCAATGCCCTCAAGGTCTTTCACTGTGAAGTCTCGATCCTGCTGGTGTCCCCGCTTGGTTACCTTGAATTACCGCTGGCTACTTTCCCTTTCATTTCACTACTTCCAAATGACGATCCCAATCCTCCTCGCTCATTTCTTGATATCTCCAATCACATGGACCAAACTAACCATAAACAAAGTCTGCCAAATATTTAGTCCAATCCTCGGCACCACCCTTGAAACAACCCCAACCACCCATTATCACGCACTACCATCCTCATCACACTCCCCATCCCCATTGCCGACTCCCCAGCATTCGCTCTAGCCTGCATCTCAATCCTGGCCACCTCAAACGGATGATTCCAACTTGATAACGTTCCCCCGATCACTCCACACAACGCCTCATCCCCCTTTGTTAACTTGGCTCTCTCATCTCCATATTTGTATCGTCGCATTCGAATACGTACAAACTCTGTCAACCCCTGCCGCGATGCCCAATTGGTGGCCTGCCGAAATGCAATCGCACTCCCTCCAGGATAAAATCCTTTCAACCCGCTCCGTGCATACGTCTCCCGCGCGAGCACCAACGCATTCGTGCTCTTGCCTCCTGTCACCGCTGCGTCACCTGACCCGAACCGAATCCAAATAAATAACAACAGGAATGATAAAAACAAGGCATCCAACAACATGTCAAACAAAGAATATCAGCAACCTCGCCTCTCCCAACCCCACCGGCATTCATCAAGCTACTGTCAACATACCAAGTAAGTACAAGGCCCCATGACAACGACCTGACAGACACCACCTCCCGCGCCCCCAAGCAACGCTGCAGCAAAGGGTGACAGTCCGGCCTTCCACACACATCCTTGATCCCTTCCTTTGCAACCATGAGCACTGCCCCTTGGACGCACTCTCAACCATTTTTGGGGCAAACCCTCTCCAAAATGCCCCACCCCACTCGCACTACTCCTCCCGCTGTGTGATATACATTGCGGAACGCCTCTACAGTAGCCTCATTACGAAATCTACCCATTCTTGTCTTCCATACTTCAAAAGGAAGGCCAAGTGTTGCCGCCTCCGCCATTTGCAATAAGGCACCGTTACGAAGGTCTTTGAAAGACTTTTTGCCGCTTGTTGGGGGCGCCATTTCGCTGCCCAAGGCTTAAGTGCGCTTGAAATGTAGGGAATGCGGCGGGTGGAGATGTAAGCCACTGAGGCAGTATTGGATCGGAGGAGCAATACAGTCGGGCGATTCGATTTCGGGTGGAATAATGGAATAAGGGAACGTATTGTAGTGCCTGTGCCGTATCATTGGTGATCCAGCGATTCCATTGCAAGCTCAAGCTCACGTGACGAGAAACGTTGTCAACGAGATCCGGCGCATACTCGGATCAGTTGGTCGAAATTTCCAATAAATTGCACATCTTGCGCAATACTGTAAAGTAGTTTTGACACGTGTCCAAATTTACATCACCCCAATAGGTGGAAATTTTTCGGATAATTAGAAAGATTACGCTTCACGAATTTTTGCAATTAAATTGTGCTTATGATAAGTTTACAATTATCAGAAAAGTGGGATGGATTTATTTCTCATGCCGTCGAGGGTTCGATTACGCCTGCCATTCATGGTAGTGTATGTGAGTATTAGTGTGTGCGCTAATACTCCGAACCCTCCCAGACCAACATTACATTCATCGAAGATGACAACGGGTCGGTTGATAAACTTCACGCAGCCCAAATGCATCGATCGCCTCCGCACTTGGAAGATTGCACTTCAAGTTTTAGCCAAGCGCCGCTTGACCAACGGAGAATCGGCTTTTTCGTCAACTTTCTCGCTGATAACCGTGGCCAAGTAAAAGGATAAGCCTATCCAACTTTACTTTCATTTTTAACATACTAAGTAATAGAGACTGCCTCAGTCTGTTTCGCTTCGAGAAAGGCGATATTGTGAAGGTAATGCGGGTGATCGACTGGCCAGTGACATAATCTGGCACATCGCGAAATCGATATGCTGTGAATGAGATGCTTTCATGTTGCATAATACTGCGTCGATTAGCAACGCCGTCAAGGTGGGTTGATTTGGAGGTTCCCTTTGGCAAACACTCATCCCATCTCTCAGAAAATTTCTGGGAGGGCCTGGAGTGGGTCCTATCGACGAAAAGAAACGCCCTCAGAGCAGGGTTATCAAGCCAGTTAATGAACAGAAGGGCTGCGTTGTATGCAGATAAGATAAGAACTAAACTCAATGGGCTAACGAACTGTGTTGGGTTTATTGATGGTACAGCAATCGGAATTTTGAGGCCTAGTAGTTCCCATATGCTACATTTATTAGCATAAGGGCCCACAAAAGGAAGCACGCACTCTAGTTTCACACTGCTACGGGGCTCGAAGGCTTAATTTTACATGCTTTCGGACCTCTAGAGGGCCGTAGGCATGATTGGAATCTTTGATGTCGAAGCGAACTAGAAGGTACGCTACCAGTGGTTTTGGATACTGGAGGGGTGACATACTGCTTATACGGGGATTCACGGTATAATAGAAGGTGGTATTTAGAGGTTCCATACCAGGGAAGCTACCTGCAGCCGTATCCACCAGCTTTTAACCGAGGGATGTCCAAGGGGCAAGTGACAGTGGAGTGGGTGTACAAGGAAATCAAGGCGTACTTTACTTCAATAGATTTGAGCGTAAGATGAAGGTACTTGAGTCCCCTGTGGGATCCCTTTATCTAGCCGCCATGCTGTTAAACAACATACGGATCTGCTTTTATCTGCAGCAGACGTCGCGTTATTTCAGCTGCCCGCCTCCAACGTTGGTCGAATTCCTCCAAATCATCGACGATATGGAATATACTAAACCATCCTTTTACTTATTCTTGAACGTGTCCATCAAGAGGCGGAATTTTGCAAGCTCTAACTCCTGACTCGCTTTCAGAGCCTCACGGCGCTCTTCGTGCTCTTTTTCCCATTCCATGGCATCCATTGCCACTTTTTCTTTTTCAAACGCAAGGCTTTTATTTATCCAGCTCGATAGGAGCCAGATGTATATTTCGCAAGTTTATCGCAAAGCGCTCCATCTCACCCGTAGGCCCAACGACTCGCTGTGGCTAACTAACATGAACGACCTAGGAATCCATTGAGCTCGCTTACCCAATATCCCCGTCAGTATCTGAAACCCGTTTACTTGTAGCCATGCTTGCCGATTATTTCATCACGTGTTCCTTTTCATCATCCAACTCTTTTTCGGCTCTTTTCTACGCCCCCTTCTTCGCCTCTATGTCATGTCGAGCTTCCCGGAACATCGTGAGCAGCTCATCCATCTCGTCAAACTCCCCACCGACTCCCGACCTAAACTTATCACTCTTATCAGACCTATCGAACGCCGGTTGTAATCTCTTATACCTATCTTGCACGCATTTCTCAGTCACTTTTTGTCCAATGAGTTGGTTCTCATTCGCCTTTCCCGCAGCTTCCTCAAATTTTTTGCTCACAGTGCCATATTATGAAACGTGGTTTTTTGCTGCAGCGACCTCACGGACAAGAATAAGATCCTCTTCCGGCGAAAATCTCGCGTGTCGGCCTTTTCTCTCCTTTCTGGGTGTTATCTCCACAATCGTCACTTCCTCAGCGGCAGCAGAAGTAATTGCAGGTAGCGGAGCATTGTGGATGGCATCAACAGGAGGCTTGTCTACTGGAGGAAGTGGAGAGGTCGGTCGAATAGGAGTGGGTTGATTTGCAGAGGGGCTGGTTGGAGCAGCGTATGTGATGTTAAATGGCGTGGTCCGGACAGCTCGGGGCATGGCGACAGCAGCGGATGGGGTGGATGCAGATGGGATCGGCGCTGGAACAGAGGGGGAGTGGGACGTTGAAGTTATTGTCATCGATCAAGACATTCGCACCGCTAGGTGCTTGGCAAGGTGAGAGTACCATTGATTGGGGAGGGGATAGAGGTTACTGCTGGTTTGTGTTTGGATGTTAGGGGATGGTGCTTGAGAAATGGAGTGGTCCAACTCCCAGGAGTTCGTGGGTTGACGGGTTTGAGAATGAGGATAATGGTTGCGTCGTTGCCGTCAAATACAGCTCAAAGGTCTTTACTAAAGGAAAGTATTTCAGCGCCAAAATTTCACTATTGGCTTACAGACTGTAATGCAAATGGCAAATTAAGTCATATTTAAATCTGAAGAGTGAGTGCGTAAACCCCCTATTTATTGTTTGGAAAGTACAGTAATGTCATTTCTTGAAGTGAGGCCACATGTTCCATGAAAACACATCATTGCACAAGAAAAATGTACTGTAAGGTTATGGATCCTGCATCAGCGAAATGAATACTGTACCATTTGGAATTCAGCCTGCCAATTGATCTCAAACTGTTGATGGAATACCCCTTGTAGGCTCGCGAGGCCATAGTGTTACCACAGTGTAACACGTGGCTAAGAATCCTTCAATGAAGGCACGCAGGCTGTGAAGTAAATTGTACCAGAAAAGAGGACGGAGGGAGACGAATGCGGAATCAGAGAAGATGGCTTGGCGGAGCACCTTAGCAGGGGAAGAAAAACGAATGTAGTCTATTTTCTTTCTCTCTTCTTCTATCTCACTGCCTTTCGCGCCACTCAGTCCGAATTGCTTTCTTATGTGTTTACATTGAATGGAGTCGTCGAATCCTCGACAACGCACCAATCCGGTCTAATTAATTGAATAATTTTAGCCATAGCAATCCCAGACACAAACTTACAGAAAAATCTTACAGTAAAGTTCGGCCGGTGGCGACTTGAATTTGCACTGAACAAATTGCACAGCACATAGACAGTACAGTACCGTAACCTGGAGAGGAGAAACTGGGACGTTATTTAAAGATTTAAGTGGGCCTGCTAAACAGCAAAAAGCACGGCCACGACTTAATCAATGCCTGCTTCCGAAAAGAGGAGGGAAGAAAATTCTCCCAATGAAAATCTCGGCAAACCGAGAAAGCAACGGATTATAAAGCTCCCGGTGTAAGCGGTGTGCTTACGGAAAGCCACCATCACAGCGACTTATTCTCGAAGAGAGCGATCTTGAGTAGAACCGGCAGGACAGAAACATCTGGGACCCCTCGCTTGCTATAACAAATACAGCATTGGTTGAGTGGGGCAGGGTACACTGAGCATTGCTGAGCCTTATCGAGGAGGTAGTCCTTCCACACAACCTTTTCCCAGATCGACCCAACGTGCAGTAGAGGCGAAGTATGACAATCTAACCAAAGCGGCAAAAAAAATCGACACAACGAGGGCTCCGAAGCGAGGACTCGCGCTTCATAAGACCCGCTTGATCTTGGTGCCTCGACGCCCGAGGCCAGCATGGTCCGCGCTCCGGGCGATAAGAAACAAATATTGAAAAAGAGCAGGCGTAAACATTGAAAGAGTGAGAAAGGAAGTTTACCATACTGTAAATGAGACGAAACTTCATTTATAGATGCAATAACCTGGAGACTGCTTGAACACCCCTACGTGTTTCAAATTCAAATTCCAATTTTATACTAAGTGCCCACTTGTCGCCCATTCAATCTCGCGCATACGCGAGGCTCAAACTGTGTCATTTATACCCCGGGTAGCGTCGCGTAGAAGTTTAGGATTAGATAGCCTAGGACGTACAGAATAAAAGAAAGATAAATTGAAGCTGAACTTAAAGAACGGCCGTGAGTTCGAGCTGATTTATTCGCAGGATTAGAACGATAAACTACACGCATGCCCAAGTTCGGGGTCGCTAAGGTGCCGGAAATAATTACACTTTGGCCAGAAAAGATAGAACGTAGGGAGAGTTCGGTGGATAAATCATAATGTTAGAGCTGCTAAAATTATAAAATAATCTGGCAGAGATACTTCCGTCTCTATTTTCATACTCTTATGCATTCGTTTCGTGAAGTATTCATCAGGCGGGAAAGCGACCGCCATAAATGAAAGGAACTTTCACAATATTGCTGTGCTCACCTAGAACCAATGGCAGTTTAGTACAACTTAATAATGTTTCGGCCCACACTGCTTCTATAGAACTTCAATGGCCGGCATTTTCATTTAAATCAACAGTTTTCCAGTGTTTTTTGCTCAATGTTATTCCAACAGGCTCGGAAGCAATTGTTAAGGTCGCGTTTGCTACTAAACTGACGCCCACCACCATAAAAAGCAGCGAGAATATTTCCCATAGGTTTTCAATAGGATTTTAATATGAAGACCTCGACGGCTATTCCATTAGCAGAACATAATTACTTTTAAACCACTTCATCGCATCACAACTAACTTGAATCGGCGCCTTGTCCCGTTGCTAAATCCAGTTAAGTAGTATATCATCTTCAGCAAGGGATATCACGTGTTTTTGAGTAGCTTGGCGACCTTTCATTTGACCTGATGCAGTTCTTCCATGCCACGAGAAAGCACCCCAAAACATAACACCACCAACTCCGCGTTGACGCTTCGAAAGCACTTCTGAGTAAGTTCTGATGTCATACCAATAATTGTAAATACCGTCCGGGCCGTCGAGGCAGAAAATTTTCTCATTGGAGAACAGTTCTTTGCCCCATTTTTTGTCGCTCAATTTAACATGAAAAAGTGCCCATTGTAACCTCCAAAGCTTGTGCGCGGATGTGAGTGGAAGTGTTTTTTGTACTTTTTATAAGCCAGATGGTCAGTGCAAGCCTAGTATTTCTTGGCGTTGCTTACAGAGGCGATTAGTTGGAGGATGTCGCGGAGTTCCCCATCTGAGTAGCTGCTTTTTTGAGTTCTCGAACAAGAAGCCGCTTGCGTGCAGGCGTAATTTCTCTTGGACGACCGGGTAACTTTTGGTTTTTCATATCTCTGTCCATCTTTCAAAAAGCAAGACATGATATTTCCGCTTCCAACTACGGCATTCCGGCTTCCACCCGTTCGCTTAGCGATGGCAGCCACTAAATATTTCTCCCCAGCAAGAACAGCTATTGTGGCCTTTTCATCAACGGTAAACGATCTTTGCGTCCCATTGTTGGTCTGGACGGGCAAATTGGAGGAGGTCTGGAAAATGCAGAAGGCGCTCATGATGTCATTTCCAACTGTGCGCCATCTAAATTGTAGACACGTAATCGTTTACTATCATTTCTGTCAGTTGCTTTCCCGCGTTATGAAAACTGTACGACGCGAATGCATACATGTATAAAAATGAAGACCCTTTTTATATGATTTGATAGCCGGAGTCTCCCTGGCAGATTTTTTAATTTTAGCAGCTCTGATATCATGATTTTGTAACCAACCCCCCTGTCCTATCTTTTCTTGCCGGGGTGTATAAATCCGGGAATAGCTGTAAATCCATTAATTTTCTACACATTTCTTTACTGTCTCATAAAGCTATATAGCCATTACGTTTTACACATTGACTTAAGAGAGGATATATTAAAAATCAAAACTGGTCAGAATTGCTCCTTTTGATACCAGCATCATATGTGTAATTGAATTAAAAATGGAATATGATTCTATCAGTTTATTTTAAAATCTGTTACCTGTGGGCTGAAATGTTGTATAAAAATTGACGGAGAGGTCACAGTGACTACCAGTCAGGGAAGTTTCGAATCAAGATATGTCATCATCTGATCTCTGCAGAGCCCTCAATCTTCAATTTTCATCCAGAGTGCTACGGCATCTACTCAATAGAATTTTTTTTGTTTCAATATAAGCAAATGCATCCCGACGCACCCGTTCTCTTGGAGCACTAAAAGAAGCCTTTTGAGATTATAGAAAGTCACGTTAACTGGAATCACTAGCAGTGGCGCAGCATTGTTTCAAGAGATGAGAAGAAATTCACTTGAGACGGCCCAGGTGTATGGGCTTCGTACTGGCACGGGTTGAAAAATGAGAACCTATCATCTACAATAAATATGGTATGTGCGTGGACCGGTGACATTTTAGGCTGCGTTTTTTATGTCTGGAAAGTCCCTACATGCAATTTTCTCTGATCTGCATTACTCGAAGGACTACACGGCTACCCAAAAAAATTTTTCACCATATTATCCGCAAGGAATTAACACTTATACTGCACCATTCAGTAGGATAGCGAATACATTCGTACCCTGACGGACATCAAGGAGTGTTTCTATTTCTATAATAATCGCTGTAATGGGATGTACCGCGAAGTCACCAGACTTAAACCATTTTTAAAATTTTTGGGCACTTAGTAGGCAATAGTAAAAGTACAACAGGCAGTTTTGATCGTTTTATGAGTGATTAGATTTTGTGAAGCGTTGTTGGGATGAAATTTATTGCTCTGATATCCTTTTAGTGGATTACCTTCCTCGGCGTCTTATTAAAATGCTTCATTTGCGAGTGGGCCAACCAAGTACTAGTTCTGGTAGTTTTTTATTCAAAGGAAATGGGTCTAACACGTCTGCTGACCTTGAGGTAGCCGAATGGACAAAACAAAAATATTTTACTCAAGTGGGAAATTGTTTTGGGACAGAAGAAAATGTCAAAGAATTTTAGTTTTTGATCCTTATTTATTTTTCTTATCTTTGAGACAGCCACTATTTTAAGAAATCCATGGATTTATAACTGTTCCCGGCACTATGTAGACAGCATCCGATGACACAGTAATTTGACATACTAACGATTCCAGTGCCGCCCCAGCGGTGGCAATGAATCTGGGGTAGTAAAAATTGTAAGTAGGAAATATAATTGATTGCTGAAATGATGCTTCACTTCTCCCACTTTTCCGAAATTTTAGGGCATTCAACATCACAAAAAATTTCTGGGAACGTATTGTGCCGATTACTTCTGATAGGAAGAACTTTTTATCTTCTTGAGGGGAATCTTCGTGCAACTTCGATTATAACTCAAAGAAGAAGAAATTTGACGCTACCTTAGGAGTTATGGATGTTTCAACTTGAACCAAGTTGAGGCGAAGCCCAGTATCTGGCTTTGAGTCATTTATGTGGAAAAATACGAGCTTCTTGTTGATTGCAACGGAATTCACGACGTAAGGCCTTTTCCATTCATCATTACGGCTACTCACCTTTCTTTTGCGCAATACTAAGTCCTTATTGCCAATAATTTGGGTGAGATCACTAGATAGGGGTATTTCATTTTAGAGGATATCTTCTTGCGAGCAAATTGCTCAACATGTTAAATTTCCCCAGGGTTATGTTGTTCAGAGGAGTATCTCATGGTAAGCTTAGACATTCTTCGAGTACGAGTGCTGCAGGGACAAGTCAATTGGAACCAATATTGTCGTTCGTGGTGTTCATGGCGCATTTCAATGCCTTACGCGTGCAGATATTAGGAAATCCTTCGGTTATTTCCCAGACTGTGTTGCGTAGGTGAGTAAGGCAGCGCTTAACGAGACCTAGGATGCTATTATACTTCATTTATTACCGAGAAACGTCAACATTGGATTCTGCAGACATGAGGGCAGGTTAATTCCCTAAACGATGCCTTGATACGTTAAAATGTGACTCAAGAGGCCCGTTTAAGTGAGGCTCTAATATTTGGCGATAGTTGTACAGATATTCTTCATACTAAGAAAGTGGGGATCGCTTAAAAGAGTGCCTTCGTGGGAATTTGTGGCAATATGTCAGATCCGATGTAAAAAGTGTCTAAAAATTAGCTTATTTAAGTAGAAGTTCTTGGCGCCGATTATAGCTCAGATGCGTGTAGGTGCGGATTGTATGCGTCATGAAGGGTCTCACAGTTTTCACCTGCTATGTGGGAAATTTCCTCGTTTTTATCGTCTAGATTGGAGCGCTGAGGAGATAGAATACCTTCTGCGCCGAATGGTGGAAGAAATTCTCATGAATTCTGAACAGCTCTTGTTGCGCTAAAACATCTCATATTTTTCCTTCTTGTCGAAGTAGAAATTATTCCTGCTGGATCGCGTTATCAGTATGTGCTATTCCTTAAAGTACAAGAATTCTGACTCAGTGATGGTACTGGGACCCTCTTTTACTGGCTTATTTGACATTGTACAGGGCTTTAATGATTCTCCGTCCATTTTTTCCATCCTCGATATTGAAAAGATATCTGATTTAACAGTTTCAAGCTGGATGAAGACGGTCTCGATACCGTTAAGTGTGTGAAGGGAAGGGGTTTTTGTACCAGAGATTACGGGTCGGCCTCTACAGATCTTAATTGATGAAAGAAGACTGAGGATATCCTTTCCAACTCCTTGCATCCGATGATTGAAATTACCTGGGCCGTTGGTGGGCCAAAAACCTTGTTATCGTTTATCCCCTTCTTGAGCCCGGTAGAAGTATCTTATAAATCCTCCTCAGTCATCAAAGTGCACAATTGTAAGGTCAATAAATTTCTCTTGGATATCATACGGAGAGCTTCACTTCCATATTCTTCGGTCTTTGTGCCGCGAGTTGTGTCATAAAATGACTTGCTGCATGGTTCAGAGCAGTGTCAAAAGACGAATATAGTATGGTCTGGTATTATCTGTGATATTCCTATTTGCCGTCAAAAAAATGGATTCAATCAGGTTCCCTTAAATTAAAGTTATTCATTTGCAAAATATAGACAAGAATTCGAGAAAGTCTTTAGAAATACAGCGGAAAATAAGCCTCTTCATCCTACGTAATCGAAACCAGACTGAAAAATATAATTTAAATGCGTCAAATCGGTTTTGGATAAAATATGGTTGGAAATGTTAGTAATAATTCTGATTAGTTCGTGTACCACGCAATAGTATAAGTTCCAAGTAATCTTATTCAAGGAGTAGCATTTGCAGTAGTTTGGTTCTTGTTCTAAGGGTTTTGGACCCCAGGTCGATTTGTTGAATATCTATGCGCGAAATTGAATCGTGAGGAACGCGTCTCCGTGCAATTTTCGTTTCGGTTGCCTCGCTGGTGGATGATTTCCCACGCAATACCCAGTATATTAATTACATTTCTTGGTTGATCACGATCAAAAGGTATAATGAACTGCTTTTTGCGACGGTAGAAGCCGCCACATTCCATTTAAATGATTTGGCATTAACAGTAACAATAACGATACAGTAGATGCTATAAATTTCACTATCAAGTTGTTCAGTGGCTTCTATTTTAACTTTAACCACCTAAGAGCATCCCCACCCGTGCAATATAAAGATTTAAAATGTAAATTTGATAATTTACTTCGCTTCAGCTGTCCCTACCGGAACGAAAATAAAATAGAATTATATTCTGGGGCCAAATCTGGGGCTATTTCAACCAATAATAGCCCTGAAATTTAGCCCTTTGCATCAGAGAAAGTAACATTTGGCGGCGTCTTATTGGCTCATTTCACTTCTGGGAATGAATTGCGGCAATGTCGAGCTCGGTTCCTGCCATCTTTCTTCACGCTTCCCTCGTATTCCAGATCTTCCCTACTCCATCTATCCCCAAGCGACAAGTTCCCATCCCATCACATGCACCTATGTCTGGAGCCTAGACTCCGACCCATCCCGGGGAACCAACAATCCCAACCAGCTCTAGTCTGATCTCTCTGTAAATTCGAATGTGTATTCGCATAGGGCTATTCTTTAACAGAGCGCAACTCGCGTCAGAGGAGCGAACTACACAGTATCGGACGATCAGGTCTTTTCCCACGCGTGGCTCAAAGTTTCGGAGGTCCCCGTTGTTGGTTCTGAGCACAAATCTCTCGAGTTTTTCTGCCGTATATTGTAATTTTACGATAGCTTAAGGCCTCCCACAAGCAGCTCTAGGACCACCGAGTCACTCAAGTGCAGGATCAAGCTTATCAACAAAGAATGCGTGAAATATTCGGGATGTGCTAACAGCATCCAGAGCACCAAACCAACAGGAGTCAGCGAAAATGATATATACCGAATGGCGAAATTTCTATACAAGTGAGTAGAGATACGTTCTGCTGCAGACAACCTGTTTGAAACCTTTTATGTCTTTTGAAACATGGAAGTTATTGCCAGATCTTGAAAAGTTTACGGGCGGCATTTCGGCACGTAAGATTCTGACGGAAGAGAAATCTGCTCAAATGTCCTCTGGCACAATAGTCGCCGTTGATGATAATAAAGATGTTAATGCAGGAATTAACTCCAATTCCGCGAAGAAAGAACGTCTAATGGGAAGAAGTCAGGCCAAAAAACTTGCTAGAAAAGCAGAATCTGCACAAAAGCGTCTGAAGCTAGCAGAGAAAGCGGTGGAGTTACAGCAGGCTAGAAATGCTTGCCTTTATCGGTATAGTGAAATAATGCTGTTCTCATCGGCCCCTGCGGAATGTAACCAAGATGGTGTTTCTAACTTGATGCGCGAGGAAGCGCTACAGGAAGCAAGGAGAAGGGCTGCCAAATCGTTGGGCGGACCGATGTCTACCAATTCAACCATTTCATCTCCTACTGCAGGAGATGTTGTTGACGACGTCTGTACTCCTGGTTCAAACATCAAAGAGAGTATAGATACGTAGTAGATCGAAGCATTTCATAGCTGCCAACAAAAATGTCTGTATTGAACATATCATCTAGGCTAAAGGACTGAAGATCTCTTCATCATCCATAGGTGATTCATTACTCACTTTTGAGTATTTTAGTGCTCGTTTTCATTTCTAGTAAAGTTTCTCATTGCGCAAAGAGCTGTTAACGATCCGGGCCTAACAACAGTAGAGGGTTCCAAACTCTCCAGATTTCCCCACATCAGGGTTGCATTCCTTCCAATCACTATATCTTCATCGATTGTTTCTACACAGTAACTCTCATCTTCCAGCTCTCCACGGTCCTTAACGGACATATTGTTTAGTATTATGCAACACTTAACAATTTCATGCATTCCGTCTTTAGACCAATAGCGCCCGTGTGGGGCGTAATACTACAAGGTTCTGAGAGTTCACTTAGCATATTACGATGAGACTGACAGTACTGCCCATCATGGCAGAGTTCCATTGATCCACTTAGCGGGGTAGCTCAAGGCACTTGCTGATTGGTCTTGCCCGGAAAGTATCTAGGATTATGCCACGTTTCCATAATGGATTCGTATTATTGGCTCTATGCTCTTGAAACTTTCAATTGGTTACAGTGAAATAGTTGCTCTGATGTCTCCTTACAGTGTTCATGTTGCACTGGTGCCTCTCTACATTGCTTATAAGGTTTGAGGGCTACTGGCGGGGTACTGTGTACGAAAATGATACTACTGGGCATATTCGTCACAGCCCGGGACGACCTAGAGAATATGCCACTTGTTTTGAAGAACGCCAAAAAGCTCGCTACACATCCTTACCTGCTCCTTCTTGACACCCTGCTAATACTTCTCCATCTCTGTAATTGTGTCTAGACCGATATGTAAAAAAGCACGGCCATTTTGGATAAATGCCGTCAACAAAGAAATAGGGCACGTTCCGTTTCTGTCCGTCAACAATGAGCTCAATAGGGGAGGATAACTCCCGTTAGAAATTTTTGTAACAGGAGTGAGCAGTCAAGGACATTAATGTCGTTGCAAGACCCTGGCATTCAAAGAGAATGCCATATCCATAGCGTTTCATCTGCAATTGCCTCCAATCTTATTGTTGGAACACCCTCTTTTCCTTCAAACTGGCCATGCCAGGATGTTGGACAGTTTTTGCATACCCACTTACAGCAATTCAAGTTTCCCTATAACCCTGTAAATTCCCGCCTCTCTGACCTGGCAAGTACTTTCTTAATATCAGCCTTCCTTGGGACTCGAAGATGCTCCTGGGAGAAAGACCTTATAATCGTTTTGGCAAACTCTTTGACACACTGACCGACAGTAGAAGATCCTAATCTCAAATACTCATCGACGAAATCAGATGAACACCCGTATGCCATAATTCGAAACGCGGCCGTGGCTTTCTGTAGGCCGGAAGGCCATAGTTTGCCCGTACAGTCCTTCCGCTGCGTAAAATATGTGCTTGATTGAAGAAAATCATGGACAAGCATGAAGCAGCTCTTGGAATACGATAATGAATTTTGAAGAAGGCTGCAGGGTATACAAGTGTTTCGCTGTGGTATTCATCAAATAACCGTTTTGATCCTCCTATGTGACATCTTTCAATGTTGGGAGATCTTCCAGGCCTTGATCCGCCTCTTTGTTTCTCCTAGTCTTCACCAGTAGACTGCAAAAGGTCTTGAACAATATCAATGAGTTCATCGTCTATGAAACCTTTAAGGATGGGTTTCTGCATGATACCTGCTGATACAGGACCATCGCTTCTACTGAGTATGAGGGCGGCAGAAAACTAAAGCAGAATTTCACCGGTGGGAAAAGGAAGAAAGAGCCAAATGACACAAATAAGCCAAATGACACAAATAAACTAATTTATGTCAGCCAATGAAAACGTCCAGCTGTATTTAAATTTATCTCGTTTAACCAAACCGGTGGGGATTCTCTAAGAACTGTTTTGCTGCCCAAATGTCCCTCTGTCATTTAAATATCACAGTAAGTAAAGAATTATTCATTTTGCAGACGCCTATTTTCACGAATAAGATCTATTAAACTAGTTGAAGACAGCATTGGACGTTATTATTCTATATTAATACTTATTTCTTACATTTATCTAACTCATACACGACGATGGCATGCTTCTTTAGAAACCGAAAGTCGGCAACAGTGAGAGCAATAAGTTTTCCTTCATCTCAAACCCAAATTTTGGCGAGATCTACATCTGCCTCAATAGATGTCATTTTATAAATGGTTAACAAACTTTTAAGTTACCTATGACCAGAATTTACATCTTATTTTGTAAATTCATCTAATTTACATTCGGGTTATCAAATGCGTCCTGGAGTCCAAAGCTATATTATCAGAGTTGAATATGTATCAAAATTGCTTCATGGTCCAAACTTAATTTGAAATGCAAACCTCAAAAAGGTGACAAAGTTACTTCCAAATTTTCTATCATACACTTTAGCGAAGAAAAATCAAGTTTTGAAGATGATTATTTCTATATTATTGGAAATCAATGATATTGAACCCATTCGAGGTAAAATGGGCGGCTGAAATTCATAACTTCTCACTTCTTTGTCTCAAGATAACTAATCATTAACTGATACAGCTTCTAGCTTAAAACACATGTATAAAATCAACATTTATACTCTGTACCGTACCATTTGCAACTATTTGTGGTTAATTTTCGAATTGATATAGCTTCGGGCGAAGATCACGCAATACTGGACTGCAAACTTCTCAATATCATTCACATGTGACAAACTTGACAGGAGTAATATAGGCATTCCTACGTGACCTAAATTTAAACGGATGTGAAATCCGTGTAATATCTCTAGTTTAACCTTCATTGCACATGAAACTTTCTTTTATATAACATATTCCTTCTACATAGTGGACTTTATAAATTCTCTTGATAACAGCAATCTTGGTCCTGAAACCCTTTTTAACTTTCTAATTCGATGCAAAACGAATCGAACCAAAACAAGTACAATTATCGTTCCTAAAAAAATTTTACGATTGACTTTATTGTATTCAATTCATTTGATATTATAATATTGTACATCAAGGAATAGTAAAGGATATGGTTTATGGCTGTATACAGACTTTGTAGAATAAAATTCCAATATTTTTCTAATTGATTAGAACAAAACTGCTCCGACTAGGGGCGCCTATTATTTCAGAAATTTCAACGCATATCCTGCTACAAACGCTTTTTTTTGAAATAAATCGGACTTAACTCCTGTACTATCCATGAAAACCCCATCAAAGGACCATGTAATGAAATTTAAGACAAACATACTATAATTTACTTCTCAAATAACTATTTTATGGAAATTTTGAACTCATTTGGCGAAAGTGGGTATGTCAGCTCAACCAATACCTATTTCATGAAAGATCAAAAATATTATTTTTTCCGTGAATTCGAAATTATACCATTTCTTTTCTAAGTACCATCAACTCTCTTCAAAGAATATAATTTTTCGCTACGAAAGCTTTCGCAATATATTTTTGTGAAGCAATTATTTCATGTTTTATGGAGGTTTGAAACCAAAAAATATCATGGTAATCAAAATTCATATCCCACGGTACGGAATCTCGTTTATTAGCAATATATTGTATCATTGGATTCCCACAGGAAGTAATGATAGCTAAAGGTCCAGAATTGCACTGAATACAATTGCTTCCATTCTGGTTTCCCCAAATTTCACTATCTTAACGTTTATACTGGCAGATTCTTTTAACATACCTCTTACTTTGTAAAGATGTGATTACCAGAGTACTCGTTACCAGTTATGCTTCGAGTTCTCTTACACTTGATGGGAGAAAGCAACGTTTATTGATGAAAAATTTGCATGCCAACCAGGCTAAATGAACCTGAATTTTACATTTCAGCAAATACCACAGGCGTCAATATGAATCAACCTTAATCTACTGTGCATCTGAGTAGATATCGATGGCACAAAATGGTGCTTCTTATTCACACAGTTAGTTATCTCGTATAATATTTTAACGTTTTACTACTAAATGGCGACATGGTAAAGGCTCTACTTCGAATTTAAGATTTATGCATTTAGTTTTACCTCAGTTTACTGTTAGAATGGGCAAAGTGGTCTTGAACTGGTTTCAGTACTATATGTAAAAGATTTGGCTGCTTAAAAAGGGATAATCGGTGTTGGCCTGAAGGATGTTGATCTAAAATGTAAGGAAACTCTATTAGATAGCAAAAAACACAATATTTAGTGGAAATTTTTAAATCTTAATGTAAAATATCATACATAGGCATCCAAGTTTCACAAATCATTACGATTTTGTTCGAGTCTTAAGACGCTGTTTCCTCGCTGGTTCCAGAATGATGAACAGAAGACTGCTCTTACTTGGACATCAGTTTGATCCAGAATCAGTAATTACTGTGCTTGATGAGATCAATATGTTTTGCTTGGGAGTTCTGTTTTAAGTTGTTCTTAATTGTCACTGTAACAATTCCCATCAAAGTCAGACTTGATCTTTTTGTGCAAGCAGTAAGGTCGCATAGCATTTGTGAATACCTTCTGTTATGTGCCTTAAAGAAAAAGTAAGGCCTCAGAATAAGATTGTGGCCTCTAATTATCTACCGATCTGAAAATATTAAAACAACATCATTGAGATGATACATATAAATTTTATGCAAATAACACTAGTTTACCAAATAATCACATCCAGTTTGTTGATTTATTTTTATGTCAGTCAAATTCTCTAAAAATATTTACTAGCCAAGCCCTCGCATAATATAGCTTTCTTTTTAAAATCTGTTTCGCACGAGAAGATGCTACTATTGTTCTGATCCCGTAAGTGGAAAAAGCCCTGGAGACATTACCGAGGCCTTGTTCACTAACAGCTTCTAAATCAATGCCTACAATTCTAGTGTCTTTGTGGCACACCATATAACTTATCCTTTTACATTCCCTGAGCGAAACTGTCCGTGATTCTACGGCGTGTGATGATTTCAGGACGATAATGCAAAACATTTAACCTCAGCAGACGATGGCGCAATAACTACCTCTCACTGCTTTTCGACATCACGGAACCTATATTAATAAGGACTTCTGGTTTCATCATTAATTGATGGAGTCAGTAGTTGCCTCCTTGTTTCAAGGCCTCCTCCCCAGTCTGAATCAGAATATGCGACAATCATATCACTATTAAACATGTTCCAATATTTGAAATGGAGCCCACAATTAACAGTCACCGAAAGTTACCTGATAATTCTTTTGATGTAATCCATGTACCTTTGTGTGGTACACGTAGGTGCCCAGCTGAGGCAAAGACAGAAAAAGAGGTTTCCTGCCCTGTTCAAACTGCGAGGTAAAGTAACACACCACCAATTGAATGGTATTTCGCGTGATCCATGTGGCTTGTTAGCTTTTTTTTTCATTTGTGGGAGTCAAATCACAGTTCAATGAAAGGGGAGTCAAATTTCCGTTGCGTTGATTCATTCCATTTCATTCGAGAAGTTACCTAGCGAAGAGAGCTTGCATGTCTTCTATTCCATCCTTTCTTTGAGTAATATCCCAACCGATAAAAGAACTGAGATCACCGAAGAACTTGACATCGAATTTGTCACCAAGCCTTTTCTTGAAATGCTCGGGAAGATCTTTGGAGTTCTTGACTTACATCTTACCATCCTCCACGGCGGCGATAATTAAGAGCGCGGCCTCTACCTGTTCGTAATAAACCCTTTCATCAATCCTTGAACATCTGATCCCCAATCGGGTAATATCTCACTCAAAGAAGAACCACAAATTCCCCTGCTTGCTTTGCCGTATACATGGACTTCGCAACTCAAAAGCATATCCTGCGCCGAGCCAGTTTCGCTTATGGATCCGTAGGCTGTTCCATTTTGATTGGAACATCCATTTTTCCATAAAGGTATGCGTTTTCCACATCCCCTCCTTCAAGGACGAGCTCCAAGCTGGTAGTTTACTGCTGTAATCATGGTAGTCAACCGGTGCATAAATTGTGTTGGGATCTTAGTGTTCTTCCGCATGTTGGAGGTCCACGCGCATGCAGCAACCTGATTTTGAAAGGAATTTTTGTCCTTCTGCATAAATAGACTTGAGCCTAAAATACCGTAAGAAAGAGATAGGTCCTATATTAAGCGTTGGTTATATATTTATCTTAGTAACTCCCCGAACCGGAGCGTTGGACTCTCGATCAATGGACGCATGCCACTTTTTGTCATGAAGTGCCTCTCTGAAAGAGCGTAAGATGCGAGGATCAACATTTTATTTGCGGCTCCTAAAGCAATACAATATAGCAAAGGAAAAAGGAAGTCAAAGGCGTGAAATCCTCGTGCTAAAATTTCTTCTGCGACACCATCACTGCCCTCTAAGGCGCGCAGATCACTTTGCCTTGTAAGATCTTCTGGTAGCGTTGGAAACCTATTCATCCTTTTTGAAGGGTAGAAAGTCGCGTCTTGTGGTACCCGTTCATCGTAAGTCTGGACATAAATCAGGAATGAAATTTGGTCACTGGTCATTCTAACCAAATAACCATGAATAGCTCTCAGCCTGAGTTTCTTCTGAGTTGTAGTATCTGTGCGATATCTAAATGCAAATCCTTGCTGTCCCAATACATGTACATTAGAGAATTAAATTCGAGTTGTTTGATCTCATGCATGAACAGGAACGTCTCCTTAATTTGAGATGCTGAGAGAGCACACCTTAAATAATTTCCGTTGGACATGGCCTCTGCCTAAAGTCTACCCGGAAGGCCGGAACCAGTTAACAACACTATTCTTCGAGTTAAAAAACCGGCAGAGGCGTTCAGCGGTTCCATGGCCCTGCGGTTCAATTGGAAGCAAGTATTCTGATACGATAACGTTAAGGTCCCAGAGCGATTTGAAAATGTCTGAAGTGTGTTCGCCGGTTCCATCCCGACGAATGTTGGTGAGGCTCAATCATGTGAAATTTTCTGCCTTGACTTATTATTTCTTAGGGTATGAGGCTAATCGAAATTATGTTGGAGGAAAAATATTTATCAATTCGCTGCACGGGAGTCGAAAATTACTAGTCAGTAGTTTCTTCCTCCTACAGAAGGGGTATTAGTTTTTCCTGTAATAAGGAGGTGAAAAGGTTGAAGTAGCCTTGATGTAGTTATGCCGCTTCTCAGAATTGATGCCTGGCGTGCCTTCGCAGTCATAAAAAGGACAAAAGTAGTTCCTTGAGTGTATCTCTCGAGATAAGGGTGACGGTGGTCAAAAGTCAAAAATACCTTTATTCAACGTTGTGGATTGTTCGTGTACTACTAAATAGTGTCACTATAGTGCCAAGTAGATGTTATTGGTTGGAAATTTTACGCGCCAAGTAAAGCAGCAGAGGGTTGAACCATTGTCCACGGTCAGGTCCGGCATCAGAAAATCGATCTTGATTGTTTCCAAAGATCCATTTCGTAAAGACCGTCGGAGATTGTGGCCTTATACACTACTTCATTGTTCCTTTCTTCTTGATGTTAAATGCACTCTCTCCTTCTTCGCTGAAATCACTGGAAAAAAATTTGAAGTGTTTGGAAAGCATTCATACTAGGAGAATGATTTTGGAGAACTCAGGGATATGGTACGCCTCCATCAGGCGGGAACATGATTTGACATTTTCCTGCGATGCCCAAAACCGTTAATACAGAGTCCACATCTTCTTGGTTGATTGTCGTATATCTATAGAAGAACTTCTTGAATGAACGAAGTAGTGCGTCCCGCCTGAATTGATGAGTGGTTTGTTAGATTTCTTCCCATCCATTGCTACCAACTGGCTTCGAAACTTTATCCTTGCCATGAATCCTTATTTTGTTCACAGTTACCGTTTGGGCCCTGACACCTAGAACCTCGATGTGTGCGAGGGCGAGGCGGTCGTTTGTTAGTATAGGACCTTACATTGTATTTCGCTTGCGAGCAGGAGCACTGCGGAAAATCAAACCTAGGTCTTGGTTTGACGGATGTAAGTTCTATCCTAGACTCTCAAATGAATTGGCTCCTCTCCTTTGCGTTTGGTTTTAGTTACTCGTCCCGAAGCGGAAATGATACCGTCCTCTGTAATTTCCCTCCCGCCACCATAAACTCGACCAGTCCTATTCCTCGAAATGGACTGTTCCTTATTCTTCTAACTGTATTTCTTTCCTCAAAACTGAACCAAAATTCACTCAAAATGTGCCTCTCGCGTCCAAAACATAACGGGGTAGATCTTTGTAGGGGTTGCCATGCTTCTCGACTCTTCCATAGTCAACTCCACAGAAGTTATTTACTTTCTTTTCGCAGAGCTCACGGTGATATTTCCAATTGATGAACTGGGTTTTGAACTCTCAATTCGGCGGCGCGGCACTTCAGCATCAACAAATTGTACGAGAGGATCAAAAAGAATTCATTCAGTTGAAACACCATGGCCAAAGAGCGAAAAAAATTGGGAAGAGTTCTTAGTAAATTTTTAGCCTTTTCCTCCTCCAATACCTCGGCATAGTACGTTGCAAAGTTCTCCAGAATTTTTTCAAATCGCACAATATGTTCCTTCCAGTGTTCTTCTTCATCATTAATGTTGAGGTTGTCCAACTCATTGTTGAAATTAAGCATAACTTGAGCGGTCTCTACAGCATATAGCTCTCCAAGTAGATCCCAGAGTGGTTTATCTGAGGCATCGTCGTAATCCACGATCTGAAGAACTTGATCGAGCAGCCCACCACTGAGAAAAAGAATAATATCACTTCTTTCCTTAATCGATGCCTTTTTCCGCCTGTATTGTACCTGGGATGAAACATTGAGAGGGTCTAAATCACTTGCCAAGTCCCTACGGCGAATGAATGCGTTGACTCTTCGTTTCAATTTAATTCAATAATTTGCCTGCATTCTTCAATATCTTGAACAGTTTGGACACGTCAGAGCCTCCATGATGCTGAGGACTAATTCTCTTCGTTTTTGTCCAGGTCAGTACTTCTCCAGAGTCTACACAGGCGATGCCACAATCAAGAATTCGGTTCATCTCCGCGTTTCCCTTTTATTTTTCTCAGTGGATCCTCGTCGTTCCCTCATGTATTTTCCACGCAGATTTACTTCCACTGCTGTCGACTGACAGTCATCTCGTTCAATTAAAGCAAATGCAGTATTATCTATTCCTCAAGTGTACACACTCTCTCCCAGAGAGCCCCACTTGGGAGTCATTCGGTCCGTACAATACTGTACAGTGACGATATTACATACAATACTTCACGCTTTCAATTCGCTATCTTTAGCTGCAGTAGGAGCAACTTTGTGCCCTCCAGGATTCTCATCTTGATTTCTGCGAACCTTCTCTAGTCATTTTCCTTTCTTTCCCTGTTCTCTGTAAATTATGATGCCAACCATATCCTCGGAAACTAAGAAAAGTGGCAAAAAGTTCGCGCGAATGCCATTTCTTTTGTAAAAAAAAACAATAGAGAAACAATAGAGAAACACACTTTATCAAAGAAAATAGCTAACAGCAACAGGGATTATAAATAAGTACGCATTACAGCAATCAGGGATAACTTATGCAGCTTACATGCTCTAGTAGTTGGGATTGATTTGAACCTTTGTGTTGGACGTTTTGCTCAAGACAGAACTGGTAACGGCAGGGTTAAAAATGCTTGATCACTCGAATCCTCGGATGCTGCTGTACAGCGGCTATGGGCGCGGGGCGCTTCTTCCGGGGATGGTACCCCAAAGGGGTGTAGTGTGAGAGCTTCCGTTTGGTGCCAACCTTACTTGTCTTGAGTGGACGTACGCTGCCAGCAATGGCCGGCCTGGGGAGGCACACGAAAGAGGATGTTCCAGCGAAAAGGCGGGTGAGTTGCCAAGACCGAGATAAATGACCGGGAGTAATGGAATGGTTGAATTGGATGAAGTGATCGGCGTGTCACCCCAGACGCTGAAATCCTTGTCCGGTTCCATTCGTTCCATCATGCGTACGCTTGGGTAAACTCTTTTGATTTGGTGTGTTCGCGTCGCAAGAGTTGTAAGGAGAGTAGCGCGGTCATACGCCCGTGACCATTATGCGCGTTGATCCTCTGACCAGAACCAAATCAACACTTCCACCGGTTGCTGCTTTGAGACTTGAATCATAATATCCATAAAAAAACATACATAAAATATAACATAAATCAAGAACAAAAGACGGCTTGTGATTGGGCCATGAAGGATGAATGGAGGGGGAGGCGGGAGAACAAGCGACGACTTGAGGGACCAGAAGTTGTGCAAAGGTTTCCAAGTTGTCGGTTATATAGACCTGTTCGACGGGTTCTGATCGCACATCAAGTCCTGAGCAACGGTAAGCTGCCAACGTCATATCTCGAGTGGCTTACAGTCCGGCGGATGCAAATGCAACCGAGATGCAGACGTGACAGCGTGACTTGCTTCCAGTTGTGGATCACAGCCACGTCGAAGCCCCCCTTATCATATTCACCCATAATTTTCCAATCATTCCACCGAATTAAAACAATAGAGAAAACCAAATGTACCAGAGGTACGTGATAACGAGAGTGAGGTCACAGCAAGTGACCGAAAAAAGACGAATCATCACATTGCATCACCCTAGCATCCAGATAGGACTCGCGGAATGTGCGTCCAGCGGACCAATCTCCCATATCAATATGCGATATTCCTGAACCCAATCGCTGCACATTCGATGCGCACCCATGCGCAGCGAGTGCAAGGACCAAGAAACTTGAGGCGGAGGTGTAACTTGAGCACGAGCGAGACAAAACTGGAGCCAAAGAGTAATTTCTTGCGCTAGTGGAAAGACGAGTCCCAGGTAAAGCCCAATAATATTGCTCCCAGATCGGTTCGAGCGGCGTAGTATCATAACGACGGACTAGGTCGATCACGCTAGTATCGAAGCGGGGATTTCGGCGGTAAGCAAGGGTATGAGCAACCCGGTTGCGATTCTTCCGAAGCGCGATGGCGATGTTGATTGAATCCGGAGTGACGGTGATGTTGGTCAGCAACAGAGACACCCCAGCTTCGCCACGTTCAAAGAAAATGTAGCTGACGAGTACAGCGCAGGCGTTACGTAGAAATTCGAGATCAGTGTCCGGAGAGGCGAGTGCGAGAGCGAAGATTCGACGAAACTGAGCTTGGCAGGGCACGCCGCTCTGTAAGCGGGTCTGAGAGCAACTTTCGGTCTCTTTCCCTTGTTGAAAGGCATCCACAGCCAATTGTATGAGTGGTGTGAGTGCCAGAGACCGCCCAATACGAGTGTGCGCCGTAGTGACAGCCGAGAGATAGTTGCGTACTGAGCCCGCACTGATCTTGTTCTCCTCGAAGAGCCAACCCAGATACCGAAGGACAGCGCCTTCATTTCCAGAGTGGGTCAATACCATCTTGAGAGCAGAATACCAGCCATTTCTTCCACAAAATTTCATTTGATCTCCACGTGTTCGGTGCTCTCGCTTTCGGCATAAGACGAGCGATCGTAGTACCCCCAGTAGTCCCAGCCCCAGCTACTGTAAGCACCGATTGTTGTAGCGTGACGGCCAGAGGTAGAGTCCGGGCTTCTTCTGCTAGATTTTCCAGACGGCCAATTTCCACGGAGGAGCGGGCATTGTTTCGGGCCCAAATTGCGGGAGGTAAAGATCTTCTGCGTCGAAAACGTGCGGACGAGCCAAACGGAGCAATTTCGTGTACCATTGCTGAGCGGGCCAGCAAGGCGACCAGCATTCCTTTCGCCTGTTCGTGGCAGATCTTGTTCACGACGAGTGGAATCAATTTGAGAGGAGGATTCCAAAAATTGAGCTCTGAACGCCAGCCTGTGTAGCGCGTTGATCCCCAGGGAGCCAGGACACGCGAATTCGCTGTTGAACTTGGCGCAGACCTTGTTGCTGCTGTCGGCGAATCGGTCGATAGTCGGACGGTATGATTCCAGCAGCGGTTGGAGTGTCTCCTGATTGATCCTCCAGTCGTCGAGTGTGTAGTCGTGACAACCGATCTGCGAATCGATTGACTGCTGACGGGAGGTAACTTGCCTCTATGGAGATTCCCAGCTTCTGTAACAAGCGGTGTAACACGCGGAGTTCTTGCAGAGTGGTCGGGACTTGGTCGTCATGGCGTTAAGAATTGCCACAACTGCTTGTTGTCCTCCCATACCCTGAGGTGAGTCCCTGATCTGAGCATGTTGGCGAGAAGACCGGATTGTCCGTCACGGCGCGGAGTTCCAAGAATGTTATTGGCTTGACGCGAAGAAGAGGATCCCATAAGCCACGAGCTTCCCTCCTTCCTTGGGCCCGGGTTGCAAATTGGAGCCCAAGGTTCCCCCTTGACCGATGGTTGTCGATGCGTCTGAGTGGAGCGCCACCGTAGGATGGGGTCGACACGGGACCTCCTGGCGGACTGTGAGCTAGATCGCGCCAGTGTTTGAGGTCCCGAATCGCTGAGTGAAGCAGCTTCACCCGTTTCCCTGAGTTGGATGTGTTCAGTTTGAGCGAATCGTAGATGGATCGGGTGTAGAACCGTGCGAGTGGCATGGCCAGGGAGCATGATATGCCACTCCGCGAAGTGGCGTAACAGTTGGACGTCGACCAGGCGGCGGTTCCGACGTGCTTGGCGGAGCAACTGTTGCGAATGCCCTTGAGTTTTTCCATTCGCTTTGCGGTTATTCCAAACATCATACGGGCGGTGGTAGATAGTAAAACCGAGGATGTTCGATACACTGCGTTCCGGTCCAATTTCCCTTGTCTTCCTTGCGTAGTCCGCAAGCCTTCAAGAGACGGTCGATTTGCGCGAGCTTGTGAAGACGAGAGCGTCGGCGAACGCGACCAGAAAGTCGTCCATGTACGGGTGCATACGCAGACGAAGGCGTTTTGACGAAGCGGACGAAGGGTCTCATTAGCTTGATAAAATATGCCGGCGAAAGCTTCCATCCAAAGGGGAGGGCGATACAGCGGAAATATCGGTTGTCCACCTTGAAAATAAACCAGTTGCGAATATCGGGATGTAATCGAAAATGGTGGTAGCCCTTGGCGTATCGAACGAGAAAAGGTAGTCTGAACGCTTGAGATCCAGAGCGAACCCTTCCAGGGTTTCCATTTTGACAGGCATGTCTCGAAAGAACGTAGAATGGCGTGAAAGGTTTACAACCAACCGCTGCTTTTCCCCAGTAACTGCAATGAATCCCCTTGAGATCGGGTAGCCATCCTTTTGCCGACGGAGAGCCTCGGCTGCTGAGATTTCTTCGTAAGTTCGGCGTTGAAGGCGTCCTTGATTGCGTCGTTGAAGAATTCCCGGTCGGAGGGAGCGATAGGGATTTGAGGGAGGCGTAATTGAGTGTCTGAAAGGGATGTTTTCACCGGGCGCTCGTAAACTCCAAAACTGAGCGCCAGAAGAAGGAATTCGGAGGCTTGAAGGGTCTGGGACCAAAAGGGGGCGGCGCGTGAGTGTTGCACCATATGACTTGAGACATAGGACGAAAAGACTGCGGAGATGACCGCTTTACTTGCGACTAGGCTTATCGGCCGACCAAGCTGGTTCCTTCCAGGTCCCTGCGGAGGGCGGCGATTCTCGCGGCTTGTTGCTTGTTGAACTCCTTCGCGTAAGCTTGCGAACGGAGCTCGGCAAACTTCTGCTTGGTAGATCGGTACAAATCCGACGCGTAGGGGAATTCGTCTTCTCTGAGGTACTTCTCGAGAAGAATAGCCTCTGATTTACCGGATTCCAAAGAGTCGGTGAAGAAATCAACTCGTTTCCAATAAGCTGGAATAAAAAGCTTCAAGAAAGTGGTGTAGAACAGCGAAGGCCTCGGTAGCGGCTTGGACGTCCTTAGCAGCCAGGGCTTCGGTGACTCGATGAGCACTGGCGGGGGCGTTTTCGCAGTTGTTGCCCACGTTCCAGCGGACTTCGGCTTCCCACCCGACCCTTTGGTCGGCTGTCTTGATGCGCCCAAACAGACCTTCAGGTTCCGGATGAACCTTTTTGCGGGAAACGGAGCGACGTTGAGAGTTATCGAACTTTTTGAGCTTCCCGGTGGATGCGTAAGCTCGCCAAGTAGCGAATTTCGCCCACCTGCTCGGCACTTGGGGGCGGCAGTGAAAACTGCAGTTGCCCAACCTTGAAGGCCTCGGCGGCGGCCGTGGCTTGATCGGCGGGATCCGACGGCGGATCTGCGGGAGCGGAGGGCCCAGCGGCAGGAGCGCCTTGGCGGAAGGACCGGCACCACCCTTGAGCAAATTGACGACTTCAGAGAGTTGATTCTCGAGGGTTGAAACTTGTTTTCTAGGGCGTCGATACGGGAACCGGTTGATGCAGCAGAGGAGGATTCGGCATTAGACATGGTAAGGGTTTGTTTGTTGTGAATGTGGGCCTAGACGGTGATTCGTCTGGAGCTGGTTCGAAGGATGAAAACAAGCGACGACTTGAGGGACCAGAAGTTGTGGCAAAGTTTTCCAAGTTGTCGTTATATAGACCTGTTCGACAAGTTCTGATCGCACATCAAGTCCCTGAGAAACGGTAAGCTGCCAACGTGGTCATATCTCGAGTGGCTTACAGTCCGGCGGATGCAACTGCAACCGAAAGCGGACGTGACAGCGTCACTTGCTTCCAGTTGTGGATCACAGTCACGTCGAAGCCCCCCTTATCATATTCACCCATAATTTTCCAATCATTCCACCAAAACGTGTGGCTTTCGTGAGGGTACGCAAGTCTATAACACAGAGAAAGGAAAGATTCAGGTCTTTGGTCGTGACCTCAACTCCAAGTTCAGAACGGAGAGGAAAGGGAAAAGGGTTTTTTGGGGGACTAGTGCAAGCTTAGCGGTGAGGTCGTCCGGATGATTTTTTCCCCATAGAACGCTGCCTTTACTTTTGGTTTCTACCTTAAATTTCAAGGGCAGCCTGGCTTCAGCAGATCAGCCAGAGGCGTGCACCTCCAATACCGAGTCATTTTGTGAGTGCCAAGTACCCATTCATGTCAAAATGGTACATCTGAACAATCAGAATGAAAGTTTGGGACGGCAGTGGCCACTCGTCGCGAGCAGTACAACCGCCTCCCTCTATACATCGCTTATATTGGGGGTTCAACATATCGCGCGCAGCTTTACATCGTGCATTGCGAAAAGTGGGCATCCCCGTCGCTGCTGTTCAGCAGAGCAAACGTTAATGCTTCCTAATCTCGCGTAGATAACTGTGCGCTATAAACATAGAAACCTTTATGACCAGGAATGTAATCATTCTCAAGGATTAGTATTTCTTAGGAATCTTTATTGCGTGTTGGAAAATGTATACATTGATTTACTCTAGTATCAGGTTTTGGATCATTGTTACTGGGTGTACCTAGCGACAGGTAGATGGATCCGGAATATATCTAGTGCTACTGTACCGCAGCCCCATTTTAGAGAGATCCTAAAGTCTGTAGGGGTCAGTTTTGGATCGAGCAGCATTAGAACTTACTCAAGAAATTAGCCAGTAACCTTAGTGAATATCGGTGCGGTCCTGATTCCCTCCATCCCTGAGCATACTATTCTCTCATCACCGTCCCCGGTAACAGCATCCTGACTGTACCCTTCCATTTCAGGTCGAGGAGCGCTCTGAAATTAACTAGAGAAAAGCGTGGCCTTGGGTTTGGTCTATTCTAATTTTTATCAACCCAATGTAGTCAGGGAGCTATAAAAGGGCTCCGCGGTCATAGACGAGAGATATATTCATGGCCCACTGACAGGAGGTGTTTTTATTATCAATTGTCAATGGTACAGTAGGTGGTTTGAGCGAATATATTACTGAGTCGGGGCCTACTTTGCGTAGCAACTGATATAGGCGGAAAAAGGAGATGCTCTGGAACCAACTCTCTGTGGCATTAAGACTCGCCCAAAACTCCTTCCAACAGACCACTTGCGTTATTCTGGACGAGTCTCGCCGGGTGACGAAATGAATGGGGTTAAATGGGGTGGTTTGTGATGGGTACTGTAGCCTGACGATACAAGGGATAAAGAACTGGAGAGGCGAGGCGAGTCGATAGGGACCAGCTGGTTCCCCCTTGCCCTTTTTCTGCCTGTGTCAAGGCGGGGCAAGAGTAGATTTATATCCCGAAGGCAGGCGTTGACAGCGCCTTTCGTCTTCCAGTTGTCTAAGAAACGTTCGACTATAAACCGGGTAACAGCTAGGACTAGAATTGTGGACAGCACCTGGGTAGTTCCAATCAAAACAGTTTCTCCCCCAAGATTTCGAGAACCCGACGCTGTCAACTTGGCCACTCGTCAATGACCACAAAATTGATAGCTGAACGTGGTGTACTGATCACGACAGAC
Organism: Kappaphycus alvarezii; assembly: GCA_002205965.3. Taxonomy (NCBI): domain Eukaryota; phylum Rhodophyta; class Florideophyceae; order Gigartinales; family Solieriaceae; genus Kappaphycus; species Kappaphycus alvarezii. The sequence continues at coordinate 287,274 of NADL03000035.1, read as the reverse complement.
CTGGGAAAACCACTCAGGACCGAACAGTTGCAATCTGAAGCACTGCATCCGTGTGGGTCACCTCGCTTGTGGCCGGAGACGTAACAGTCCCCACGACCGCCAAGGCACGAATTTGGTCATTTGTATTTCTCAGCATTGCTTCGCAATACGTCGTTGCGCTGGCGTACCTGTCTCCTTGACCTCACTCAGGAAATTATCTATCAAACCAGGGACGTCTTCGCGCATGCTGTCTAAGTCCCCGCAGCCGGGCTCCTCATCGTCGAATCCCTTCCATTTGACGAGAACTTGAGGCAAACCATCCTGCATCCTAATGTCCAGAATAGACTCAACGACACAGTACTCACCATCTTTAAAGGCGATCTGCTCCAGACACTCAGTCGTTACATTGAAACTCTTGTTCCGGAAGAACTTCAGACGAGTGCCATGCACCACAGAGGTCTTTTGGAGCGCAGGTTCGACACCTCAAACAGGTAGTCAGAAAGGAGCTTGGTTACACGATACGGACCGTGCCAACGGAAGGATAGCTTACTACCTTGAGTCTTTTCGGTGGCACTCCTCAATACAAAATCACCCACGTCAAAATTGACACAACGGACATGAGTACGATCGTTGTGCTTACTAACCTGATCCTGCCGGACCTTATCAGCTCGCTCCTTGCCGTCTCTATGCATAGAATTCTAAATAAATATGTAGTTTCTCCATGTTTGCTAATTGCCTTGCATGCACTTCGTCAACGTCCAGCACTTCCGTATCTCCGCGAATCACAGCTTTGATAGTACGGAGAGGTGTTTCCCCTGGCAAACCAGTGAATGCAGTCAGCGGACAGCGAACTCCAAGCCGTGCTAGTGGGGTATTGTTGAGAATAGAATGCATCAGGGGTAGCACGGAAGGCCAAAGATTGAAAGGGAGCTTAGATTCCGACAGGAGGGCACGAATAGCCCTCAGGAGCTCCCTACAGACTACTTCCACAGTGCCATTTGTCCATGGGCAGTAGGGTAGCGTAAAGTGATCGGAGCCGCGCAGACGCTCGCTCAGTCCATTCACCAGCTCGTTCTTAAAATGGGGGCCCCTATCCGATACCCAAGTCAAGACAACTCCAAATGACGAAAACCACTCCATTAGAGCCTCGATAGTAGAGGCAGCATCAGCGGACTCAAACGGAAACAACCATACAAAGGAACTGAAATCATCTTTCAGTAAGAGCACGTAACGGTACCCGGAGTCATTCATCCCAATGTAACAGTAATCGAAGTGAAGAATCTCATTCGGTCGATCAGCATGCAATGCGTGACCCATGGGACAAGGTACTACATTACCGGTTGCTGTGCAAAGGCAGTGTAAACACGACTTGACAAAAGTCTCCACGTCTTGGGACAGAGATACCCACTGGAAATGCTCCCGCACAATCCTCTTGGTAGCATCAATTCCTCTGTGTCCTCCCCTTCCCGTAAGTGCCGCTATGACAATTCGCAGTTGGAGGAGGTCCTTGTCGTTTGGAATCCAGAAAACATTGTTAACGTCCTGGATTATACCATCCCGTGTCTCGAATCCTTTTAGTGGTTTCTCGGATGATTCACCTTGGGCCTTAGTGATATCTTCTCTGGTAGGCCATTCATACTCCTCTGTACACTCCGGCGAGATGGGCGCTAAGAATAGACGTGAAATCTTGGCAGGCTTGACCTTGTTCCGGGCCTTGACAGCCCATCGAGTAAGCATGTCTGCCCACACATTTCTCTCACCTGAAAGATGCTCGATTACGTAGCAATACGCACTCAGTTTCAGAGCCCATCGAAGGAGCTTGTTAGCAGTATGACGGTACATACCAGGATTCCTTCCGTAGGGGTCGAAAATGTAAGTGAGATTGGCATGGTCGGTGAACAGTGAGACTTCATCGGCGGCCGTGTAATGATCCAGTCTTGTCATTGAATCAATTACAGAAAATGCCTCTTTCTCGACAATGCTCCAGTTCGCAGGGGAGCCGGTGAAAGCTCCGGATAGAAAAGCCATTGGCTCGTGCCTCTGCTCTTCGACGTCCAGTTCCATGTCACTCTCATGGATCTGGGTTAAGACGGACGCCCAATGTGTTTCGGAAGCGTCCGTGAACAGGCAAAGGCGATGTCCAACTTTGGGGTAGGCAAGCTGAATTGACTGGGCTATTTGAGTTTGGATCTGCCTGAAGGCGGTGTCATGTACCGTCCCCCATAGTCCAGTCAATGAAATGCTCCGCACGGCGCGTACTTAGTACTTCGTCAGCAAGCATGCAGATTTAGAAGTGACCATCAACGCGGTATGTCGTTGAAGGGGAATAGCTTGCACCTTGCATTTTTGATCTGAGGCTCCGAGGGCGACCGATCGTGCTACCTCCTTGATCTGGGATACGCATCGGGGTGCCACCCTCCGAGCGAGGAGATCGGAATGGGGCGAACCTGATATAAATGTGTTTAGTCCAAACCAGAGTTGATAATGTAAAACTCGAGATAAATGAAGGCGTTCCACACCATCATCGGCCCACTACGTTTAGCATCATCTTGGCTAGTTTCGACGGGTCTGCTGTACTCCCTCAAGCATCGACTGCTGTTCTTAGGTTTCAGCTTTCCTCTAGTTCACAATTTGTTTCAACACCCCGCTCGAGAGTCCGTCGCCGTCCCTGACAAAGCCGCCAACTAAGATGCTGCAGTCTGGTATTCTTTCATGGAGGGATCCGAAAACCCCGCAGAGCATAACAGGTATCGCTGAACCAGACAGTCTTCAGAGGAGACATCAAGAGCGCACGTACCTCAATTGGACTGACACTGCAGGGATTAGAACTCATAGTTGGTACTCGTACATGCGGAGTAGCACACGAGTTCTAACCTCAAGCCTTCGACATCTATAATGGCCCATCGGAAGCAAAGTCTGAAATTCATTGCTTCAAACTCTTCGCGAACCGCATTGACAAACGCGGAAGCTGTCCTCTCTTGTCAACCATCTCCTAGCGAAGAGCGCCTCCTGCCAAACTCTTCATGAATCCCGGTAGACACCTAGTAGAAATAACGGTCACCGAAGTCTGTTTAAACCCAAGTACATCTATCACCCTCGCCCCCCGCTCGCTCCTACGTGTGGCTCTTTCCCCGGCGCCTGGCTGCCCCTACATGTCATCATCCCTCTCGTGGGGAAATGGACTCTACTTCGAATCTTCCGCGGCTGAAGACATGAAAACCGTGCTCGCATACCTGCGCGCCATATGGCACGACCTCACCGTGAAAACCTAGCCTCTTCCGGAGGATGTGCAAGCTCTGGGGTCCTTCGCTGCAGGAGGCGTGAGAACTAACGTGCGCCGTGAGGCCCACCATCTCCAACACGCCGAGCGCCGCTCGCGTGCGCGCCCCCTTGTCCTCCAAGCCTTCGGCCAGGCACAGATGAATCATGTCCAAGAGATAGACTCCGCCCGCCGCCTAGGGTCCGCCCGTGCACAGAACACCGCTGGACCCACCCGCCCGGCCCCCACGGCCGGCCCCGCCCAAGCCGGCGTGCCCCAAACAATGCCCATGCCAAAGCCCGGGACGACAATGATGTCGCCGGGCTGAGACATTAGCGATCAAGCGTGCAAGCGTGCAGTGCCGCGCCGCCCCACGATGCACCCACCCGAGGTCATGACGGACGGCCTACCCTCTCCCACGCGCTCCGGTCAATCCCCGAGCTCCCCGCCGGCGGTGACCAAGCGCCACTGCCAGGTCCGCCTCACGTACACCGAAGGACAACGAGACCACCATGACACTTTCATGACGCGCTCTCCGTCCAAGGCCCCGGCGACGACGGCTGACCTCGGGCGGCTACCTGATGCGCTCATGTTGCCTCGGTTCCGGCTGCCACTCCGCGTCCACCTACACAGGCTAAGGACAGTCCTCAGCCGGCTGAGCACCGTCCATCGGCCTCAGGAGTGGACCGCTCTGACTAGGCCCCGCCGTCATGGGCGCACCTACACCCAACATGCCCATCATATTCATTCGTGGGATCACGTGTGAAGCGTTCCTTCCTAGCCCGGAAGAACTACTCCGCACTACCTTCCGTGAAGCAGACACTTTTCAAGATATTCCCGCGCCTTCCTCAAACCAATTCGTACTCCTATTGATCAAGCTGGTCGAGGCGGCTGCAAACGCCCAAGGCGAGGAGGCCACGTACCCGGCCTCTCTTCACCTACACATGCTACCCACGGCCGAACTCCGTCGCAATTTGCGGGGTGAGCAAGACTGGCACCACCAAAAAGGACAACGGGCTGCACTCCAAGACCGCATCCAGCTTGCACATACTGGTTCCCAATGGGGCGCCCTGCGGGCTGAAGCTGTTGCCGCGCACCAGGCCTGGTCCGAATGGGTTGAGCTCCACCGCCCTCATCTAGGCTCAGGCTGCAGCAACGACCGTCGCTCCCGTCGCGCCGAGGCTCTCTGTGCGGACGCCCGATACGGTAAGGACATGCGGTCTCTGCGCAATGCCGCGCTCGCATACGTCAACGACCCGGCCACACTCCAGCAGCTCCGAGTGCTGCATCCACGCCTGGCCACCCAATCATCGCCCTCCCCGCAGAAAGCCTCTCTCCTCCCCCACCCATCGCGGAGGCCGCAGTGGAAAGGGCGGCACGCGGCTTCTCGCGTGACACCACGGCTGGCCCAGACCGCATGCCGTCAAGATGGTTTCATCCACTGGTCAGTAGTTCTGTCAGCCCAGAAGCCGGCGTTACTTGCCTCAGTGTCCTCACAAAGTTGGTAACGCGGATGCTAACCTCCCGGACGCAGTCCTCCCAACCCTCACGGCTGCGACTCTTCTCCCGCTTCAGCCAAAGCCGGGCAAGATACGCCCAATCGCGGTGGGCTCAGTCCTGCGGCGGATCGTCACAAAGACGCTGCTTCCTTCCGCCCTCGACGAATCTCAGGATTTCTTGTCGCCCTTCCAAACGGCCAACATTGTCAAAGCTCGGATGGACGCCATCGTACACGACACGCGTACGATGTAATGTCGGTTTGCTGCAGCCTCTCATGTGGCTACTGTCTTAATAGAGGCGCACAACGCGTTTAACCGGGTTGACCGCCAGTCCATGCCATGTCGTCTACCCGCTCACGCTCCTACCCTCGCACGATTCATCAACATGATATACGGTTGTGCCCAACCGCCGTTGCTCATCCCGAATCGCGAGGGAACTACCATGGCGAGTGCCCAGGGCACCCAACAGGGCGACCCTGCCATTATGCTTCTGTTCTCCCTCACGATATCCGGACCGTGCTGCGTTTCTCGATGAGTTTCCTCTCACCGAGTGCTCGACAGACGGGTTCAAACTCCTCGAAGCGCCAATCGGCTACCGGGAGTTCACGGATAGCTACCTCAGGGGAAAGATTGAGGGGTGCCGACGCGCCCTCCAACTCCTCCACCACGTTGAAGACCCTCGAGCCCGGTACCATATGCACCGGATCTGTGCCTCGGCCTGCCTGCTAACCCCGCCTTCAAGCTCGCCGACCCCAAGCACGCATCCGCTGCTGCCGTGGAGTTTGACGCACTGCAAGAGTCATCGTATGCAGCACTACACGGCATCGCCCTCACACCAAGCGCGTGGAACCAAGTCTGTCTTCCCATCCCACTCGGAGGCCAAAGGTTCACCGTTATCTCCCCGTTCTTACATGCTGCTGCGGCCGCCAGCGTCATAGATGCTGCACCGGCCCGTGAACGGTCTGCCGCGATACACTACCCGCGATCCGCCGCCCTGTTGGGTCGCCGGTTCCGAAGGGACCGACCTCTCTCCTGGCCCAAGCGCGGCCGCCTCTCCGCCAGCACTGCCTGGAATACCTGGACGCACGTACTCAATTGACCTTGGACCCTTGACCCTACCGCCCTTGCTGCCACACCCACCAACATCCAAACTCAACTAATTAGGGTGCAGCGCGAGGCCTGGCCAAGACGTTCGGCAAGACGACGCATGGGCAGCCTCCCCGAGCCCAGATCAACACAGTGCCGACGAAATCAGGCACCAATCCGTGGCCTTGCCTTCCGACACAGACCCCCGCCGCCTTCCTCTTCGCCTACCCTACCAATGCTACCAAGGTTCGCGAGCCCACTGGACCATCATGCTATCCGTCACCTCGGATTGCCGGTCTACACCGACTCACTCCCGATAACCTGTCAGCATTGCAAGCGAAGCATGGACATCCTTAGCGATCACGCGGCCGACCTCTGCCCGGCTGGGTTTGGCCGCACACACCGACACAACGCTCTCCGCAACGCGCTCGCGTACCATGTCTTCCGTGCCGCCGGGCTCGACTGTCAGTACGAAGTGCCTCTCCTCATCCCGGCACAGAACTTCGGCCCGCGGACATCCTGTTCAACCCCTCAACGATCCGAGCAACGAAGAGACACGGCCTGTCGCGTGTGACATCACCGTCTCCCCATTCAAAGCCACCGTCCGCATCAAGGCCACCTCGGCCGCTGGTGGTGCTGCCGCATTGGCGCACCGTGAATTACAGGATTTGGAGCGCAAGCTCTCGCGCCGCCCCACTCCACCGTCCGACACCCCGACCCGTGCACCGAACTTTACGTTTCAACCGATTGCTTTTGATTCTCTCGGTGCGCCTGCCCCCAAACTATCGCATTGCTTGAGGAGTTAATCCCGCGAATAGCGCGAAATATAGTACGACTGCAGGCGGGATAGGCCGGCGTGTGTATCAGCGCTAAAGTTGCATCATCTGGTCGTCTATCGGCATGGCTATCTGCTCGCGCAGCCGCTGCACGTGACCGACGTGGACCATCCGGTTAGTTCCTAGCCCTCTAGTCGGACTGCAGTGGACACCATAGAAACTATTCGCTGTAAATGAGTGTACAAACATAACGCGTTTTGCTATCGAAAACAATCTCAATGTGCACTCCAAGAACGTTTGTTTTTATGTTTTCTGTTTGTTGACTAAGATGCCGAAACGGCGTGACAACAGATACTGGGGTCCTTCCCGCTGCATATCTTAACTACGGTAATATCCGTTCTGCTGTGTGAGAGAGCGCGGAACAAATGCTTTCCCACCATCCCCTCGTCCACTAATGTCATGCGTTCCAATCGGTTTGGAGGGTCGGGAGGTGGGTTATCGTCTACAATGGCATCAATGTCAAATCCGAAGTTCTCGTTCGCAAAGTCCAAACCAAGGTCTGGCCCTGACATCCCTAGCTCATCTGGCGTTGTAGATACCGGTGTCGCTGTTGCCCTTCCATCATGAACATGTAATCCGTGACCACCATGATTCATGGTGTCCACTCGCATATTGTGTGGAGCAACGCCAGTTACACCCAGTTCTCGATGAATACCCAATCCGCCTTTTCCACCAATAGCTGCAAATGGCGCTCCCACGCCATACATACCGATCTTTCCGCCTTGAGCGTTCTGTCCGACAGGCAAACTTCCCGCAAGAGGTTGCACACCGCTCCCAGCTCCGAAATTTGCGACAGCCCACTGAGCTGCCCGCACCCAACAAACCTGGATCATTCACAAGGGTGCCATTGTACAGGTGCCTAACCCGCCCCCATGCCCATCAAGCGCCGTCGGCAGCCGTACGTGACCCTAGGCCGTCCTCGATGACTCGGACATTTTTGAAATCTGAATGTGGTGTCCAGGCGATTGATTTGTCGCATTTGAAACGTGAGCCTCGTGCACACCAGCGGCAATGTGACTCCGCTCCGAACCTTGTATCCTGCTCTGGGCGGTCCCTTGTTCTGGAAATGCTGCTGCTGCAGTTGGTGTTGTTGCTGGTGCTGGATCAGCTGAGCCATTATATTGAGGCTACCAGGATGCGGATTCATTCTCCCACCAAGCCACCTGGCCCTCTCGATCCTTCACGCCCGTTTGACGTTATTCCCGCAGGATACGCATGGCTGGCGCCTCGGCTAGGTCGCGCAACTACACGGTCCGCCGTATGATTCCACTTGAAGTTGGCGGACTGCGGGTCTGAGTTACTACCTGAGGACCAGGCGCAAACCCTGCTTGAAGGTCTGGCGCTGAACCAAAACTTTGCATGATAGGCATGTCAGCAGGAATCTTGCTGCCCCGTCGCTTCACCCTGCCAACCACTCGGGGTTTCGTGAGCTTCGCAAGTGGCCGCAACGAGCACAGCAAACCGTAGTTCCTTCCTTGAACAGATATAGATGGGAGCATTCTCCCGGAGGGGCCGGAACGTCGCCGACACCATCTAACAACATGTTATCGTCCATGGGTGAAGCCACACGTGCACGCCTCTGGGCGATACTCGGATTTCGGTCGTTCGTCTTGAGAGACCCGCCGTCCGGTTGCATAAACTTGGTAACATCATGTCCGGTTCCTGCCTGTCCTCGTCAACTAAGTCAGAAGAAAGCGATGAGGGGAACGGGTATCCGAATCCACGCCCGAGCTGCCGTTTGGGACTTGTTGCGAAGATATTGGTGCTGTCCTCAGCTCCACTTCCTCCCTGAGCCTGGGGCTTCGGGCCCTTCCCGCCGCGGTTACGGGCAGCAGATCTCCTTGACGTTGCCAGCGCATATTCAACTTTGACCTGTGCCGACTCTGCCTTTACAGATGCTTGATCCATTGCCTGTACATCCGCCAGTCTTTCTTTCGCTTGCTGTATGGCTTTCTGACTTGCCACTGAATCAAATACATCAGGCTTCGACACGTTAACAAACGCCTTCTCATATGCAGTGATAACTGCTGCTATTCCCCGAGCATCGTTACTTCTAGTTGTAAGCGCCAAAACCTTGCGGCCGAGGACAGCGAGTTCTTGTGCCAAGGAATCTGCTGATTTGCAAAGCGGGAGCATTGCTTGCCCATACTTTCGCGCCCGATCTGAAAGATCGACAAGCCGCTGGGCATTTGGCCAAGTCCACGATGTTTGCAACTCGACACTGTCATCTGGAGTGCGGGACACTCGCTGCAAAAGTTCGTGAAAAGGACCTTGACAACCCTTGGCTTCTTCGATGGCACTCTCGAGCAATGTTCTGCTCTTGTCGCCCTTTGCAACCTCTCTACCTCAGCCCGCGCTCGTTCAGCCTCTGAAAACATTCCGAGCGCATTAAGCTCACTCGGATCTCAGTCAAAGCCGATACATCAGAACGCTCCATGGCATTTTCAAATAGTTTTCGTGCATCTGCTTGTTTCCGTAGTTTTTTCCGCAAGCTTCTTCGCAGACTCGATTTCTCCTTTCAAAGATTGCAACCCAAATGCTTGTGCAACTCCAGCGGCTTCCTCAATTAATTGAAGGATCGTTTGTATTGCTTGCTTGCCTGAGTTTTCGCCGCTCTGCCTTCAGCCGTTTCGTCATCAATTTCTTCCCTGATTCGATGGTAGTTGCCAGCGTCGATTGCTTCGAAAGTAAAGCACTGTTTGCTCGGTTAAGTGTCCTTTCTAACTCAGTGATATCATCTGACTCTATGGCACGCATAAGCTCTTTCTCGGCCTCCTCCTCCAGGTACTTGGCTTCGGCTTCTTTCGCGATTTTGCTTTGTCTGTCAGCTTCAAGCTGCTTGAGCAACTGCCTTGAGTCTTGAAGTGCGTTGTCCGGATCATTTCCACCGAAGACGCGCCTAGCTGCCCCATCACCGCCTCTCGTTTTCAGTTCGGAAACTGCCTGTGAGATCTTAGGGAGAGCCTTTGCTAACCCGTCAAGATCTCTCTTGCCTACCGCAGATTTTCTCGAATTTTCCGACTTTTCAAGATTCGATATTAACGACGACAACGAAGTCGCTTCAACAATGACTGGATCGGTTTTCTCAAGAATTGTCCTCACAGCCCTGTTCGACACGCGAGACAAAGACCGCGGATCTCCTCCCTCAAGTGCAGCCGATATTGCCTTCCGACAGTCTGCTGAGTATTTTCTCGTTTCGTGTCTCAACTTCTCTTTCCTTTTCCTCCCGCAATCGCTTTTCCTCAGCCAATAGACTTGCCAATATCTTGCGAGCCTTCTGCACCTCATTACCAAGACCGACTTCCATAGCTAAAGGGGCTGACAACATTGCAGAGCCAGATGCTGTACTTCCGTGCTTCCGTGTCCAGTTGCTGGAGAATGTACGTGGCCGCCGTGGCTGTAGGAATCCCCATGAGGACTGTAGCCGTTCATCTCATGGTCCATGTGGCCGGCTGAGGTCACATCGCCTCCGACAGTTGTGGCAAGATGAAGAACAAGCTTACTGACGTGCGCAATTGCCTCTGTCAGCTTTGTCACGGATCGCTGTGAAATGCCTCATCTAGACGATCTCGAGCCTCTGTCGCTTCAGCCTCGCGTTTCTTCAATTCTCTGGAGCGCATATTGACTTGCGTTCCTCCTTGACAACACGTCGACGCGAATTCCTGGAAGAAGTATCCATGGATAGCGATCCATTCACAGGACCTACCACCAACAAAAGAGTTCTCGTCGCCATCAGGAGATTTCGGGTCATAACCCCGGTACGACGAAATTCCTGATCCATCATCATCCATGTGAGAATGACATGCCTCACCATGATGCTCCTGAAGAGACAAGTACGCATTGTGGTCCGATTCTGCCCCATCAACTCTTAAGGAGTGTAAGCTCCTAGTTTCCATATCACAGCTAATGCAAGAAGTTCCACCCGAAGGATTCAGACCAGAGAAAGACTCCTCCCCATTCGCAATAGTTGATGCCGCCTCCGATGTCATTTCGCTGCTATTCGCCCCTGCCCCAGTTCCGGTTCGCTGCTCCTTGAGCCGTTGAATAAGCAATCGCACCAGCTCTTTCTCCTGATGATGGGCTGCATACTGAACTAAAGTCCAATTGTTGCGACCTATTGTTTTGCAGTTATCAGTCACTCTAGCTCCATATTCAGCAAAGTTATGGCACATTCGGCATGCGCGTTCAGAACAGCAAAGTCAAGAGCTGACCAGCCGCTTTTTGTCGTGACTTCGTTGACGTGCGCACCTCTCTCCAATAGCAATTCCACGACATCATGGCGGCCCTTTGAAGAGCCCAAATGTAATGGAGTTAAGTAATCAAACACGTCGTGATCCTTGTCAAGCATAGTCTTGAAATTCGCCTTGCAGTCAATAGTTGCTTGCGCGTCTATCAGAATCTGAACAATCTCAAGGTTTCCATCCCCAGCCGCAATTATTAGGAGAGGTTCCCTGCTGCAATTCACTCGAGCTCCGGCAGTAATCAGCAACTTCACGACTTGAGCATGGCCATTTTGCACCGAGTAATGAAGAGGTGTCACTCCATTTCGCGTGGTGACATCGACCCGAGCTCCTGCTTTCAATAAAAGATCAACACAGCCGGCGAAGCCGCTCGACGCTGATAAGTGGAGCGGGGTGTGTCTTGTCTCGTCTTCGTTGTTAGGATCTGCACCATGTTCCAATAGTAATTGAACAACTTTTGCAAATCCCTTCTGAGCGCCAGAAAAAGCGGGGTTTGCTTTTTGGCTGACCTCGCGTTGACCGGAGCGTTGTGCGCTATCAAAAGTTTGCAAATTGCGATATGGCCCCCACCAGAGGCAGCCAAATGTAGCGCAGTGACACCGTCCCCGCACTTTGTTGAAGACTTTGCCCCATGCTCGATTAGTAATTGACAACATCGCAAGTAACCCTTGTGCGCTGCTAATGCGAGTGCCGTCAGGCGCTTCTTCCCATGTGTCACATCCAGATCCGGTCGACATCTCCGTAAAAGTAAACTAAGCACTCTGGCTTGCCGAGCTGTGCGGCCAAAACTACAGCGGGAAAGCTGCTTCCCACCCCACCATCTGGTGGACCACCACCAGGATGTAAAAGCGCTGGAGCCTCGGTTGCGGCTACTCGTTGACTCCATGTCATCCGTGATAGCAGTATTGCCGTGCAGTGTTGATGACCAAGCCTGACGGCACGGCCAAGCTTCGCAGCAAGCCCAGCTCGGCCATCACCCAACCGGCCACCTCCTGAGCAGAAATCGCAGATCTGTCTAACTTCTACTGTAACCCCTCTTCGTTCCTCGGAGCCCTTTTTCTGACCCTCTGAATCATCCGGAGGTCCCTTCCCTCTTGGTCTTCGCTCCGCAAGAGGAGATGGGTCTGTACACATAACACAGCAGCAGGGTGCTGGCGGGGGAGGGATAAGATCAGAATCGGAATCGTCCTCTTCTGGGTCTGAGTCAGTTGAGGATCCCGAAGACGACCCCGGGACATCAACCAAATCTCCGTCATGATGAAGATGGGCGTGACCAGGTAGACCGTGCTCAACACTAATGCCGGGATTTAAATGACACGTTCCATGCAATGCGGCATGGCAAGTTTATGCTTCCTGCCACATCGTACAAACCACCATGATAGGCATTGATGCTATGCTGATGATGAGCATAAGTGCAAGAACATCCGGTGTGTCCCAGAGGCGGGGGCGGGGGAGGAGAGGATAGCGAAGACAACCCAGTTACTGCCGGAGGGGGCAAAGGAGGCGAGAGGTCTGCAGTCGTCGGCTCGGCGCCAAACATTCTCTCTAGAAGTAATCGCGCGCGTGTTCTAACGTCGTGTGATACATGAGTTGTTAACGCCTCGCGCTCCACGCCATGCGCCTCGGCCACGAGGGAGGCCATCTTGTTGTAGCCGTTTGGATCTGAAGCGGCTGCAATCTGCCCACTAATAAGAATGTTCCGAAGCCCTTTAAGCGCAACAGCGGCGACAGTGCCGCAGCCTTTCCACATTACATCAAGCTCCTTTGAACAGTTGAGAAGGTTGCACAACGCGCGAACTCCATTCTTCTCCGCAAGATACGCAATTTGATTGGGATCACGGTTACTTGACATGTTGAACAACACCCAAGTTGCATCTTCTCGACATGCCGCGTCCTGATTATCTAACAGTTTCAGTAACGGAGGCAGAATGTCAGCATCGAGAACATCCTGAACCTGGTGAGACGACTCTGTGATATTCGACACAATCCAACACACTTCCTTTCGAATACCGCGATCCCCGACGACAGCAGAGCCGCAAACAGGGCAGGGCATTGCTATTAATCACAACCTGCGTCTGCGGTCATCCCCGCATGCGACATTCCCCAAAACCTGTAATGCCGCCGACTGCACTGTTATCGGCACTGATCGCGACTTTGATGGGCGAAGTAATGCCACCAACTTGGGCACCACATCAGCGTCCAGTATTGCCTGAATCCGACTTTTGGATCCCTTCCCAAACAACTGACACAAACCTAAACACGCTTCCTCAATACTTTTCTTCCCGATTTTCATCCAACAACGCCGCAAGCGCTGCCGCAGACTTTTTCACCTGCTTCAATAAACAAGCGCCAATCGTAGAAGAGGACCCGCAACAGCAACAGACCATCATCATTACAAAGTGAAGACAACAACACAATGACAACAACCCGGCAACCACATCACATAGCAATAGTTCACAACGCGTGTTAGAAACATCTCCGTTATAGCAAAGTTGCAGCTGGTTTGTTTGCGCACGACTAGTGCCTCGATGCCACTCGATATTGCTCCGTGAATGGAAAGCCAAGAAATTCTCCTTTTCAATCAGCGCCATGACAGCAGTGCTAGAAAATTCGTAGCCCTCCACTGTCAACTATGACCGCAGCCATTCGTGCAGTCCATCTTCCACCATGACGACACTTTGCAACCCAAGCCAAGCTACCGCAGGCGCTGCATAGTGAAAAAGTGACCCAGCCAATCCCCTCCCACGCCGAGAATTTCCGCTCATCACGTCAAGCCAGTTCAAGGGCGAGGACTGTAGCAAGACCAGTGCAAAAATAACGCGCAAAATAGGGCTGCAAAAAACGCGCAATGTATTGAAATAGCTTACCTGAGAGAGTGACATTTCATGAGCGCCATGCATAGGTTCCCTGGGAATGGTATCCCACGGCGGTGCATAATCGACCATTACGTCGCGTGACGAGCGCCTGGAGCATGCACCACGCAAAGTCAGCGACTTGACGGACACAGAAACAGACTGATAAAATCTGCCTGTGCTCGAGTCAGCTGTGAAAGTACGAGGCGGAGGACGAGATTCGGGCGCGATGAGCTAGTTGAAGAGGATGCTTGAAAAACGCGAGCAGTACGAGTAATTCAATGAGATGAGCGAAAGCGACGAGTGTAAGTGGCGGCGGGGGTTGTTCCGAGTAGTGTAACGGAAAGTCACCAGCTGGGACGACGCGGATTGATCAGAGTGTGTGTGACCGGTGTAAGGTCTCGACGAGTGTGCTGCGGGACGGAAAGAGATGGGCGGGGAGGGGTGAAATGAGAGCAAGTGGGTCGGGAGGAATTGGGACGGATGTCGGGGGCGAATAGGCGGCAGGATGGTTTGCGGTTAATATCGAGGCCGATGCTTACGTGAGGACCAAACACTGGGCCAATCTGTAGGTGTCGGAAGGCGGATGAGGAAGACGAGTGACAAGAATTGGAAAGACGTTAACGCTCGACGACGAGGGTATGATTGCTTTGGCAACTGTGCAAAAAGAGTCGTCACAGGCAAGGGACGACGCAGCGAGAAAATTAAAAATAAAAAAACGAGGGAGTGGAGTGGAGGAGCGGTAGCGAAAGGCCGAAAAGACAAGAGTTTGACGCGGAAAGGAGGGTGGACGTGGTGAGGAAGGCAGGGTTGAAGCGAAAAGGAGGCCGAATGGAAAAGTGGAGAGCACAGCGGCCTAGTTGTGGTGTTTGGATTCGTGGGTGTGTTCCTAGATGCCCGTGAGTGCTAAAAGAGGCGGGGGTAGTGGAGAGTTGCGATTTGAGAAAAGAATGGGGTGCGGGGGGGGGGGGGTTTCGAGTGGGGTGCTGTGACCGAAAGCAGCCCAAAAACCAAGAGAGGGAACGGGAGTTGTATGTCTACACGAATGGAATTCGAAGCAAACGCCGCCGGGATGGACACGTGTCCTTCCAAGGGGTGTGGGGGAGCGGCACTTGGAAAAAAGGTTCAACATGCCTAACAGAAGCCGGCAGGCCGGTGTGTCCCGCTTTTTTCATTGTAATTTTTCAAGCTTTTGGTCTGCAACCCTATTTCGCCTAGTGGACAGCTTGGGCAAGGTCACCGTGGTGCGTTGGCTGTAAAACTGTAAACTGCGCAAGCCAAGAGCACAATACTGTAAGGGTAAAAGAGTTACACCCACGGTACAGTACTGTAGTCGCGGTGATTGACTTGCTTGCTTCAACACATGCCACAAAATATGCGTTTATTGGTGGGGACATTACTGTGCTGTAAATTTCAGGTTGGTGCTAGCTCAAGTCCCGGACACGTGTACAGCGCATAACGCCACTGGTGGACGACTGCACTGATAGAAAATTCTAGTTGCCACTCTCCAATCTTCCAGAGTCGTTAGATGCACGCGGTACCGTAGAAATGCCATTTTTTTTCGGCTGCCGCGAGGACACTTTCGCTCCGTGCTTTCTCGACCACAACTGTACTGCTGTACAGTACAGTACGTGTACGAAGCACGTAGCGTTTCAATTACACGGTGTGGTACAGTGCTGCAATGTACAATTTCCGAGTCATGAGCCACAACTTGGCACCTGTGCAATTTCAAACGCGCCAACTTGAAACATACTGTACTGTAGCAAAGCGTCAGGTAACCTCGCAAACGGATTGGCCAATGTTTTGCCAGAGGAGAAATCAACAAAATTTGGACAGTGTGTTTGTAACCTGCTCAAAATTACTGTACTGTACTGTACTGTACTGTACGACCATGGTGCCATGGTCTACAGAAGCCCTGCGAAACGGAGTGAGCAGGCTGAAACCACGAGGCGGGGTAATAAACGGTGCGCCTCATGAATGCGCATCTGCAAGAGTAGACGTCTTGTGTCTAACCCCCTTATCAAGGCAAGCAGCGATCCGCTAAAAAGTGACTGCCATCCGCCGACCAATCTCAGGCACGCCTTGTACAAACCGGTCACGTCACAACCAGCACCGAATACACAACAAGTAAAAACAACTACCATCAACAATCCAACAGTCCGTCGCCACTTGAAACAACCCACACCTCCATATATCCACAGCAACCGATCCTTCGCCCGCCTCATCACTTGCATTGTCCCTCCCTCCCTCCTCATTCACCAATCAAGTCACGTGCAAATGCACACAAACTTTTCACGCAGTCCAGCGGCGGGAATCCACTCCACGAATCACGCGTCGTCACTGTTGACCGACACGTAGCTTTCACACGATTTTACACACCGAGTCTACTACGAGTCATGATCCACCCAACTGTTGTGTATGCGCGCTGAGTGCCGCTGAGCGAGCGTCGGTCCACGAGCATTGCAGTGGTTTGGTGGTGTGGGTTGGATGGGCGTGGTGAGTATTCGGGCATGGTCGTTTGACAGCGAGTTTGTGTGCGTGGGGATTCGGTAGATAGTAGACGTTGTATGAAGTGGTGGCAAGGTGGGGTTGTTGTTTTTTGCTTTGCTGTTTTGGCGGACCAGTGGACTGCTTGTTATCTTGTGCTGTTTCCACCGCGAGGGTCTGTGAGACATTGTGAGGCACTGTGAAATCAGGGAGCATGCAGTTGATCGGTGCAACTGCAAGCATGAAGAGAGTCAAAGTGCGCAGATGCAACGGGTGCAGGGATATGATTCGGGGTGAGGATTTATCGACACATTGAATGAGCTTCATGGAGCAATGCCATGGGCTACTTTTGCCTGCAAGCTGGAAATGGAGCAGGGAATTATGGCTTGGAGGTTGATTAGATTGGTTGCTGGCTGATGGCTGTGCATGAATTGTTTCGGTTGACCCCGAGAAGGTAACTTATTGTGAAGGTACGCCCGATGGACAAGTTGTTGAGAGCAAGCTTGGAGTGCAGTGCATGGCGTTGGGCAATAAGTGGAGTCTGAAAAGGGAGGATATTAGCCGTGCCGGAGTATTTTCAGAGTTACTGTACAGTGCTGTACAGTGCTGTACAGTACAGTACAACCGGATCAACAAAACTATCGAACTGAATAACACAAAACGAGAACTTTTCAACTGAAAATTGGAAAAAGTCAGCAAAAAAAGTACCGTTTTTCGATTCGCACCATCACCAAAAGCAAGATTTACTGGTGTGGACAAATATTGCCACTTTGATCCATGTAATGCTGCACAGCCCCATCGGTACGGCTTTTGTTTATTCTCACCAACGATAGAATGCGCCGCTGCCTCAACAGTCCCCGCTCCCAAACTAAATGCTCACATTTACATGCAAAACTCCACTCTACTTGTTCGCCGTCCACTCACACCTCTTCTCATACTGACAGCTGATCGCAGGGTTCATGAACGCCGTGGGCGCCACTGACGCCGATATTGGAAACGTTGATTGACACTCAGCATTGGCTCTGAACGGCAACGTCAAAAAAGCATAATTAGATAACGTTTACACCAGCGCTCGGCGCAGAGGGATCCAAGTTTCTGTTGCCATGGTAAACCCGACGACACCCCCTATATTCCCGCAATAGCCGCCCAAAGCTTTGCTACCAATGGAGCAGAAGGACGATATCTGCGATACTGTTATGGGAGCAGGGCTAGAGCGATAAGGGTTTTCAGAAATACGAGGAGACTGGCTGTTTGAGTTTAGCTGGATTACTCATCAAAGTCCAATAGTCTCTCTTTTGTCTCTGGATACGCACTCACCAACCACAGCGTTAACCGGAACCCCCAGAAATCGAATCATTGATTTGCACGACCAACAACCTCAGTCACAACACATTTGCACTGCCTCGCCTTTATCATCACATGGCTACTCACAGGGCATTGAGTTCGCCGTATCCGAGCTCACGGTGCGAGCGACATGCAGACTCCATCTGTTCCAATGTATGCCTCTGACACCATACCCGCCCCGTCATGCCTCCTGGTTTTGCAATACTTGCAAGGAAGGAAAGGAAACTGCGCTGTACGGAGAAGAGCTACACCCTTCATACCACTACTCGGCACACT
Source organism: Kappaphycus alvarezii (assembly GCA_002205965.3). Classification (NCBI taxonomy): domain Eukaryota; phylum Rhodophyta; class Florideophyceae; order Gigartinales; family Solieriaceae; genus Kappaphycus; species Kappaphycus alvarezii. Next base: position 269,415 of record NADL03000035.1, on the reverse strand, counting down.
ACATCCGGCATCGTTGATCCCATCATTACGGCTCACGTTTAAGAACTTACAACACCTCAAAGCCTGCATTTTCGCTTGCTTTTGCAAAGTAAAGACAAGGGAAGGTCAACTTGGCCATTGCAACTTTTGTTGACGTTGGAACCGTGGAGTGCGACCTCACCTGCATCACATTGGATGGCACCTTACCGAGTCACCACTATATCACCATTGCCGGGGAATTTACATTTGGCAAATTGGTCGATTGCTGTTGCAAGCGGGATGGCACTCCTGAATGAATTGCGTGAGGGAAACCGCGCTTTGGATTTCATGGAGAACCGCCAAATTTGTCAAGCTTCTTTCAAACGCCACGCACCCAGGCGAAGCGATCTTGGTGTCCCACGGAAGTGGCGCCCTTCTGTGCCAAGCCACTTCAATGGCACGACATAGTTGGTGCCACTACTCCGCGACCCCCTTGCGGTCATAATTCCGACGACTTTAGAAGTGTACATATCGTATCGGTCGCCTCTGTTGGAGGTTAGACGGCACGAGCTGCGACATATTTCAAATGTTCTCTCGTGTTGCTAACTGAAGGCGCCTTGCACAGATTCAGGTGATGGCATGGTTCCAGCAATGCAGCAGCGAGGTGTTTTGCCGCCGTTCTATGTCCATCTCCAAAGTGCTACTAAAGGTCGTCGCATCTCGGTCATGAAGGGGGGGAAGGAACCTTGCTTCATCAATAAGCGCGTTCAACAGACAAAACGTTGTAGAATCGTGGGTTTGGGTGCACATAGTGCCGCATCCTACTGATAACGGCTGAAATTCGCTTGCGCCAGTATCTTTACCGAATCCTATCGACTACGAGGCCAGAACTGCACCCAACTGCACACCTGCAACGCAGAGGTGGTCGCATCTCGTCTCTGTTCTGCTTGCTAGAGGATTGGCTCCGGCCACAACCGTACCAACGCGAGACTAAGGGAAACTAGATGACGCCCCTGTGCACAATTTCCTGCCTCCTATCCGCCAGACGAACAAGAAAGTGATTTCTTCGCGACATGTTTCGGTACTGCCCCTCCCAAACAAACTGCTCGGCAATTCCCGAGCAAAGATACTAATGTGCGTCTGCAACCGTTCGCAGTTGCGATGCACAATGACGACTGTACTTGAATGACCGCCTTTCTGCGTGCCCTCTAGAGATGGAATTTTGGGCTCCAATCATATTCGTTGCACGCCAAGAATCCGATCGTAGATCTGCTCAACTCTGGCAAAACGCAGCGCAACGCCCTCATCCGATAGACATCCTGTTTTGCGTTTACTGCGGTCTCACAGTCAGTAACCCACTTTTTCCTTAATGCGCAATCGTTGCGTTGCGACTCTCTACTCGCAAACCCTGGATTGTCCGTATTTCGTCGATAAAATACTTGAGGTACTCTCTCCCCTGGTTATCCTTATCTTTGACCCGCACTTCTTCGTCAGCATCTGCCTCAATTGCATCCGTAGCGATCTTACCTATTGTGCTCAGAACTGCCACTGTCGCTACCAGGCCAATGCCAAGCAAAATGGGGTTGACGCTCCCCTTTCCTGCACTTAAATCCGTCAGCGCTCCGACTGCAGCTCCTGCACTGACGTACGCAATCGTCCCCGGCAGCATGCCGAGCCAACTCCCCAAGACATAGGCTCCCAGGTCGACACTGGTTAGCCCGTACAAGTAATTAGATATTGAAAACGGAAGCAATGGCGATAGTCTCAACAAAAACACAAAGCGGAATCCCTCCCTACCAATGGCACGATCCATGGCACGGAAGCGTGGATATCTTGCGCCAGCCTTGCACTGAATTCCTCAATCCATAGCGCGCAATTAAAAACGCGTAGCAGCTGCAACGGTGGATGCGACGCTGACGCACAATGTACCTTTGGCAACACCAAACAAATACCCGCTGCCCATTGTCAGAGGCAAGGCAGGAACACCGACCATCTCAAGTAGAAAGTAGACCCCCGCGTACAGCAGACTGGCTTCTGGGCCCAGGCTTTCAAACCACTCGCTTAACTTGACCAATCTGTCGGTATCAAGAAAACCATTTGCGGCGGCAAGGCCTCCCACAGCCAAGCCTGCCAACAAGAGAACACCTCCAAAAATCAGTCTGCCATCCACTGGGGGTCCTCTGTTCCACATCCCGTCGAGGTTGCGGGTTGTGGATCATCAGTGGATTCAAGCAGTATTGTCCAATTGAGATTCGTTGGAGGGCGTCGAGGGCAAGTCTTCAGAGGATTGCTGCGATGTGATTCCTCCGTAATTCCTGCGGGCTGCGCTTCGTATTTGTGCCTCGACCTCCCCTCTTTCCTCATCCGCACGATTGACGACCATACATGGCATCCCCCCGGTCTCCAATTCAGTTGTCTTCGAGCACAAGCGGCTTTGAAGCCAACAGCTGTTCTATCAACTGCAAAGCCTCTGACCCCAACAAATGCCATTTGCAGGCCGGTCGATGCTGTCTCCCAGTTACTCCAAGCGATCCCTGCTTCCTCACAAGGTCAGTCATCCTGTGTAAAAATCAATTAAAAAAAATCCGAAAAGTGCCCGACACTAAGAATATTCTCACAACGCGGCGTAGATTTGAGGGGCCCCTGTTTACGGCACCTCCTGGAGCTATTGCCACCTCAACGTCCTGCAACACCAACGCGAAATTTGCGGCCCACAGCGATACTTGCTTTGAACGAAAACTGCGGGGCACCAAGAAATCCACCAAACCACCAGGTTGCAACCAAAAGAGTGTAACGGACAGCAAAATTATTGTCGTTTCTTAGCAATGTACGGACCGGTAACCTTTGTCGCACACCGACTCTTTTCTTGTTGAAAGGACAGCGTGGAAATGACCCTCCGTAAGACCGCACACTCTGAAAAGTCAAACCGGGGCACTCAAGGTCAATAAAACCTTACCGCGCAAGCCTTGTAGCAGTTGAGTGCCACCCGTCACGTAATCGCACTGATGATACCGGAGTACAGGCCGCTTCTTGCAACAAGGTGTGGACTTTGCGACCGTAGAGAGTCTGAACCAATTGATTTGTCCCAACTATTTCCTTCGCCCTTCACTACGACGCACGCGATGAGGTGCCGTTTAGCACTTCAAAGAGTATCTACAACTCTGCTAGTTTTGCTTGTATTGCATAAGGTCTTTAGCATCATATTGCAGGTTTGGGGATTCGCCAAGATTCGTCTAGTGGGGAATCTAAAGTTAACCCATGTGTGGTCATCTCAACGCAATATACAGGGCACATCCACCAATCACAACCCCTATCGCCTCATTGAAGACCAAAACCTTCTCAAACATGTTGCCAGTATAACAATTTCCGACAACTACCCACGCCACTCTGCAAAACCATTGGTCAAAAACCTGTCAACACAACCCCTACATGCATCAACCACCCGTTTGTACAAATTTAGTCACATGTTTCCTTTTCCCCACAGGACGGCAATCTGCCCAATCTGCACTCTTGGCAATTTACAGAACATCCCTCATCAACTGTGTCTTACACAACCAAAGCAACCGACTCAATTTATGCGACAAATATCATCCGCCATACTGCTCTGCTGTAAGCACGCTCTCCGCAATTACAGTACACGAAACACAGCAACTCCCACAATGGATTCATGTTTACTTGAAACTATCTGGCGGGCGCACCTACGACTCTCGCTCATCCACTTACCGCCACGAACCGCCGACAGATACCACTGAAAACACAAAACAGTCTAGGAAAAGTGGGCGGAGGAACGGCGATCTGCAACGTCGATCGCCTTTCCCCATCCCCACCCTCCCGACCTTCTTGGCCATACGGCACGCGACGACCGCACGCCTGCCTCCCGCAAGCGTCGTGTGTTCGCGTTCCGCATGTCCACTCCCAACCCACACTCCATAAACCACCACATCGACACAGATCAACAACCCCAGTTCCAATGACGAAATTGCGCACGGGCGGACCTAAGCGGACTGTACAACCCGCGATGCATCGTGTGGACCCATGTGCCGGGTGGCATACATGTCGCCCAATTCTGAGGAACTTTCGTCACCGCTCTTTTGATTCGTAGATAAAGTCAACGCGTTTCATTGTGCGGTTGTGGTGTGGGTGGGCGTTGTGTTGGCGGGGAGTGGTGCTTAGGGGGTGTGGTATATGGGCAAAAGGGTTCGGTTGAGGTTGGTGAGGGTTTGTTTGATGGCGGGCCTCGACCGTGCAGGGTGTAGCATTTTGCGGGCGGGATGGTGTAGTTTCGTCGTTGAAGAAAGCGGCAATGCCATTGTAGACTTAGTGTGTCCCAGTCTTGGATCGACTGGTAGACAAACGCGGAGATGACATTCTGATCATTGTGACACCCATTTGTGACATTAACGTGATCAACATTCCTTGCCGCCAGTGCGCCACCGGCGGATGAAGAATAGACCGGAATTGAACATGCCGCCGTACGACCTGTTGCAGGGGTTGTCGAATCCGTATGCGGCTAGAAAGTCAAAGTCTGTGGCACGCGTGGCTAAGCGGTCCATGAAATGGGGATTGAGGATGATCAAGTCGGTATCGAGATAGACGAAGAAGGGAAGCGTGGTGATCAAATTGTCGACAAAATGCAGCTTTTCGCAGAGTGGGCACTTTTTCGGCGTTGAGGGTGACTTGGGTTGGGGGCAGGTGCAGTTGGTAGGTTTGAAAGGAATACAGGTACAGAGGGAGCAGAAGGGTTTGGTAGGTTGTCGGTGTGAATGTAAAGGCGATGCCTGGAGCGAGACATCACAACGCAGTTGTGAGAAATGATGTTGTCGTCTTTCGATTGGTTAAAGGAGAGAGTCACAAAGGTCAGAGGGAAGGGAGGACGCTAACGGTAGAGGAAGCTAGCGAAATGTGTTTGGGATGTGGGGGAATGTAGCTGGTGAGGAAGAGGGGAACGGGGGAGTGAAGAGGAAGAGGAGCATGATGGAGGACACTCTAGGGAAACTGTGGGCATAAGGAGGATATGTGGACGGCCTGCGAGGTCATTTTTGGGGATGGAGAGTTCAAACGTTGGATGATTGGAATTTGATGCGAATGGGGTCTTGACGGCCAGAGTAAGGATAACGCATTTCCGATGGGATGGAGCCGGGGGGGAGCAGATTTAGCGGAAGTTATATCCCTGCAGGAGGAAAGACAAGAAAGGCGAACGGGTAGGAATATTCACAAAGCGTGGAGGGTGGACAAGGTTTGGGGCTGACGCTTCAAGCTCAGGGTGATAGATAGGGCTGGTACGGCTGGACTTTTTCTCAGGCTTGCAGTAAGAGGCTTATTGATCCATGAGGCAAACATCAAAACTGGTGGTGGGATCGAACTTTGAAACTCTGCCAAGTGTCAGAAATGACCCCTACAGACTATGACAATACCGCAAGCTGCGTGAGATGGTGACAGCGGCCGCTTGGGAGGCATCCTTTTCCCTTTGATTACTTCAAGCTTCATTTACCGTTGTCTGTTTTCTGCAAGCCGTGTACGAGCACACATCGTAGACACACATCGTACCCACAGTGCGAGGGACATCACCTATAATGTCTACAAGCTCGGTGGTGTCTCCATACTGATACTGATGCCATAAAGTTTCTCTCTATCTCCCATCGCTTGCTTGTACCGTGGTATTTTCTATTGCATGAAGCAATAGAAAATACCCAGTATGGCATCAGGCAGCTTGATAGCAGTGGAAATTAGCTTTCAAATTAAAACTACAGTACTTGATTCATCGCATTTTCCGCCGTATAGTAGCATGAAACCATTTGCAAATACTGTACTGTACTTGTACCCGCTGGAATGAGGGGCGTTCTATAGACTTCTGAAACTTGAAACACGGCGCGCCAATGGATAGCCAATCAGCACTGCCCAACTAGCCACGTGCGTTTTTAACCTTTCAACCCGGTAATACCTTGAAACTTGAAGCAGGAAGAAATAAAACGGAATCCACTGACATTCACACCCATTGACCGACAGCTGTCCGGTACATTTTCCGAGGTGCGATACGCCCCTCCAACAACCCGGCCACTCGCCTTCAATCCTTTCCACCATCTCTCCCCTGACCATCACCCCTATTGCAATCCGCACACTTTCGCTTCCTCCGTCTCGGAGACGCCACCTCTCCCTTATCCCTCACCCTCGCTAGGAAGAAGGACGCTTTATTGTTTGAAGACAGGTCCGCACTACAACAGGACCTCGGGTTCTGCTAGACGGACGACTCCGGGCAATGGCTGAATCAATTGCCCACTCAAGCGAGAAAGGGACCGGAAGAAAACCCCACCATCTGAACGAGGATTCAGGAGGCTTAAAAAACACCCACTGTAAGGACATAGGCTTACAGATAGAGACAGTGACGACAACGGCGAGAACTCCGGACGAGCGATCTTGACGACAAGCCGCAAGGCTCTGAAGACCACAACCGTTCGCAGTACGTCAAAATGACGGAAGATTGAGCGCGGCAGGGTACGGTGAACTTCGCAAACCTAGTTCGAGTAGTAGAGCCACCCTTATACACCTTTCCCAGTTCGTCCCACGTGCGCTAGGGGCGCGAAGAGGCAATCCACTCGATGTGGCCATCGACAAGAACGTTGCAGCGAGAGCTCTGCAGCCGTGACGAGTAATCTCCTGAGGGAAGTGCCAGATGAAGGTCCGGCGCCCACGCCGTGCGCGAGCGCCGAGCGAGATGAAGTGAAGTCACCGTCACTACACCTGCAAACTTTCCAGACAATCCCGTAACCCTCACCGGCACCTAATCCCGGCCCACCATCCTTAACATACCCGCATACCGTTGTGACACTCCACTTCTATCTCTGACCAACACCGCTGCCTGGTCCACCACCCCAACCTCGATCCACTCTTTTTCGCTTCCCTTCGTCTCTACGGCTGACCGCAAACTCTCTTTACACCGCACATTTTCGTGACCCTTCGTTTTAAATCTTCACTGCAATTGTTCCATACCCATTAACCGCGACGGTCCCCGAACCATTTCGTTGTCATCAGTGTCTACCGCTGACTCCCACATCCAAACTGAAGATCACTGCTAAATCAAACTGAACAATACAATTCCTACAAATTAATGGACGCGCACGGAGAGGGTCAAATTACCGAAAGTGCTGTTGGGAAAAATATTAACGAAGTTGCAAACTATGTCAACGACACCCACAAGAGGCTCCAGGATTATGGTTTCAGTGATCCGTGCGCACAGTCTTTAGAGCCCAGTGATCCCCATGTGCAGTCCCGAGCTGACGGTGAGCACAGATTTTGTCAGATGATGACTGCGCTGAGCCACGAAGGTTGGTTCCATCTGATTTGGAATCAGCCAAAGAAGCCGTCAGGAAGGCACTGCTGGGTAATGCCTTATGAAAGGTTTTGCTCAGCGCACTGAAGACCACACGTGCGAGGAACGTGAAGCATCCCACGAAAATTGAAATCATCGCCACTAAACTTACGCAGAGGAGTTTCTGCTTAGAAGAAGCACTTGCACTTGTGAATTCTAAAAGATGTGCAGAGCGAGGTGAGCCTCCCAGCGTCATGTAGTGCATTAAGCCGACAATAGTAAAAGTTGTAAAACTAACATATGGAAATGAGACCGTGCAATGGGTATGAGGTGACTGTCTGGTGTTTGAAGAGGGTCAGGTCATAGAAGCACATCCCCCATTTTTTAACAGATATGTTTGGGTTTGTGCAAGGGAACCAGAATTTGATGCATCAGGATACTGCCGACTACTTCATATTCGTGCTGACTCTCGCAGGACAGTGGCGAGAACTCAACTTATGCAACCTAGCACACTGGAGGAGCTGTACAATACCTTTATTGATCCCTGGGTTCAGCAAATTGATCCTCTGTTTAATGACGATTCATTTACTCTGGACCCTGCTCATTGCTTAAGTGAGGGTGTCTCGGCTAGTGAAATAGCAGAACTGAACCCCAAACTATATCCTCATAAAATGGAGGGAGGCATAATGAAAAGGAAAATCGCGTAGTTAAAGAAACTTTACGGTATTTCCTTTTCCAATTTGAGGCAAGTGGTAATGGCGACGTGGAATTGTTCGCGTACTATACAGTGGGGGAAAATCGCACATACTCCATGCGTATTGCTTTCTAAAACTATTCCTGCTGTTAACTCCGCTCATGACAAAGGCGATGCAAAGCGATGCGCAAAGGGAGGAGGGACGAAGAGAAAGGATAAAACAGAATCAGTAATCTAGCCCGTCAAGCAAAGACAGAGAAATGGTCGGCAATAAATAAGCATTTTGGGAATGGATGCCAAATATTAGGCGCTAAAACTTTTAAATGAAGCAAAAGCCCTGCAAAAGGAGGAATTTGAACAAGAAAAAGCCCTTTTTGAAGAGCAGATGCAAGGAGAAAGTCACTGAAGTCTACGCACGGAGCCTTAGAGCAAAGAAAAAGAAATTCTGTTGCTTGCAGAGGATTACGTTGAAAGGGAAAGATACGAAATCATACTTAATTGTCTTTTTGAGAATATTAGAACGACAGAGTCGTAGAATCACTTAAATTTGTCTGTTCCGTAAATTTCCGGCCGGATGAGCCCCAATTGAGTCAGCCTCGCAGAAATGCTGTCACGAACAGGGGACTGCTCTTTCGTGCCGTTTCGATTTCTATCATATTCATGATCGATATGTAGGATATCTTGAAAATGGAATACGGGGTGGCAAGTTACAGTCCTCTTCCGCCATTTGAGGAATGGGATGATCGCCGTTCGGGAAATTGTCAATGATAAAGTTGAGAATATTACAAGCATCTAGTACAGTTAACGTTATCTTGCCAAGCTCAAAGCGAGAAGGACTCAAAAAGATACCGAACCGCGCTTCTAAGATATCGATTGCTTGTTCCACTGTGATACGAAGCGGACAAATAAAATTTAGAAGAGTCTTGTATCAAAGTTAACATTCTTCCACTCCACGGATTGAGAATATTTGTACTGTTCCTGTACGCATCATCTGCGGCAATCGATGTCCAGCTCAGAAAAAAATTTGACGCGAGCAAATGGGCCTGTTCCTTAGATTGAAAAGCAATACAGTCAATGGTAAAGCCTGCATGTCTCGCAGATACTAAAGTACTTGGCGTGATAAAACCGTTGTTAGTCGAGAGCACAAAATGGTAAATTGTTGGGTGGTTAATCGGTATAACCAGTGCAAATGTTCATCACTGATTGATAAAATATGCTCGGCAAAGTCAAACGCGTGACCTCGGCGCACAGTTCTTTTTCTTCTACCATCAGTGATTGGAACTGCTGCATGAGCTACAGTTGATACTGTAAGCACAGTGCTTACTAAACAGAAAGCTTTTTTTCTGCATTATTTTTGAATTTTTTTTGCGAAATGGCGGCGCACTTGAGCACAAAACAAGTTGCGCTTTGTTAAAGGAAGTCGGAAGAGACCAGGTGACGATAATATAGTCATTCCCGTTGGCAGGCTGTAATATGGAGAAGCCTGATTACTGTTTAGATAACAGCAGTACGGTGGTGGACCTACGGGGAGCCTATCTAATTTGCACAATTTATAGGTTTCCTATATGCAAAAGCAATTACACTGGTGGACATGGTCCAAGGCAAATGGTCTATTCCGTCAGTTTCAGTTTCAATTTTCCCACAGTCTATGGAACGGTTTCCCAGATTGAAACATTGAAATTTTATCATATTTAGTTTCACTTTTTCACTTTTTCAATGTTTCAAATTTCTACAGAACGGTTCTGAGTTGGTTTCGGACAAAAGTATTTTTCGATGTCTTCTAGCCAAGTTAAATGGGGCAGAAACAATGCAAAAGCCTATCGTTGCTGCTCCACTCTCAATGAAAGCTAGGATAATTATTTACGCATTTACTTATTTGAAAGTGGTCGTCAAATTTTGAAAATTAGGGCTCTTACCCTGCAGCCTGGGCTATAAAAAGGTCAAAATCCCCTCACCAAACTCCAACTTTTACATTATTCCACCTAATGTAGGCTGCACTGTCGCCATACTGTGCACTATGCGGCTACAAAGGTTTTATCACAAGCGCGTTTCAAAGAATAGAACTAAACAGGCTTTGTGAAGAAGTAAAGCCTTCGAAATGCTAAAAAATGGATATTTATCAGTTGGAGAGGTTAGAGAGATTATTCGCATTAGGGTAATCGGGGTTGGCTTAATGCAGCTTGTGTGAAAGTCTTGACCACTCTCAACCAGCTGGAAGAAAAGTATGACCAACAGACTCAGGCCTTCAGTGACAAGATTGAGGACAACCACAAGATAATCGGTGAATAACTCACTGAAGTCGTTGCTCATATGGACGCTACCGCGAAACAGGGTTCCAAACCTTCCACCCACTCTGGCGCCGCTCCCGTCTCCGCTGCTGCTGCTTCTACTCTGACAAGTGCTGCTCCCGCTGCTGTTTCAGCTGCTGCCACCCCTTCCTCTGCTATCCTGGAACAGCCTCCTGCCCTCGCCTCTCGTTGTAACCTTCACCGTAATCTCAATTAAAGCTTTCCGTCGCCGTCTACTAACTCTGTTCAAGAGCTTCTCGTCATCCGCGCTGATCACGCCGAAGCCGGTACTCTTAAATTGTTTGCCAAGCCTTCGTACCTGCCGCCCTACCCGGCTAGCCTCTTTATCTCGAAACCGGAAGGTCTCTTCAACTGCATCTGAGAGCAAGACAAACGTGACGGCTGGGAGTGCGAAGTTCTTTGGAACATTGGTCACAGTATGGAATCATCGCGGTTTGAAATTCGCTGCATCGGCGACCCCGTTGAAGCCAAAGACTGGAACTCCTTGCTCCGCCACCTTGGCCTACTGGGTTACTTTTCCCGTATCTTTTATCAACGGGTCTGCGAGCGTGTCAACTTCTTCGACGACGCTCTCCGCTCAGGCAAGTCCGAGCCCATCCTCCTCGAAAAGTACCTGCGCTCTGACGACCAAGTCGCCCATTCTGACCTGTACTAAACTGTGCGTACGCAGTTTACTAAGCTTAGCACCAATTCCTGTGCCAAGGAGCTCAACCATCAGCGAGCCAAGAAGTCTGCCACCCCTGCCAATACCTCATCTAAAAAGGCTCCCCGCCTATCTCGCACCGACAGCAGCATCACTCCGCGTCCCGACAGGAGGCCACATGAGCCTTTTACAGCTTCTGATTCCGACTCTGAGTAATGGAGCTCCACCGCCTGTCCGGCAATCCATCGTCCGTATACTCGCACAACACACAGCGCCCCGCCACGGATTGGCGCTCGCACTTGGACGCCTCACCGTTCATAATTGATCCTTGATCCGCTAAAAGGTAAAGAACGCTCGATAAAACTCCATGATTTTACATTATTCTTAACCTGTAAGCATAAAAAACACGTTAATAGCTTAAAAAATTTGGTTTGTGAAAACAGAAAGAATCAATCAGAGATCTACAAGTCAACCGAGGGATTCTGCTTTAAATCATCCAAATCTTATGAAGCAATAAGGGGCAAAAAATTACAGATAGACAAAAAACCTTTCCTACAGGTAAATTATCTTTTAAGGAAATGAATATATATCAAAATTCACTTACCTTTAGATACTTAAAACGCCTTTTTGTGTAAAATAGATATTAATACGGTCTATTGTAGCCAATAAAATCCAAAAATAAGAATTTGAAACTCAGATTTAAACTCTAAAACTCCCAAAAAACGAAAAATAGATTGTAACAGTCCGATCTTACTCAATTATGCTCCATAATTTTCTAGACACATATCGATATGACATACATCTGTTTCTATACAAGTACATGAAAAAGACGAAAAAATTTATTGAAAAACTGAAAGATTTGTCGGTTTTATCTTCTCTTAACTATTAAAAACAAGCAGGTCTTATTTTACTTTGCCAAGCGTAAATGATTCTCTATGAGTTCTTTTCCAATAGTGCAACTCCAAATTGGACTGCATTAGGATACTTTTTCCCATTCTGTTTAAACATTTTGACCATTTTAGTCTCATCTAAAGACCCAAAACGTCTTCAAACATATGTTTTACGGCTTTTATCAGCTCTTAGGTCAATTTGGCACTCCAGAGAGTCAAAAAATTCAAGAAAGTCATTTTTTCGTGAAGATTTCTATCAAAAATCTATCTGCTACCACAGAAGCTACCACGTGCTGCTCCAAACTGACCAATCATTGCTGGGAAGATGGTACTGGTAAAGAAGACTAAAAGATTATAATAGATTACCACTCGAAACTCTCTGTTCACGTTTTAATAAATTATCAGCCCCAGAATATACCAAAATATACTCGTCTACCAAATACGGCACAGCTTATACTTGAATATAACCTTTTTTAAATGTAGTCATTCACGATCAGTATTATGTTGATCACTTTGTTCCCTTTTTTATACCTAATACTGAAAGTCTTTAAATATGGAAACATTAAGCTAAAAATGAAGCAATAATTTAAAACAGGATTAAACTCATAAGAATCCTGTCCGCTGGTGAATCATGAGCAGGGAAACACTCTCCAAAATCAAATCCCTTGAAACAATATAAACATGAACATGCCCCAAAAATTTTGGCGAACTTTCTAAAACTACCCTTTTCAGATGGTCAAGAAACAAACTGTCAAGATGAAATAGTATATAGGCCCTCGAAAATAAAATATCTTCAAGTGAAGGCAAGGAAGAATAATCAAATTGCGCCATTTGCTGGAAACGGGACATATGCGATAACGTTGCGCTGTACATGGCGTCCGGATATGAAAGAATATTCACTGTCAAGAATTTGAAATTCAAATTGTATTGAAATTACATACCAATTTAATGGTTCCAGAAACCTATTTAAACCATGCTATTCATAGGAAAACAAAACTGGCACGAAATCGTACAATATTTTAGACTTAAGTTACGAAAATCTCTGCCAAAATTTCAATGAGAAATAATTTATAAGCCAATCAAAACCGTTATCATCACACAATGAAGTTCAGATACCAGTGAAATTTTCCAAAGGCAGCCTTTGGTAACTGTACAAGCCAAGAAAACCAGAAGAAGTCATTATGTAGATCTCGCCTGCCACTTCTTTTATATTATGTTTGCCAATCAGAAAATACTTTATGAATTCAGTACAACTTGTACTAAGCTAGAAATGTGTCGGACTTTACAGAATAAGTCGTTACTAGATCAATAAAATTAAAAGGTGTCATGAATGGCAGATTTGGTGGGGAATTGTAATATCTTTGAAATTTTATATCCTTTTACAATGAGAAATATTAAAAGCTCCTGATTCAGTAGAAGAAGGTTAATCTTTTGAAGAGTTAAAAACGATGTTCTAGATAATAAAGGATCCAAATTGCTGACACCCCTCCAGAAGATGTCTCTAAATCGGATAAAATTAGAAATATTTGTACTGGAAACTTTAAATTTTATTAATAAAGAATAAAAATAATGAAATATTAGACTATAGTATGAATTCAAGGGTATAAATACCAATTTAGACTTGAAATCATTCATTTAAAACCTAATAGATACGTTTGAGTAGTTTTTTGAGGAGAAAGAGTACGTTATGAAGATGCTAATCAGACTAACAGTGAGCTGATCATGATAAAAGAACCATTTAGGTCGCAATTTACTTAAAGGAATCCATTTGCAAGTGCAAACATATTTCCAACGTTTTTTGAGAAAGACTGAAAGATCCCATTAATGTAGTTTAACGAGGGCCACGTCTGTTTGTCACATGAGGATAATTTTCAAATTTAGCGAAAGTTGTGCCAAATCGAAAATAGTTAACCATGTAGATTTTATATTAGTCCTTATATTTTTGGAGAAGTTAAAAGTGTTACAGAAATGAGTGCTAATTTCGCCTGGGTCTCCGGGATTTCGACTAAAAATACTGGAGTAAGAAAGTTTTTAGCATAATATATGCCCCAGACTTTCATAGAGGCAATCAAGCTTTCATATCATAATTTTTGAATGATTTATGTCGTAGACGGGAGGATGAGTTTGTTAGAATTTTCCGTATATTTCCAGAATCAAGACATTAAATGATTTTGAGGTGTTTTCTTTCCAAGGAGTTACTAAACTGAGCGAGACGGGTTATGTATAATTTCATTTAGCGTTAAACTTTTTCATAAAGGGGTTTTAATTAACTTTACATTAATTAGCAGTAAACAAGTTATTGGTTAGAAAGAGAAGAGGGTCGATGGCTATGACTCGATTTTGCAGTGTAATGGGGCAGAGACTGATATAAATAAATTAGACGAAGAAATAAAACTACCTGAGGTGCATTTAGTGGCCTTTCATTCTGAGCAGAATACTGAACATAGCTCAGCCGTAGAATTAACATTCGTAAAAGACCTGTATATTTTAATAGATAAATAAGGAACTGAATGGAGAGGAAAAATGAGAAACGTGAAGCAGACTGAAAAAGTTGCTAAAACCCGAAAAATCCCATATGAGAATGATGAGGCCCAGAAATTATAAAATAGGGGAAAATACGTCCACTTAAGACTGAATTCCAAGCAAAGTTTCGAATTAAATGAGGGATATAGAGATAAATCGAAATTAAGTTAAATAAATTAACAGATTTATTTCATTTTTCAGATATTATTGAAAAACTACGGTAATGTCTCTAATGCGGACCTATTTATTTCTATAGCATGCATGGATTTCATTTAGATATGAATCCAGGAAAACATTATTCAGTGAACTTGTTGAACCGAATAGTCTTTCGCCAAGAATGTTTGAAGGGGATTCGCCACACTGGAGCCGAAGAAGTACGCAAGAGGTATCAGAAAAAATGGGGAATTCTTCTCTCTAGGCCTCCCCCGGGGAGGCCCCTCCTGGTTCACTCAACAACACCTACATCCATGACCCCAAGTCTTTCCGCTGACCCACCGTTACATCCCCAACCTATGGGCCTCTACGGATGCAGAGCTGGAGAATACGAAGAAATGTCTTATGGTAGCACATAAGACCTACCCAATTATTATTGAAGGGATACTCGAAAGAAAAATCGTGGAATTGACCGAAGTCGAGCCTAATGAGATCAATGGACTCTTTGCAGTCCCTAAGGATAAGACTCGTCAGCGCGTAGTTCGAGACGCTCGGCGAGGGAATTTGCACTTTATCCGCCCTGCTGATGGCGAGATGCCACATCCTGGCCTTTTTACGCAGCTTGAAGATGTCTCGGACAAGTTGGTGTACACCGGGAAGTTGGATGTTGATAACCATTACCATAGGCTGGCCTTGCCAGAACATCTCAGGGACTACTTCGGACTTCCGTGGGTCCTTGTGAATGGTCGCCGATACTGGCTTCGGTACAGAGTTTTGCCTATGGGATGGTCGCACTCAGTGGTTGTAGGATATTCCATCCAAGGAGAATTGTTACTACGAGCCGGAATTGACCCGGGACTCGAGATTATTGCTGCAAACGATAAGGAGATTCGAGCAGTTCGGTACATTCGCTATATAGACGATTTCTTCGTAGTTGGTCATAATCGGAAGAAGGTAGAAAAGGTTTATAAAACTGTGTGGAAAACCTTTGAAATTGTCAACTTGGACCCTAAGCCGAGTAAATGTGAAGAACCGAGTCTCGGAACCAAGTCTATTCTCGGAATCCTATGGAAGTAGGACGGGCACTTGGAACCCGATCCAGAGAAGATGGCTTATACCATTTGGAAGACGAAACGCTTGGAAGCGTCGAAGATCTGGAGCGTGGTTGAGCTACAAAAAGTTCTTAGTTCTTGGAAATGGTCTATTCTACTCAACCAACCTGCTCTATCACTTTTACAGGATCGTTATGAAGGATGTCATTCTACTCAGGAAACTTACGCCCCGAGTCAGGATGCCCGCATGGAATTGCCGCTTTTGGTTACATTGGCGTCTTTACTCCACTACGACATCAAGAAAGGCCTGGGAAAGTACATGATCGTCTCGGATGCCTCCTATACCGCTTAGCACCCAAAAAAACTTCAGCTTGTTTCTAAATTCTCCCGAAGTGTTCTTCCTTCGAAGAATCCCGCCCCCGATTTAAGATGGAAACTCATTGTGGCTAAAGCATGGAAGTAAACTCAACATATCAATCTGTTAGAAGGACAGGCAGTTCTAACGGGCCTTCGCTGGCTCGCTCGGAGAAGGAAACTACATTTCACAAAACGGCTATTATGGCCGATTCGCAGGTCATTTATTATTTATTGGCTAAGGGCAGATCAAGTTCTCCTGGTTTAAGACGCCTTGCTCAGAAGATCGCGGCAGTATCCCTTGCCTGCTATATACGATCCACACCAATTTTGATTCCCTCAGAGCAAAACCCCGCAGATGAGCCTTCAATAACGGTTTAAGCTCTTCTCTGTTCTCGGCTGGAAATGTTTCCAGCCAGCTCTTCACACCAAGTCCAAGTCCCTGTGTTGATGCGAGACGGGATAGTCAAGGTCATCCCGGATCCTCCGGGTTGTCGCCCATAGTTGAAGCTCTGGCTCTCTTGGGTGCCTTGCGGCTTCAAAGAGGAGATGTGATTGATTAAACCGTAGTTCTGTTCAAGACTTATCTTTGCCCTAGCAACCGTTCTCAACTATTACTATTAGTTGGATACCTTTGAAAAGAAGAAGAAGAAGAATATCAGTGGAAACTGGCCAAGAAGACGATGAATAATGTTTTTGGCGAAAAGTATTTTCATTGAATAATATATATCAGTTCATTCCTTGCAATGAATGTAATAAAATTTCTAGTTTTCTACGGCTTGAAAAATGAAAAAAGTTATATATTGCTGAGCTGAGAATATTAAGAGTTTATATTGTCCCTAGAAAAAGCACCAATGATCACTATACCGACACGCAAAATTTTAAATACGCTTTATAATAGCTAAATCTCTTGAATATATCACTTTTTCTGTTACTTTGAATATTATATACTCGTATTATACTCTAATTTAATGTTTAACAATCAGGAGAATAACTTGGAAGATTATACGCTTGTTACTTCACACCCAAATATACTGATAATACTTGACCTAATGAATGAACTTTTGAGTCGCTTCGAATACTTTTTGGATACATAATATTGAAAGAAAGAATAAAAAGCCACAGATATATAATTTTATTTGAACTTTATACGATAAAAATACTATTTCGGAGCGGTAAGAGATTAAGGGACAAAAAGTAACTTGGAGGCAATGGAATGAACGAAAAGAATATCGTTTCGTTTTTTTGGATAAAATCTGTCAAGAAAGAAAATACTGATAAATCCCAAGTTGTAGCTCTAGCAAAAAATTGAAGTTGAGGTATTGTTCGTCATTAGGTCGTAGGTCTAGCCAAAAAAATTAAACTAAGTTTCATAAAATATAATGATTCAGACTCTATATCACGCCTCGTTTCGTGACTACAGCAGGGTAATTTCTAGAAGAAAAATATAATTACGTCACGAAAAATAGCACAGTACTATGATGGGGCAATTGAACACACCCCCTCGAGCATATTGAAGTAAGAATTAGAGGCATCTCATTTTATGGAAATGGGACAAGAACAGTAAAAAATTGTTTGTAGATGTTCCTTGTGGATATCGAACAGGCCCAGAAAAATATTTCTCTACCGAAAGGTATGCGTAATTAGGGTTTTTCTCTTACATAGAAAATGGCATAAATTAAAATGACCTGGAGCTGGTACAGGTTAAAAACATTTGCTTGTACGTCCGGACATTATATGAATTGATCGACCCTATAACGCTAGACGTTATTTCGTGGCGCAACGATTAATCAATGGAACTCTAAAGTTGAGCGCTTGACCAATTACTTCATGCGGAAATCCGTCTAACCATAAAATCAGTGTCTCAAAGGACAAGGAACTTTCTTTTGGAATCTAAATCATTTCTGATAATCCACAGAAGTTGTAGGACAGAGTATTTTCTAGGCAATGCAGAAGTTTGTGATGCTTCATTTTCGGGGACCTTTTAATTCTGAAGTGACTCCTAGTTCAATAATGACAGCTTAAAATCAGCAGAAACAATAATAATGAAATCAACAGTGCAGTGGAGACAACACTTTTTCCGTGATTACCTGGAATTCTGGACACACAATATCATTTTTTATCTCTAAGCCAATGTTTTACACTTTATCAGAAGAGATCTTCCTATTTCTTGGTTTCTTCTTTGATTCTATTGCACAAGAAGCTAAAGTTAAACATTCAATTGAGTACAAATATATCTTAGGAGATTCTGCATACTCCAATGGTTACCGTAAAAACTAGACCAGTATTAGTACTTGTGGAGATCTGTTCTCTATATTGTCTATTTTTTGTCTTAAATAAAGTATCAGCCAAGATCAAATATCCGCAACTACTGTAAACTCACTACTCATCACCAGTTTTCCCTAGTAATTAGTTTATCTCCATCTCATCTACATGAATCACATTATTTAAAGCCTATTTAGCAACTAAAATATCTTTCAAATTTCTGTTGTCTTAATTTTTGAATTGGACCTCTATTTCAATTCATCTGAGAAGTTTTTAACCATTGCTACATGCAGATCGATAGATTGGTCCTTTTATCGACATTTTATTCCTAAGTGGTGTGAAAATATTAATAGTAAGATCGACGAGTTTTTCGTTTTCCATTTGAGTCGGTGTTATGCCCAGAATTTGTTCCTGCATTTCTGCAACATAAGGGGAAAATATTCCTCTTTCCCTAACCACGTAAGATTTTCATCAATGTTTTCGAAGGGTTGGCGACGAAAAAATCTCAGTTCCATCTCTACAATTTTCTTCAGTCTGTCATCCTACGTATTGCTACATATTAAAATTCGAAACGGTCCTCCTCATCGTTATATTCTGCAAGTGGAAAGGGAGTGACATGGTAAATCGATTATCTTGATTGGAGAGTTGGGCCTGACGATGTTTTTATATTTTAGATGTTGAGCATTAGCGGTAAAATGCTTAATGATCATAAATATTTGTTCGAGATCTGCCATATACTGACGTTAATCGATTTATTTCTATGAAAGGTCGCTTCAATGTGTTATATAATGGGTCAAAGACAAAGTAAAGGTAGTGGTAGACCTATTTACAATCTGGACCATGAAAGTACAGAATGGTTTCCAAAAATGAATGGACCGCAAACTTAAGAGCACATATAACGAGCCACCTGAATGTAACGGTATATTACTAAAATATATTGTGGCGATCTGGGACCGGAATTTTCACGGATCTCGAAATCATCCCTCATAAAAAATTTCGTTACTTTTGCTATTCCGTCGGTAGTAAGTCATTTCGAGTCTTGCATACTCAGAATAAATGTGCATATGGAGGGCCATAGGATCCCAGGTATTTTCCTGACGAGCTCCCTGAGCTCTTTGAGGATGGAACGCGCTGACTCATTCAAAGTTTCGTTTGATTTGAGAAGAAATTTTTTATGAATTCCTGATACTCCAGCATCAAATTCTTAATTACAACAGCGGAGAAAATTTGGTGCTAGTCGATGTAGCCATCAATCGCTCGGGTTTAACTTTAGCTCTACAAGATGTTCACGGAAAATGAAATCAGCCTGAATCGTGCTGCACGACTATTTTTCCGTTCGAATAACATTCTTTTATCAAGATGGTAAAATATTGCTCTTTTACAGCATTGTTCTGCCGTTACAACTGCGTGAATGGGAATAGTTATGAAAATTCTTGTTAATGTAAATAACTCTATGACAGGTACATTTGTTAAAAGGGAACGAGAGACAGGCATGGTAGAATGAAACAGGCTGATTGGCTCGATCCACAACTAAGGTATTAAATTTTACATATGAGAAGAACACTGACAGAGAAAGGGCTAATACTTCAAATAAATCCTATTTTTGGAGGTACTGGGACATTAGTACCTTGAGCCATCCCATACTCTTATAACTCGGGTATCTTGATGCCCTGTTCGTTTTAATCATGCTCAAGGCTGTCCTTTGACATCTTCGACCTATTTTTTCACCCCCTCGTAATCTTGAAAATTATGTAACCGCTATATATAACCTATTATGTCGCAAAATATTTTTTTAATACGAAATGTTTTGTAATATGAAAACAATATACTTTTGATGGTAGAAAATAATAGCATTCCATGATGCAAAATTAATAATGTGCCTGACTTTATGCTTTAATTTTTCCGAAACTAACTTCACGGTGTTCTCATTATTTGCTAATTCTTTGGAATAGTTTTCTTTATTTTGAAAGTTTTGGATGAATCTGCAGTTCAATTAAACCTAACTTCTTTGAATAGCGTTGATATATACCAATAAAGGGCCTAAAAAGGCACGAAGTTGACCCAATCACAGTAATAAGAAGTAATTATCTGTGTCTATGCGCATAATTCACCATGCGTACCTACGACGCTTATCATAAGCAGGAATTATAAGAGCTCCATCATGAATTTGAGCTGAATAAAAATTTCGTAGCCTATTTGTTGTGTTTTGAGAATTTATGGTATTTTCTGTATCAGAAGTCTCAAAATTCATATCATTATATGTTCTCACCTCCTTATCTCTCTGCTTTGCTCAAATTTTTTTATATTTTTGATGCATAGTTTGCCGTTTTTGGAAGTTTATGGAGGTTATTTGCTTTTGCAACTGCCCAATATATTTCTTTCACCTTTTTGCATCGATAAAGTATCATTTCCAGCATTAATAACGCTAATTAATGAATAACTTTGTCCGTAAACATAAAGTATAGTTTCCGCTAATTTTTTTGTATATCGGCAGAAATTTCACTCTTTTTACGTCCTTTTAATTCAAATATGCGTTAGATATTGTCATTTAGAGTGGTAAACGGAGGATTTTGGATGGCGTTACGTGCTGAAGTGTACTTTTTTTGAAAGGGAGGTTCATTTACTATAATGGGAATGTTGGCTGAAATCTACAGAGTCGCTATCAAGGATATGTCACATTCATTTCTGTAAAATTCTGACGCGAACAGAGATATATAATAGAATGTAAATAGGAGGCAATAACGCAGAAACGACACGTCGGAGGTTAGTGCCAACTCCGAGTGTCACTGCAGAGGGGTGCACTGAAGCTTGGAAACCCGTTATTTTGCGCGACTGGTCATCGTTCTTGCGAGCCCCATGACGAAATAAGATACTACGGGTACCGTCTTCATAGCTTGGGGATTCTTAGAGGAACTATTCTGTTTCTCTCTGGAAAATCTGCAAGAAAACCTTGGTATTTCCGTTGATTTTCTGCCCTGGTCGCATTGAGACTGGACAGCGCGTTGAACATTCGGACTCTGGAATGAAAAGGGGCGAGTGGATATTAGAATGTTATTTCGTACTATAGAGTACCACTTGCGGCTACAATTTGTTTGATTTCCGGTCTTTCCCGGTGTTGATAATGCAGAAAAAGTTCGATGAAAGTGCATTGAGCAGCCCGTGCGGGAAAGTTGACTAGCAACTTGATCTGACTATATTGTTGAGCTCGGCGCTGATATCCAAGGCGAAAGTGCAACAAATCATCCCATGGATGTCCAGAATCTCATAAAAACTTGCTTTCGGACCAGAAGTATTTGGGAAGAGTAGCAGGATTTGACAGAAGTACTGTAGTCGCTCAGAATAATCCTTGCTCCTTAATTTTGTCTTCATCCCTGTAAAAGGTGCGCAATGGAACTATCCATTAACACCATGTAGTGACATACAGGCACGAAAAGCGCAAATAAGGTTACTCCCAGGCTGTAATTTTTTGGCAAAGCATCTTAGACTACGTCCGTAAGCTTCTTCTGTGATTAGGATTAACTTGAGCAGAAATTGAGAGACGAAAGCATGTATTAAGTTCTGCAAGAGGAAATCTGTATTTGGAATACTTCGATGGCGTCACAGACTGCGCCATACCTGTTGTTATTGTTTCTTGGAGCCGATGAAAGTATGGCCCATAAAGGGATAACGCAGCACTAGAAGCAATAAAGTAGGCAGCAACTTCACCTTACGATGATTTAAGACTAGTCCAAAACGAATGTTTCTTGTTTTTTAATTTTAGTTGAAGTCTTTTATGCGTTATTCTCTATGTTCAAGGTTTACATAGTGCCCTATTGATGATTCTCGAGGAGCAGGGCTGTAAAACAACATAAATCTATTTATTGTAGCAGATTCGGCCTTTGATGCGCAATAATCAACTAAAATATTTCATTAAAATTCTTATTGAGTTTCATTTTTCGAGTCTCTGGAAAACGATGCCATCCATATGCATGATTCATTGCAGTTTTAATGTTAATCTCTGGGAATTTCTAATTATTTTTGTTTTGTAAACGGACTGAATATATTTAATCCTGCTACCGCTGCTTTTTTCAGTGCTCAATTGGCAAATAGAGCAATGAAAGAAGCATGACTTTTAATTATATAATCATGATCACTTGATGCGATTGATTCGTTTTCAATAAGCTCATTTAGCATATTCATAGATATTTTATCTGTATTTATCGATATTACTGCTGGGACCATAAATTATTGCAGAACGTTATTGATGGAATTGTTAAATCTTTATACTACTAAAATTGGCGAATAGAAACAATTTTCTTTGTAAATAATTATATTTAATTTTTAAAGATTTTTGAACCAAAAAGCCATTATCGGAATTTAGTACAAGTTTTCAATCTTATTTCCGTAAGTTTTCTAGTCATCGCGAAAATTTTTTGAACTTACAAAAATTCAACTTAGTTATTCTACACTAGTTTTTGTATATCACATACCAGTAAATATTTGAATTCGAACTTTTCCTGCTTGAAGATAAGAAAAAATTATAAGTCTACTAGCAATGCGTAAGGTTCTTTGTCCACCTTGTGAGAGCTTTTATGAAAAGGGGCTAAGAGAAGTTATACAGTCCAATTTAAACCTAGTATCAAGCCCCATGTGTGGCCTTTGATATCAGTATTTCATTAATTAACACATTCATAATCAAATGGTTGGTCGATTTGTGATTAAGTTTAGTAAAGAGGCTCGAAGATACGAAAGGAACGTAAATGTATGAAAAATTTCTGAACTTCACAAATATATTTGTTAAATAGTCCGGCAAAACTAAATTTCATGTTTCATCGTTGAAATTCGAACAAAACGTCGTGAATAAATATTTATCACAAGATAGAAACTGAAAACATTCTCTTTACGCTCAGAATTTTTTTCTCGTTATGTTTCTCCCTTAACTTTCTTTTGATTTGTTTCTCCCACACTTTCTTTTTAACGCGAAGATATTTACATTTCTTTATACTCTTTTCTTTTTCCTGTTTCTCTTCTTATGTGCGATTATCTTCTCCTTCCACATTGATTCTTTTAATCCTCTCTTTTTATATATATTCCTCGAACCTAAGTTTCTTTTTACATAATCAAGATTTCTACTCGAGATTTTCGCCGTAAATCATGCTTTTCAAGCAGTTTTAACTAATCCCCACTGTAAGACCAATTTCCGCATACTTTCTCGATTCAATAGACTTGAAAATCTGAACCTATTAGCAGTTTTTAAACCCGCATTGTGCTGCCTTAAGTTTATTCATGGCCTCCAACAACAAATACTTGACAATTAACACCCCCTTGGCAGCCACTATGCATGGACTACCACCTTCTCGCCTCCTTGGCAAATCTCTTCATCCTCCCTCCACCACTTTCTCCCCTTTATTCCACTCGGACGCCACCGACGTAGAGGACTATCTCCGTCGCCAAACCAGGAAGCGCCTGATGGGTCTCGTTGCACCTCACCTGGTAGAGATCGGAGCACAGGAAGTGGCGGGGGATTACCTAAAGAAAGGCGATGATGCAAGTGAGTGCTTCGAGGGTTGACTGGCCCCGGAGCTTTCTTAAAAGTAGAAGAAGAGGAGGAAAGTGGTCAGAGTCCGAAGTAGAAGAAGAGGAGTTCCATGGGACCGCGGATGCAGAAGGGGAGGTCGGAATGGGTAACACCGGAGAACGGGGAACGGATTACTAGGAACATGTGGTCCCAACCATGGTACCGTTGGAGCGACGTTAGATGAGTTGGATTTACCACACAGAGGAATAGTTAATCATGAGCCGCTCAGGAATGTTTGTGAGGACTAAATAGGTATTTATGATGTCCTTAGGGAAGTGCTCGGTTCTGATATAGAGGATGATGATTTTGAGGAATAGATATATTCAGTTTCTTTCAAGTGTAGTCTTTTAAACTCGCTGCGCCTACAAGAAGTGTTTTCCCACTTTTTCTGGTACTTTTAGTAGTTTTATCGAGATTTTAGTTGGCGAAAAAAGTCTATATAAGCTGAGTAAATTGCTTCCCCATGAGACGGAAGGAAAGTTGGGAGTCAACTTCGAATCAAAAATCCTTCATCAGCTCCCTAGCCTTTAGCGAGGTGGTAGAGCCTGCCTCTTCAGGGTTGGTTACTAGAGCAATAACTCTTCCTTCACTACCTTTCCTCGACCATTTCGTTGACCTCTATTGTAACACATCAGTCGCGTGCAAAATCTCTCATATCCGTTAGTTGGAGCTTCCTTTTCCCGTTGACGCCATTTACACCCTATCAATTTACTCATGAAGTAATGTTTTTATTCAGACGGGTGTGGCGGTGTATTTCACTGCGAGAATTCGAAGGGCTGTTAACCAGGGGAGTCTCGTAGGTTGGCTATGTGTACCTAAGAGGACGGTAGACGTCTTCAATCTGTCTAGAAAGCTGTTGGTAACATGCTGCGTAAGAAGAGAAACTAGCCATTGTAAAACAATCGATCTTGCTCTCGAGAAATGCTCCACGGATCTATTCGCAACATATTTTGCCATGGCTGGGAGACGGAAAATCTATACGGATGCCATCCTCCAAGCGCAGAAATTGGAATACGGAGAAACCTGATGCTACGAAGTAATGTAGAAATAAAACCTCGGTATCTTCTGTATTTGTTTGAAATGGTGGCGTCATAGCTGGTAATAGTGTAGAAACTTCAAATCGTAGAATGAGAGGGGGCGACTGGGTTGGTTTAGTTTACGTCGAAATAGTTTGTACCGCCTGTTGCTCCTGTTGCTCTGATATCAGCCCTTGTCCGGTGGAATATTCCAGGGCGAATCTCAATGACAAGATACCTTGCCACGCGGGCGAGGTCGCTTCCTTGCAGGGCGACCTGATTTTCATGCCGGATGGTGTGCTCTATTCTGCACCCAAAACGCATGAGGTGATTCTAGCGGATGTCCAAATTTTCGGGGCGGATCTTCTAGAGCATGGAATTTGAGACATTTACACGTGTGTATACTTATGAAGAGATTATGGAAAGTAGCGAGCATGCCGAGCATCCGTGATTCTTGGGGCCTCCGGGGGTACAAGTATCGCCTGTAGTGCAATGCGCGGTGCGCAGTTCTTCTTGTCTAGGAACGGAACACCGTCAGACAATGAGAAAACCAGCACACATACACGACGAGCCACAGGGTGTTCGCTGTCCCTCTTTCTCTTTAAGCACCCTGCGATGCAGTAGCACAGCACGCCGACGGCGAGGAGAAATGGAATTAGAAGAGCGGGGGTAATTCCTTGGACGGCTGGACGGTATACTTTTCCTCCGGGTTGTAAGGCCAGGCCGTGGTCCGCGGAATGCTAGAAATTTGATAAGGATCGATTCCAAAGAATCTAATACACCAGGGGTGTAATACTGGACAAAGAAGATGTAGTAGTGGGTCAGCAGTGCTGAATATCTCCTTTGGAGATAAGGATGTTGTCACCAACGACAACCTTGAAGTTCCTATTTGTATATAGACGCCGGAGTCCGGGGCGCCAAGCGTGAGTAAATATCACAAACAAACAACAAAAGGGGTATTGTAATATTGGATAGAGAGGGGGGAAATGGAAAGGGGGACCGGGCGGATAAACGGGGCTATAGCCAAAGTTGCCGTTGGCAAGGTTTCTGCCAAGGCGGAAGTTGGGAGTCAAGTTCAGAGCCAACACCGGGGTGGCTGTTTACTCTGTGGCCCTAGTGGCCAGGTAGGTATAAATACTAGTTAGGTAGGTTAGGGTTATATATGACAGCGGTGAGTGAAGTTAGGGAGATCCAAGTTAGAGATAAGTAAATTCGACACTTGGCCCAATAGTTACCTTTCACCTGCGAAAATATCAGGTCCAATTTGGGGGCCGAGTGGTCCAGATTGCAAGCACTCAAGCCCGGGTGGGTATACAGTACAGAGTACCAAAAATAATAGTGGGCGACAAAGAAAATTGCCCTTACTGTACGGTACAGTACAGTGCCTGCTGGTCAGCAGTGAATCAGATCAAAAAAAAGATCACCAAAATCAGCTCTGCCGATGATAGTACAGCGTGAGTGCCCATTGCACTACATCGCCGTCGGGCCTTGGCCGGACAAAGTTTCGGTATGCCTATTTCTCTGTAAGAAATTCCCCTTGTGAAAGCCGTTTGGTGACATCTTATGACAGGGTACGACCCGAGTGCCTTCGGAGCAAATGGCGAGCACTTCTCAAGATCCAACCGAGGCGGCGAATGTGACGGGGAGGGGTCTGTAACCATGCCGGTGCCTTGCGGGCAGCGTGAGCCGCATTGAAGCCGGGTAGGCGGGATTGTTGGCAACTCATCACGGAGCTTAACGCTTCGAAATTGGTCGGAGGGCAGTTTGTTTGAGGGTGGTTCGCATGTGCCGGTGATGCATATGGCATATTTCAAGCCGCCCCCGAGGCATTTCTCTCGGAGCTGAGGAACAAGGATCGACGGTTCGCGAAGGAATGAGAATACTTAAATGCGGCAGGTGTGTGGGCGGAACTGGTTTTGATGGCGTAGGAGGTGGCGAGGATGGGAGGGGGGATGTGGAGGATATGGGAAGAAAGTTGAAGATGGCCGAGACTGCAATGAAGGCTGTGGTAGAGGTTCCGTCAATGAGGGCGCAGTATTTCCGGGACATCACGGAACAAAGTGTGGAGGCCGCGACCCAGATGGCCTTCTTAGTCGAGCAGGGCCATAATGCAGTCTTTTTGGAGTCATACAGGACGGCGAGGGCGGCGCTTACGGACAGGTTAGAGGTGGAGGTAGCCAAGCAATTGGCGAGGGCAAGGCTCTAGAAGACGAGAGGCCAAAGCGGAAGGGGCGGCCCAGCGTTGGCCGCCGACAATGAGTGATGTCGAAGAAGACTGGTGGGGGGGTCACTTCGTGACGACGAAGGAAGTGAAGTCGTTGCGGCGTGGCACGGCGTCCAAGGCTGACGTTTGTGGGTCTGTTTTGGTGGCGTCAAGGTATGTGGTGCGGGCGGTAAAGTATTGTGTGAGGGATATGCAGACGGTGCCGTTCAGGGATGGGTTGGTGCTGACGGAGATACCGCAGTCCGAGGAGGATCGGCTGCTTGCGAGGGAGGAATTGGAAAAAGGGGTAAGAGTAGGGATCTTCGAGGAGGTCGGGAAGTCGAAGGTGAACAGGGTGGTGGGAGAGGGAAGATGGTCTCGTCGCCGTTCGTCGCGTGGCAAGGGGAAGGGGTGAGATGGAGGGGAGGTTCGTCATCAACTTCAGTCTGCAGAGCAAGCATTGGGCGAGGGGGACGGTCAAGGTGGAGACGTTGCAGGGGTCGCGTTGGAAGTGGAGAAGGGGGATATGTTGATGTCATGGGATTTCAAGAGCGATTACAGACACTTTTATCTACACGCAGACATCCGGGACTACTTTGTACTCCGGTATGCCGGGCGATATTATTGTTGTATTGCCTTGCCGTTCGGGTGGAAAGGTCGGGGCATTGGTTTTGCAAAATCCTGAGGCCATCGGTCAAGTACATGAGGGAGGTACTGGGATATAGCGTGCTCCCTTACATCGGCGACTTCTTGATCGCGCCGAGTCGCTCGGGACGATAGCGGGGAAGAAGGACTGCGCAGAGGCCCGAGAGAGGTTGCAAGGATTGTTCGAGAGGTTGGGCATGGTGAGGCATCCGGACAAGGGGAATTGGAGGGGGCGAGGAGGTTAGAGCATTTGGGGTGTTGCTGGACACGGAAGAGATGAGGGTTTTTTTACTGACCGGAAGATACGTCAGGTGAAGAAGCTGGCGAGGAAGGTGGTGGGCTTGGCGCACAGGAACCGCCGGCTGGTACCGCTATGCTTGCTTCGCCATTTCTGTGTAATATTCGTATCCATCACTCTGGCGATTCCGATGGCGCGGTTCTTCACACGCTCGATCTATTTCGATATGTCCATTTGGGAGCGGCGATTGGGAGATGGAGCGGAGCGGGAGGCGCGAGGCAAAGTCCCGCAGCGACGAGCGCGAGGCGACAAGAAATTCCTCGCAACGTGTTCGATGCGGGCGGGGACGGAGGAGACGAAGGGGACAGAAGGTACAGAAAGAGGGACGTTGAGGACGGGGAAAGGAGGGGGTCGAGAGAATGAGTTTGAGTCATCAATCTTTAAAGGATCTCATTTTCTGGCGCTCGTTGGTGCGTGGAGAAGGTAAGGACTTGAGAAGGGGGCAGCAAGATCTTGTGATGCACAGCGACGCGGCGGATGTGGGTACGGATGGACGTTGGGTTTCGAAGAAGCGCAAGGGTCGCCGGGTTTGTTGGGGAGTCAAGGTTTCTGGTCGCGGCAGACCGAGCGCTCTCGATCACTTTGAGGGAATTGAGGGCAGTGCGTATGGTACTGCAGGATCACACCGCAGCCTATGTCTCCGGGCCGGAGGTTCGGCAACCATTGCTGCAGGAGGACAACCAAGCTGTGGTTTCTATTTTGAACGCGATGATGTCGGCTTCGCGGCCGATGATGGCAGAGCTGCGGAAGTTGCACGCGCTTTCGCAAGCGTGGTGAGTACATATCGAGGCGAGGTGGATACTCTCGGCAGTGAATCGCTTTTCGGACGCGTTGTCTATGACATGGGACCCCGGGGATGTGGCGGCAACGGAGAAGGTGGTGGAGTCGATTTTGCGGGAGTACGGGGTGGACGATGTGGTGTTCCGGTCCCGTTCCTTAAGGGAGACGTTGGTAGCTCGCAGGAAGTGTGTGGAGACGTAGATGAAGGAAGACTGGGGGACGGGAAGGCGAAGTTTTGGAACACTCCATTCGATTTCCTGCCGCTGGTCATCAGGAAGGTAGAGACGGACGAGGGGAAATGGATTTTGTTGGCTCCGAGCTGGACGGCTCAACCTTGGTACGAGTGCTTGCGAGGACTCAGCTCACGGATCGTCACGTTAGGGAGGAGAGAGAGGTCATTGACGGGAAGCGGGTGATCAACGACGGCTGGGAGCTGGTACTGGCCGAGATCGAGTGCAAAGAGAGTGGAAGGAATGGATTAGGACAGTCGTGATGGAAAAGACGGGGAGAGGGGCAGGACGGGGGACACAGGTGGGGGACAGAAGCAGCGGAATTGATGGCGGGTGTGGGTGGGCGGAAAGCACGTGGAGGAATCGGGAAAGCCAGTTGCGGAGGTGACTGACGTTTTGCGACGAGGAGGGACTGTCACCGCTGGCGGCCGAAGAAGGGGACGTTCTGGCTTATATAGATTACCTGTCGTTGGAGGGACGTGTTGGCCCGGCGTCAGCCGCCAGTACATCTCTCCCGTGCCAAGATACCATGAGGACGCGGGATATTGTACCCCAACTCGGACTCGGTTGGTGGCCAACCTTCTCAAAGCATACGAGAAGAAGGTGGATAGCGCGGGAGGGATACAGAGGATAAGGGTGGGGTGCCGGCGAGGGTAATTCCTCGCGTTGTGCAGCTGTGAATGGGGAAAGGAGACCTGAAGGTGCTAGGAAGCTGCAATGGCTCTGCTTGCCTACGTGTTCCGCTGCCGGTCGGTTTCGGTTCTTTATGCCATGCTGTGTCACATGGAAGTATAGGAGGATGGGATGATTTGCGCGACATCTACTCATCGGAAATGGAAGCCAACAGCACGGCCCTTGGTCTTGACTCGACCAAAGAATGAGTACTGGCCTTCAACGTTGGGTGGTACCCTTATGAAGTGATGAAGAGATGGCTGCGGTTGCGCCCGCAGAGCGAAGGGCTGTTTAACTATGAAGAGGGAAAGAGAGGGGGAGGCCGACTTGGGTATTGGGACTGTCGATGGTGCTCTCGAAGTTGGGAGTAGAGGCACCCGAAGGGAGGTATTTCGGCACGCACAGTCTGCGTATCGGCGCGATTAATGAGTTGGTGAACCTTCATTTTACTACGGCGTGGGTAATGCAGAGGATGGATTGGGGTTCACAGTCGATGTTTCGGGTGTACTGCGACAGCAGCATTGAGGTGAGTCCGGCTTCCAATGGTTTTTCGCGCACATGGCCGCGGCGGATGAGGGCGCGTCTCCGGTTTGAGGTGTGGAATTCTTCGTACGTGTAAAAGTGTTATATTTGTGAAGATATTATGAGGAGTAGCGAGCATGTCGAGCGTCCTGATTCTTGGGGCCTCCGGGGTACAAGTATCGCTGGCGGCCCTTGGTCGGACACAGTTTCGGTATTCTATTTCTCCCCGCCCCACCCACCCATGCTTAGGGGCATGTCAACATGTCTATGTCTCTGTAGGGGGGAGCGTTAACGGTAGTACAACAAGAGGCGGATATTCTGTCCTGAAGTAAAGCCAAAACATCTTCGTTGTGCAAACATAGGCACCTGGTAATAACATTGCAACCAGATTGAAAGCTGATTGTTCGGGTGTGTGTTTCCAGACCTTGGCGGGGAGGCAGTAGACCATTCTTCTTAGCCATGCACACAGTATCAGCTCCGCCGTAGTCGCAATTCCCACTTGCGCAGGTTAGAAGTATGATGCGGCTCTTCATCGTTCTCTCGTCATGAGACAGCTACTGCGCAATCTCCTTGGACTACATGTCGCAGTGTCTGCCTCTCCCGGCTAGTTGCACTCATTTATTTCAACGCTTGTGGTTCAATGCCCTCACTCAACGGATGTATCTTCCACGAGTAAAACACCCAAACTTTTCCCCCTCACTCAACTGGCACTACAGTTAGGAACTAACCGGGTATGCCATGTCAGCGGTGGCGACGGGGCTCGGGAAAGAAGAACATCTGTATGGACGACCAGATGGTAGAACTAGGGCGTCGGTAGATCCTGCGGCGAACCGTGCCAGTGCCTGAAAGAGGGGGAAATGGGGGGTTAATTTACTGTGGTAGATATGTGGGTTGGAACCCAGTAAAATTTTACCGGAGCGTAGATACCGTACATGTATTGGCCAACCGATTGTGAACAGTACAATGGGGCGGAATGAGGTGTATTAATGCATCACTGAGGCGAGTGGCGGCAGTCGACGGTTCGCCGAAGAGTCAAAGGCCAGGGGGATCGCGAGAAGATTTGGGGTACATTAGTATTCGAAAGATGTGGTCAGCTTTTCAGTAGGGTATTCAATGTCTTTACCACGTAGATATGAGATAGAGTATCATTCAGTTTTGTAAATGACAGCGGCAGAGTCCAGAACGGTGTGCAGGGGGGTTAATAGGGTAGATTTGGGTTGGTCTAAAGAAAAAGGACTGTCGTTGACCACTGTTGCGTATCCATCCACTCCATCACCAGCAAGGTGAAGTATAGACCTGTAAAGACAAATCCGTTGCTATGCCTGTGCTCGTAATAACTCAGCCGCGCGCCCAGTTGACGCCTGCGTATAGACTCCTTTGGGGGCCAATATGATAGGGCGGCTTCCGCATAAGATATGGGCTGCTTATCACCGGTGAGTTGCGTTAGAGCGTGTTTACCGCAGGCTTGATAGTGTTAGATACTGGGAGTGGGGAAAACATGTGAAGCAACGGAGGGGACAGGCAGAAAAATTCAACCGGAAATACTGTACTTTGCAAAACTGGGCTCCTACGGGCGCCCGTGCCACGGTTTGGGGTCCAACGAATATTGTACAGTACTGTACTGTATTCATTCAAAACAATGTTGCTGGGTGTACTGTACAGTACAGTACAGTTTAGGACGAGTAGGGTAATTGGGCAATGAGACAGTAGACGTCATCTTGAAAAAGGAAAGCAATTGGATGATTTGACAAGTATCAACAATGGTCATTGCTGGGCATAACCATTGCGTGGAAACCAGATGCTGTATCGGAGCGATTCAACCTTGTTTATTTCTACGTCTAGTAAATAACTGACAGGATCAATATCCTCCCTCCTTTGACATCAACCTTGCGCAACTTGACGCCCATTTTATCAAGCAGGTCATCACGTTCATGGCGATCATGCAAAGTCAAGCACTCTGTGGGTGGAATATCAAAGCTCTCCCGCTTGCAAAGCGCGGCAGTGCCATTTGACAGACAAGCGATCCCAATTACGATAATGATGAAACACAAACTGGCTGACGATACTCTGGTCCCGATTTCTCTTCCTCTCGTACATTGTCTTAAGCATCTGACTGTAATCCAGGCCTTGTATACGTCTCCAAAACATGACGCCCGAATTGAAATCACCATAGTACTTTCTGATATTTGCTTGACTGTGCGCACGACTCGCCAACATGTCCGTCCAACTCGCCTCGGGCGATCAACTTTTCCGGAAAGTCATCCTTCAAGATGATAACGTCAGAGTCTAAAAAGATAAATTGTTGAAACTGCTCCAATCGTTGGACCAGGAAATACAACTTTTCACAATGATTGCATGCGGCTTGTCCTGGATTGGGGCATTGACAATCCGCGGGAGTAAACGGGACACACTGGCAAACAGTGCAATGGGTGGCGTTGAGATGATTGGTGTAGATGATATATTGGAGCCTTTGAGCATGCAACAAGGCGCAATTATGCTGTACGGATGGAGGTCTGAGTTTGCGTTGAAATGGAGAGTGAGAATGGGGGTTTCCTGTGCGGGGTGGACTTGAAGGAAAGGGGAGACTGAGTTGGGAGGAGGGATGAAAGAAAAGGATGCAGGCGAATGGAACAAGCAAAAGAAGAAACATGAGCGGAGGCAATCGGAACGGTTTGGAAACGCGACGGTGGAATGGCACAGATGACATGATGCAATTTTGTGAGACGTTGGTGGGAGGTCGATGTTGACATGACGGCCCTGCGGGATTGTATCCCGTTTTATAGCGAAGCATCGAATCGAAAGACAAGGAGTTGCTTCAAGCGAAAATGTACTTCCCCCTCGTCAACGAGCTCATAAATACACAACCGAAAACGCGTTTGCACACCCGCATCAACCACCACCACGGCACGATCGCCTTGCGACCACGCCACCTTTCCCCCCTGAAAATCCCGTCTCCACTTTCTCAACGGCCGAATGCCAACAACCGCCATTCCTCCTTGTCTCCAAAGATACATCTTCTCACCGCCACAAACAAATGCCAACATCGCTCCCTTCACACCGTCCCTCCCTCGATTCCACTTCAACGCCTTGACCACATTCTCCACAATAATCACCGCAACTACCCGACACTTTTCCACACACCACACCATCACCACATTCCCCCTCGCCTCCCACACCGCCGCAAACCACCCCCACAACTCGACATACCCACCCATTTCACTCCCCTCCCTCTCCGCCATTCCCCCACCTTACTTTTCATCTCCACCTCACGTCCCCATTCCACCACTTCAAATCCCTCCTCCCCTTCCTTGAATATAACAGGCAACCATTCCATATCCACACGTACCTCCCCCATCCCACCTCCCCACTCCACTCCCCTTGCAGAGTCCACTAATCTCACCGCACCATCCTTCCCTCCACCCACCACCAACCCTCGTTCCCCATCCCCACCCGCCCCACCCCCAATCCCCCCCTCATCCACATCCGTCCCGTCATCCCAATACCAATCTCCCCTCCTTACCCCACACCATCACCCCACCATCCACCCATCCAACCCCTCCAATTTCCCCAACCCCCACACTCCGTCTACTCATCACCACATCCCCGCTTTCCATATCCATAACAACAACCCCATCCTCACCATCCCTCCTCACAACCACCGCTCCAACTCCACCACCCTCTCTCATTTCCACCAGTCTCCGTTCCCCACACCCCCCGACAAACCCCCTCACATGCCCCAACACCCCACCCGTCTCGCCTCCTCCACCCGAATCACGCTCATCCATACCCCACACTCCGACATTACAAACAACTCCCCACTTTCCGACACCTGTATTTTCGCAATGTTAACCCCATCTCATGCACATCCAACACCGCCTTGCCACTCGTCGCACTACTACAACAACTGTATTCGACGGCGGAGACGCAGCCGCTGCAACTACACTACCCAGTTGTGGTGTACTGCCCCAGTGATATGCGATATGGCTGTCGTCATCGGAATCGTGTGGAGAAGCGTTAGAGTGGCTAGGTCGTAGATGTCGAGGCAGTTGTTGGACGCGCAGCAAGGTGGGGGGAAGTTGGTGATGGTATTGCGAGGCCGAGAGAGATGGGGATGACGACGTGTATTCCATCGTTGCGAGGGGAGGATGGACTGTTGCAGCGATAGGGGGGGGTTTGAGAGGCTAGGATGTTGCCGAAGGAATGATGGGTTGCGGGTTGATGCGTGGTGATGTAGTAAGAGGTGTGGCAACAGAAGGGGATATAGTGCAGACCAAATAGGGCGATACTTGGAATAGTGCACTTTTGGGGAACGGCTCGCGTATTTCGGTTTATCTGCGGTTCGGGTCGGTCTTCTGCAAAAAGTACGATTCGTCGTTGCTCGTGGCTCGGTTCTCAGTGCGGAAACGTCATCCAGAGCGAGGCACGAGTTTGACAACAGCATCTGTCCTCGCGCTGCTTGCTCGAAACGACTAGAGACAGAAACACACTGATGCATACTACGTGCGAGGGAGCTTGCAATCGTAGCATGGCAAGTCTACCGATTACTGTACTTTGCAATTCAGTGCACTTTTTACCGCGATTCAGTACGATCCACTAAACACTCGTGTACATCTTTGCGCGCAAACGGTTGGTTTGAAATTGAATTTTTGACTCTCGCCGCGCGAGTATTTTGGCGGGAATGCTTTTTGAAGAAAACTGGATCGAGCAGTTCTCACCACCGTCACGAGCATCGCGGACGATCGTACCGCACATACCGTATGTTTGATACCCAATGCGTCGAGCAGTTTGTTGAGCATCAGTCACCAAACGGATGGATGTTTGAGGTAGGCCGTCATGTAGTACCGCCCGCGGGTAGCAAGCCACGACAATTCTAAACGAGGCTTCTGTCACGACGTTTGAGCGCGGGCAGTAGGCGTTGGAGGATACTATACGGTGCGTTGCAGGACGGGGTGCGGAATGGAAGGATGTTTAATGTTTTTATGTGCGTTTGACCGGATGGGGTTGATGGTTTGGACGTTGTTGGAAGGGGGTGACGTTGTGCGGGAGATATGCTGTTGGAGATGGGGAGTTTGTTTGTGTGTGGTTTGTGGGGATGCGTGGGTTTCGTGGGATGGGGGAGTGTTTTTCTTAATGACTTTTGTTGGTCGTGGGGAGGAGTGTTGGTGAGGTTTTGAGGTGGGGGTAGCGTGTGGTGTGTGGCGTGTGGCGTGTGGTGCGTAATACAGGTGCGGGTTTTGGACTGTTTGTGGTTGTTTGGGTGGTATTGGTGCTGAGGGATTGGGTATGGGGGTTCTGGTGCAGTTGTGGGCGGCTTGGTGGGTTGTTGAGGCGGCGCTTGGAGTGGCTGTGGGGAGTGTTTTGGTAGTTGAGTGAGGAAAATAGAGGGGTGGGTATGTTGTGAGAAGCACCCGAGTCGTAGGAGGATCACATTGGCTAGTCTTTTGAGGTCTGTAAGTCCCGGTACTATGGCGCGAAGGATCAGACCAAGTGTTGGAGGACCTTGAATGTTTGTAGCTTTTGTTGGTTGTGGTTATGGTCATGAGCGACAGGGACTTGTGGACCTTCATGACGTACCGTATGGTCGATTATAGTGCCGACATAGGCGATTATCCGCAAAACAGTCTCCTTACAGGTTTAGTTCATTTTGACATAACCATTCTCAAGGATGATAGGTCTCGCCAGAAAATGATCATATGGTAAAAAAAATAATTAAAAACCATTTCGCCAGCGCATCACCATTATTCTCAATAACGGCAACTCAACTCTCCTTTTGCTGCCGTCCTTCCCTTTTCACCCACATCCTTCTTCCTATCGAACGTCCCAACCCTCCCCCTTGCTCAACATCAAACCTCCCCTACAATACCTCGTACAAATCAACCTGCTCGTGCTCGCAAAAATGAGTGACACCTCATGCGGAGAGCGTCAACGCAAACGCCCCCGGTCTGAGCCCGCAAATATGACACAGTCGCACCCCGATATGGCGGAACACAGCGGTTCCGATGACTCCGGAGATAGTTCC
The DNA here is from genome assembly GCA_002205965.3 of Kappaphycus alvarezii. Lineage (NCBI taxonomy): Eukaryota > Rhodophyta > Florideophyceae > Gigartinales > Solieriaceae > Kappaphycus > Kappaphycus alvarezii. Next base: position 233,326 of record NADL03000035.1, on the reverse strand, counting down.
TCGTCCGCATTTTACGGATTACTAGTCGCTGAAACGTCGGCTGGACAAAGTTTGTCTGATGCCGTTACTAACTTGTTTGACTCGTTGGCTTGAAAGGTCGCGCTCGCCGTATCGATCTCGCCGCGCCTGTGCTTTCGGCCCTTTCAGCAACCCCGGAATTGTCAAATGATTTAAGGACTGTGGCCAGAATGTGTGAGACCGTATATCAGCTGGCGAGGGATGAGTTGAGACCGGGAAGAGAAAGACTGGAGTTGAATTGGGCGAATTGGCCGATGTCGCAAAGTTGGTCAATAGGGCGAACAATATCGTAGTGCTCACGGGTGCTGGCGTGTCTGTGTCGTGCGGGATTCCCGATTTTCGGTCAAAGGGGGGATTGTATGACACCGTGTTGGAGCGATATGGGTTGACGGATCCGCAGGCCATTTTTGACCTTGAGGAGTTTCGCATGGATCCGAGACTCTTCTATTCCTTTGCCAAGGATGTCATGCCGAGTAAGGAATTGCGTCCGTCCCTACTCATCGCTTTGTCGCTGAGCTCGAGGAGAAGGGCAAATTGTTGCGAAATTATTCCCAGAATATTGACGGACTGGAGCGACGCGCAGGCGTTTCAGAGGAACGAGTCGTGCTGTGCCATGGCTCATTTTGACTGCAACGTGCATGCGCCGCACATGTAGAGCAACAATTGCAGGTGAAGAAATTGCGGCCGAAGTTGCACGTGGAACGGTGCCAATTTGCAGGGTATGCGGGTCCAACTCGGAAAAGAGGGGAGGAGAGGATGAGAGCGAAGATGAAGAGGAAAGCGGGGAGTTTGATGTCGAAGGAATGGGAGTTCTAAAGCCAGACATTGTGTTTTTCGGCGAAAACCTTCCCAAGAGTGTCGCCGATAATCTGGAAAAAGACGTTGAAAAGGCGGATCTGCTACTCGTGCTTGGTACAAGCTTGCAGGTTGCACCTGTGGCGAGAATTCCGCAATATTTTGCACAGACTGTTCCTCGTATTTTGGTCAACCGGGAACTTGTCAGCTACGATTTTGATATAGAGTTGCTGGGCAACTGCGATAATGTCGTCTGGCATCTTCGACGAGCACTTGGGTGGGGTGCTAACCCTACACAAAGTAATGATCAGGCATTGAACGGAGACAGCTCCGCCGAGGAAATATGTCACGATACTGATCCAGATGCGTCAAGATCGGTTCCGGTTAAATTCAAGCCCCCGCGGCGATTTATTTTCCCCGGCGCCGTGGAAAATGAGTCTGAATCTGAAGAGGACGAGGACGGCGTAGACGAGATTACAGTTTCCGGGCGGAGAGGAGAATCAGTATTGGCGAGCAATTCAGCATCGGGGGAATGGAGTCTCCAGAAGACTCTTGTGATAATCAAATGGATAAAGACACATCGGAGAACGGCGCTTTGGACAAATCGAACGGATACGATGTATCCGCAGAGGGGTTGCATCACTAAAGCTGCAATGGGCCGAGGGTAGGATAACTTTAGACTCTGCTAGATGCGTCGATGCGTAATCGATGGTACATGTTAGAGGCAGTGTGCGAATGTTACGAGAGCCGAGAGGGATTCTCAGAACTGAGAAGGCCTTGTTCTCTGCAAGAAGTACCGTCCCAATGAAGGCCAACTGATCGCATGTTCAACCATCGAGAAGGGTACACGTTGCAGTCGAGGAAATACGACTGCAGTATGATGACGGTAGTGGCGTTCTGCAGCGTGAAGAGCCCAGTTTGATCCTTCATTTCCGCTGTGGGAGGCAACTTTGTAGAGACCTTGTTGACGGTGCTTGGGAAATGATGCTAAGCGGTGACGGCGATAGATCAAACCGGAGACACATAGCGCTCCGGGACTCCCCCACGTCGTAGTACTCAACATCATGAATGCATGTTCCTGAGGATCCAGCTAACACAATTGGTAAATGCCTTACAAATTTGCATTGCATTTGCGTTAGGGCGTTCGATAATCGAGCGTTTATCTGAAGAGGGGGATTCTGGTACAGCGCACAACTTCTAGCGGGCAGCTTATCATCAATGTTTTCATTCAAAGCGAAGAACCGGTTTGTCGACGACCGAGGAATATCTCAGGACTCTTCAAGTCCACTCGACCCAGACATGCGGTCGCTTGAAAGTTCAAGTTACATTTTTGCCTCTGCACATGCGCAACAGCACAATGCAGTCTTGCGTTCTGAACAGCCGAGCAATTGCAAGGCGCAACTTGTGACGTTTCTGATTCGCTCCTTTACCAAAATTGCAAAACCGACCCTCTTTTATGAGTTAACATTTAGGATTCCATCGAGTGACAGCAATCTCCGAATCAGGACTACCTTGAGAAGAAGCGCCACCTCCGCCATCCATGGTATTTGGCCTGCTATGCATTCTATACCACTCTTGAGACCCGTTAGTGAAATAGACTGTATGGTACGAGCCCTATGAAACAGCGCTCCCAAAGTACCATCACAATCAAGGAAAATATGGTCTCGACACGGCCGCGATTTGAGAGTGCCCTGGACTGGCATGCACTGCCATGTTGAAAACGCTTCGCCGCGCACTCATCTAAGCTTTCTACTGCGTTTGTGATGGGCTGCAAGCATCCAATGAGTGGCTCGCTTTCCCATCGCCTTAGTTTCTGCCAGCAATACGAAACACACGTAAAATTCAAGGAATCAGCAAAGTGACTCTTAAAGAGGCAAAATTTCAGGCTTTGAGGGATCTCATCAGAACTTGCGTCTGCCTGATGCCCTTTTTTCGATGGGCCATTCAGAACATGTAGTGCTACTCTGCCATTCCTAGTGGGACTTATCGCTCATATCCTCTACAAAGTTCTTAACACACGTCAGATCCTTGAATCTTGGACGATGACTTCAAAACAGTATTTGCTCATCTTCCTCATCAACTTCGTTCCCGCTCTCATCTCTCGCTATCAAGACCAAACTGTTGTCCCTTCCTCGCCTTCTCCCCTTCTCAGCACTTGATTCTAAGTCGTCAAGATCGTCACTGTCCCGATCCACAAGTGGCATCACAGGTAAACTATCTGAGCCCTGGTCAGCACCAGAAAACTGCCCTAGTCCCTCCAATTCATTCAAGTTCAATTCATTCATCTGAATATCTCCTTGCCTAGGTGCCAAGTTCATCATTCCTTGCATTCTCCCAAACCCAGATAATGACCCTACTGGCGAACCGTCCAAGTCGATAACATAGTTTGCACGCAACGCTGTTGCGATGGACACTGCCCCTCTCCGCAGGCCACGTTCATACTCCTCAGCCCCGGCACTGTTGTCATCGGATTCTCCACTGATGTATCCACCAGCTGTAGACGGCGTTTCCAACATTTCCTCCGGAAACACGCGGATCGCCGCTGCAGCATCGGTCTCATCAAGCTCGGATTCCGATTCAAGTAGCAAATATTGGGGCGGTTCCGGCGTAAAGGGTCGATTTTCTTTCTGTTTCTCAATCTCTTCTGGTTCGTCCTCTCCATATATAGAAAGCTCAGCTGAAATACATCGCAGCTTCTCACGCAACTGAGCTCTAGTAGTATCAAGTAGGTCGGCCGCATCGGAATCCACCTCGCGCATAGATGAAATCTTTTCCTCAAATTGTTCAACGGCTTCCGAGATGGAGGTGCGCTGTTCACGAAGTTCAGCAACACGTCCTTGCCTTGTAGTCGCGCTAGGGCTGTCTGCCTCAGCCTCCGCTGTTGCTCGAACTGCTGTTGCCTCTGCGACTATTTGAATACGAGTTTCAAGAATCTGCTCGTCCTTTTCTTCTTGTGCGGATGAGACCAAGCGCACCAAATGCTCTGAGAGCCGCCGGAGGGCCGCGAGCGAAACTTCTTCCTCAAGCCATGTGGACACTTGTCCTCGTTCTGCCGGGCTTAGAGGACGTGAGGAGTAAAACAGCGCCTCCGCAGGTGACAGTTTCACCTCGACCTTTATGCCGTCCAAGGAAATCGGGTTTGGTCGGTTCGAACGGGCAGGCTCCGTTGGTCTTGGGAGGACGTACACCCGATGGGTTTCAGATGCCCCCGGAGTTGTTCCCGAATCGGGATCAAGGACCTCTATGTGGATGTCATGAATTTTCAACGGCGGCATTAGGGACACACATAGGCTTTGAAACGTGATAATAGAGTTGTGTATCACCAAGAATCATATCGGTTGTTGATGCTAGATTCCGAGGCGCAGCGCTGGGAGTGCGTCAAAGTTTTTTTCAAAGTTCCTTGCTAACAGTTGACCGCAGAATAGTTGAGCATACCGTTTGCATTTCGTGAGAGATGGCATCCGCGCATCAGCTATCACTGCGCCGGTCCAAACACCACTTGCATTTGTGCATGTTGGCGATTCAGGCTTTATCATGCCGTCAACTGCGAATTATCCATCACTACAACGCGACTCGCAATACCTCGCAACACATACCACCACCGCCGCAAATCATAAACACCAGTATGATATCGCCCTCCTCATGGCCATCACCGGGTTGCGGCATGCAGATATGCTCCCCAAGTCCAGGGTTCCTCCGCGCCCGTCATCATAGTGTCTCCCTTCAAGCCATGTCTTCGTTCGAAGGCCACTCAAGTCAGTGCGGGTACAGGCATAATCGGTCACCGGGAAAAGATTCGTGACTCTTCGAGCGCAAACTGTCCTGTCGCGTCGTTCAGTCAACCTCCCAGACAGCCTGATATTCGCTTCGTCCGATATTTGCTTCGTCCGAAGCGAATTCACGTGTCCCTTGAGATACGATTAGGCGCTTGGTGATGAACTTGCCGCCCTATGTTCTCGCCGCCTCTCCACCGGCCGCGGTACGATCGCACGGAGCTATTTTTCAAGCGCCCAGGTTGCATTCGTCATACGGACGACCTGCGTGAACTCTGCTGACTTGGCATATCTACTGTGGCTTCATCGTCACTGTAATGCACGTTCCAATACGTGTAACTCAGAAGGCCTCATAGTCGATGTAATGCTTCTGTAAGTTGCCCTAGTTGCAGGTAAACTTGGCTCCCTGCCAATGCCTCAAGAAGAAGAAGGATCTTTACTCACTTCTTATTTAAAGAGTGCACCGACTGACCGATTATTCAGTTGAGAACCATCAACTGAATGGACCGATTTGGTCCATTCAGTTGAGAACCAACTGGATGGACCAAATCGGTCACGTGCAGTGGGGCGCGCGATATGATGGCTAAAGCCACCGACGACGACAAGCGCAACTGATACCCTGGTAGATGCGTGAGCGAACAGTAGCGTCCGAGGTGTGGCATTTCCTGGCTACACGTGGTACAAACTCTTCGATGAATAATGCCGTCTCCGGAGAAGGGGCACCGAGGGAGTCGAAAACCAGAGGCTGGAATCGGAAACCTGGGTCGCGGGAGGGCAGGGAGGGGGGCACCAGGCCCCTTGACAGCTTGCGCTGTAGGTCCTGGACCTTGCGTTGGTGAGTGAGGGCGGCAGCCCAACCGGCGACTTGCGTCGTTTTGTTGATTGAGGACTGCTTGAACGTGGACGTCAGGGCGACGTTGAATGCGATGGGTCGGTCTGGTAAGCCAGCTTCAGTGTCATGGGGGGTTGCACGAGGAGAATGTCGGGGGCCTGTAGTCCGTACCAGGGAGGAGATTCTCGCCTTCAAACTCGTAGTCAAGGCCAAAACGTGCCACGCGAACACGTTGCGAACGGAGTTGTGGCGGTGAATGCGTCCAAACTCTGAGACACAGCGGTCGGCGGCATGGTCACCGTGGACATCCAGGTCCCGCTGGCAATGGTGGCATTTCAAGGGCACCGAGTCTGTGCAGACTGGGAGACCGAGGTGCCTGCGCAACATGATGCTCTAATGCTCCGATGACACCTTCGTCGCAGTGGTGGGATGGGCATATAGGAACGCCGCGGCACCGCTGTGACGGAAGGCCAAGCCTCGAATTCGGTGACGTGTGGATATCTCGGAGTGGCAGCTGGACGGGGCAACTTGTTCCATAGGTCGTCTTCCCAAAACTCCTTTGCCCTGGCCTCTTGCTGTGCCCGATTTAGATGAGATTGTAGGTTGACGGGCATGTCAGCAAGGGAGGCAGGGTCGAAGGGGCCTAGGTCGGTGACGAATGGATCTCCTTGGATCTGGCGGACGAAACTGCGCAGGGGCAGGCGTGCCTGGTTGACCAGGAAGGATCGATCACCACGTGCCCGTTTCCCGAGTACGGCGACGGAGTGGGGTGCAGCGTAGGCGGCTGTGTGTAAGCGGGCGCGGGCAGCGTCCAGAATGCTGGCGGCGACAGCCGCGTGCAGTGCGGGACCGATCCTGGAGAACCCGTGCCCCGCAAGACGGAGGGGGAGACATGCTTGTTCCTAGGCGTCGTCGGTGAGGGGGACGTTATGCAGCGCGCCGTAGGCGGATCGCTGCAGGGAGTCAAACTCCTCAGCAGGCTCCGTGGCGTGCTGAGGGTCAGCAAGCCGAAACGCGTGAAACACCCGGCATTCGGAGGCAGATAGGCGGTTTATGTGGAAGCGGACCCTGGGGTCTCGGAGCCATTTCAGCAACGCGAGGGTGCGACGGCACCCCTCTACCTTGCTGCGTGGGAATGTCTTCGTGAAGGCAGCGTTACCAAACAGGGCCCCGAGGAGCTCAAACCCGTCGCCGGCGCATTCTGCAGGCGGAAACTCGGCCATGAAAGCAGCGCGGTCAACTGGCGAAGTTTGCGGCCAGGGATGCGGGTCTTATGGTGGTTAATAAACAGACCATAAGACGGGCCGTAGAGCGCGAGGAACCGTAGTGCTCGCCGTAGACCATCGAGTGACCCAATTACATCGGCGACGCTCCGGATGAGCGGTTGTATCGTCAACGAGAACAGCAGCATACTCGCAGGGTCCCATTGCTGACAAAACCATAAGTTACGGATAAATATCGTTAAGCAAGAGCTGTACAGTACTGTTCCGTACAGCTTTTTAAGAAACATGGCAGACGTACAATGTGCGTGCGACGACTGTTCCAAAAAACACAGGGTAAACTTTCACGTGCGTCAGACGCTTGCAAAGAAACAGTAAAGACCCCTCGCGTATATCTGACGCAAGCAACGCATGTTACAGATGCATCGCCGCGGTACAATCGCGAGTGTTTTAGACGCCACCTGCATCTAATGTAATGATGATTTGCACGCAACGCGCTCAAACATATGCATATGCAGACTGAATTTTTGATTTTCCCGTACTCCGAACGTGATAAATAAGGAACAGGAGCTCCGCGACTTCGTTACCCGTTTTGCGTTTTGTCTCCAAATAATGCAGGCGCGACAGGTTTCTACCCGCCGCCCGCATCCGTAGTTAATTTATGAATACCCTCCGCACGCTTCTGTGCAACATTTTACAACCCATAAAGATTTACCACCACCATAAATACCAACTAGGGTATAGGGGGAAAACTTGGAGTGTTTTTAAAAATATTGATTGAAAAACAAGTTCTCCTGTGTCCACCTGCATCAAATAAATGGCATTCGGCGCAGGGAGATAAGCAGTGTTAAAACGGTCTAAATTCGCTAAAACGCTGGCTCGGTGCCAACTAGCACCCCGGTCAAACTGGACATGGCAGCGGCCGCAACCTGCCTCTGCATGAATATCCGGCAAACCTTCCGTATGATTCCATAGTCAGGGAATGGGGCCACTGCCCGCCCAGAGCAAGTTAAAGACGGCAGTTAGCAACTGACATTTTTCGGTACAAATCTTCCAAGAATACAGTAAAACACCAAACCTTTCCTCATTTCGGTATGGTCGAAATACTCTTTTCAGGCCCCAATGTTCGAATCGGGGATCCCCTATCCAAGGGTAGGGTGTCCGGAAACCCTGGCGTTTACGGAGATCACCTCATCCACTATAGATACGGCTCTCACCGAATCGTCCGCCACGATGAACAGGCCACTTTGTTGGTTGTTTACTGGGCTATCACCCCTTTCTAGTTGGTGGACGCGCTCCACTAGTTGCATTGGAGATCCTGCCGCATGGTTTGAATGCAAGTTCATAGGAGTCATAACCTTAGAACCATTCGCGGCAAAGCAACCCCATTAATCCCCAGCATGGACAGGCCTTGTAGAGAATTGCGGGGGTAAATTCAGTACTTGAACAAAAAGGTATACACTAACACCAATGACAATTTTAACGCAAAACGTTGTACAACTCATGTCATTTCTCATCTCACCTCTTAAGTAATTCAAGCACAATACCAAACTACCTTCTCTGCGGAAGAAGCCGCTATCTAGATCAGCAGATACGTGATTTCTGCGATTGACGTGATATCGTTTCTGAGCGAGTCTGCTTGCCTCTATTTGATCGAAATCAAGATTTATCGGATTTTTGTGGTGAATCGAAAGATAACTATCTTTGTCCTATAAAGAAGCTAATTTTCATAATAAGGTTCCGAAGTTCAACACTAATCTAAAAGCCGAACTGCCCCACCTCTACCCACTAAATTCTCCACTAACGCTCTAAATGATTACAACGACCCGCAATTTTCTCGATTAAAGTGCTGACAGAGCTGTTTCTTGTTAGTACTTACTCAGAAGTAAAAGTTCCACTTCTGGGATTTACTTTCACATAAATTTCCATAGAGGTTTCAGCGGATCCGTTTTTATCTTATTCAACTGAATTATTCAGGGGAAATTTGGGGTGTTTTAATCCATGAAAAATATGGTCAGCTGTTCCCTGAGGGATGTAGTGATGTGGGTAAAGGCTTACAATGTAAAGGATTGGGGGAAGCCGTCAAAACACTAGAGAACTGGCTGGAGGCCGGCCAACAGGAACGCCGCATTGGACATCGCTGCCGCTGCGGCATGACGCTGTGTTAAGACTTCTTTGACCTTTGCGTAGGTCTCCCTTGCCCTCGTAGCGACGTTGCGTGCGACGTCGGTTAACAACGCGTGGGCGTCCGGTGCCATCTTCCGAGGGTAGAGCGAGGGACGGGCACCAGCCTACTTCTGGCGGAAGACGCGATAAAGGACTCGTATCTTCTATTTTTCGCCGTTCTTGCTGCGTTGAGCGAGGTGAGTGGGTTGAAAGTCCTTACCTCCTGTTCGAGGGCGCTAGGGGGTTGACGAAGGTGACATCGAAGAAGTCTGTTCCGCCAGTTGGTCCCATCGCGTGAATATCAGATCTTGTGCGGTGGACCCCTTCTCGCGGCTCGATGACTGGATGTCGCGCAGCTTTCCCGAGATCGCTCGCCAATAAATTATTCAGTGATTATGTTAGTTTTCAAACATCAGTCCATCATCCTGGATAACTCGTTCCCTCTCTGCATTCTAGATGTCACACGCTCGCGGTACTTGCCGTTTTCGCCAAAATGAATATCTGATACAGAGACATGAAGATTACACTGCAAGTATTAGATATCCCATACTTTAGAAATAAGGCTTTCAATTACGACTCTGTTAATTTTTGGTCTCTGTAATAGTAGTGTCTGATTGGCGTAGTGCAATCTGCGGTGGACAACATTTCCCTTCGAGCTACGAAATGCCTTCAGGCCATGAGAAAACAGACACCTATACACCAAGACTCACATATTGTGCGCGGTTCCTCTTTCTCTTTGAGCAACCTGCGGTGCGATAAGGCAGATATTTAGTGACAATGAGAAGTTAAAGCTTAAGGTTTTAGAGCGGGAGTGATTATTTGGACGACTGGACATTATAATCGTCCTTCAGCTTTTATAGTTGTACCGTGATCTACGAATTGCTAGAAACTTGCGAAGAAATCATTAAAAAGGAGCGATAGCACTAGGGTAAGAACTAGGACAAAAATATATACAAAAGTTGGTCAGTAGCGCTGAGTACTCATTTGGAGATTACTGGGATGTTTTAAGTTCCTTTTAATACGAAGACGGCGTATTTCAGTGCGGTAAAGTTGAGTAAATATGGCAAACAGACAATAAAAGGGGTGATGTAATGTGGGATGGGAAGTGAAAAGTGAAAACCAGGTAGATAAACGCTTCTATATCCAAAGTGGCTGCGACTAGCGAGTCATAGAGGCGAAAGTTGGAGGTCAAGTCCATATCCAACATCAGGATGGCTGTTTATTCTGGACCCTTCGTGGCCATGTAGGTATACGTTCTGGTCAGGCTGGTTAAGAATATATATAACGGTGCGGAAAGTACAGTTAATGTCAGCCGAATAATAAATGTCGAAGCTAGGGAAAATTTCGGTCGAAAATTAGCTCAATGAGTACCAATCATTTGGGAAACATCAGTTTTAAGATAGGGGCCAACTGATCTAGACAACAAGCCCTAGCGCCTATTCGGTTAGGGTTACATTACCGAGCTCACTAGTAATTGACGGACCTCAAGAATGAACATACAGTACCTGCTCTTACTAGTGGGTTGAAATATGCAAAATTGGATCAAGAAAAATATCACCAATAGCAGTTCTGCCGGTGACACTACGGTATTACTGCAAATGGAAATTGTTGTTTCCTTAAATGGAACATGTTTTATACATAACGGCTTTAATGCTTTAACCTAGTCTCATTATGGTAGGCTAATACTTGATCTGGGATAAATATTTTAAGTACTTTCCAACTTTGTCACAAAAATCAAACGTTAAGAGCCAGATATTTCCAAAAATATCCTTGATACTTTTTGTGGATCCAAAAGTTTTCATATTTAAATCCCAATTACTTACATGTTTTTAGAGTCAAACACCCATAAAGAATTATTCTTATGCGCTTGGATACATGCTTCCGGCCTTTTCTTTCTCCTAATTTCACAGAAACCTGATCATCAAAAACGCTATATCGCATCAAATTCATTAAGGTTTATTTTTTTACGATCAATACTGTTTGATCTTCTCAATAAATTATGTATTCATCGAAAGTAGAGCGATTAGACTCCCCGACTGCAGATTAAGACTATCATTCGTATGAGCCTCCACTTATACTTCCTTTTTCTTCCTTTTTTTGCCATCAGACAAGAATATTTGCAGCTGGAGAAGCTCTCTGAATTATTTGCAACTATTTATTTTGATTCTTGGTTTATTTATCCATTTTATTTTATACTTCACTGTTATTATTTCTTCATGTGGGCTACTAGAATAGCATCGATTTGGCGATATATTGATATCCTTTTTCTCAGAGATTTTTCTCAGATAGATTGCTATGGAATAAGATCGATTTCCGCCTGAAGTTTTGATGATTGCCAATTTTTACGTTCCTATGTCCCAACTTTCTCTTCAAACCTTTTCATATTTCCCCGGTCATAATAATTATGCTAATAAAAAATCATTGAAAAGAGATCGATTGACCTTTGCGTATTTCTACTTTAGCCTTCACATTTTTGATCGTAGATTATAATAAATTACAGAAGTAACTCGTTCGTCTCTTTTTGCTGTATTATTTGCACTTTTACTCAATACTTTATGAGAAAATTATCTTTTTCCACATACATATCCTACATAAGCACTTCATTGCTATACTACTCATTTGATACTCCCCCTTATTTTCAAACCATTTTGCCATATCGGGGATATGAAATTTTGGACTAATTTTAAATGAAATAAATCAATTAATAAATATTTTGAGGCCAAAAGTCTCAAGAAATTGAGAATTCTGGTAACTGTCACTACATTTTCATTAAACTCTTAAAATGCAGACTTCGGAAAACTTCTCCTCTCGCATGTATCAAAATATACACCCATTATGAATACATATCGATTAGAAACATTAATTTATCTTAGAATTAATAGATGAAGCCGAGTATTTAAACAAAAAAGTGATTTAAGGTGTATGCCCTGAAAGATGTGTGCTATACTGTGTATACGAAAAACTTTATTCAAAATTTGTGTGCCACATAATTAGTGCTTTGATTAAATTGCAGATTTTTTTAATTGTATTTCTCTCCTAGTTCTACTATTTGGAGTGCATAAGGGCATACAATTTTGGCCTGTTCTGTTATGTTTTAAACTTTTCTACACCTACCCCATTTCTCTATATGCCACAACTAATTTTCTTCTGCAGCTGACGGCGAAAAAGTGCGGAGTGAAGATCCTGCATAGTTGAATTTGCTGGACTGTTATCACCAAAATTTCTAAACTGTCAGGATTCTCGTTCATGTATTTTCCTTTTTCACGTCATAATGTCTTAATTTCAGTTAAATCCATTACTCTACCGAATTTTTTGTATAAATCATGAATTCTAAGACTCAGCCCAGAAATATTGCAGTTACATTTCTAAAATAGGAACCATTTTTTAAATTCGCCTCGTGAACTTTCTTTCTGTAACATAAAAAATAATGTTTACAATCATGAAACTGGCTAATCTTATTATACGCGCGTTCAGATGCAGATTTAGACCGCTTTTTATCTATTTTTGTTCCAATGCAGCAAAATTCTTCCACTGTTTCGTTTTATTTTCTCCGTTCTTTTCAATTCAGTCTCTACTTGCCAGGGCTGAGTCTAAAATCCATCCCATACATTGTTATTAAGGATCCATTTAATGCCTGTTATTGGTCAAAATCAAGAAGCTCAAGTCTTCGTTCAGAAAGAACCGTAACGCATTTCGGTAGAACATATTGCAATGTTTAGATAGCCGCACAATTTTTTCTCTCTCACTGATTTAGTTAAAATGTTTGGTCAAAGAAAATTGAGAAGAATCTCTTTCGTACGAAGAACTCAATTTTTAATTGATTAACTCTCCAGTATACTTTGTCCAAACAAATTCTGTGGTTGTGACATTGTACCACAGGCAAAAAATCTTCAAATTCACGCTGTTCTTCACATTCCTGAATATTCCTCTCGAAACCATCTTATTTATCTGAAAACGCTCGAATATATCTATAATGAAGTATTGTGGTGGATTCATTCGGTCATTATTTCATTTGAAAGGGATTAATTCTCTTTATTTTCACCTAGTTGCTAACTACTCTCTCTAAGATCCTTTTTCCTTTTTGTTCCTCTTCATGCATATGTTAGTATACGACAACCTCTGTTTTTTCTCTTTAAACAAATTTATTTAGTCTTAAGTTTTTCATATGACTTTCAGACTTAAATACATGAAATATACCCAATAATCATAAAACTACAAAGGGGATGAAGTTATTGTCTCCATTCAATTGTCAATTTTTCTATTTCAAATTATTTTTAGCATCTTTGAGCACCTTAAAATATATTCACCAATGTAAAATGTTATCAACTGCAGGTTGAAGTTGAAAATAAATTGTATAAGGTCCAATTTTCGAGCTTAATTTCCAGGGCTAGTTTCACAGAGAGCTTATTTTCAGCTCTGAATTTATTAAAAACATTTTTTCGTTCGTCTATTTATTTCTCAGTGTCGGCTCAAGAAGCTCAACAGCAACCTAGAACCCTTCCATTTCTAAATCTTTGTGGAGGAATTGCATATTCAAACATCTGGAGTGAAAAACAGGTGCCCTCTTTTATCATGACCCGCTGAAACCCTTAGCTCATTTATGGCTTATCGTAGCAAAACGGAGTCGGTCTGATGACTTTAGATGGAAAGAAAGTCGACATTTGGGGTAGAAAGAGTCACAAACGACACCAAACTAGATCCAAGACACATCGTTAAGCTCTTTCAAGGAAATTTTTTCGAGTTATGAGAGATCACCTTTTTTCGTCCTTGCAATTCAACTTTCAATTCTTGTCATATTTACTTTTGTATCTCTCTGAATTTTTTTAACTAGTTACTAGTTTCTGACCTTGTACACTCTCAAAGTTTGTAGGTTTTTTGTCCTTTTACTTGTTATCTGGCGAGTAACAGCAAACGTTTGGACAAATTTATGCCCAGGAAGGAAATAATGGTACCAGATAGACGAAAAATATATTGCAACGAAAGTATAATGGTGTGCAGGGCCACGGGACCCTAAATAATATCGCGGTATACATGCTGAAATGATTCATCAGCTTTTGGATAATCTCTTAAAGTCACGAGTGTATATGGTCCAACGGACATCGCTTCATGATAAATCGGTGCAACTATTTGTTCCAATTTGATAAAGCCTCCGGTAAGAATGTAAGACTCGAGATTTTAACACCTTGGTAATTACAGCAATGAAAATCGCTGTCATCTCGCTGTCTCATGACGCTGTTCCTTGCTATCCCTAGGAGAAAGTCAAAGGACTTTCTCGTGAGGACAGCCGTCTTGCAATGGATGCATCATGAGTTGCCTTACTGCATAGCCTTTCAATTGGTAATCCAACATTGAAGACCCAAGGACAAAGAAGTTCAACCTACCTCTAGTCGGTTGTATGAACTTCTCTTGAGGTAGGCAAAAACACAATAACGTCAGGTCCGATCGGCTTGAAGTCTGGCCAAACCCGTACTATTAGCTGCTTGATTGGAAAACTTTTAATAATAGTTCCAAAAGATAGTATACGCCCCATCAGAGCCTTCATTGGCAACAATTTATAATTCTTGAAGGAGACAATTGGATCACTCAGCGATTGTATGTTTCTCCAAAAACTTGTACAAACAGCCCGATGCATCTAAACGAAACTTGAGTCGCTCAACGGAGGTCCCAACTATTTTATATGAATTTGTACTCGAATTGCATCTGGCGGAGAACACCTGAAGCCACGCACTTAACATAGACAGGCAGTCAAAAGGAAGTCGTAAGATGAAGAAAAATTTTGCTTTCTATGGAGTAGGGTTGCAATGGTCCCTCGGTTGGAGTATTACTGCGTAACAAGGATGCTGTGAGATTTTCTGCGACTCGTTTAGTTATTTTAGGGAATTACAGACACGCGAAAGAGCTCAATTTTAGTTCAAGAACCGGTTTGGTATGTAAAAATACTTTGACTACCAAAGATATTACGTGGTAAGCTTATCAAACCCTTAATATAATCTTTAGCGTTTGTCTCTATGGATAAGAGCTGCTTTTGAGCCTCGAAGCATCGAATTATGCGCTTTCTTGACGCCATTTGTGGCCTTTTTCCCATTTATCGCTTGTTTCCTCCCCGAAATTCAGACTTCTCATTCTCAACCTCGGTTTGGTGATATTCTACTTTCTCAACATCTCATTTGGGACAATTTTCTTGGCGCTCACATCTATTACAATCACACACCTTTTTTAACCTATTTCTGACGCCTTTCTTCCTCTCCGCTTCCATTTTCTTTTCTCAAAGCCTTGATTATCACATTTTATCCCTTTTTGGGTTCCTTGAATATTCCATCACTTCGCTTCATCTTTTTACCTCGGTCTTTTTTTCGTTTGCGAAGTTTTCATCAAGAGCTGCCTTAATTATCAGGGTTTTCCTCTTGTCCCCTGCTATCTTCCTGTCCGCTCTTGTTAATAAACATTCTACCCAAAAGGTCATCTTTTGAGTTTAAATATGGGCTTTCATTCCGTCCCTTATGTGCTAGTGTCTGGATGTGGCGGTATTTAACATGAACAACGGGCATGAAGGTTAAAATTGAGAAAGGGTGGGGAGGTTTGGGATTGTTTATTATTGCTGCGTGTCGGTGGAGTTGTTGATATTGACAGTAACTGGCAGTTGGAAGAGACTTATTCGTCTGAAAAGGGATGATCAGGGTATCTTATAAAGGATATGGAAAATAATCACAGGAGGAAATTGTGACGGGACTACTATCAGATCCACTGTCTATTACTAAATATTTACAAACCTACGCGTCTGCCGTATCTTTAGCTCCTCTACATTTGGTTTGTTGGCGTTGCTGTAGCCATCTTTTCCCGCATCATCTGAGCCGCATCCCAACGCCAGGACCTCACAAACTCAATGTAATTGTGGCATGGCGGGAAATGGTCCGCCGTCGCCCAGTCCTTCGTAACTCTAGATGCAGGGCAAAAATATTTACAGTGTAATAATTTCCTGAGTGGCACGGGAGTCATCGACTACTTTCGTGCCATGATAAAAGGGGAGCATCCGAGGGCAGTCTATAGCACTCGAGGGTATGCGTTTGCTACCCGTTGACATTGCCTGCCCACTTCCATCCATTGTGGATCAACCCCTTTCCTCGCCTCCTCCAACTGTCCTTTAACTTCCATCGTCCTCTTAATCCCTCTACTGCTCGCGCAAGAGCCGGCTACTGTCAGTCGACTAAGATTCCACTCCGTTCCGGTACGTCACAGTAATAAATTACTGCAGTACCGCAAGATGATTATTTCCAGCGTACCGCCCTGAACTAATGTACAGTACTGTACACTGCTGACTGATGCCATACGACACCCATTCACTTTCTCCCAAGCTCTAGAGACCCTAAGAGAGGAAGAACAGCAAGCAGGTCTATCAACGATGCCAAAGGGGACGCAGTTGAGCTTGGAGGAGCGAGCCAAAATTTCGGGCTTGAGAGAAGCCGATTTATCGATTAGGCGATTGCAAGGCACTTTGTCGATCGCGAGCGGTTGTTTCTTCATTCTTAAAGAGTCCAGCAACCTATGGAAGCAAAAACTTTCGAGCAAATCGGAAAAAAATGACTGTACGAGACGAACGAAGATTGCTTAGGGCAGCAAGTAACTCGACAAAAAGCTCAAGGACTCTAAGAAATGAACTCAATCTTCCCATTTCTCCAATCAGAACGAGGGCATATCTAAATGGCTCAGGGTTTCTACGGTATAAAAAAAAAAGAGGCATCCGCTTCAGCAGAGACACCGTGATGCTCGAATAAAATTTGCAAGAACCCATTCAAGCAAGAGCGCGAACTGGTGGGGCAAGGTCGTTTGGAGTGATGAAAAAAGATTCAATTGTGATGGACCAGACGGTATTCAGTGCTACTGGCACGATTTGAGGCGAGGAAATAATTTTGTCAAAACGCCAGCATGGGGAACGGAGTGATGGTTTGGGCCGCATTTTGTGCGCACGGAAAGACAAAATTAGTGAGGTAAACCGTAAGGTTAAATGGAGGGAGTACGTGAAGATTCTGGAGAAGGAATTGCTAGACTGGGCTGATGACGAACTGCCAGTGGATGGATATTCTAGCAGGATAATGCTCGGCCCACGCGTCAAAAGTAGCTGAGAAGTGGTTTAAAGATCAAAGAATATCCATGCTTGAATGGCCAGCTCGCTCTCCAGATCTAAACCCGCTAGAGAACCTTTGGGGCATACTGGCAGGGCCGTTTATGCCAATAAAAGGCAATTTTCTACGGCTGCAAGGAACTCATGGATTGCATCACTGATTGCTGGAATAATATTGACCCTGGCATTGTCCAAAGGCTGGTGAATTCAATGCACAATCGCTGCATTGAAGTCATTGCGAGCAGGGCGGGATGACAGATTACTAGTTGCGTTTACAGTTTTAGTTCTACTCAGTAAAGCGTGGGGTGTCGTATGGCATCAGTCACCTCCATTTTTAGGAATGATGCACTATATCTCACCACATCAACTGATTTTCTAGCTTTGTACGTTTCTTTATGTTAAAACCGTACGGATCGATTGAGACTATTATTTTTAAACAAAACTCAAGAGAAACCTTGTAAACTGAAGATTTTGGGGGTGTCGTATGGCATCAGTCAGGACTGTACATGAAGTGCAGTTAGCACTGCACTGTACTGTACTGTACAGTACTTTAAAAGCTGGTACTTAGAAAATTTTAGTTATTAATAAAGACGGGGCGCTGGCGCTGCAATAATTGCCATACTGTACATACTGAACGTTACCGGTTTTAAAAATAAAGGGTCACCCCTGCCCCCTGCTTGTACAGTACCGTACTGTATGTTATTCAAGCAATTGTACAGTACTGTAGGTCACTGTACCTTCATCAAGTTTCAAAGGCTCCTTGCGAAGGGGATTGCGATAGCAATTGAAACAATAGGTGAAGGTGCACTATGACATAATCCCTATTTTTGTCTGTATTAGCCTATACCGTTGTACTGTACTGTACAGTGCACTGCGCCTAATAAATACAGAAACCTAGGCCTTTAAGGCATAATCCCTATATTTGCAAAGATAATGGCAAATGTACTCTAAACTCAAGTCTAATCTTCGCAGAAAATAGCAAAAATTGAATTTCGTGCTTGAAACTATTGTAATTGCTGTAAACGATTCTTCATTAAGGCAGGTCCATGCCACTCCAACTGCTCTGTGGAACTTCAGCAGATATGTACTGTACAGGACTGTAAGCGCTTCACATATGTCACCAGGGCCACTCTCCCGGCTTTTGTCAAAGTTGATTCAAAGCGAGCATTCTAATACTAACGAGCTCGCCTTCATTTCAAAATACAGTAATCTTCATGTATACCGGTACATTTTCATCGCATTTGTATCCTTGATTCTAAAATTTGCTGCAAA
This sequence comes from Kappaphycus alvarezii, assembly GCA_002205965.3. Taxonomy (NCBI): domain Eukaryota; phylum Rhodophyta; class Florideophyceae; order Gigartinales; family Solieriaceae; genus Kappaphycus; species Kappaphycus alvarezii. The sequence goes on along the minus strand of NADL03000035.1, from coordinate 215,131 downwards.
CACAAGTTTGTCCGTTTTCGGCTCAGTCTGCGATCACATAAATTTACGATGATGATGCCTGGTACGTCTGATGTCGATCGTAACGTACTTGCCATCCTCATCGTAAGTAATCCATGACAGCTGAATGCAGACGCCTACGACAACTACCATAAATCCTTGCTTTTTCATCGAGAGTCAGCTATCCTAGACCACAGCGCCATACTAAAGTGTTTGACCAAGTCAACGTCACTCGGTAGAAACCGTAGTTTACATAAGGATAGAAAGACAGAGCACACGGAAACGACAATCTTATCGATCGATCTCCCTCCCTAGCGCCCGCTCTAAAATGGTCCCCAGACTAAAGCCAACTAACCACGAACCCATGAGCGTCAATGCTCTCCGCGACTTAGGGCCATAGGGTGGCATCATATACGGGTAGTAACCAGGGGGGTTGGAACAAACTCCCTCGCCATCCTAGCATACGGGATACCAGTAAACAGATTCATGTTTTCCATACCGAGCGCTTCCGTGCCCGCATTCCCCATGTCGAAATCCATCAATCCCATCGAGAGCAAGTGCCTCCCATCAGGCGGGAACAGCGATGTTGCGTCCATAAACGGCTGATTCTCCCCTGCCGACACCGGGACATCGGAACTTCTTGCCCCACTACTTGCATATTGTCCTCACTCTGAGCCATAGTCATGTTTGTCATCCTTGTTCTCTTCTTACGATTATCGCCAACGTGGGCAGTCTCCGCGCTGGATTGCATCTCTCCCATATTCCTGGCAACCTCATGGTGCCATTCCCGGAAACCTGATACCCCAAACTGGTATCCAAATGCCTTTCCCAGTCTGTGCTACCGGTGGGCCAGTTCTCAAGACCTCGTTTACGATCACGGGGAAGGTTCCACCGCGCCTCCTTCCACTTCAAGGACCCCTGCTTTCCGGTGGCCCCCTTGTTTTTCCCAGTCTTTTGAGTTCTGTTTCTTGTTGCCCTTCTGCACCTTTGCTTGCTTACGAGTGCTCCCATTCTTATCTGCCTTTGACGCCACTGGCCCCCATTTCTCTTCTTAATCTTCATACCGGTCAAGGCCATAACAGCACTCCGTGTAGCCACCTTTTCCGTTTCGATCTGCTGAATCATGTCATCTGACTCCTTTTGATGACTCATCTTGGTGTGATGGGCAAGACTGCTGCGCCATTTGTACTTCTTAATGCAACCTCTAAACGGGGCTCCTTAGTGTGCGTTCTCATATGGACTTTGAGGTTGTACCTCCTCGAGAAGACCATGTCGCAATCAGGAAAGGTGCATTGAAAGCGATTCGGGCTGCCAAGGCCGCCATCGGGGCAGGAGTCTGAAATTTGCTTGGCCATCGGGGCAGCCTCTTTGTTCGCCGGGAGATGCGGGGAGACACGGGGCTTGAAGCTCAGAGCTGCAGGAGAGGGATAGATCCTTCATCCGCGGGTGAGTTTTCATTGCATTGAGATCCGGATCAAACGAATGTGACATTGTTGTAATACAAAGGTAGCCCAGTGAATACAGTGATGAGCAAAGGTTGAACAACGCGGAAAGACCAAAGCACGATAACGGAGAAGATCGAATTGATCAACGGGAAAGAAAAAGTGTTGATAAACGGGAAAGATCAGGCTCGAGCAACGGGGGAGAGCAAACCGTAAATACTGACGAGGAAGTAAAGCGAGAAAGGATGCAAGGCAGGGGCGACAGATCAAGTAGGAGGGATGGGGGTTGGACTGCGGAGTGGAGTATTATCTTAGTGTGGAGGGGAGAGGAGACTGGTATTTATGGGGATTGGAGGAGACAGTTGGATCCGTGACGACTAGATTTAGAATTTGAGGGACGAGATTGTTCACGGGGGCACGATTGGGTGGAAGGGATTCTAGCATCGAAATTTGAGTTGGAAGAGCAGAATTTTAATGTTACAAGTTTTACGGAGCAGCCAGGGGGTTGGTAGACCTAGGGTCTGAATGGCGATTCTAGACACGTATGGTAGTTTTCTGTTAATGTTTGCGGGAAGAACAATCAAGAAGGGATAAGATCGCATCAGGACGGCGGTGAGTGGACAAGCGATAGGGGCTGGTTGGGTTGGTTCAATTGGAATTTAGCAAATGGGGAATATGAAGGCTGATATCTAGTGCGGAAATTGAGATTATTGTCAGAATTGGATTGTTTAATTCGAACATGGACCGGTGGCCCGGAAGGGAATCCAACGGGTACGATCGACCTGCTTGGAAAATGGATCTTGAACTAGTCGCTGTTGCCCCGATGGAATTGAATTTTAAATGAATAAAAGTAGAAATACCAACTGCCAAGCAAGAAAGTTGGGAAAGCGTCAGAGCTACGGCATTTGTCATAGCAATGGCTACCGGGATCCTGGAATTTCGCAACTGACTTTTGTCTGTTGATCCGGTAGGTGGAGTAGAAGTTGCTCTGAGGTAAGCTGGAGGCATAGGTAATAGAATTGTTTTACATACTTAGCATCGGATACGTCTAGTGCCCCTTCGGTGGCAAATTCCAGGTCATTTACTTGTCAATTTTCACGTCATTTGCAGGGTTTTTTTCATTCCACTCTTTTCGCCTTTGCTACATTCGTGATTCCCTTCAATCGAGGGTCACAAGTCTTATCTACTGTATTCATACGGCATTGACGTTTAGACGCCCGTTGGACAATGCACCAAACGAGGGATTGGTGTATTAGATCTACACAATACAGTTGTGGGATTCCTTGATTTTTTCCGCAAAAATTTGCATATAGATATCGTTTGTATCCTCGCACTAGATGAAAAGGTTTGGAAGACTGTATGACTTGTCCTTGATGAGCAGCGGAAGGGAAATAACATCGCGGCTCAAAAATATTCGAATTGAAATTAATTAAATGGTATCGGGATGGATAATCATACACAGCATAGTATTTAATAAATATTGAAACATTTAACCGCGCGCAATTAATTAATTTTTGAAACGGTCCAGAAGTGTACATTACTGTACTGAACTGAATTCTGAGCAGAGGAATAAAAACAATATTAAATTACCTTACAGTTCTTTTCGGTGACGTAAATGGAGCTTTAATGCGTATGGAATGTTTCCGCTCAACATGAGGCACTATGACATCAATGCTGCTACTGTACAGTACATCCTTGCATACGTTTTCCAGTGCTGTCCTGCTACTGTACAGTACAGTATGCAAAAACCCGAAAATGGAAATATAATAAAACACATGCAATGCAAATCCATGACTCCAAAATTTTTTCGCAATACTACAATTTTAAAAATAATTGAATTCAAACTGCTTGCAGATTCGCTCTTGAGCACTGATCGAGCAAATCACCCCGCTCGGCATCATGACTTTAGACTTGGTGGTTGTCATGTTTATGCTCCACACCGCAAAGTCTTTCCTTCCTCTTGGATTATATTTTCACAACTACGTTTGTGCTCAAAAATATATAAAGTCCGCAACACAAACCCGTTTCCTGCTTTTTATTTTACTCCTCGCTTCGGGCTAACTCAATACTTAATCCCGTTTATTGCTGAAAAACAAGCGCAGCATGCTGACCATTAATTTTTTTTGTGTTCCCAACTCTAGTGCTGGACCCTGTTTTCTGTCCTGGCTGTACAGTATCTCTGCATTTTTAAACTGGTATTGGAACACCACGAAAATTAAAAATGCACTTCATTCTAGCAAACGCTGATGAAAGCCAACATCCCAATTATTCCGTTTCATCCTCTATTCAACTCGTAAAACTATAGTAAAGTTTACCCGTGCATTGACAAGTGGGCGAGTTGCGTTGCTTGAGACTATTGCAATCAAAACGAATTCTCTAGGGTGATTCAGGGAACTGTTGAAACGGCACAAAGAGTGCAAATTGAAGTGAAATTCACTGTCTTGCGCGGAGCCCTGCAAAGTAATAATCAATCCACTCGTGAATTCGTTCAACCGTTCATCGCCGCCGTCTGACAGCTATTTTTCCAGCTCTGCAATGGAAATAACGGATCAATGCAGAACCAGCACCTCTGAGCGCTGTAGCACCGATTTGCACTCAAGCTGACTACAAAGTACGTTTTCCTGCGTACAGATTTTCTGTGTAGGTCGAAAAGTTTGGTTTTGGCTTACAATACGAAAAAAGCAAGTCATATGGTTGCACGGCAATGCTGAAGACAAGCGGCAATGTAAATGTTTGACAGAGCGGGTGGAACGCAACATTCGCATCAAGAGCTTGAAGTTGTGTATCATACTTTTGTGAATCGTTTGGCCAATACAGCCGGTGAGCGATCCGCAGCGAAATATCTGCAGGAGGAACACTGTGGACCCAGATTTTCTCGTGATGGCAGTTTCACCAGCACACCAACGAGCGGCATAGTACAGTACAGTATTGCCGTAGCGTACAAGTGTATTGTCCATACGGCACTGTCGTCGACTATTGGGCAAGACAGGTGAGCCGCCTGCAGCGGACCGCCGACTGTCCTCCACAACACACTACGTGGAGGACACTATACTTTACAAACGAGCCACGATCGTTGCGCTGTCCGAATTTTTCAAACCAGTTCTGCGGTACAGCGTTTTAAATTGTACACTTTAATCAAAATGAACGACGGCTTCCGTGCACACTGCCCCGAAATGGACCTGAATTTCGGCCGTCGCAAACAGCAAATCACAACGCTACCGGTTATTCCGACAATTCGAACGCAGGCTCGCCGACCGTCCGATGATCCATTCCGACTCCGAAGACACAATCGGCAACTACCGCAATACATTCCAGCACATCGCTTTCGATTCCCGGGAGCAAATTTCCCTCATTCTCCCACCACACAACTAATCTACTCAGAACCGAATCCATGACGACCTTCAACCCTTTATCTCCCTCAGTATGAGTCTCTCTCGCAGTACTTGTTATCTCCCGGGCCCTTCTGAGCAAAACTGATTTCGATGTGTCAGTTATCGTGATGGAGGCGGATAAAAAACGCAAAGCCTTACGCTCCTACCCTATCTCCTTCTCCCCAGTCCTGACCCACGATCGCCGCATCCTGCGGTCCCTCTTTGTCATAATGTTGCTCGCGTAACCCAAATCCCTGCCCTGAACCACTCTAATCATAGACTCTAATTCCCTGCACACCCTCAACTTCCCCGACTCGCCAGAAATTGTCGCCTTGACAAAACGCCGCCCAACTCCCAATATCGCGAACAGCATGGGTTAGTCAACTCATACCAACCCTTCCCTTTCTACATTCTTCGCATGTCAATGCTACTGTAATCGATGTATCCTATTTTAGGAAATGATGACAATCCCCGCTCAGCCAGTAGCACTGTACCACGCGACTGGACGACTGGAATACGCCACAAAGCTCCTCGACACCACGTCATCACCCCGTGACTCGGACAATGCGCATATACTATCATTCCGACTTCCGCCACCAAGGCCGCCATATCAGTACTCTAACGCCTTCCTCACACCCGCTAAAACCCATCATCATCCCTGCGACCGAACTTACTAGCACAGGCACTACACCCAACACCAACGCGCTGGGAAGGTCACCAGGGGAACCTTATGCTGTGCAACGGACGGTCAGGACCGGGCCCCTTCGCTCATATACCACTTCTTTTCGAGAAATCTGCCAGTTGTAACGCTGACGTTAACGGCCTGGCAAAAATTCACCAAGTTGGTCAAATCTACTTCCAGAAGGTTTCAACTCAACGACTTCCTCCTCTCCTCCTTTCTCCCCAATCAAAACAAGAATAAAATTCTTTATATCTAGATTCGCTCAGTGCTCTATCCAATCTTGACAAATAATGCAGCACTTACCGGAAATCGACAGTGTCAGGGATTTGCTCGTCCCACTCGAAAAAGTAAACAGAATTCAAGCAGGGATGAGCGTTAGGGCATGTGTAGACTTTGAAAGATCAACGTAAAACACGTCTCAAATGCGTCCTACATCGCTGTAGAGGTATTCAACCCCAGCAACGTCATCGACCGTGTGGACCATGAGTCGATGCCAAGTCTGCCCCCGACCCACTACCCGGCCCCGGCCGAGTTCCTCAATGTGATCTGCAGTGACGCGCATCCACCAATTTATGGCCCTAACTGTGACAAACACTAATTTTAAGAATTATCCTGCACACGTCTAGCATACACCCGGGGATAGCCGAACCGCACTTTTCAAACATTGAAGAACCAAATCGATTCTGTAATTTTAAGCATTTCGTGGCCTAAACAAGGTTACGCTCCCATCACGCTATTGTTGTCCATTACTTCCACTCCCCCAGTTCACGATATCCGGAGAATACATATAGCGTTCTCAATGAGGGGTGAGGAAATGACAGGACACTGGCAGGCGCACTTGATGGACCCTAGCGTTTACACTACTGTTTTCCGGAAGGAGAGTATAGCATTTGGTGTCCAGAGTACCAAGCGCCAAATGCGAGTTTACTAGCCCGAAGTATTCACGTACTCCTCCCCTTCCGACTCATGCCACCTTCCTAGCAGAGCCCCCACGCGAAGAATGCGCACGGAACGGCTTCAAAGTTCTCGGCCCCCAAAACAGTCATCATAATATCAAGAACGCATTCTCTGGGAAGAAGATCGAGCACGTAAACGCATGACGCATTCCTGAAGCACTTTAGAGGGCCCCCTAGCCAGGTTCGACACACACAGGCTGTGCCCATCGGCCTGTCTCATGCACAAAGCCTTCCGGTTTTCCTTGCTGCCCACAGCACTCATTCCCTGCTGTAACCTACTTGGACAGAATGGGTTATTCGTTCTACGCAAAGCTACACGGTATCGAACTTACGGGCAAGATAGGGAATCAAGCGTAGTTACTCGTCCGCTACAGTGGACACGGCGCCTCCCAAGTTGCACCATTCCTCGTCGGAGTTGTCGATGCAAGATAATCGACGCCGCCCCACCCGTGAGAGATAAAGAGGACTCACCATACAGTGCACCACAGCACTACTTGGCCTGGAGAGTAGATGTGACCGACGCATGCTACTCGGACGAGACAGGCGTCTAACACGCCCTTTCATGCGCATGGTCCCTGGCCACCCCTCCTCCGCTAAACGAATCTCCCTTTAGCAGCATCATCCTCACTGCACCATCTACAGTAGCCATCCCCAAGCAAACCTGGAGTTGGTACGACGGCATGCAATTGCAAGGTTTTAGTCGAGGGACGACTAATCGAAATCTACTTCCCACCTTGCGCACCGCAAAAAACACGACACAAGCCGACGAATAAGAATAAGCGAACAATCTGCCTACAGGGCTCACGCAGCTCTCCGTTCCCCGCAGTACTTGCAAGACACCTAACAAGCAATGTATCGCCACTCTTCTGCGTCACATAGGAAAAAGCTCATAGCTTTCTTTTCGAATGCTACCATCGCAGGGGGGGGTTTCCTTAATGGGCAGACAAGCACTCGTATGCGGAGGGCTCGGATAGAATGCAAGCTACTGAGGAAAAATGCATGTAAGAATCTGACGGGATTGCATTCCTCTCAAGCAGAAGGCAAAGCGCGTTTCGAAGTCGTGGATCTCCTGGCGGGGGTGGGTGTTACGACGTGATGCGGCATGGGTGGCGAGACGGCGGAAAAAAATTGGAACTCTCGTCGCCTACCGCCCTATGGACGTCAATTGCAATAATGAGGAGCATGATATTGTGACGACGGTAGTCGTCGCCATAACTCGCATGTTTTGCACGTTTTGCGAGAGTAGCGGCCGCACCCCCAGACCTACCGCCCTTGGGGAGCCGACACTGGGCGTGAGGATGTTCCACTGTGACATCTAGAGCTATACTACTGACAGAGACCATGAGCACTTGGGATGTACTTGTCTATTCGCAGGTCGGAGGTACAGGGGCGGGAAGAGGGTCCGGGGGGGGGAAGGGTCCTGGGGAAGCACATATTGAGCGAGGGCTGAAATGCTAACTTCTTTGCAAAAGCGTTGGATAAGCTGACGTAGGACGTTGTGTTGGCGTGTTCGGCCGTCCTTGTACTTGGAAATAAGGGCGTGAAAACTGTGCGGGTCGAAAATGGGAGCAACCTCATTGGGCTGACGGGGGCATATGGGACAGCGCATGGTACCTAGGAAAGAGCGTAATACCGAAGCGAAGGGACACAGCGAGGATCCATGGTGAGTAAGAAAGGTGCGCGCCGCGGTGGGGGTGAGGGAGGTTTTGCACATAGAGCCGGAAGTCAGGTGGCAGACGGAGAGCAGATGAGCCCTATCGGCATCGAGGGAAGACCGGAAAAGGCGGTCAAATTTCGTGTTCAGGAGTTCGGAGGTGATTACCGATTGAAGGCGCTCGCCAGGGACCAGGGAATTTCAGCGCTGGAAAAGTTTGGTGCCTGTCAGGGTGGAGGACAACGTTGAATGCTGAGATTTCAACAACGAAATGGCGGACATGGACAGTTCCTCAAAATGCAGGTCGTTAGGGAACCGTAGAGTGTCGGAAAACAAGGTGCGTGCGTCGATGACATATGCAGCGCATGCGATTTCCACAATGTCGATCGTGTTGGTTAAACCGAGGCCCCCTTTCGAGATAGAAAGGGATGCTTTATCCCATGGTCGGGTAGGGCAGAAGCCATGGATCTGTGAGAACATTTCCCGCTGCTTCGTGTTTAAGCTGACAGCCAAAGCTGTAGATGTATTGGGGTGGAGTGTTCGCAGCAGATAGATTGCCTTGCAGGCATTAGCACAGAATCGCTGAGTGGGATAGGCAGGCTTGGCGTCGTCTAGGTCCCGCAAGCGGGAGAAGACGCAATCAATTTCGTTTTGCCGGGATTCAAAGAACTCAGAGATTTTGGTACTAGAACCGTTGGGGGAGCCGAGCACAGTAAACCCGTCGGCCTTCGGGAAGGGACACGGTAGGTAAAGGTCACGGAGGGTAGGGGAGAGGGCGAAAACGTGGGTTTTCGGAATGATCAAAGATAAACCGATCTGAGCTCCCCTGTCCTGGAAGTAGGAAATCTGTTGCGGAATAAGGATGACGAGAGCTTGTGCGAGGCCTTGTGAGCAAGTAGACAGGCAATACGGCGACGTAATAAAAAGCCAGTGACAAAGGGTCTGCTATCTTGCTTAGACTTTGGCAGGCCGGATAGGCGCCCGCCGCAGAAGAAGGGACGGGCACGATTCGGGTAGACCACCATCGCAGCACATGTTAACAAACTTTTTGAGTATGTACAAGCCGTCTCTCTTGGGTTTTACGCTGCCTGCAGGCCGTAGTAAAACCCGAAGGAAGGTGGGGAGAGAGGCCATCTGCGCCGGAAGCCAGGCGGAGTCCGGACTGCGTATGGCTCAGCGAACATCTTTGACAGAGAATATGAAGGCGGATGGGAGACGAGAGTGGGGCTTGGGAATTGCAGGGGAAGAACGGGAGGGTTGGAGAGATTGAAGGGCATGAAAATAGGCGACAGTCGGGAGGACTGGAGCTGCAGTCTGTTACAGTTGTGCAGTTACGTGGGAAGGGCTGCTGCGGTGAATGAAATGTCTGCAATGGTACAGAGGAGTGAGGAGGCGGTAGTAGAGGAGGAGGACCATGGTGTGCACTGGAGAAAAAGTTGAGAGCTTTCCTGGAAGATGTCGTCTAACAAGCCATCCCTTGCCGTACAAGTACCCTCTGCAAGACTGGAGTATGTACTGCGGCGGTGCGACTGAGAATCTTTAGGTTTGCACCCGCGAAAGACGAGGTTTCGGATGGCTGGGAGCCCGAGAAGGGCACGAACAGGTTGGTCATCGGACTTAGTTGGCGGAACACGTTTAAGAGCCCCGTGATAAAGGCCGCAGGCTGCAGCTTGTAAGTGCGGGAAATACGGTAGGATGGGAATAGGAGTAGAAAGAGGGGTTGAAGGCGTGAGAGCGGGGAGAATCAGCGGGGAAGGAACTGGAACCAGGAACGAAACCGGAGACGGAAGCATCGGTGGGAATGTTATCATTCGATCCCAAATTATTCATAATTCATGGTAGCTTAATCCTCGGGAAGCAGAGCAAGTTCGAGTATGTCGAAAAATGTAGAGGGAGCGGGGCGGATTGAGCTTGCAACGCCTGCAAGCGGGGCAGGCGGGGCAGAGTTAGGCGGTGGTGCGATAGAGGTATCCAGGGAGAAAACCCATGGTCGCGAAACTAATGTAAAGCCATCAGCGTCAGTTTGACTGGGAGGGACGCGACAAGGCTCACTGGATGAGGTTGGGGGTTACGGTGGAGCAAGTGGGTGATGAGAAATGGCAAAAGAGGCGCCTTGACAGGGAGTCCTGTACATCGCCAATTCAATTTCTTGCAGAGCGTTAGCAAAGGCATGCACGAGGTATCACAGGCAGGATGGGGATTCGAGACGAACGATTTCAGCGCGAAGGCCGGGGAAGGCGGACAAAAGTTGTGTCAGAGAAAGATCCGTAGGGAAATAGAGGATTGCGGAGAGTTCCAGTGCTGGAGGGTTGAGGTTGCCGGATTTCTTGGCCAGGGCGCGGAACGCGGAGTAGGCTCGCTGCAAAAAATGGCAAACCGCGTTCGGCAGTGGGGACTAGAAAGGCATACCGATAAATGCAGTGCAGAATGGAGCCAGGTAAGCAGCCGTTAGGTATCGCCAGGCGGAAGCCTGAGGGGTTGTGGATTGGAGTCTAGGGGAGCAATGACGACGACAATGCATTTGTGATTTTCGCTGAAGAGGCCACGTGTGGAGTTGCGGACATAGACTTCGAACTTGTTCGAGAGCCTCTTGTCAGAGGGGTCTACGTGGCGGGTGAGGCCATGGCGACCGAGGAAAGGGAGGATTTGGAGCGGTTTCGGAGCGGGGAGTAGGGTGGCGGCAGCATCGCGGTACGGGGCAGGTTGAGTGGTCTGGGGGATTAGGGGGGAAGCGGACCCGGAAGCCTGCGGGGAGCCAGTGGCAATGCTAGTTGGAGCAGAAGCGGGCGATGAAGAGATCGAAGAGCTCGCGAGAGTGTTCAGGATGGTCAGGACGACGGAGCAGAACCGGGGTTTGTTTTGAAGGAACGGAAAGAGAGCGTTAGCAATATTTCAGTCGGAGAGAGAAGGCAGGAAGGAGGCGGTAGAAGTGGAGTCGTTAAGGTCGATGACACCGTCAAATATGAAGACGCAGCCCCTCGAGATAATCCACAGAGGCGTGTGTCAGTGACACGATGGACTTCGAATAAGCAGCTCGGGAGCGAAAGGGCGTGGGGGCAAGATGATCAAGGAGAGGGAGGAGCAGTCAATGGACAACGAGAATCGGGGACTGCAACCGGTAAGAGCCAAGAATTGAGATCACACTGAGCTCAAAACTCACTTTGAGAGTTTTGAACGATTCTTCCACTGGTTTTTCACCACGGATCAACAGTAGATGATCGGGATAGGAACGACGCAAAGCTTCGCGCTTCAGGCTCTGCGGCATCGACCGTCACCCATCTCCGTCCGAAGTAACTTTGCATCCACACCACGAGCGCCGCTTTCCAATGCTGTCAGATTCAAACCCCACTCGCGGAGATACTGATTCGACATCGCGATAATCCAAAAGCTCCGAACCGCATCCATCCGACTGCCACAACAACATCATGTCGGGCTTGGAAGGAATGTAGTAGGCAGCGCCGGCGACACGGCCCAGCCGTGAGAGGGCCGAAAATTGGATCTCAAGTTGACGAATCTCCTCGAAGCCTCGGAGAGCCACTCTCTATAGGAATTGACGATTCGGTCCACCCCTGTTTGACTGCGGTACATTTTCCCCTGGCAGGAATTCAACTGTTGTCCAGTGGACCACCCGGTTGGCACTTAGCTACGTAGCATCATACTGTACTGTACAGTAGTCGGTTCCTGCTCTGGACCCTTGATATCAATGCAGTAAAGTTTCTTCCTGTATGTACAGTACTGTACAGCACAGTACCGTATTGCACAGTACAGTATACCCGTCCTGCATCCGTAATCAGTAAAGCACCCCAATTTCCTCCCCCCTAGCACAGTACTGTACAGTACAGTACAGTACTGTACTGTACTTACCGTACAATGCCGTACTCGTGTAATCGTTGATGTCAATTGCCATTGTGGGCCACTACTCGGCAGTTCGTAGTACAATCTTGTACTACGGGGGCAACGGTATCTGTTTGTAAAGCACTACGGGGCTGTAGCTTCAAAGTTCCTTCATCGGCCCGGAATAGGTAAATGTGGGGTGATTTAATATTTGAAAAATATGGTCGGTTGTGGCCCGGAATATCCTACAGGGTGCCCGGAATATGACTGTTATGTTAGCACTTCCTTTATTGCGGCATGCTTGCTTGCCGGCCTCCCCTCTACTTGCTGGTAGAGGGGGAATTATTGCATTATTTTAATGTATGCAAGATGTCGTCGTTGTATCAACGCCGCTGGAAGTGCTGGTAGAGTCAAGTTCCATCAGACCCTTCCTCAATATTCACTGCTATACAAGTTGACCAGGTATCAGCCAGCTAACCTGTTACTGTAAATGAAACCCCGTGTTCCCCTCTCAATATTAGATCGTATGCCTTACAGTCAGAGTAAGCACAGCGGCCCATTAGTGTTAGCCTCTGAGGATTTGTCCGTGCCAAAGCACAAGAGAGTTTACAAACTGTAAATAGGCTGCATTGACGAACGGATGAGTAAAAACAAGGAAGGCCACAAGTCTCTATCGATACGTAAAGATTGACATCCCAACTCGTAGAGCTACTGTAGGTGCAAAAATGTTATGCACCAAAGTACATTTATTCCCAATGGCTCTTCCTTGGGAAATTGGTGAGTGACTCCTTGGATGATTCGCTGACCGACACATTTATCTGTTTGTTAAAGTACAATACATATACACTACTGGCTCCGTCAATAAAACTTCCACGTAAACATCGATACCTTACTACAGATCAACAACGAAACAGCTATTAAATACTTCACGCCTCAGACTGCCATGACGCGCGCTCTACATCGCACACTGATTACGTGAAGTAAAAACTCCACATGAAGCCCAGTAATACGTACAAGTCGCTCCTATTAAAACCAAGCTTTGCTTAATATTAGAAAAATGCAAATGACAGCTTAAGGGCTTTGGAAAAACAACATAAAGCTTGCGTAGAACTCATCCGGTATTTTTGCAAAAAAGAAGAGCTCAAATGGTGAAGAGCTATTCTCTCAAGTATAGCGGGATCAATTCTTGCGATATCTGACTGAATAGGAGGAAAATAGGGGGAATATTTACGGTGGTGGGAACAAGCACTCAGAGGCCCCGACGAGGCGTAGGATAGAAACTAATTGGAAAGAATCTGGGAAAGAAACTGACGGGCTTCCATGCCGTGCAGGCAAAAGATGAAGTGGGTAACGAAATCGTCAACTCTTGATGGGGAGGGGGATTACGACGTCTAGATCAAGTATATCTTCCAACAGTAAAAACGCCCATAAATTTCTCCTAGCGGCGTGGGCGGCAAGGCGGCGGAGGAACTGAAAGCCCTCGGGCCTGAGGGCACTGTAGATGTTGATGCCTATTGGAATAAACAGGATATCGTAGGAACTGCAAACTTCCCCGTAGTGCGAATGTTCGGAATGTTCAGTGAGGGCTGCTGCGGCGGCTCCGGACAGAGGTAAAATGGGGGTTTCTAATGCTTTAAAGATATAATCAGGCTGAAATCCGAAGGAAGTGCGGGATAGAATCCGTGTAATTACTGCTACGTAACAGCCCCAGATATTCCTCCTGCTTACCCATGAACAGCTGAACAGACTGAATGGGATGATATGAATAAGATTCCAAAAAATGATTTAGTTTACGGAAGGGCCAAAAGGGGTTTAATATGTATTGGTTTAGGGTCCACATTGGGGGAAATGCTTGGGTGCTTTAACATTTGAAAGATGTGGTCGGTTGGGGCCCGAAATATCTTAGAGGGTTACTGGTGATGGAAAGTCCTATTTGCCAGCAAAGTTACCTGATACCTTGTATGTAGCAAAGTGCTTTGAGCACACCACGAGATATGCCCGCCCCTTACTCATCCTTCTCCCCACCAACTTCTAACCCCTCCAGATCGGCAACGACTTCACCGACGTCGTCGCCTTCTGAAGAGTTGAGATCAGACCTGTCCGTCCAGCGAGCAGGCACCCACAAATGCTCCGTGCCGTAGGGTCCCATCACAGGCAGGTTAGTGTACTTCTCCGTGGCCATAATAAGCCCACTCCCGCACCATAACATCTGCCCATAGACGCCTTTGGGTGTTGTTTGGTAATCGGCGGCTTCCACCAAGGTAGAAGATTGGAGCTTCCCACCACTAGGTGGGGGCGCGGTGTGTTCGGTACCACAGGTAGTTCACTGGGCCTGTTTCTTTGGGTGACAGACGGAGCCGAGTGAGAGTCCGACCTTAAGCCGTCAAATATTGCGAACAAAAGGTCCCTCACGTGGCAGTTCAAACCACGCTTTGCTAACTTGGATGCTTTCACGCGAGGTAGCAGATCACATATGATTGCCGCCACCACGTGACCGATCCCGTAGTCACGCCACACAGTTACACTGTGCAGGCGGTGAACCGTTGGAGTTCAGACACGAGGTGCTTGACCTGTGCATGAAACCGTTGAGGTCTTGTTGGTTCACGGAGCAGGGAATGGACGTCACTTTCTAGAGCGAAGTAGACCAGTCGCAAACAGAGGAACGGTTCTCCGGGCGCTTAAGCTTCCGCGGGACGTCCGACCAAGCGGCCTCTATCCTCGCCAAAGGTGTTGCGGGATCCTCCGAAATGTCCAAATGCCAGTCTCCTTCGTCCTCGCCTTTCTCTCCGCAATCGTGACAAGTTGAACATTGGACGTTGAGGTGAAAGTGAGGAGCGGAGATTTGTGACTTATTCAGGAAGGAAAGATGGGGAGAGAATTGGTAAAGGTGGAGTAGTGGCGATGGCAATACAGTAGGTACGTGTAAAGTAGGCTGGAGTGCGAGGAAGAAGGAGGGGGTTCCAGGATTGATGAAAGTATGTCGGCCAGGTGGTCCGGTCGAGCTAGATGTTCATGGCACGGTGGACAATGGTGCCAGCCCCGAAGGTGGAGAGGTGCTGGAGGGAGCGAGCGGGTAGGTGGCGACGGGGTAGTACTAGTTACACACCTGGAGCAGTGCGAGGACCGTCGGTCCTGGACCGAACTGACATGAAAAAGTCTGGTCCTAATTCGTACCCACGTGGTTGCCCCTTGTGAATGGGGGGAAAGGGGGGTGTCTTTATTGAGATGTATGGATTGGCTGGAACCATTTGGAGTTGCAAATCTGAATGTCTTATTAAATGCATGTACCGATGGTCGAAGCAATGTACAAATCATTGCTGTCGAATTGTTAATTGAATTACAATAATTTAATGGTGCGAGAGCACTTACTGTATTGGTTTTGATAGGAGGGTTCTTATGTCGTAAAATTTGGTCATTACGCGTAAAAACTCACAATAACGGTTTCTCATTGAAGTGTCTGCACCTTTGGCAAGAACTGCTTAAAAAGTTCACTAAATGAATAAACGAGGGGGGGAGCTTGGACCTTTATTTAAAGATTTGATTTAAACCATACGTAACAGTTTTTGATTCAGTTTAGTCTTTGATGTCAAAGTTTGACATCAAAGACATCAAATTTTGGCATCAAAGACTAAATTCAATCAAAAACGGTTACGTATCGTATGTTACGTACTGTTACATACCAAAGCGAGTTTTACAGAATTACGTAACAATGTAACGAATACACTTCAAACCCTAACAGCTTCTGAGATCAGGGGATGATTAGGAACAGCAAGTCGCCATTTTGTTGTTTCCACTCTGGTACCATGACGATGCGTACATCATCGCACGCCACAATCACCTCCGGAAAGCGTTGGATATCCTCTATATTTCAGACGCAGCAAGCAGGGGCAACATCTGGCCATGCCTGTTTGGAAAACTTCAGGATAGATCGGATATAGCTTCCGGGGCACAACCGACCATATCTTCCAAATATTAAAGCACCCCACATTCCCCCTTCCGTAAGTAAAACACCGGAACCTTCCCTCTGGACATGCCGAAATGCCGGATGTGGTTGCCTACTCCATCGACAGAGTCAGTACAAAGCTTGTGCCCCAAGCATCACACAGGAGGGAAAAGTTTTGGGTGTGTTTACTGTTGGGAGATATATTCGATCTCACACAGGAGGGAAAAGGTTTGGGTGTTTTACTCTTGGAAGATATATCCGGTCTATCCATGATTTTCCAGACAACCGCAATCAACTCAAAAAGGGTATACCGACACACAGGAGTGCAGTGAAGGCACAGCCGCTTTGAATCGTCCAGTTGGCTCCGACGACCTTATGTAAAAGTACTTCACAGATCACGGACGGCTTCAAAGACTCAACGTGATCTGTGAAGATCACGTTGTGTGAAGATCACGTTGAGTCTTTGAAGCCGTCCCTCGACACCACCACCGTCCTCGAGAACACGCAGACGTCTCTCCAGCTTCTGTGCAACTGCTTCGGTGTCTGTAAGATTGGCTACTTGCTATACGTGGCGCCACTATCATGCACGGCAAAGGGCGCTGCGAAATTTGATGAGATTATGGAGAGCTACATGAGGACACTAGTTGATCAATAGATCGAATTACGGTTGTCTGGAAAACTATGGATAGATCGAATATATTTTCCAAGAGTAAAACACCCAAACTTCCCCAATCAAGCTGACGACGGAAATACCATCTATGGGGTGGAATTCACATCTGCAAATTCCATTGCACCAGCCGCTTTCCTCTCCTCCAGCTCGGCGTCAAACAGGTTAAACGCAGCCCTCGGCCTGCTTCGAATAGAGATCATACCAAGACACCTTGGACGCCCACAGTGCTTGATCCTTTCATGCATGCACCCAGGATTCCCCGTTCATGCTCTCCGCTCCACAAAATCTTTGCAGAGCTTTGACGGATGTAATCCATGAAAGAGTGCTGGAAGATACACCTTGGCGACAACACGGGGCAGGCTTTGCGGGCCTCCATGGCTTTCCCCGGTGCGAACGCATGGGTGTACGTGCCCCATCTCTGGGACTTAGACAAACATTGAACGGAGAAAATACTGGTTCTGGCTCCAGTATGATTTTCAAGTTCCACTTCTCGCTCCGCAGATGCCAATCTCGAAGAGGAACTGCCCCGAAATGCTAAACTATTTCGAAGACCATTTCCGCCATTGCTTACAACGAGGTGAAACGGTGCGGCGCCATGACCATCAGGCCATTATTTGCCAGTGATTTGGAAAAGGCAGCTCGACACCCAGTCGTGGAACCGAGAAGGGCTTCACCGCACCAGTCCCTATATTTGCGCAGTGGGGCATACCGGCGGCTCGGACATCTCGAAGTCACCTTCGCAAAACCCTTGGCACCCTCCCGCACGAGGGTTCGCACCTTAAAACGCGCTGACCTCAATCAATGCACCGAGAAACGCGATAGTGAGAAGGCACAACTCAATCGGCGCGACTTCTGCTAGAGTATGCTTGTTTCCCGTCCTAATCCCCACCCTCAGAGTTTGGCCTCCGGATGCCTATGAGCTGCTAAGCTACGTCGCATGGTATGTGGAAGTAATGCAATGGGACATATCGAAAGGTTAAAGAAGTCCTCACTCAAAGGCAAGCCGCAAAGGCATAAACTTCCAACAGCATGCCTGACGGCTGGTCTCAAGCCCGCTTTCTAGGGCGATCTGGGCACATTTCTGACCTCTTAGTTCCTAAGCTTACACCCATTCGGCATAATCGCTACCGGAATATCATGCATTTTCGACTATCATCACTCCCAAAATCGGTCCTAGTACCTTTGTGCCTCACTAACGCCGTCCGATGGCTCGCCTGCACGGATCTTCCTGACTCAGCTTACCCCCTCAGATGTACAGCAACGTACTGCCGATCTAACGCAATCGGGCGGATATATCCGGGCGATCTAGAAATCGCCCGAACACGATCCCCCGATTGCGATCGCCCATGCTCCCATTACCTGACCGACCAAGCTCTTCTCAACTCCGTGTTAATGGATTCTCCTGCTTACTTCATCCAAGAGAAAAGTGCCCATAGGTTCATGACTACACAGACGCCCTCTTGTACAATGCCATGTGCTGATCCGACGGAATGCTCTGATAGTGGATGGGTCTCGGTCTCCGTAGGACACAAGAACCCCTTCAACACGTTCTACATCAACAAGCTCTGCGTCAACTCCCGATTCACGCATTTTTGCAGAGGCACTATATTGATTTGATGAATGATCGAGCTTGACCTCCTCTATTCATACCATCTCCTCATGCCCCAGCGATCAAGCAGAGAGAGTTATCAAAAAGGTGATCCCGCCTTCATGCTACTTTTCTCTTGCTGTCTAAACCTCTTCCGGAAGATCTCGAAGAGCGGTCTCCTCAATAAGCAGTGTGCTGAAGATATCACGCTCAGTGCCAGTGGCCACTATGCTTGAAGTTTGAAGAGCGCTGCGAATCTGTCCAGGCAAAATGCGTCAGTTTTAGCTACTATCGTTTACAGTATTGTACTGTAATTCGCAGTACTTCGTGCTGTGGTGGTGGCGGTAAACCTTTACGAGCTCAAGGGCACGAATGTGTGCGGAGAATACTCAGAGATCAACTACCAGGCAAGCAGCGGGTTGCAACCTGTCGCGCCTGTATCGCTTGGAGGCTAAACGCAAAGCGGGCAACGAAGTGCGAAGTTCCTGCTAACGGGAGGAACCACGACGGGAAGCAGCGAAGGAAGCGAGGCGTCGGAGGAAACTCTGACCTTCGTCGCCCAACGCGCCATAGATATCAATCACGACGGGGTTGAGGAGGATAATGTTTGGTTAAAGTAATCGCCGTAATGAAGATGTTTCTCGTGCTCGCGAGTGTCGCGGGAGGGCCTGCAGAAACTGTACTTGGCGAAATGTGGCGGCGAGCAGAAGAATTGGCAACAATAACGTCGACGGCGATATCACTTGCGTGAAGACCATAGACACCCGTAATATAGATGTCCATTTGTAATGAACAGGACTCCCAATGAATAGCGGAATTGGGATCCTGGACGGGAGCGAATGTTCGACGAGGACGGCCATGCAAACTTCCGTACATAAGCGGACAAGAAAGCTGCGAAGTACGTGATGTCGGGAGTCATGCCGTCTTCGTACTTGCAGGTCAAAGCATGTTGGCCGCTTGGATTCAAGAGGGCGCGACGTCGACAGAGCGCTGGGAGCAGACCGGACAACGAGTAGATCTGGGAAATAGCGCAATACCGAGACGGATATCCAGGGCGACCTTTCACGCAGGGGAGGACATGTACGTACCGCGGTGGGGGTGACGGACCGAAGAGAAAGCGGAACAGGAGCGGGATGTGCGCACGGAGAGGAGCCGTGCTCGGTCGGTTGCTGCTGCGGACGAGGACGAGTTGTCAGACTTAGTAAGCATGAGTTCAGATGTGATCGCAGATTGGAGTCTTTCACCGGGGACCGGCGAAGAACGAAGCTCAAAAAGGGCAGTAGCCGTTAGCGACGAAGACAACTGCGGATGGCGGAAAATAGGAGCGAGATGGCAGACCGAGAGACCTCTTCCAGGTGGCGGTCGTGGGAAAGGGTCAGGAGGCCGGAGATAATACGGAAAGAATCGATTATAGAGGCGGCGTAAGGCCTCGGTAATGTCTGATGTTTGCAGGAGACCGAGACCACCCATTGAAAATGGAAGAGAGGCCTGGTGCCAGGCCCGATCCAAGCATGGCAATTGCAATTAGTGGAACTCTTCCCTCTGCTTCTGATCGAAGCTGGCGGCGAGTACCGCAGATTGAGTGTGGGGAAGCGCACGTTGCAAGTGCATGACCTTGAAGGTGTTCACGCAGGACCGATGAAGGTGGAAAACCAATTGAGCATCGTCCAAAGCTCGAAGATATTGGAAGATGAGTTCGACGGCGGTTTGGCGGCCTGAAAAAAACTCAGGTACAAACGTGTCCGAACCAGTTGGAGATGCCAACAAAATAAAGCGGGGAGCGGGGGAGAAAGAGGCAGGGAAGTGACAAAGGGGTGGGAATGAGAAACCATAAACTTGGGGTTTTGAAATGTTCAAGTGGAACCCAAGAGGAACCAAGTGGACCCCCTTCGAGCTGGGTGAAACGGATGGCGGCAAAGGTTTGGGAACGAGGAGTAATGTTCCCGTCATCTGTGCCAAGTATTTTGTTCTGTACTGTACTGTACTGTACTGTACTATTCAGGACTTTGCATGTTGCACCTGCATATATAGTTTGACGCGCCACTTCACTGCAGCCCGCTTGTCACCCAGCCGGACCTTTCGACCATCCCGATGTTCGACTTGTCAGACTATTGCGGAGAGGAAGGCGAAGACGAAGGAGACTGGCATTTGGACACCCCGGAGGATCCCGCAACACCTTTTGCGAGGACAGAGGCCGCTTGGTCGGACTTCCCGCGGAAGCCTAAGCCGCCCGGAGAACCGTTCCTCTGTTTGCGACTGGTCTACTTCGCTCTAGAAAGTGACGTCCATTCCCTGCTCCGTGAACCGAAACAAGACCTCAACGGGTTTCATGCACAGGTCAAGCACCTCGTGTCTGAACTCCAACGATTCACCCGCCTGCACAGTGTGACTGTGTGGCGTGACTACGGGATCGGTCACGTGGTGGCGGCAATCACATGCGATCTGCTACCTCGTGTGAAAGCGTCCAAGACAGCAAAGCGTGGTTTGAACCGCTCCGTGAGGGACCTTTCGTTCGCAATATTTGACGGCTTAAGGTTGGATTCTCACTCGGCTCCGTCTGTTCCCCAAAGAAATAGGCCCATAGTGAACTACCCTGTGGTACCGAACACCCCGCGCCCGCTACCTAGTGGCGGAGGCTCTACTCTTCCACCTTGGTGGAAGCCGCCGATTACCAAACAATACCCAAAGGCGTCTATGGGCAGACATCAAGGCGCGAGAGTGGGATTATTACGGCCACGGAGAAAGACACTAACCTGCCTGTGGTGGGACCCTACGGCACGGAGCATTTGTGGGTGCCTGCTCGCTGGATGGACTGGTCTGATCTCAACTCTTCGGACGGCGAAGACGTCGGTGATGTCTCTGCCGATCTGGAGGGGTTAGAAGCTGGTGGGGAGAAGGATGAGTAAGGGCGGGCATATCTCGTGGTATGCTTCAGGTAACTTTGCTGGCAAATAGGACTTTCCATCATCAGTAACCCTCTAAGATACCCCGAGCCCCAACCGACCACGTCTTTCAAACCTTAACGCACCCAAACATTTCTCGCTTGCATGCGAAATGTTTTTAGAGCACCCCCTGTTTTTAACAATATTTCAATAAATATGGCTTGGATTGAACTGAAACTTGGTAGACATCAGCTTCTCTACGTATTATATAAAGGGGAAAAATTTCACATTCAATCCAAAAATTTTATCCTAAAAAATATTGAAAACGGCCTTACAAGGGGGGGTGGTGAACTGCTTATATAGAACAGCAGCCCTTTCGTTTACAATTACGAGAACAGAAGACCTTTTAATGGTCTGTTTTCCGTCCTTGGACCCAATGACATCCAAGCATCGCTTTGGAATACCTCTAATAAGTGTTTGAAGATATGAAAGTCCAACTTTGACCACTCCTCAACGATAAGCGCCTTCAGCTCTGCTCCGAAACAGTCTCAAACTGTCGTAAAAATTGCGATAAATTGCTCGCGCCAGCATTCCCCATACATTTTCGATGGGGTTTAGATCGGGGCTTTCTGCTGGCCACTGCATATCACCGAGATACTTTCATCTTTAAACCATTCTTCTGTGACTCGAGCAGTATGAATGGAAGAATTATCTTGTTGAAAAATGCATCCAAACTGGTGAAAATGCTTGCAAAAGGAATTAAAAAGTCCTTCAGAGTTTTTATGTACTTCCCTGCGGTTTGTTTGCCTCGGAAAATGGCAATTTCACTGCGACCCTTTTCTGAAAACGCCCCCAAACCATGTATGATCCACCTCCTTGCTGAAGACTAATTAAAGTCTTTTGCTCCCTTCGTAAGTCATGCCAGTAACACTGGAGGCCATCTGGGCCATCCAGATTATTTTTTTTCCATCAGAGAAAACAGTCAAAAAAGGAGCCTTTTAACCTTTTTATACTCCAAATGGGGAGCTACAGAGAGAATTTGCTGCGTTCAGCGCTTTTGAATGGACAATTGGAACTCGGTTCGCAGTTGGTTGGCCGATTTTCCAGTTTTTGAGGCCCCCTGGAGCAGCCTTCTGGTGTCCTGTGTGGTCATTTTCGCCTTTGTTCCCCTTTTCTTTCGTTCTTTATAGGTATCTGGGGAATTCAAAAACGTTGTGACTGCTTTGCGAGACTTTTTGAGGCGTTTGGCGATTTCAGAGAGAGATAATTTCTGTTCAAGCCAGGCCAGAGCTTGGCCCTGTTGAAATTCGGTCAGGCGCAATCCTCGAGACATCTGAATTATTTGGAGACGAATACGGTCACTGCTTTGGTCTTCCCGATGGTTGGAGTGACAACTGGATGCCTGAAAATGGCGGGAATAGCTTTTTAATCAGTTATGTTCTATAAGCGGTTCACTCCCCCTGGTAGCCGTTTTCAACATTTTTTAAGATAAAATAATTGTATTGATTTGAAAATTTGCCCATTTATATAATAGGTACAGAAGCTGATGTCTGCCAAGTTTCGGTTTAATCCAAGCCATATTTATTGAAATATTGTTAAAAGCAGGGGGTGCTCTATAGGCATTTCGCGACTTCAAAAGAAGGGGAAATTGGGGTGTTTTATTGAATGTAAAATAGGTTAGCCTACAGTAGTGCTAAAAAGTATAGGATTTTTCGTTTTAAGGATTATTGGTGCAATACCAATTGTTTTTATAGATTATTGGTGCAATAACAGTTGTTTTTATAGCTTTAGGCAAGCACTATACGTATTTTGATACTTCGAAACCAATCGAAAAAATCGATTTTGAAAAAAACTATTCATTCTCAAGTTATTCAAAAAGAACTGCGATAGAGGTGTTAACATGTATAGGTGCAACTTCTCTTTTGGCGGGAATGAACGCCAAAAGCAACGAAAATGGTATATAGAACAGATACTAACCACACTCAAAGGATGTAGGACCAGTCCAGAACCCAACTAAGGCCGTACAAGCCGCAACAAAATGCCTCGCGGACGCCACTTGACCAGCTTCGAATAGGGGCAAATTCTGGCTTTCAACCACGGTTGGTCAGGCAGCATTGCTTACTAACTACTCTATAAAAGTATAAAATTACTATACTTTTTAGCACCAGTGTATGTTACAAAGCGCATCAAATAATTGGCACAAGTGGTTGGCATGAGGGAACCAAGAAACGGAGTTAATCCGGTTCAAAATCGCTAGAAGGCCGACGCGAGACCAGCCAGCAGGCAGGCCATGACGACGTCCGAGGTAATCGACGAATACGCGGCCGCTTTCGCAACCCGCAGCGGATGTTCGACGGGATTCTAGAGATAGTCGACGGCATCTACTGCCTATAGAAAGCCTAACCGCCTTAGGCACTGAAGCAAAAAACAACATCAACAATTTTTTTATCAACCTACTCAACTCGTCTACACTAGCAAAAAGTCTACCGTTTTTTTTTCAAAATCGCTGCAAAAGCCGCCCGTCGGCTTTTTTTTAACTCTAAACCTTGAATTTTCGCGACAAATGGGTCCACCTGTGCCGCGTCTGTAATATGTCGCGCCCCACAACACGCAGAGTTAAGACATCCTGTTCGAACCTAGTTCTTTTAGGTTTGTTGCAGTGGGGCACTCAGGACTTTGCATGTTGCATCTGCATATTTCTGTGGTAAAGGTCAAGTAAATGAGATACGTACTGTACTGTGTTGCACAGAACATAAAACATACAGTTCAATATTTTACAGTACAGTACAGTTGTTGACGGTTGTCCGCATGACCCGGACATCTCGTAGTGTTGGCAGTGACAAAGTGTACGATGTTAAGGAGTACGTTCAGCACAAAGCTAGGCTCGGCAGTCCTGCCTCACCGCCCTGCCTCTGCTCACTGGGCCTGAGGCCAGGCCACTATATTGTTCTCTCTGTGCCCATTCGCAGGGCTCTGTAGCGTCGGGGCGCTGACTCAAGCGACGGCGCGCTGACAACAGCTACGGGCGTTACCGCCCTATCGGATCTGAATTGCTTCGTGATGTTATTCAATTGGTAATGCGTACGGTTCGATGCCCGACGCGCTCGCACTCTACATTAGTATCACACACCAAATAGCTGCAGTAATTAAATACTGCAACTACTTCTAATTCTCACTGTTCAGTGAAAAGGCTCCATGGTCCGGAGAATCACCAACCCAGTAGCGGCGATCCGGCTCAACAGCTTGTGTGTGACCTTATTTTGCTTCGTCAGAGCGTCAGAAATGTTCGCTTTTCGTTGAACTCAATGAAGTGTATCCAACTATTTTGATTCGAACAAGTCTCTTATCCGCTGCACCGTTTATCGGAACTGGTAATCCTTACTCTCATGCAGTGTGTTAATAGTGTCGAATAGTCTTTTCGAGTCATTATGTAGGGAATGTAGAAAAGTATCTGCTGTAGCGATAGAATGAAGAGTACTATTGATATGAAAAATTTGCCATCCGTACCTGTGCATGCAAAAATATCCTCGCCGTAGGAAGAATAGGAAAAATGATTCTCCTTCATGCTTGCCAATTCAATCAAGTGATACATAGTGGCATCTACCTCTGCAGTTCGGTACCAAATTCCGCACACGAATGCAGTCTGTCCGTACTGCTGACTGGCAGATATATTAAAAGAGGCATCAGAAAAAGAAACAACTTCAGCTTGGACTATATTTACAGACGGTTTCTTGAACGTGATCACAGGTATGAGGTTTCGCAGCTCCGATAGTATTCTGCTAGCTTCGATGAGGTGTGACACTTACAATTTAGAGATCTTCCGCTGTACCAGTGAAACAAAGTACGAAGCTTGGGGCAAAGCCCACACCCATTCCATATTAGCTCACTTGCAAGAGCCCTGTATTCGGCCAGCTCCTGCAAGGAATCCTTGTCACTTCCATAGTTTGACGAGATTTGCTCATGTCTATTTTCTTTATTCCGTTCGAATCCTCTTCCATTGACAGTTGAACGAAAAAATCATCGCGTTGTTTAATCGTGCATCCATTAAACTTAACTTCATCTTTAATTGTAGCCTTACTGATCTGGAATCTTTTAGCGATATGTCTACTGAACTTCTACATGTCATCACGTGTTCCAGAGACTAGTAATTTGCCGGTCAATTTCGCAAGTAGCATGTAAATAGCACCACCCTTGCTACGACGGACGTAGAGCTGGCTGTCACCAAAAGACCTCGTAAACTTTTCTTTTTGCAAGAGCCAGTTCTCTATCACAGTTGCCCATCGTCTGCCAGCCTCGCTGATCCCGTATGGAAGTTTGACAAGCTTCCACACTACACTGCGTCGGCCGTTCCATTCCCGAGGGTGTCTATGTGAAATATTGGGCCATCTGTGCTGTTATCATGTTTATATGAGCATAATGTGTTGATCTGCTGCTAGTTAATTGCGTGACATAGTTGCAGAACTGTAATCATGTCGCGGCAAGACACTATAAGTTAGGTGCTGAGCTTCACAAGATCAATAAACCGACGACATCAAGCATCAAGAAATTAAACCTCATTCCTACATCCTGTAAGTATGCGATCTCCGCGCCTGCCGTGCTACCAAGCGTTGGCTCGTCCGTACAGACCTTAGCGACGCACTCTGAACTACCGCGCAGCCGTGCCTGTGGTTCTTGAACCCCCTGCCGATTGATAGTTATAACTTTCATCGGTCCTTCCGACCAATTGTGACAAGTATAGCTACAAAATATGTCTGGCATTGACGGTTAACCCGATAATTCTATTTTCTCTACAGTCGAAACTTGGGATCAAGACCTTCTGCAACTACTGCCAAGATGCATCCTGAGCAGTCCGCAATCGTAACCTATGAAGTTGATGATCCTGAGCCTCTTCCCGCAAAAACAACTGGAGCGGAAAAAGCTGCATACGCCGAAGATGTTAAATTTTACTGCAAAGAAATACTGGAAGCGTTGAAGGGAATTGGATTCACTGGTGAAGCCCTTTGAAT
Organism: Kappaphycus alvarezii; assembly: GCA_002205965.3. Lineage (NCBI taxonomy): Eukaryota > Rhodophyta > Florideophyceae > Gigartinales > Solieriaceae > Kappaphycus > Kappaphycus alvarezii. The sequence continues at coordinate 189,106 of NADL03000035.1, read as the reverse complement.
CGAGTACACTGCAACGTTTCTCAAACATACAATCGAAGCCATGAAGAAGCAGTTGGCGCAGAAGTGGGTGCACTTTTGATCTCTCATGGTGTGCATGTGACAAGTAAGGCTTCTTTCCGCGAGCAATGGCTTTCATTGAGTGCCTCTTACAGGAGAATTTCTTTCCTTCTACAGCCGATGCGGGGTCTGAGAGCCAACTGCTCGGGTCAAGAACGGAGATGAGGGGAGACGAAACTCCCTGAATGGAAGATGCCCCCAGTAACCGTAATGCTTCAGACAGTAATATCGTTGCGACAGAACCTGGCTAAGAGAGAGCGGGCAGTTCCTATCGATATCAACTTCCATCTGCCCACAAACCAAAGCCCATCAAGATGTTACGGACTGTGAAAACAGACAGGCACGCCAAATGGCTGTTTAGCATGGAAATGGCTTGGCTACCCTAGAGGGGAGAGCACAAACCCAGGTGAGGTAAACCATCAGATCGAACTCACAAGCACACAAAAATGGCTCTGCAGGCCACTCACTTCGCATCAACGGCTTTATGAAAGCATACAAAGGCCGAGAGAAGTACAGTGGTCGATGTGATGAAGATCTGTCATCTGCCTTTCTTCTGTACGAGACTTTGTCCCGCGGTTTCCGTCTGTCAGACAAGGAAAAGGCTGAAGCACTTCTTGTCATGTTAAAGGATGAAGCTCTGTCATTCTACACTCGCATATATCGTCCTAATGACACGTTTGACGAGGGTCGTCAGAGATTATTGGACTTTTATACTAGTGAGGAGCAAATGAACCGTACCTTATTTCGATGGCAGACTATGAAGTTGTCAAACGCGATAAAGGACGACCCAGACAGCAGCGAAGCAGGCATATTCCGCACATTTTCATTCGAGCTATTTACACTGCAGAAGCAACTTTCGGTGAACTATCAGCACGATTTCCTACTTCGTGATCATCTGATTATCTCTTGCGATATTGATCGAATCCAACAGTCACTTAGGGAGCGTGTTCCGAAAACTGACCAGGAAAGAATTATCAGGATTGAGACGTTCCTTTCCCATGAAAAGAAGTTCTCGATTTCTTACCTTACTGAGCACTTAGAGGACCATGATGCTGCTCTGTACAGCCTCAGACGACGGTTTGTTGGTGAAGCAAGGAGGTCCTTTCGATCCACAAGATCTTTTCGACATCAAGGGCAAAATCGATCTCGACGACTGTCTTCTAGATGGAACCAAGGGGTAAAGGGCTGTTGTGTCTGTGGAAAGGACCACAAGGCTCGAACTCGCCACTCTCCCGAGGAAGTACGCGCTTCTATCCAACGACTCAAAGCCCTACACCCAATTGCCATAGTTAGTGTTCAAGACGTGACGTATATCTCTGAACAGTTGGATGGAGTTCTGGAGGAAGATGAACCGGAAGGAGGAGTCCAATTCTCCGAATCCGAAGAAGATATTGCAGCATATCTTGCAGCAGACATACACTTCCTGCAAAGAGAAACGGAAGTGTACCTGGCAAACTCCTCGTTTATACATGGTTGGAAATTTGCCACAGACCTTTGAGCCGAAATGGCCGCTATGTCTTCAGCATTATCTATTGGATACGCCCGCGTTTCAAGGGAATTCTCATTGATTCATGTGCAAAAAGGTCTCCTGTCATGTCGTACACACAGTACCGTGCTTATTGTGAAAAGTTTAATGTTCCAATGAACATCGACAACAAGAATGGACGCCCTATGTTTGGCACCGGTCGTACAATAAAGGCAATTGGTACTGCATTGGTCCCTATTCCTTTCAAGAATTTGGACTTGGTTATTGATGTACATTTCCAAATAATGAAGGATAAAATTCTCTCAGTACTGAGCATGCGAGAAATGAAGGATAATGGATTGGATTACAGCATCCAAGACGAAGTCGTGAAGTTCAAGAACGCAGAGCAGAAATTGACTACGGGGAATTATTTTCTCGTAAACTGCCGGAAGCCTGAGGACCTGAAGTACGCTCCATACACTGAATCAGAACTTCGAAAACTCCACCGCGTCTTCGGCCACCCCTCCGTTCAAGCCCTGTACAATCTTCTCAAGCGAGCCAACCCCGAAGGAGTGGAGGGTTCAATGCGCAAGAAGTTAGAAGAAATCATTAGTGCTTGCGACACTTGTGTCCGGCATGGCGCAAAACATCGTCGTTTCAAGGTAACCATTGGCACTGATGATTTGAGATTCAACCACAACGTGGCAGTTTACGCCATGTACATCAATAGCCGCCCCGTACTCCATCTCGTGGATGAGGCCACACATTTCAACGCAGCCCGGTTTCTGAGAAACAAGACTTCCAATCACGTCTGGAAGACGGTCCTGAAATGTTGGAGCCGTGTCTACCTTGGACCCCTAGACTTACTACATGTGGATCAGGGATAAAACTTCGTCTCTGCCTAGTTTGCGGAAAACGCAGCAGCTGATGGCATCACAATCGTAGAAGCCCCTATCAAGTCTCCGACGACCATGTACCATGTCGAGAGCTATCAAGCGCCTCTTCGCATTGCTTGCCTCAAGATTAGCGACTCTATGCCGCGTTTTGAGACCAACGGTGAATGCTTACAAATGGCAGTCAAGGTTGTTAATGACACGATCGGACCGGAAGGGCTCTGTCCGACACTATTGGTGTTCGTTGCCCTACCGCGTCCGGCCAAGAAAGGATGTGCTGACACTCAACTGCACCGGCACAAGCAATGGACGCAGCTTCCAAAGCAGTGGGAGAGGGCAGGCAGTACGGCGTCTAGCACTTGGTCTGAAGCACGACCATGTTCCGAAGCGTATGGAAGCTATTTCTGAGCTCCGAAAGCTCCCTGACCGATCCCCAGTATATGTTTACAGAGAAAAGAGCAAGAAATGGGAAGGACCTTTTCCTTGCATTCAAGTCGGTGGAGAAACTGCAGTCGTTCAACTTCCGTCTGGCCGAAAGATTTTCCGTTCTACTGTGGTGAAGCCCGTCGTTCGGTCCGCTTTTAGCGAATACTCGAATGGTACAGCGGATCCCAGTAAGGATCGTGCTGCTATTGGAGAAGACCAGTGTGGAGTGATGTTTGGCTCTGCGAAGGTCGTTATCGCTCCCGCCGAGGCCGCAACACAATTTTAAGAAGCACGAGAGGCTGAGTTGCACGGCTTGCTGAAGAATGGTACCTTCAAAGTGGTCAAACTGTCGACTGAGCCAGGAAGACACCGTATATATAGCACTTTTTTTGACGCTTATAAAAAGATTGAAGGAAAGCAAACCAATAAATAAAGACCTGTCGCTCAGAAATACTCGGATTTTCAGTCTTCATCTATATCCAACAGGGCTCCTACGGTTACCAGACTTGGAAAAAGGCTAGCAGTCCGCCTTGCAGCCTGCCTACAAGAGAAAAAGCATATTTAAGCGACATATCTCAGGCGTATGTTCAATATGAGTCCTCACTTGAGCGCCAGATTTATCTTCTCCCCCCTTTAGAGACGGAACTTGACGATGAAGAGGTTCTTTTGTCTCTTAAACCCCTCTATGGCATACCAGAAAGCGGACTACACTGGTTCTTGACATATCAGAAGCATCACAAGGAATTGAAAACGCAAGCGACTAAGTGGACCCTTGTGTTTTGTACCGCAGAACTGGAAACAATTTGGACGCCCTAACTGAACTACAGGTGGATGATTCATTTGGACATGTCTTACCGGCGTTCTTGGACCGTGAGGAAAAACTTTGCTGCTTCAAATCCAAGCCACACAAGCTACTTGTGAACCAAGACGGTTGTGTCTCTAATGGTGTCTATATCAAAAGGAAATGGATGTTCCCTACTGCATCACGCAAGCTGAGAAGTTGAAGGCTCTGAAGATGGTCATGAATGCTGAAGAGTTTAAAAGCGTCCGCGCTGCTGCTCAATATATCGGCAACTGCGTGCGCCCTGACATCTGCGCTGCAGTGCAGTTACTACCCCCTGGTTCTCGGAAACCGTCGGAGAATCAGATGAAGGGCTTGAACGATATTGCCAAACATTGTCACACTACGAATGAAGTTCGAATTCGATATGTTCCTCTGGAACTGAGCTCTGTTAGTCTGATAATATTCACGGATGCATCATTTGCAAATGCCGCAGACTTTAAGTCTCAATTAGGATACGTACTTCTGATGGTGGACGGAACAGGGAAGGCTCATATTCTACATTACGGAAGCTCGCGTCGCAGAAGATTCACACGCTCTGTGATGGCTGCCGAGATTCATGCCCTTTTCTACGGATTCGACAACGCATATATGGCCAAGGATATGGTTTCGGAAGTTTTGGGCCGCACTATTCCAGTTGACGGATACATTGATTCCAGAACGTTGCTCAACAAGGTCGGAAAAGAAGCAAAACGTTGGAGAAGCGTTTACAAATTGGTGTCAGCGCTTTAAGAGAGAGTCACGAACTTGGAGAATTCCGAAGCCTTGCGTGGATACCAAGCAAACAAAATATTGCTGATGCAATGACGAAAGCCTGTAAGTGGAAATTTCATTCTTTATGGGACACTATGAAGACGAATTAATTTCGTGTCGATGCAAAAGGTTAGGTCAGCAAATTTTATGCAGCAGAATCAAAAACGGAAAAGTCTGAGTGCGAAATAATGGGCCACCTGTGCTATTATCATGTTGATATGAGCATGATTGATTGATCTGCTGCTAATTAATCGCTTGACATAGTTGCCTGTAATCACGTCACGGTAAGACACTATAATTTAGATACTGAACTGCACAAGATCAATAAACCGACGACATCAAGCATCAAGTAATTCAACCTCATTCCTACATCCTGTACGTCTGCGATCCCCACGCCTGCCGTACTACCAAGCGTTGGCTCGTCCATACGGACCTTAGCGGCACACTCTGAACTACCGCGCAGCCACGTCTGTGGTTTTTAAACCCCCCGATTGATAGTCTAACGTATAAATCTCGTTTGATGGGTCCGCTTTGGAGGTATGCCCCTTTTATATCGATGCAGCCTAGGCGGAAGTTCAAGACCGTGGAGAGTGAAAGCTAGCTACGAATTATTTGAAGCTGCGCATTTGCGGAATCAGTGCGTATGTTCCCCTCTTCTTTGTCCGTGCTTCCATGAGGGCATAGTCTCGACTTCAGTCGCTTTCGGTTCTTTTCCTCATTCTTTACTTTGTACACAACAGGGGAACTGATAAAGTTTGCTTCATCTGGCACCGGCCGGTCATCTAATTCGATATACGCTCCCTTCCAAGCCTTCTCGATCTTCTCTTCTACCGCTATATCGAGTATCCATGGGGGCGCACAGTCCTTCTTGTTACGCGTCACTTGCGCATTACTAATTACCCCATTTATCTCACTCAAGACGTGATTTCCATCAGACTTTTGCTCGACTCCATGAAGGTGGTTTGGGTCTTGAGCAAACTATAGCCAAATATCTAGCTCAGGGTCACCTTGAATTGCGACATAAAACTATGAATAAAGAGTTTGGTTCTGTCGCGTGTGTTATTCGCCTTCCGACACCTCCAGCCAAAGATCCCCTCCATTATCCTTTCAAAATTGTCGGGCGCTCTCGCCTCCGTTGCAGTCTCGTGAAGGTTTGAAGCAACCTCATCGTGCGGGTCAGCAGGGTTGTCTTCAGGCAGTATATCCTCCAGATTTCCTTATTGCCGCTGCTCTACCAGAGTACTTTCTGGTACGAGCCTACCATGTTCGTAGGCTACGCGCATCGGTCGTCCTCGGTTAGATCGTTGACACTTCGCGTAAAATGGTGTGGCTTCCACGAATGTCGCCCTCACCCACCTCACTCGATCTTTCTGTTTCGACATGTTGTAATCTAACCATACAGAACTCCCAGGCTTTAGCGATTTTGGTGTGTTCAGGTGGTTATTGTGAGTCTTCGGTACCTTTTGTAGAGCTCTCGTCGCTTCCATCCGCCTTATAATTGTAGAAATTCTTCTGACACTGAAGTGCAACGCACGAGAAAACCTTTTGCAAGGAATCTTCGGGAAATGACTGAGGCATTAGGTAGAAAAAGGTTGTAGACGGTGCAATTATAGGGCGTTCGAAGAACCCTCTTTCTTTTTAAGCCATGTGAGGGGAAGTAGCTCGATATCTTGATGAGACGGTTGGTAGAGGTTTGATTAGCTACGAAAACTGAAAGTATGCTAGAAGGATGTAGCGCCGAAGGCGAATGAACAGATGACAGTCCGAAGGACTTCAGATAGCGGCAAAGCCGAGAGACAAACCGACAAAAGCGGTAGGAGCCGAGCACGCAGCGGTGAGCGAGACTCTGCTAGGGGATTTCGATCCTCCCTCAGGGGACGGCTGGAAGCCTGCTGGGTGTCGATACACGTCCTCGACGGGGAACAAGCGCCGCGCCAACACAGCTAGAGATACACGTCCTCTCTGGGACAAGGCCACACAGCTAAGAGGCGGAAGAAACGGGCAACACGCGCAACCGAAAGCGCAAAAGGGCGAAGCCTCGGGAGTGATCAAGCCAAGAGGCTACAAAGTTGTGACTAAAGGGGATGAGTGGGCAATAGCCAGCAACACGGGAGCCGCCTTCGAGTTGGTAAAGGTGGGGCGCGAGGGTGGGAGCGCAATTTATAGCCAAAACTTTGATAGCTGTTTACTTGGGCGCTACAAGTTTTGTGTCAATAAATACTACCTTAGCGATAAGGCCGCTCTAAAGATAGGGGTAATTTAGGACACGTTTCAGTTAGCTAGCTATCTACTGTAAACTAAATAAATATCAGGGGAATTTGTCGGCCCATGGCACGCCCCATTTGCTCCATGACCAAGTAGGTACTTGTCCTATTAGGATAGTAAGCACTATACGGCCTACACTGATCGAATTTAGATAAAAAATGGATCATCGATCCTATACAGTAGACCAAAAGGGTCGTAGCACTACATCTCCCCCTTCGGAATTTAAAAATTTGCCGTGACGCGCGGAAATTTTGGGGTAATCCCATGAGTGCTTCTGTACTTAACCCGTAGGGTGTAAAACAAGCTTACATCAACCAGTGTGGTGTTTCGCTGGCATATCTTGTGTCGGAGACCGCCAACGCTTTTGCGAAGTCACATACACAATCAGTTTTTGACAGCCCTAAACCAACTCCAGCTAAGTCTCCTGAAGCCATGCTTTCGCTTACCTTCGTTCCACAGGAAATCATTCAAAAGGAAAATTTAACGGAACACTTCAGTTTCTCCAGCGACGCGGTGATTTTCCTTTTTTTATTTCCTTTATTTCCTTTTTTCCTATTTTCTTGCAGCGCCTCGCGTTACTGTGATTTGGACAAACCCGATCCCAAGTATTCCACTTCGTCACAAGCCGGAATCTCCTTCCTTCAATTCGCAGGCTTTACCTCTCTCTTCTCGTCGTCGGCATTGATCCTTTTTTCGTGCTACCCACTTCTCAACCTTACAGGTTAATGATACGTCTTCCCCGTTGGGGACCAATGCGAACTCGTTGGATGGCTACTATTTGCTCTATGAGCTTTTGCAGAGCGAGTCTGGCAAAATTTCGACGCCTTCATGGACGCTCTCAGGTTTGTGCTGTAGCGGTGTTTTAGTACGATGACATACGGTCCGGATATGGTGATGGGAATGGCTTCTAGCCTGGAAAGCAGCCGTGCGCGACTATTAAGTCTGTTGACTGGCTCACCCACATTATGGTCCCGTATGAAGCCAAAAAGCGTGGGTTCCACGAAAGCTATGCGTCTTCGAGGCGCAGATCCATGCGAGCTGTGCTCAATAGATTGGCGATTACTCCTATTAACTTACCCATTCCATAAAATTTTCGGTTTCGATACCTGGTATTATCGTACCATCGGTGAGCGTGGCTATGGCAAGAACCTCACGAGTTTGACGTCAGTCGAATTCAGCGCCACTGAAGAGATATATCTTTGTTTGCACGACGTGCTCGGTGTACGTCAGAAAGCCATGTTTTGGCGTAATCCCCTTTTTATCTGCCGGGTTTAAGACAATGAAAGGGTATCACCAAGAGTTTTTCAAAAAGGCGGCCCATCTTGAGCGTAAGATGCGAAGATCTACGGGTTTTTTGGTTGCATATCACATGCGTGAAGCTGAGCAGATCAATGCGCCGAATATCGCGCCATTTCTCGTCGCTTTGCCGTCATGGTTCCCACAACTCGAGGTTTCCTAGGTTTTCTGGTCGGAGATAGGCCCCATCGTCACTTACTTCGGTTCTTACCTTCATCAATCTCAGCATGAGGTCTGGTGCGTCTTCGATACGGAATAGTCTGTCGAGGCGGTAGCCTTTTTGTTATGGGATGTGTTTGACACCTAGCGTCTGTGGTATGTCCGGAAGAGTCTTGTAAAATTCATGCGTAAGCTCGACATGAGCCTTCCCTTTGACAGTGCCCAGGATAATGGTTTGTTCAACGAGTTTTTTTGTGTCATTGAATCAACAGACTGGAGGCTAGCTCCTCGAAAGTGGTGTAGAAGACCATTCAATGTGGTGGTGTTAACATGTCGCCGGGTCAGAGCCACCCAAATGCGAGGGATTACATCTATTGGCACCCAAAGAGATGCGTCCGCATCGTTTGAAGAGGCCAAGCTTGGCTGTGTAACATCGTTTTCGTTTGATGATGATCCTGCGGCTCCTCCGCATGCGCCTTCGATGGGTGTTCCAGTTATGTCCCTGGAAAGTGACAGTGATGAAAGAGGCGGCTCTCCAGGTAAAACGGCTACAGAAGCTCCGACGGAGCTGGAGGATTATGACCAGGACATGGATGATGCCATCGAGAAGGATGAGACCGCCGGTCGTAAGAAAACTTTTCCGCATTAGGCGATGAGTCCGAAGCGGACAATATTCGTGTGCTCCTACGGAGCTTGGGCTTCACCGGTGAAGAGTTGGAAACTCCACTGTCTGATACCCTCAAATTACTGAATTTGCCCTGCAGCAAACAAGAGAATCTCGCCACTAAGGAGTGCGAAAACCGAATTCGCGCTCCTAGAGCATGTAAGCTCCTTCGCTCCGTGGGAGCTGGCTTTTAGTGTAGGTGCAGACCCATTGGATCTTCTATCTTCCCCGACCTGAGAGGTCCCGTTGCCGTTCCGGCTTTTCTTGAGTTGAATAAACTGTGTTTTTTTGATTTTGCACCTCGTGTCTTTTACTCCCAGTCCGATAGACATCGCAGGGTAGCGCTGCGTTCCGGCCTTGGACTCAAGTCTAATCCTTTTTAACGCCCGTGTCAACGACGTTGACTTTTGTTTACTTGCACTGCTCGCGAGTTTAGAAGTTGGGGGGAAGATATGCCGCTGTATTTAATTAAGTTGTTTCCAACCCGTTAGGGGGTTGCCTCTGCCACATAGGTTCTTCGGCTATATTGGGCTCAATCTTAGCTTGATTCTTCGAAGAACGGCTCTCATGTGGCCTGCAGGACAAATGTCGATGCCGATGGTAATCTTTCTTGTTACAGTGTGCCCCCATGGGGAAATTTGCCTCATGTAACGGGCCCTCTTTTCTTCTTCTTTTTCTTCTTCTTTTACGTTGTGCAATATCAAGGGCGTTTTCGATGTGCCAACCTCAACGAGGATTTTCGGTATCCACTCGAGCACGGTTACTGTACCGTTGTGCGACTACAGAATGCTACTTTGTGACACCCGTCGAGTGCATACTCATGCATGAGCCGCGTCGCGGCGTTTGAACATACCAATGGCTCGTTAAACCTTCAATTTAGATGATGCATTTCATCATAGAAAAGTGAAGATGCGTTAATCGTTCGCGACTGCGAACCATGATAAGGTCATCCAAAATGTGGAGACTGCTAGCCCATTAACTATCCCGGCAACGACGAGTCTATCTGCGCTGTCAACGGCAGCTATTTGCGACGATAGTAATGCAGTATCTTGGATCTGGGTAGACCTGGAATGGGCTCCCATGTGGCCTTTTCCTTCCGATAACCATACCAATGTACTTTTTATAGTAATTACCCGTCTTCGGCCTCCGCTTGCTCTATCAGAGCTTCAATTACGCACAGCGTCTTGTCCTCTTGGGTTTCCTTAATGTTGTCTCGTTGCGACGTTTGGAAGTAAACCTTTGGTTCTTTGATTGCCGATTGACTACGAGTCACTCTATGCAATGGCCTCTTCGCAGTCATGTTCATTTCGGAAAATCCTTCCTTTTAATCAATTTTTCTTGGAATTACATTATTTCTTCGAGATATTCCAACTTCAGCGACGTCTTCGTCTTCCTCCTCCTCTGAGGATTCATCTTCTTCTGACTCTCTATCCTTCAGATCTTTTGGTTTGAAGATAAGGTCTTCGACCTTTGCTACTGTTGGGACGTCGTCCTCTGGGTTAGTACTTGGTTCCCAATGAGAAATTGGCGTTGATACTCGAGGGTCTGGAAGCCCTTGTGATTTTGTAGGTACTTCGTCCTTTTTTGACCATTAATGTCTATTGAAAGGTCTGCAAGACCTCTTGTCGTTTGTTGTCCCGTAAGGACTCGGGTTACTGCATTGCCACATTCTGTCACTTGAATTCATTGGGTCACTTAAGTGATTTGTTGTTCAATCCGGTTCATAGGATTTGAAGCAAGCTACATTCTGTCTCTCGAGACTTTTTCTTTTTCATCCCCGTCGGATATCACATTAGTGTCTTCTTGTACTTCGAAGACCCTGTAAGGGCCAGATGCAACAGGGGGCAATTTAATGCTTGCTCTCCTATTTTCCGAAATGCTCCTTCCGTAGGAAGACATAGGATCCCACCAGGATGTCGCACTTTGGCTTGCGAAGCCTTAGATCGAAATTACGCTTGTAGCGTTCCTTTTCTTTCCTCAGTGTGGTACTTGCGGTTTCCATTAGGCTTTCTAGCCAACTTTGCCACTTCAAGTGGTATTGTCTTTCCGAAGGAAAGTCCTCTAGGGCAGGGTTCCCCTGTACAGCTAAGCTCTTATGAGCTCTTGACAATACAAGCTCGAACGGACCAAGGTTAGTAGTCCGATGGACTTATGTACTGTACGCAAAAGTGAGCGCACCTGTGAACAAATTCCAATCCCTCGGATGATCTGAAACCTAATGACGGATCGCCGCGAGAATGGTTCTATTGAACCTTTCAGCTTTGCAGTTGGCCTGTGGGCGATACGTCGCCCTAAACACCTGGTTAATCCCAATGATTATCGTGAAGGTCTGAAAGAACTTGGCAGTGAACTGAGTTCCGTTCTCAGAAAGCAACTACCGGCGGTCCATATATGAACACACAATAGTGTACGAACGCAAAGGCGAATACCGTCGCAGACATTTTCTTCATCGGTACAGTCCGTACCATCTCTGAATAGCGATCAGTGATCACAAGAAGGTAGCAGTTGCCGCGTTTCGTTCTCAATAACTCGCCGATTAACCGATTGCAACAAACTCCAACGGAGTATTTGGTGTAAAGAGCTTCAGCTCCTTTCTGTTCCTCCGAAGTTGAACTCTATTGCGCGCGCAACTGACACAATGCCGTGAAACGGCGTAGCAATCAACAGCCATGGATGGCCAGTAATAATATCTTGCAAGAGCCTTGTACATTTTTCTCCCGCCGGGATGTCCTGATGTCTGGGCATAATGGATAGTTCGCAAAACCTTATCTCGTAGCGACCTTGGAATCACAATTTGATTTGACTGCGACGGAGTCCGACATAAGAATACAGCGTAGGGATGGGCATCCATGCTGAATGTGATGTTATCCCCTCCGTCAATCTTGTCCCGAAGGGACTTGCAATATGGATCGGAACTTTGTTCCCTTACTAAATCCTCGGAGTAATGGCTACGAACTCGTCAGTTCTTGTTGGTCATCCTCAATGCTCTGTAGAGCTAACACGTGGCCGATGATGTCTTCTTCTTCGTCAATTTCCAGACTGGACTTTTGATTTTTGTCTTCTTTGCAGAGGGCACATGTCTTTGATTCCTCGCAGAGGAAACATGGAATCTCTTCTTCGACGTCGAAGAATGTTCCTATAGACGTCTCGAGCCGATATAAGGCATCCGCCTGGGTAGTTGCTCTACCCTTTTGTATTTGACTTCAAAGTAGTATTCACTGAGGCGTAGCCCCATCTTAGGAGTCCGCCCGATGGGTTGTTGATATTCATAGGCCATCGTAACGATGCACGATCAAAGTTCACTATGAACATTTCACCTTGCAGGTATGGCCTTAAGAGGTCGGGCGCCCAAACTACCGCAAGGCACTCTAACTCTGGAACCTTAGTTAGTTCCTTTCGGCGTCGAGAAGCGTTCTTGAGAAAAACCCTATGGGTTTGCGTTCCCTATTGGGGCGTGTCTGAATCAGTTCAGCTCCCAACTGCTTGATGCTGGCGTCCGTGTCGACGGAATATGATTACCCGGGGGTTGGCATTGCCAACACTGGTGGCGATAGTATCGCATCTCTTAGTGCGTGAAACGCTTCCTTCTCGGCTAGCCCAAAGGGCTTTAAATTCACGGGCTCCCCTTTCTTAACGAGTTTGTTGGGAGGATGCACGGTGCGAGTGAAGTCCGGAATGAATCGTCTGTAGACTTTACACAAGCCTAAAATGTTTCGTAATTGTGTTCGATCTTTTGGATACTTGGCTTCTTTTAGTGCCTTTATGCGGGCCTTATCGATCCACAGGGTCCCTGGCTTTATGATGTGCCCAAGGTACTTGATTTTTGTGTGAAGAATTCATATTTGCGTATCTTCAACGTTATTACAGCCCTTCCTAGGGTATCCAAGATCCCATTCACGTGGTAGATATGTTCTTCCCATGTTTGGGAGAAGATGATGATATCATCGAGGTACAACAGGCACAACCTCCATTTGTATGGAGACAAAAGGGTGTCTAACGCCCTTGGGAACGTCGCTGGCGCGTTGGTAAGCTCGAAGGACATTCGAATAAACTGGAACTGTCCGCTGTGACAAGAGAACGCTGTTTTGTCTCTGTATCTATGTGCCAACAGCACTTGCCAGTAACCGCTACTGCAGTCTAAGGCGAAGAATATCGTTGCCGTTCCTAAGTAATCGATGTATTCGTCCATCCGTAGGATAGGGTAGGTATCTTTCACCTTAACGGTGTTCAATCTTCTGTAGTCGATACAAAACCGCAACGAACCGTCGGATTTTGGCACTAAAAATACGGGCGACGCCCATTTGGACTGTGTGGGTTCGATTACCCCTTCTATAAGCATCTTTTGAACTTCAAGTTCTTCTATATCTCTGGCCTTCGGCCCTGCTCTGTGTGGCGCTTCCGCGATTGGTCGGGTCTCAGGGACTAATTAAATCCTGTGTTGCGTAGTCCGGATTTCTCCAAGGTATCTATCCCATATTAACGAATTCTTGCGAAACATATTTCTGAAGCGCTCTCCTAGAGCATCTGGTACGTGACTTAAGTCAAGCTCATCCACTGTCAGTGGTTTCTCTTTTCTTTCTTGAGACTTCTGGCTTTCTCGTTTGGTATCCCGATAGGTCTTGGCTTCTGATGTTGGCCGCTGGCCTTGTACTGTATTTGCTCTTCAGAGATCTTGTCTCGTTCTTCGGTAATCCCTAGCACTTATCCTAATAGGATAGGGCTGTTAAAGACTGCTGTCGGGTGAAGTAGCAGAGTGGCTACCACTTGGTTCTTTGTTATTCTTTAGGATATTTACTAAAGTTTGCTACTAGCAACTCGAATGGATTATCCTTGTCCACTCGGACAACTCCATTCGCGACTGAAAGCCCATGTTGCTCATTGATCTTGGGGAGTGATTGCACCACTAACATTTCGACCTTTTCAGCATTAATCAACAAGAATTGTTGAGATTATGGGGGAATCGTGAGGGATTCTGCGAAACGCACCTTTGGTATTTGCGGCTTCTGTGTCCCTGATCGTTGTTCCTCTGGAACTTTAAATGTTACTAATGACTTTTGCAAAGGCTTCCTGTTTATTGGGAGGGTACTACCGTCATTCAATTTCACTATCCTTCGACGAGGTAATATTGCTTCTACGAAGCGGTGGCAGAATTTTGCTCCAAATAAGATTGTCGCTGCCAACTTATCGCACAGTATGAAGTCTACGGCTACCAGTGTTAGTCCGAGCCGAACAGGCAATCTGATGGTTCCTCTAATCGAAATTGGATTATTGTTTGCGTCGCAAATATTCGGAAGGGGCCCTGCCTCAGTTTTGTACTCCATTTCCAATGGAAGTTCTGATCTTCTGTTGAATTGGGACCTGCGCCGGTGTCCAACATGGACAAGGCACGTCTCATCAGAGAACTGATGATTACTTTATCTGCATAGACCTTGTAGTTGCGCTTTTCAAAGCGCTAATATCCTTTCAGGATACCTTGGATCTTTGTATGTGACCCATGGTTTTCTTAGTATCAGTTGTTTAGCTGTCTTGGCATTCAAGATGACCTTCCTTTGGAAGTTATTCACAATGATCGGACAGATCGAACTGTAATTGGGTATTACCCCTCCCACTTCGCAATAGCAGTGCTCTGATAGAGACTCAATGTCCTTATGGACTTTGCCAAGTACGGCTGTCGTGGGGGAGTGGGGTATAGACACCCCAGGTGTTTCGTTCTCCACCTCCTCCATAAGAAGAACTCCCTCGGTCAGTCTTTTGACTGGCTGGTCGTTTTAACCTAGCTATTTACCCTTTGAGCTTCTAATGGTCCTTCCAATCCGGAATAACTTGCGATAGAGCCGTTGGCTTCTTGTTCTAAAATCCGACGGATCCTTTGATAACTGGTATGCGGTACGATGGACTTCTCCATTGAAGATAAATCTTCGAAGTTCTCCAGAACTGTTCGGCGGTCTCTCAAAAGATTTGTTCATTCAGGTGGAATGTGTCCACGTGCGTAGCACTTATGACAGATAAGGTGGTGTTTCTTACCTCTGTCCACTTCGTTTTCCCCTTGAGGCCTTGAGGATCTTGAGGTCCATCCCAGGCGGTTGGACTGCCGCCGGTAATCTTGCTAAGGCACCCTTCGTGCCGTGGTGACTATGTCATGTCCTCCCATTGGACGTATTGGTTCCTGCGCTGCAGTGTCTTCTGCCTCTTGGGAGAGACTTGGCTCGTCACTGTAAGAAGGTTCATCGCAATACTTTTCTTCCTGCAGAAGGTTCATATACGATGATTTCCGATAGAGCGAGTGTACATAGGACTCTTGAGAGTCAGATGGAGACTGTACTAGGTTCAGAGAACCTTTATCTTGCCACCGTTGGTGGAGTTCCTTTGTTTCTGGCGCTGATTCCGATGGCCTTCCCTGTGGTTTAACCTCTTTCCGATCAAATGATACCCTGCGGGTTTGTACTGTCCGTGCTCGGACTGCTTCTACTTCCGCTTTTGCGAGTCCACTAGTTCGAGGAACGTTAAGCGCCGATGGGTCTCGCGATGGCGAACCACAACGGTCTTTTTAGTCTTGCCAAGACCGTCAACGAACATCGTTATGAGCTCCTGAGAGGAATGGACGTTACCGCAACGGTTTGAGGCGTCTGTTAGACGCATATAATATGTCTTTTCGTCTTCCTGCGGAAGTTGTTTAATATTCCGACGCTGTAACACAGCGTTTTGAATGGCGTCATTCGTCGCAAAGCTGCGAAGCAGCCACTGTATGGCCTCTGGCCAGGACATTATTCCACCATGTTCCGGTGTTGTAGTCTTCGAAACAGAACGAAATTGGAACCTTGGCGATCCCCTCTATCTCAGGCCCGGCGGGGGAAGCTCGTAGGTGGAGGAGTAAGCGGGCCCGGCGAGGGAGCTCGTCAAGGTGCTGGTGTTGAGATAGCAGGAACTAGTGGGGCACTCAGTGGAGTCAGGGCAAAGAAGATTAAAAAGGAAAGGAAAGGGAGCTGTGCAGCTGTACGCCGGAGGGTGGCACACAGTCCGCGGGGGCATGTTGGCAGGACAGGTGTCCCGACAGGAGGCCCGGGATGGCTCGCTACTGTATGCCGCAACTATCTTGGCGGCATACAAAAGGGAAGAGGGGGACGCTTAAAGCCCGAAAAAGGAGGGAGAGGCAGAGGTTACACTTGGCCCGGGTAGGAAGTAAATGGACAAGCATTTCATCTATCTTACTGCTAGCGAGGCACTCAAAGAATATGCAACGAGCGGCGAGCGACGGGGCTGGAATCATGTCGGCGAGAAGAGAATTGACTTTCAACTGGAATTACATTCGCGTCCATGCCCCTTGCCCTTCTCGCGTATTATAATACAAATAGCTTCTCCTGTCAAGTACAGTAGCAAGCTAGCCAATCTCAGCAGAGCAACGCGCACTAGACCTCGTCATCGACGACCCTTTATTCGCGCCCACCCTACAGGGTCTCGATGTGACCACTTTCTGTCCTCACTCAGCGCCATTTCGCAATCAGGCCGATGGAGGTCTCAGCACTGACACGAGCCAATCAGCGGAAAAGGGAGTACTATGCGCTACCTTGTCGTGCCGAGGGTATGAACCTTCTACCTATCGCCATTGACATTTACGGACGAATCGGGTCAACCGGACTCCAGGCGCTTCATAACGTTAGTAACTTCACAGCCGACCGTCGCGGGAAGCACCCTCTTTCTGCATTCCGGAGGCTTCAGACACGTGTCTCGGAATTTGTCCTCCAGCATACCGCGGTCATGCTGAATCACCGAAAACAGCGAACGGACCCGACCACCTGACCTCCAGACGGGGCCCTTGCCTGATCCCCCACTAGATTCCATGAAATAAAAGGTCTCTGTTTCTCTCATGGCTATTAGCTCGTGCATAACATGTTAGATCTACAAGCTGTAGTTCACCTTACCCCGGCTCTCCGGGAGGTAACTTCCAACGTTTCGCAGTACACAGCGTGCATGAGCACCATCTGCTAATGGAAAGGTGGACGTAAGGGGCTGGCCGATAACCCTGGAGACGGCGCGAAGTATCCAGTTCAGAAACTACTGCATTTGGCATACAGCTCTCTTGGCCACGACGGCTGGGCCGATTGAGTTCGCATTAATGCTGCTGACGACAAAAATGGAAAGAGTTCGTACAGATGAACCTGACACTCTGCAGGCGGTGAAGCAGACCTGGCGAGCGATGATTTGTTACGGGAACTACAACGCTATTTGGTTTTTCTTTTTCACCCGCGGGCTGCGACACACGCGATTCCCGACTTTCAATAAACCAGCGCTCGTGCGTGGCGACTGCGCCCAAATTGGGGTCGACGAGTTCAACAAACCCCTGAATAGCATTTAAAATTAAAAAATCCACCATATACTTTTGACGGCTCAAGGCGCACCTCAAAAAAATCTCGTCTCCCAACTCTAACCTTTATCCTGGCAGGAAAACCCTGTTTTCTCCGAAGAACTTGTTTACACCAAGACAATTACTTTAGCATAAAAAATTTGCATCGTTCCGCAAAGAGTGACCTTCTCTCTCCCGCATCTCTATCAGTCGCAAAGCCTTCAAGAATATGGCTTTCATTCCTGGCCTTCCCATTATTCAGCGTCGCTCTTCTCCTCTCGGGGACTCGTCCTTCGCTCCCATGTAACCTCAACATCCGCTACCAACCTCTCCGCAAGCACCCCGCGCATGGGGTACGGCAGTTACAGCTTCATCACAGACAAAACCAAAGGTCATGTGCAGCAGTACTACGTAGACAAATTCCGAATTATGGCCGACTTTGCTAAAGGCCCGCCCAAAACGCTTGCCGACGCAAAACTAGGCCGCAACATCAAAGGCGGCGTTGCTGTTCCGGAGCATGGTGTTCCCCAAGAAATAGACCCCCTGCTTCAAACTGCGGAACCCATGGTTGACCCGCGTCTCGCAGAGGCAGAGGGCTCAGTTTATCCATGGGATATCAACTTTAACAACCCTGCATTTTTGCCTGAAACTTACGCCGATGTGAACGATGACGCTGTGGCTGAAGAAGCTTTTGCGGAATTCCGTGGCTCCCTGGTTGATTCACGTACCAAGATGCTGTCGGCAATGGACTTTGGGGCTGCGGCACGGGTGAGTCGGATTAAGGAAGGGTTGGATGAAAGTTACTTGCTGACTTTGGATGGGGCGTTGGATGTGACTTACGCGCGTCTACAGAAAATTGCGGATTTGCCAACATTTACACCCACGGGAGAGCCACAGACTGAGATTCCTGGGATACCTTACCTGGGAAGTGTGGGAGCAATGGATTTTATTGAGAATCCGGCGGAGAAATTGGCATTCTGGAAGGAGAAACAGCCGGAGCCGATAATGATAAAGCCAGGAGGCAAGGATACACCGGAGTTACCATACAGCACCAGCCCGACTGTGGAGGAGATGAAGGAGGCGCAGAAGGCGCGTGGCTTTTTGCCATCCCAGGAGTAGGGATGCTGTGGTGCAATTCACCGGAAGCGACCACGATTGTTGAGCAGTTTAATATCTGAGTGTTGTTTTGTCGAAGCGGAGGGGAGGGAGGGTACGGGAGGGCCAGTGGAGGGATGGTGTGCAAATGGCAAAGAAATGTTAGGACAAGTATTTTGGGTTGTTAAATGAAGCGTCATTTTCATAGAGAAGAATTGTCTATTCCGGGCTTTCCTCACTATGCATTTCTTGCGGAACCGCCGTCCCCTTTTCGGCCTCTCTCATAGTCTGCCACATATCCTGCAAACACATCAAACCAGGGCGTTCATTCTGTACCCGCATAGCGACACTATCCGGCATAGCCATGGCAATATAATCCGGGGCTTGATGATCCATTTGCGGGTGCATCCCAGCGAAAGACACGACGATGTGATACGAGCCAGAAATGTTCCTTACTCTTGCTGTTCACGTGCGGGGAGCGATTTACACACACAACGTTTGATATGCTTGGGAGGGGCGTGTACACCACCGAGGAGAGTACCGCCTGCACGGGTGACGGCACGACGGGCGCGTTGAACAGCATCCTCGAACAAGTAGGTGCGGACATCGTGTGTTTGGAATTTGAAGGTAATACGACGGGCTGTGCGGGAAAGGGGGTAGAAGGCTATACGTGGAGGGGGCATTGGGGAAACGGAAGGAGGCGGATAGGATGATATGGAGGGGGTCGTTTGGGCGCGTTGTAGTCAAAGGGCAACGGATGGATGGCGAATGGAGATCGAGACGGCGTAGGGCCGGGGATGGATTTGTCGGAGAGGGAACGTCCGTTTCCGCGTAAAGTTGTTCGTATCACGACAAACTTTACAGTACGCAGTAGAGCAGCCAACTGTAATTTCTTTTCCATGGTCAACAGCTTTGGGGGGAGAGATCTTTTAAAATGTGTTACACCAATAGACCAAGGACATCTCCAGGCGACGGCTGAACCACGCACCCAGTCCTAGCACACAAAGCCTCATTTTCAGACTCTCCATTACACAGACCTGTCCCCCGCCTAGTCTCGGAAAATACTGTAGCCGTGCTGCATCCCCAATCAGTGAAGCACCCCGATTCCCCCCCCAGAAAACAAAGGGAGCCCATAAGAAAACTCCACCATTTAAATGCGAGATTAAGACAGTTTGAAAAACTTGTAGTGTAAGCATGACCACTTGCACACGAGACAGCTGTGGCAGAGCAGGTAATGCTGCAGTGCTACTGTACATAGAGTACAGCACTGTACGGTACAGTACACTCTCGACTTAGCGTACCTCAACTATTTGACAGTGCAGTCGAGACAAGTCACGAGTGTCTACTGTGCAACGCTGCAGTGTACTGTACAGTATTGTATTTACCCAGTTAGCGCGTGACAACTACTGTACATATTGCAGCCCTTAGAGAAAGGTTGATACTGCAAGATCAGCCGAATCGATAAAAAAACACCAGAAAAGAATTCTAAGGCACTGTAAGCCTCACCAACAACCTAGTGCTCCTGTCCTTGTGGCTTTGGCATGGCTGATTTACGGTACGAGCTTTTCAAATAAATGTTCAATAACCCCCCTTGCAGGAAAGCATTGCAGAGATTGCACGACTAATCCAGTCTGGTTACTTCCGCTGTACTGTACACATTTGCATCGGGCGGAAGGGTTGATTGTGCAATATTATTACGCAAACGTTGTCCACGTGTTGGATTCCTCACCGAATTTCGCTTAAATCCTCAAATGCCTACTTTCCGGAAATGATGGTCGCCCCGCATGATTCCCGCAACATGGCGCCCGATTTCATCTCTGACTACACAATTTTCTACGTACATGTGCCCTCGTCCCTCGCAGGCTATTCCGTCAGTTGTTTTGTTATCGCTAACCATCTGCTATCCACAATTTTCCTCCTCGTGATTGACCATTTTCCGATTTGTGATAATCCATCTGGTTTCCGTTTTGCACCGTTTTCTTGTTATTAAATACCTACAGAGAAGTGATTGCCATCCGTTATTCCAATACACACTAACCCCCACCAGCCCTAGGTGTTCCATGTCTTCATTCTGTCCATCTCGTCATAATTCACAGCCTGTATGACGGTACACTACCCACCCCCACATCTCGCGACGAAGGATTACGAGGCAAGGTCCGTATCACCCACCACTACCGAGACGGCCAACCCCGGGAGCACCACGTTGCCCGAGATCAAGTCGCAAAGGTTGAACCCTCCGCTGTTCGCAGACGCACCTCAATTGCCTGGGATGACTGCCCTCGTCTCGTTCTTATCACCGCTAATCCTCATAATGCACGCGCATTAGATTCGTTTCCGGTCCTGCTGCAATTTTTGCAGAAGAGACATGACGTCATTGTAGCACTCGAAGAGGGTCTGGGAGAGCGCCCGGGTTTTGAGAGAATTCCGTTGTCGCGGGTGTACCCAGACGAAATGGTACTGGTGTCAAGGTTTCGGAGAGTATGGACAATTTATCCCTCACTGATTCCGCCAGCGGTCTGTGGAGTGGCAGAACCGTCTATAGGCCGAGGACGTTGACTTGGTCATGTGCCTTGGTGGTGATGGTCTAATTCTCCATGTCATCAGTGAGCTATTCCCTGGTGCAGTCCCCTTATTCATGCCATTCAATTTGGGCAGCATGGGCTTTCTGACTCCCTTTGACTTTACCAATCATGAGCGTGACGTCGCCGCTGTGCTCACTGGTAAAATAACAGTGTAACCATGCGTATGCGTCTCAAATGTGTCGTTACTCGACAGCCTCTTGCCCAAATGCTACTCGTTCACCATGCATCCATCAGTTTCAAGATAACATGCTCAATGAGGAGGCCTTTGAATGTTCAGTCACAGAGGAAACCATGTACTGAATGAGCTGGTGATCGACCGAGGTCCCGCCCCGTACCTCAGCAACCTCGAGGTATTCTGTGACGATTGTCCTGTAACTAGGGTTCAGGCCGACGGAATAATTGTCGCAACACCCACGGGATCCACCGCATACTCGCTCTCTTTGGTGGCAGTATGGTGCATCCAGATGTGCCAGCTATTCTGTTCACCCCGATTTGTCCCCATTCTTTATCGTTTCGACCAGTGCTGTTCCCGGAATACGTCACTCTACAGATCAAGGTGCCGAAGGATTCGCGGGCATCAGCCTGGGTCAGCTTTGATGGCAGGCATCGAATGGAGTTGATGAAAGGGGACAAAGTGATCGTTAGTGCGTCCCCTTTCCCTGTGCCAACGTTCAGTCGGAAGGATACCACAAACGACTGGTTTGCCAGTGTGAGTCAGTGTTTGCGGTGGAATGAACGTGTTATTCAGGGATCGTTGTGATTGTTTGCGGTTGACCATGGGATGGGGGAGGGACATTGAAGGTCTAGGCATCTAGTGTCACGCTTTGTCTTGTAGATATGAATTGAACAAAGTGATTGTAATGAAAGACGAGCTAACGGCTTGGTCGTATTTGTGTACTTCACCAGCGAATCGGATGAGCCAGCGAATCGAATTCAATGCAGTTCGTGTCACAGTGTATGCAGCGTGACGAGGCAAATTTCGAGGAATGTTCCTACCTCTGGAGTTAGTATTCAGTTGAGGGCCCACAGGCACTTGTCACAACGTTCGAATACGGCGTGATTGAGATTTGCGCCGCGCGAAGCACGTTTTGTCAATCACACATTCGCAGTTGAGAATGCGACTGTGTTGAACCTCGCGTTTGAGGACATTGCACTGTACACTTCAAGAGCCAAGACGCACGTGGGGCAAGCGCTCTGGCGGTTACAATTATTGTTTGAGAAACGCATGATTTTAGGTAAAGACCTAAACCCACACGAAACTGGTGTTGATGTCTTGATTTCGTACAGGATGCCCCGCACTGCTGCAGTCCTTGCTCGTTCACAGGCGTTAACTCGCGAATATCGAAAATTAGACAGAAGGGTTTCAACATAGGGCAACTCCGAAGAGTTCTGTCTCGGAAAAACAAGAAGGAACAACTGAAATTCCTGCAAAGTGTGAAAGCGTCAACTCTAGATGTCTTCCTCAATATCCTCATCTGACGGATGTCCTCGCCCTTCATGTCTAGGCTTCCCTGCTGGCTGCACAATAACGCGCAACGGATCATGCCTCCCCTCGTGCACAATCCATGGATGTTGCAATGCCTCCACCGCCGACATGCGCCTATTGACATCAATGCAGATTAGCTTTGAAATAAAATCACGCGCCTCGAAACTAATATGTTGCCAGTTCCTGGTCGGGAATGAATACCGCCCATCAAGGATAGCGTACAACACCGATTTCGTGTGTGAACCCTCAAACGGCTTCCTCCCGGACAACATCTCATATGCAACCACTCCCAAGGACCACAAGTCGGCTTTGGAGCCGTAACTCTCATTGGTCACAACCTCGCGAGCACAGAAGTACGGGGTTCCCACCTTGGATTCAAGGGCACCTTTGTTGAGAAAGTTACTGAGAAAGTCGGCTAGCTTGGACGTGAAGGGCCACGATTTGCTCGTGGTCAAAATGTTTTCTGGCTTGACATCGCGATGAACAATGCCCTTGTCATGCAGATACGCCAGCCCTTGCAAAATATCCTTGATGATGTGGCTGGCACGTTCTTCGGAAAAGATCATCTCATCAGAAGACAGCACTTCGTACAAAGCGCCACCAGCCATGAATTCTAGGACAAAATACAAGCGGTCCTGTACATCGAACAAGTCATAGAGGCGAACGATGTTTTCATGATTGACAACACGGAGGATATCCAGCTCACGCTGAATCAATGTCTGACTGCGCAACTCGGTACTGTCCTTCTTGATGACCTTGACAGCAAACTTATCCCTTGTGAATCTATCCTTGGCAAGCAGAACCTTTCCAAAATGCCCCTCCCCAAGCGTTTTTATAAATGCATAGTAATCCTTGATTTTTTTCTCACTTGCCGCCTTCAAAGCCCAATACCACTGTTCAAAGGTTTCGCGATCATCGGCTGCAAACTCCTCAGTGCGATCAAAATAGGCGATAACGATTTCCATTCGTGCGGGATGTACGGTAACCTGGGCATGTTGCAATGCCATCTCCCATTCAACAACAACGTCATCATGTTTACGATAGCATTTGAGATTGGAGCCACGTAGTTTGAGGAAACGTGATTTCTTGTGAACACCGAAGATAGGGTTGGAACGAAGGATGTTGGCCTTCTTTGGGAGGTATCCTTCCTTTTCGATGTAGTTGCCATGTCGAAGCTCAGGGTTCTCTATGGGTGGACCGGTGGTTTGCATGTTGAAAAACGGGTTGGGTTCAAAGGTGGCTTTGGTGAGATGGGTTGTTCCGTCTGTTGTTCAGGCGCACAGAGAGGGACTATTTGTATTTCGGTGTTTGTCAGAATTGCGTTTGCAATTGTGATGATGGGCGGCTGCACTGAGAGGCTGATTGGGGGCCTGTAGCGAATGGGAATACAGAGCGCGTCTGGCCCTATTAGGCGAGACTGGGAAGAGTTGCTTTTGACGCCCTACGTGATCAATGAATGATTTTGCTGTGGAGCGAGTATCTGAATTTCTGTTCGGCCAATACTGTAAGTACCTTACAAAGGCTTGGATTTTCATTGCTGGAAAGCCCCAAATGATATCAATACTGTACAGTACTGTTCAGTATAGTGCATAGCTGTCAAGTGCATTGCTGGATGGTAATGGTGACCTACCTAGTAGATTTTTTGAAAAGAATCATCCCTTCATGTTGATATTGACATCAGTGCGGTACTGTACGGTACAGTACAGTAGAGTACAGTACATGTACAGCGCAGTACAGTACAGGACCATGTACTGTACTGCACAGTATACTGTAGTACATTGTTTTGCTTCATTACAGTAGCTTACAGTCCCGTGGTTGCAGAGTGACCTGCAACTGCTGTATAGTACTGTACAGTACACTGCACAAGCAAGTGCCCAGTCGACACGGCGTCTCCGACGTTGGATATCTGACCAATCAGAGCTAGGCTCAGATCTCCATACTCTGCAAATCTGCTAGTATAGGCTGATCCTCCCTCCTCCAATATTTCCGTCGTATTTCGCCCCTTGTCCAATACAAACATTAGGCTGAAACATTGTGCCACCTCCTCCAATCACTCCAATACCAGTCACCAATAAAGTCTGCAATGTAAACAGTTAAACCCATTGCGACATCAGTTTGCGCGCGAAAAACAACCCCTGTAGACGTCGATCCATCATTTTCGATTGTCACCCTTGCTAATCTTTCCAATCCATATCGTTTTGCTACTGTTTACTCGTGGTAAAGCTCATCTTTCTGCTCTTTTTAACTTACCAACAATGTTGCTTTGAAACTTATTGAAGAATAAGATTGCCGAATAATGTTTCCCATCCTTATACGTAAGGAAAACAATACTTCTGCGCTTCCTACGGTTTTTGTTTTCTGAATCATGTTTGTACTAATCTTTTCTCTCCAGCCGCTGCAAAAAGCATAGTAGATAAGTGTACGGCGAATGATCGAAATCAGAATATATGAAGCATATGTAGGACGTTTTACGAAAACCTGGAACGATTTCGAAAAATAAATCTATCAGATAATGAACAAAAGTTCAATATTTTTCATCAACATGTTATGACATTGTTGAAGCCGAAGAACGTGAGCTTATTCCTATATCATTCGTTCATAGCTACAAAAAGTTCTCTCTTCTATGTTAAGATGTTATAACTTCGGCATTGATGGACATGAAACCTTCAAAATGTATTTTTCTCTGTACATGTGCGACAGGAGTATCTTTTTCTTCCTACGCTTCACGTGTGGAAAGAATTTCTTCGATCGACAACCTTTTTTGGATAATCTAAAGAGATCTTTGACATCGAATGTCACGGAGACATCACACCAGGTCCCACAGTTCTTGTTCCCATTAACTTGAGAAATCTTCATTGGGGTTTACTGATCGGAAAGACATTCATTGCCTCCGAACGAGCTCCTAGAAAGAAGCTTAAAGTATATTTTGGGGATATTGTGGGTTGGAAATGCTCCGAAAACGTAATGTAGTTCTTCAAAGAAGCGTTCGAGCTCAGTATCTAGCGGGATAATAGTGCTACTGTTGCTTCTCTTTCGAAAAGAAACTACATGTTGGAATTTTGGGATATAATCTTCAAACAGATGGGCACAGCTGCAGTTTTTACGTCATTTTGACAGCTTCAGAACTGGCGTCGGACCCAATTTATGCACTAAGAAAAACTTATAAGGGCGAATATAGCCCCCAACTCTCCGAATTGTGACGTTGGATGCCCATTAGAAGCCGAGTTTTACAGGTTCTTTTGGCTGCTCAATTCTTTAAAACTGACTGGATAACGGAAACGATGGTATCTGATTACCGTCTCAATTACCGTGAGGCCTATTTCAGATATCGTGATGAAATCCAATCGCGTTTAAAGAAAATGCGAGAACATGTGATGAGGCGTTCAGATTTGAAGATTCAGAACCGAAAACAAGCTCTTCTGGACTTGAAGTATATGGAATCGGGGATAAAAGATGGTAAATCCGAACTAAGGGCAATATCATCTACTTCACGCAGTTCAATGGAAATGAAGAGTGGAGGAAATTCGACGAAATACACACCGATAACATCGAGTGTAGGGAGAACTAACATTGGATGAGCAAATATAGAGGTTCTATTCTCATATGTTGACGGTTTAGAGGCGTTGGACAGTGTCAGTGATGATGAAGATTTCGAAAACAATGTCAATATTGGCAACAGTAGCCTTCAGAGAGAACTAAGAAGAGCTCGAATTCGTGCAAACGTTGAACATCTAAACTCTAATATGCCATCCTTCCCTCCTCGAAGATGTTAACGGCGTTTGAAGTTTCTCGATAGCACGTAAACTGTCAAGTTCGTTCTGGATTCCCTGTTGCGGGACGTTGTTCACAACTCCGATGCCAGAAGATCTGGCCCTTCTAAGCGAGTCACCAAAACCGATCTGGACACAAGTTCTGCTAGGCTTGTGAAAGAAGAGAAGGTTTCTAAGGGAAAACATCTTAGTGGCGAAGTC
The DNA here is from genome assembly GCA_002205965.3 of Kappaphycus alvarezii. Lineage (NCBI taxonomy): Eukaryota > Rhodophyta > Florideophyceae > Gigartinales > Solieriaceae > Kappaphycus > Kappaphycus alvarezii. The sequence goes on along the minus strand of NADL03000035.1, from coordinate 162,812 downwards.
TCTGACGTGATATCTCTCCTTACGACTATCGGGAGTTCAAAAAGTCATCTTTATGGCCTACAACTACTTGAGATACGTTCAGTTTCCGACGAAGGGATCTTATTGCATTTACAACATTCGAATGCGATGCATGCCACATAGTAATTTCGCTGATTCTTGTCCTTCTAACGTTATGGCATACTTAACCAAATTGAATGCGAGCTGAACAGTGTCTGTGAACTTAAAACACACTCATAAGTCCCTACTCCTCAACGAAGAGGAGATTATGACTCGGTGCAACGTGCTAAAGTCTACAGTGCCTGGTCAAAGAAGTTTGAGGGTAAGAGCACTAGCTATTGGGATAGTCTTCACAGGAATTGCTTTCCTTCCAACAACAACGCTTTAAAAAATGAGGGAGATGGATCTATTCACGAAGACGCTGCTAAAGTACGGAGTAACAATTGGCCGGGCCATGCCCCGATTCGATTCAACATAGTACCAGCATACCCAAGCAAGTCTCCAGCTCTTCGAGGCAAGCCCGTCCCTATATCAACCACTCCAGTTATCAAGTCTAAAGTTCCGGTCAGGCCGCCAAGTCGAACCCAAACTATCTTCGGTGCTGTGTGTAGAGCTGCACTGGTCCAGGCCCAAATGGTGACGTCGGTGATGTGGAAAAAGTTGGAGGGAGGACATCACCATCGTCTGCGGGGCATCGGATTACAGTCAGTTTTATGTGCATATGTGGAGCGCAACCGCCGCACGCGAATTATCATTTAGCTCTACCGAACTGGAAAGCCTCAATTCCGCCTTATCTGAAAAGGAGGATAAATGCTCCAGTATGAAACATCCGGATACAGGGGATGGACGAGCTCCAGAATTCATCGAACAGTTCTTATTCCTCGACGACGAGTAGATCTTGCTTACTGATTTGATTCACATCCCAGATGATGCTTCCGCTAACGTCTCTAAAATATATAAAAAAGACGAGAAAAGCTTTGATTGGGAGACGCCAGCTGAAGAAAGTGTAGTTGATGGTGAGAATGACGTAGATGACTACTTTAAAGCTGTCATTGCTTATTTTGGGAGCATACAGTTGGATGGTCCTGGGAAAGAAGTGGTTAGAGAGATCAGATTAATCGCTGAGACTATGGGATATAGTCTCAAATGCATGACTTCTATATTTCTGGGGAGAGAGAAGTAGACCAGAGAACTGGGAACGTTGAGGAAAAGCGTTCGTCTAAGAAAGCATCAAAATGTGGGAAGAAAGACGAAAAAGAGCTGTGAGGATTCTCGTCGACAGTGAATACGCTGATTCCAGAGAAAGAGGAGAAGGGAAATCGTACGTCGGCGATTTCCGTGCGGCAAGGTACAAAACCCCCTCTTCGACAAACAGAGCAGGAAGTCGGCATATGCGAAGGGAAGCCCTCTATATGACAAATAACCGCTACTTCCCGCTTCCTAACACCATTCGATATCTGCAGGACACAAGTACGAGATTGTTATTAACCCGAGGTCTGTGCGAGAGATGCTCGAATATCTGCGTAGTATAAGTAATCGAGGGATCTCGATTGTACAAAGCTATTCAAGGAGCTAGTTTCATTACACCATGAGAACGTGGAGAACAGGAACTACGTGAGTCAAGATTCTGAGGGACGAATGATATCCGCATGCTGGGCCTTCGCGGATTGGATTGAGGACTACATGGCGTGTGGGGTTGTACCAGGGTTTCACTTGATTTTAAAGCGGCAGCAAATCGTTATGTGCTTCCACTTATCACTATCAAAGGATGGTCTAACGGTGTTTTCGTACTAACTTTCTTTATGGGATTCATTCGTGGAGAAACGGAAGCAAACTCTATTGAGCTTCTGTCTCAGTTTAAGTCCATGATCCTTGTTTCCCCTGCCATTATTGTAATGGACCAGAGCGCAGCTTGTATATCTGCAACCAAAAAGGTGTTTGGTAAGTCTTTCATAGTACTTGACGAATGGCACCTAATTCAAACCAAATTAGGAATGTGACGGGTTGGTGTGCTTATATCAAGCGAACAGGTTGGTGCGATGATATGTCGGGAGATCTTTTCAACCTACACGGCCCGAAGACGCTTGCAATATTTACCGAACGTCGCGCCGAATTCATAAAGAAGTACTTTTCGGGTTTCACAGACAAGATGCCTGTCTGGCTTATCTACTTATACGTCCACAAGCTTCGGTTGCTCGTCGCGTGTTTTCGTCTCATCTCTGTCCGGAAACGTTACTTTTTTTAGGGTACGGGATACACCGAGACATCTAATTCGGGATATCAGGCCTACGTCCTCACAAAAAATTCCATTCAGTGACATCCCCAATCAGCTTAAGATATTAACAAGAAAGAGAGCCGAGGAACAAGGAGATGCACTGCTGAGATCTAGGTCAAGTCTAAGTTTCCAATACCGTGCAATTCGAACTTGAATGTTGCCTCTACCTCATGCGATTATAGATGAACTAATATATGAATACACAAGTTATTCGCTTAAGAAGTTTAGAGAAATAAGAGTTGAGCCGTCGCGAAACTACGCTGTTCAGAGCGCGTACGTCAGAAAATTGGATGAAGTACATTGGCTAGATTTAGAGATTTCAAAACGATCAAGCCTTAGCTCCTTCGTATGTTTTGAGCTCACTTTGAGCTTTCATATGATCAAGAAGCTCACGACACCCGGCAGTCCAACACCAGAGGTTCCATTCCTGCCTTTGTTGGTTCTTTTCGTCAGAAGCAACATGGAAACTGAGAACTGTCCTGAGAGCGAGCTCCACATCCGTTTCGATTGCAAAAAATGGAATCAATGGGATTCCCGTGCAGACATATCGTCAGATGTGCGTACGCTTACAATAAACTTGCGCTGCGTGAGACAAAAGTGAAAGATATCTTGGAAGAAAAAATCGAGATTGAGTCATGTTTTCATACATACTGGCGGTCTAATTCAGAGAATGTGTCCTTAAAGCAAGTGTGCAGACTTCGAAATTTGTGCGGCGTTATTGACATGGAAGCACGTAAAAAGCGAAGGGAGATCTTAGAAAGCCAGTTGAGCGAAAATGATATTGAAATGGACAGTTTCCAACGCAAATCAACGGAGGCAGAAGTCCAAAAGCATATCAAATGGTCAAATAACTATGCTGTTTTCGATCGAATTCACCGTCTAGTGGACAGTATAGGACCAACTGCATTTGATTGCTTCAGCGAGCTTTTGAAAGAAGTTCAGACGGTTCAGTAGAGGCGAAATAGTTTCCAGGCAAAACTTGATGAATTACGAACACCTGTGGCAGGACCGAGAAATCGAGGATCGAGAAATCGAGGATTCATTTTTCCGACAGAGATGTAAAACAAAATGTTCCGGAAATACTACCACCTACTCGGCACCGCAGAAGATTGAAGAGCGCAATAGAAGCTTCACGGAAAACTTAAACCCCAAGAAAGGACGGTTAAGTAATGAAATGTATGATTGTACTGCAAAACAAGGTTTGAGGTCTTTGCAAAACTTTGCAGACAGATCGTCGAGGCAGCCTGCTAGATAAATTGTAGAAGCTTGTCATAAGAAAGCATTGGAGATAGTTGAGAGTGTTCATCGTCAGTAAAGAATTGGTTTTTCTGAAAAGAATGATATTCAATGCAGTTGGCTCATCTTTAAATTTTTAATACAAATCTTCATGTGGTGGAAGTTAATCCGGTAAAGTCAGGAGCCTCGATGTTGTTGAAGATAGTTTGATAAACGCAGGATAGACTACGCGCTTGGAGAAGAATGATCAATGGTCACCGCGGAGAGATGACGGCTGTTGTTTTGATTTGAGAAAAGCGCGCCACTTTTGTTGTGTCCGCGTTTATATTGCAGACTTCATTGGTGACTTGTGTTGGAGTGATTTTGGATGAAGTGTAATGTTTGCGCCTAATTTTTGTATTGGACAACAGGCGCAATACGACGGAATTATTGTAGGAGAGAGGATCAGCTTATACTAGCAGATTTGCAAGATATGGAGATCTGAGCCTATCTTTGTGATTGGTCAGATATCCAGCGTTGGCGACAAATTTGCCTCCCGTGCTCAAGATATCTTCCCTTTGTCAACGCCCACTAGAGTACTTGACCTCCAACCTTCTGGTGTGCTTCAACAGTTACACCGTACCCCCTGCCCTAAACTCTCGACTTCAGTCTTGCGACGCGTCCAATCAATCTCGAGACCAAACAGAATTCACATTAATCACACAGTGATTATGATACCAGTGATATCAATAGCCTGGATGTTAGAATGCCACACTGGTCTATAAAGCAGCACTATTTTGTTGCCTTCAGCAATTTCGACTGCATTCATATCACTATTTCTTTCTTCATATCATTCTTCCTTTTTTGCGTTTAGTTAGTACTATTCGATTTGAGTCTTATTTTGCGTATAAAAATTGGAGAGACCATTGTCACTCTCAACTCCCTCCTATCACCACCGCATTGAATCTTGTTTTATCGAACTCGTCTTTTTCGCTCCTCCGCCGATGGAGCGAGAACTATCAGTTGAACCGGAGCCGGTCGAAGACACCAGGCATAAAACGCACAATACAGTGCCATTGCTACAACAACGCCAGAAGCTAAACTAGTTAGTCAAGTTTTTTTCCGTGGATTCTATTTTTCAGTTAAAGTTTCAGCTATGCATCATCTGCCATCAGCGCAAGTCATCAGAAAGAAGGAGGTAGAGAGGCTCTCAGCAGTGTTTTTGGTTCTTTCTCAGATATTTTCAGGTGCTTAAACTCAACTAGGGTTACTCAGCCAAGCAATTTCAGATATTCGTTACCTGGGGCTTGAATCGGCAGGAAGAGTGGGAACCTGAACCAAGGGCTTACGAAAAGGACAGTGTTTAATCACACATGGCGCTTTTTTGTGCTTTCTGGTATGGTTTTCGTACTGTCTGGGATCACTTGGGTTTGGAGTGCCTACGTATGTCTGTTCAGCCTCTACGAAGGAAAACCCTGTATCATCTGTGAGGAGCGTGGAAACATTAACTTTTTGTGGGAATACGAGACGAATTAGCCTAACGGGTTGTTTTATCTTTAGTCACTGCATATAGAACACCTGAAAAGTCTCTGTTTTGTAACTACAACTTCTCAACCATGGTCGAAGATGCTACAAGTCAAGAAAACCCAGATGTCTCTCAAACCTTTATCTTTTTGAAACACATTTCAGATGCAGCTCTATCAGCCCTTTCACCAACTCAAGTCTGTTCTGTCGTTTCAAATCGTTCTCTTCAATCGCATCTAGCTAGAAATGACCTGCGCGAATTTTTCGCTGAAATGTTTCCTCCTGCTCACCTTTTCTGCAAAGAGATTAGCGATATGCCTACTGTGTGTATCGAGCTTCGAAATTTCCTGGACTCTAGAGGCGCGGGTCTCCAACAGCACTCTTCAAGGAGATTTATCATGAGGCTCGCTCACGGGCTTTATACGGAGACGGAAGACCGCGAAGTATCTGTTGAAATTGCCTCCCTCATCGTTTCGAGTGGCCGTCGCGTTCGCCAAGATCTGGCAAACCTGGAGCTACCTCTACCGCCGCTTCATCGACTTTACCAAACAGAACCGATTACAATCAGCTGACAGAGTTCGGCACCCAATGTGTCCATGCAACTCAAATACTCGGACGTGAAATTCAGCGGAGATCTTGGAGAATTTCGGATGGAAGTCGTCAGTGAGTATCAGCAAATTGCCCGTGATTACAACCTTACCATGACACAGAAGTTCTAGTATATGCACAACCTACTCACAAAGGGTTCTCTCTGTTTCCCTCTCGATCGAGTCCGAAACTACGCTACAAACTCCCAACAGGTTGTGGATATTATCAAACAAGAGCATAATTCTCCGGTACGTCAAACAAGAGTGAAAAACTACTTCAGCAGCCTTCGAGTCAGTTACTTCGTGTCGTAGGGTCTGGAAATTTAACCGCACTGGCAAAATTGTACAAGTTGGTTCTCAAGCTTTCCAGACAAGTTATAGCTTCTCACAGAGGTGATGTCCATCATATTGACTTCCTCCGTGACGCCGGAATTGGTTAGTCTTGATTACACGAGCCTCTGTCTCGTGTTTCTACTCACCAGCTTTCGTTGAAGCAGCTCTGTGGAGAGCTAGAGCTGCCCTGCAGCTCGAAAAAGAGGCAAAGCTCATTAATATGCGAGACAAGGCAAGAAGAACGCTTCGCAACAAGGTTTATGATGCCCTTTCTATATACTATGCCGGGCAAGGACGGTACTCGAGACATTCTCAAGGACGGAGCTCAACCAATTGCTCTAGCCCACTTTCCATTGCTGGCTGCTTTAACTGCAACGATCCAGGTCATATGGTTAAGAAATTTCCGAAACCTCACAATTTTGCCAAGTATGGCGCATAGAAACTCGAGTACCAGCTAAAGAAGAAGACGGTAAGCTCTATCCACGTCGTCCTCGCAGAGCTGTTCCAACAAATGGATGTTGAACAATACGCACAACAGAACGAGAATGACCTTGACATTTTCCAAAGCCTGGTTTCCGTCAACAAAATCGAAAGCAATCCAAACACTGAGCAAGACGAAAAAGTCGGTTACGATGCCCGCCTCAATCCCGTCAAGATATATTTCACCACTGGGAAGAGCGATCAATTCGAAGGAGCATGCGTGGACTCCGGAGCACACCTCACTGTCATTGGCAAGAGACAATCAGAAAAGTTTTGCGAACTCATGAACGAACACGTCATTACTAACGGAAAAAGCAGACATTCAAGTTTGGGAACAACCGTCATCTCGGACCCGAAATTATCCGTGTTCGCATAACCATCCGGCGTACGTCGTAGACATTGATGTTCCTTTCTACTGGGTTTTGATGTCCTAATGAAGCTGACAGGGGTGCTCGATTTCGAAAGTAATACGGTCAATCAAAGCACGAAGATTGATCTCTACCCATGGTCAGGAAACACGGTCATGTGTATATTGAATGGGTCCCGAAAATACTTTACACCGAGAAGGAGTTAAGTCGAATTCACAGAAACTTCTTTCACCTGAACACATAGAAGATGTTTGCGCTCTTGAAGCGACCAGTTCCAAACTCAGCGTCGGCTCCTGTATACTCAGACATGGAGAAGATCTGGTCCAGATGCAATGTATATTCAACGACCGGCAGATTCAACGCATTGATTTCGAGTATTGATGCCAAACGAGAAGTGCGTATTCAACCGATTCGTCGCACTAGATCTGATGAAGTTAGACGGCAAAACGGTACTTCATGTTGTCGATCGTGATAAGAAGTTCTGCGCAGCCTGTTTCCTCAACGGCTAGTCTAGCTCTAAGATATAGGAAGCACTCCTCAAGATATGGATTGCACCGTACATCGATTTCCCAGACATCATGAAGATGGGCCAAGGAACTCAGTTTATAAGCAATGAATGGGAAAACCCCGCGCAGACTGCTGGGATCAAGATGCAGCAATCAGTTGTCGAAAGCCACAACGCTTGGGAGTGGGCGATATATATCACGCATTCTTACGACGAGTCTACAACAGAGCCAGAGACGACTCTCCACAAATTGGTGACGATGAATCTCTCGCATCTGCTGTGAATGCCATCAACAACACCGCAGGACCTGCCAGACTGGTGGCAAAACTCCTTGTATTTGGAGTCATGCCTAGGATCTCAGTCTTTCCAAAAGATCTTCTTGACCAAATTTCCCGCATAAAAGCAATCAGAGATGCACGCGCAGAAATGGCCAAGCTCTTCACACAAGCCAGGCTTAAAACTGCGACGACTCGAAATGTTACCGGTGACGCCGATGCAGACGTCAGAATCGGCGACAGGGTGCTACTGTACCGAGAGAAGCCTATAGAGAAATGGGCCGGTCCGTTATCGTCAGAAACGTCGAAGGGAAGTTGGTGACGCCGGATACGAGTTTCAGAACAATCCTGGCTTCAATTGACAAATTCCGGCTTTTATCGTGAACCGAAAGACCTACAAGAGAACATAGAGGTGCCAGATATTGTAGAAGCCGAGACGATGCGAATCAAACTCCGAAGGAAGATGAAATTGATGCTGCGGAGTTCGAAAGACTTGTAGACAACTTTTGGGACATTCGCCGCTTTCATGCAGAGAGTAACGAGTCAGATACTCATGTCGTGAAGATAATTGACACTAAGGAAGCACTAGCCGCTGAAAAGGACTTTGTTGCAGCAAAGATAGACGAAATGGAAGGGCTCAAGCGGCGAATTATTTTGCGAGTCATGAAAGAAAGTAGCGTACCACCATGCTCGAATATTCGTGGTGCTCGCTTTACTCTCACCCTTAAGAACGTTTGTACACCAAAACAAGAAACCGGAGGCCAGATAAATCGCCCATGAGTTCAAGGATTCAGATAAACCGTACATTCTACACGACACTGCAACTCTTCGCGCGTCATAAATCAGTCTCACACTGAGTATCGCTGCCTTCGAAGGATTTCGATTTGTTTTCTTACGATGTTACGCAAGCGTATCTGCAAAATAAAGACAAGCCCACGCGAAAAGCGAAAGAACTTCCTTTTGACCCAAGGATGAGGACCGAAAAATGATTGCCATTAAGCAAGACGAATTACTCAAACCAATCATGCCAATCTACGTAGTTTGCGACCCCGGAAATTACTGGGGAGTGACCGTGGAGTCTCGTATGGTTAAAGATCTTTCGATGAAACCTATGGATGGGGACCTAGCGCTGTTCTACAAGAAGAACGGAAACGGACTTCAGGGTTTATCTGATTCTTACATCTATATTGGACTACATACCAGTAACGAGCACTTTGAGAAACTTCCCAAAACACACTTGCTAGGTTCGAATCCAAACCCCGCTTGTACGACTCCTTCGACTTTTTCGGCACTCAAATTGAGACTTTTATGGACGGCTTTCTCTATGCTGGCCAGCCATACTACGCTAAGAACTTCACACTTGCCACAAATGACACAAGCTACGAGTGTTTTCGAAGTATGCAGGCTCTTTTCTCTTGGATGTCTCATACCAGACCCGACCCGACGATTTACACTAATCGCGCAGCTCAAATAACTGAGAATACCTTCGGCCCGGACAAGATTCGTAAACTACAGAAGGGGATTGGTATGCTGAATCTCAATGTCACCGCTGGGCTTTTGTTCTGGCCAAAGAACGAAAACACTCATCACTTATGTGTTTATGCAAACGCTTCATCTGCGATAAATGACGACCTATCAATTCAAGTCGTTTATTTTATCTTCTTATGCGATTATGAAGTAAGCTGTCATATCTTAGGCTACTCAAGCAAGAAGTCTCATAGGGTCGTACGTTCAATCATGGGTGGAGAGATATATGCATTTATGGATGCTGTCGATGCAGCATTTATCATCAGTCGCAACATTCAAAGCGTGCTCAGAAAGTTTATTCCGATTTATATGTTCACTGATTATGAGCAACCATTTGACGCCATGACGGAAGTAAAACAAACAACGGAAAAACGATTGATGATTAATATATCATCAGCACATCAGTCGTGCAAAAGTTTTGAAATTTGTCGTATTGGTTTGATTAGCGGCACACAGAACCCATCTGACCCTATAAGCTAAATTGCCAGTAATTACCGTCTTGCAGATATCATGTCCAGTGGAAAAGACTACCCAGTTTTTCATCAGTATATTCACCGAACTGAGACAGACGAAAAACTTGCAAGGAATAAGTCTAGGGAGTGTTAGAATGCGAAACAGGTCTATGAAGCAGCTCTATTTTTGCCCTTAGCAATTTCGACTGCATTCATATCACTATGTTTTCTTCATATAATTCTTCTTTTTATGAGTTTGGTTAGTACTATTCGATTTTCGTCTTCGTTTGGCTATAAAAGGGGATAGACAATTGCCACTCTCAACTCTCTCCCATCATCACCACATTGAATCTTGATTTATCGAACTCGTCTCTTTTGCTCCACCGTTGACGGAACGGTCACTATCACCGAACCGAAGCCGGTCGAAGACTCTAGGCATAAAACGCACAATACAGTACGCGATATTAAAAAGCAGCACCATGACTCTTATACATTTACAGGCACCTTTTCAGGCTACTGGTGTATGAACTAACCTGCCCACAGTAATTTTAAACGAAAAACACGAATATGAAATCATTTTCATGCTTGGGTGGAGACATTCAAAGTTATGTAAAAAAGACTGATTTCGAGCAGTTTGCCAATGCGAAACGAAAAAGCAATCAGAAAAAACCAAACCATTTTCCGGCGGAAAACCGAAACGGACAATCATGGAGGGGATAGATTTGAAGTAAAAATGCTACATTAAATGAATCACAACGAATTTCATCACGAAATTCAAAAAACATGCCTCCCAACATGTCCTCATAAAACATACCAGCCAGTTCGAAAATGGGCAAGTTGTGGCCCTCCATCGCGAAGATATGTCCTGAAGGGAGATTGCAAATGTAGTAGAGCGGAACTACACCACCGTTTTTCGCTTTATGAAGCTAGAAGAGCAAGGAAGAAGGAAAAATTCAAAGCGTCGCAAGACCAAAGTACCGGAGCACCTTTTACGACCTCTAGTCAGAGAGGGATCGAAGTGCCAAGAAAGTTCATCTTAGCTCAAGCAGCATTTTGAAATTCCATTTCGGTACGTCTTGTTCAGCAAATACTTCGTGGCGTTGGATACTTGGTTTACAAGAAGACGATTCACGGTCCAAACCTGACCTCTGACCACATGGAAGGAAGAGCACAGTTTGCGCGTTGAAACATTTTCAGATGCCATCTTTTCTTCACTAATTGATTTTTCCGACAAAATAAGTTTAATTTGGATGGGTTAGACAGGTTCAAGTACTAGTGACACGATATGAGAGGGAATGAGAAGCGGTTTTCCACCCATCAGAAAGAGGACGAGTCACCCATTGTTTGGGGGCAATTTCATTTTATAGTGTGTCTGAACTCGTTGTGCTCAAGGGGAAACAAAATAGTGCCGCCTACTACAACTCTTTAGAAACCGGCTTGCTTCCATTTGCTGCACATGTGTTTGGTGAAATACAGACGTGGGTCTTTCAGCAGGACAACTGTCCCATTTATACAGCCGGGAAAACCAGGAAGTGGCTTCAAGAGAAGTCCATTCGCACTCTGCTGTGCCCCACATGCTGACCTCAACATAATCGAGAATGTGTGGGAATTAATGGTAATGAGAGTTTATAAACGCAACAGGGATTTCGAGAAAGTGGAGGAGTTGGTGACTGAGATTCGGAAGGTTTGGGGAGAGATCGAGACAGATTTGTCGTTTAAACTGTACTGCAGTATTCCGAAGAGATTGCTTGCTGTGATTGATGGAAAGTGAAAGCCTACGAGATACTAGTTCCTAGTTCTATGCAGTAAAGAAGTGCGTGATTGCTTTTGGTTCGCATCGGCAAGCTGTCGCGAGTCATTGGTTTTTACATATCTTATAAGAAGTCCATCGAAGTAATAAATATGACCTCATATCGTGTTTCTCGTGTAAAAGTACTACAGGTGGGGAGTTGCAGACACCAAGAACCTGGAGAGGTGCGTGTAAATGTATAGAAGTCAAGTGTTGCGTTTTTCATTTCGCGCACTGTACTGTACAGTGCATTGCTACAACACCGCCAGAAGCTGCACTGGAGCCGGAGCCGAAAGGCTGTACTGTACACTGTACATATACTGTAACATGGCTTTCGTGCAAGGCGATAAGAGGCCGCTATTCGTATTCACGATAGACATCGCAGAGGCACAGCTCGGGGTCTGCACCTAGCAGTGCCGAAATGCAGAATCTGGTGGCCAACTCCACACACTGGAGTCAGTGCAACGCCTCTATCCAAGAGAACTCACACAGGAGTACAGCGAGGGCACAGTTGTCCTGAACGCTCCGGTTGGCACCAACGGTTTACCCAGCACTTCACAGGCCATGTGAAGTCCCTGAAGCCGTTCCTCGACACTATCATCGCCTTGGGGAACACGCACATCGCGTTCCAGCTCCTGCGCAACTGTTTCGGGGTCTGTAAGCTCGGATACCTGTTACGGGTGGTGCCACCAGCTTGCACTGCGGAAGGCGCTGCAATATTCGATGCAATGATGGAGAACTGTGTGCGCACACTGGCTGGGGGCGTCCTCGACCCCGACATATTTCGAGAACTGCAGTTGCCCATGAAACCGATCACCGCCAAGAAGCCATCACTGGGAATTGGACTCACTTCGGCGAAGTCAATTGCAGCTGCAGCCTTCCTCGCCTCCAGCGCAGCGTCCAACAGGCTGTGTGCAGCCCTCCTCCCAGCGGCAATTACGGATCTCTCAACGTACCGAGACATCGTCGAGGCGCACCAGATTTGGTCCCTCTCTTGCTCCCAGTCCAGGATTATCCCCTTTAGTGCCCTCTGCTCAAACAAAACACCATCACAGAAGACACTATCGGACGCCATCCACGAGCGGGTGCAAGAGGAGATCGATGTGGGCGACAATAGACGGCAGGCCTTCCGTGCCTCCATGGGGCTCCCCGGCGCGAAAGATTGGGTGTACTGCACCCCATCTCCGGGCCTTAAGACTAGCATTGAACCAAGAGAATTCTCAATATGGTTCCAATACTATTGCCAAGTCCCGCTCTTCCCTCCGGAAACACCATGCCCCAAGCGGAACTGCCCCGAAACTCTCGACTGTTTCGGCGACCATCTGTTGCACTGCTTACACGGGGGCGAGAGGACGCGAAGACACGACTGTCAGGTTCGTTTATTGGCAAGCGATCTCATGAAAGCCGCGCGACATCCAGTCATCGAGCCGCGAGAAGGGGTCCACCGCACAAGACCCGATATTCGCGCAATGGGACGAACTGGCAGAACAGACTTCTTCGACGTCACCTTTGTCAACCCCCTAGCGCCCTCGAACAGGAGAGTGAGGACATTCAACCCACTCACCTCGCTTAACGCGGCAAGAACGGCGAAACACAGAAGATACGAGTCCTTTATCGCGTCTTCCGCCGGAAGTAGGCTAGTGCCCGTCCCTATCTCTACCCTCGGGGATGGCACCCGGACGCCCACGCGTTGCTAACCGACGTCGCACGCAACGTCGCTACGAGGGCAAGGGAGACCTACGCAAAGGTCAAAGAAATCTTAACACAGCGTCATGCCGCAGCAGCAGTAATGTCCAATGCAGCGTGCCTGTTGGCCGGCCTCCCGTCAGTTTTCTAGCGTTTTGACAACTTCCCGCCAACCCTTTATATTGTAAGCCTTTACCATCACGACATCCCTTAGGGAACAGCTGACCATATTTTTCATGCATTAAAAACACCCCAAATTTCCCCGATAGACAACGAGCGGGTGCTGTATGGCATTCGCTCTTAGAGACGTAGCGCACGGTAAATTCAAAGGCCGAGGACATAGTCGAGTAGTTTGACGAGATAGTGCGCGAGGGTATTGATGAGTAGAATAGCGGGCCTTCCCAAGGGAACAGGGAAGGCAGCCGACAACCTTTGCCGATCGATCACCGCCCTCCTCTCAGCCTATGGCGATGTACACGATAGATACTCAATGAAGTAAAGTGATATACTGAGGAGTATTTTCCTCACTCTAAGCATTGAATTGTGCACAGCATTACAGTCGATTCCATCAATTCTGCGACTGTACAGTACAGTACAGTACTGTGCAGTATATCGGGGCAGTACTGCACAGTACAGTACTGCCCTGATAAAATAGCATTACAGAAAGCTGTATAGGAATTGATGAAACTGTAATGATATTCAGTGGCCAATGAAAATGTCTTCCCCGAATTCTAGCCATGTTACTGGACTCGGAATGGCTTGATCAGGTAGGGTAAAATACATGTACTGTGCAGTATAGTCTGTTGGCATAAAATGCGTTTCATCCGACGCCGCCTGCTTGATCCTTATTCCCGTTCGCCATTACTTGCATCTCCACCCAGGAGTGCCTCAATCTACGTCACCTCGGCCCTCCCCCACCTCCCCTTCTGAGCAGCCCCCTCCTCTCCCCGTCGCCACCTTCTTGCCACCACGGCCATCATGGGCTCGAATTTTTCCCGCACCGATGCCGCGACCACACCTGCCGAATCTGTCCTAGCCGCAGCTGCCAATCCCGAAAAGAAACCAAACCCGAAACCAGTTTCTTTTCTCAGCCGCCCTGTCGGCCTCAAACCCAAACCCCGCCACCTCACCCTCCACAACCGCCGCCTCTTCTACAGCCGACGCTTCCGAGTCCACGTCCTCCAAGCCTTGGTGGCGATCTTTTGAACGCTCCGAGCTTCCCAACCCTGGCGCATACGAGGAAATCAACCAAGATGCTACCCTCATTCTTCGTCCCAACCTTATCGAGGGTCTGTCATTCAACTTTAATGCCCCCATCTCAGAGGCTTTTGGTCTTGGCACGGCTGTTGAACTCGGTGCCAAAGACCGTCCTGGTTCCTTCGCCTTTAACGCCAATTACTACACTCCCCGTCTCGTCATGATCTCTCGTTCCACCCTTGCGGACGGCCGCGTTTCTGGTCGCGTCTTCATTAATCACACCCCCGCCCTCACATCCAAGATCATAGCCGATGTCGGTCCGCAACCAGACTCCAGCAAGGGAAGTTGGGATCTGGATTACAGGGGTACCGACTCTTGTTCTCAACTCAAGTTGCAAACGGTGGTATCGTCGCAGTTAGTTATCTTCAGTCCGTCACACCCTGGCTCGCTTTGGGTGGGGAAGGTTTTTATCAAGCTCAGTCTGGATTTAGCGCGCTCACTGCCGCCGCAAAGTACTCTTGGAATAACGAGACTGCAAGTGTCTCCATGGCCAGTTATGGCCCTTTCATTGCCAGCTACGTTCACCGTATTAATCCACGAGTCGCATTCGCCACAGAATTATTCATTGATGCTAGGACAAGGGATTCACATGCTACGTTTGGGTATAGATTCGATCTCAAGAGTGCCACCGTCATCGGTCATGTCGACTCAGCGGCAGAGTGGCCGCCACATTGGAGGAGCGCATCAATCCGGCGTTTTCCCTCATCCTGTCGGGTGAACTCGACCATGCCAAACAGGACTACAAATTTGGCTTTGGTGTCAACATAGGCGGCGGGTAGAGCAGTTTTGTCCTCAGTTTTCTCCGAATCAGGAACCCTGCCCTAGTAGCAGGAATGTGAAAATAAAATATCCGGGGATTAGTCAGCCCCCTATCCCTATCGAATGTGCTCTCGAGACGCGAGCCCTTCGTTGAATCCAAACCGTATCCACGTCTCTTTCATATGCTCCGGTAACGGCGCAGTTACTGATATTCTCGACACATCCTTCCGGTCCTGCCTCGCCCGCTTTCCCCCACCTGACCCTACCTGGGTCATCCTCGGAAACTCTATTGTACGCGCCATCAGATGCAACCCTGCATCGCTTAAATTCTCCAAACCGCCTCCTCCCATCCCTCCTGATATTTCCCCATACTTCATATCTCCCACTAATGCACAGCCCAACCCATCCGCGCAGTGAATCCTTAGCTGATGCTTCCTGCCCGTCTGCGGCTGCAGCTCCACCCAGCTGTACAGCTTCTCCACTTGATCAATCACTCTATATGCCGTCAAAGCCCGTTTTCCATCAATTTTCATCTTCACTATTCCTTCCTCCTCTGGCGGAACACCTGCAACCAAGCCCCAATACGTCTTATTCACCACTCCGTTTCGGAACGCCTCAGATAAGAGCCCCGCCGCTCCCACATCCCTTGCCACCACCATCGCACCCGCAACTTCCTTGTCCAAACGATGAACCAAGAAATACCTACCAGTACCTAAAGCCTGTAATAAGCCATCCATATGCCTGCCAATTGTTTGCCCGCCCTGGCTCGCCAATCCGGCTGGCTTATTTAGCACCACACATCGCGCATCTCGAAATAATTCCCATGATCGTACTACCACGGCCTCTGCATGGGAGATGTCATCAGGGGGTGGTTGCTTCTTGCCTCGTGTTAAACCAAGTTTGATGTAACCTGGAAAACGCACGATATCACCGGAACGAACTGGGTGAGCGTTGCGGATGGCGGGGGTATCGTTAACCATGATGCGTCGTTGGCGAATCAATCGTTGGATTAGACCTGGTGGCAGACAAGGAGATTTTCGTTTGATAAAGCGATCGAGGCGTGATCCATCTTCGGGGGAAGCTACGGGCCAGGATACGTGACCGGACTCGTCTGCCTGCGGTGTGAGTGAAGGTGGTTTTAAGGCAGTGGCGGCGTCATTTGAAATAGTTCTGCTGGTAGTGACAGATGAGAGGCGCACCTCAGGACGACACTGACGGATGAGTTGAAGCTGGCACCTTTGCATTACAGAAGAAAATCTTCTTGACGACTCTTGTGTGATGAATGCGATGGATGAGAGAGCTTATACCTTGAAGGTATCCCTGTTAAGCAAATTCGCCCTCAGACGGTAGACTCAAGACATCGCAGATTCATTTGTCTCGTTTCCAGCCAAATATGCATCCATTTGTTCAAGATATGCGCAACATCGGAAAAAACCTACAAAAAGAGAGAAATACAAAAAGATTTGAGCCGCGCCGCCACGCACAAAACAATTATGCGGGTTGGGTGGGTTCTTCCAACAAGAAAAAATTGCCCCGAGCCTGACCCGGATGGGATTTGAACCCACAACCTTTTGATCTGGAGTCAACTGCGCTACCGTTGCGCCACCAGGCCTCCGAGCACATCACAGAGTGCAGAAATTTACCATTTTAAACAATCAAATTCAATATTTTCAAAAAAAAGAGCGCAAACTGGTACGCCGCATCCCCCCTCCTTCGCACAACACCCTCCAGGAACCGAACTTCAAGTTTCAGCCCCTGGCTTTCGATTCCCTGGGTGCCCCATCCCCCGCCTCCATTCTGTTCCTCGAAGACTTCATCCCGCGCATCGCAGAGAAGCTCAACACAACCACAGCAGTGATCCGCAGACGTATTTATCAGCGCATTAGTTGCACACTGTGGTCTTCTGTTGCAATGGCGATTCTATCGCGAGCCCCACTGCACGTGCCTGACGTGGAACATCCGGTTAGTTCTTAGCCGTATAGTCAGTCCTGCAGTGTGCACGATAGATACTCAATGAAGTAAAGTTTCCTCTAAAAAATGGAAATTTTGAAAATTTTTCGCATGGGCACCTGTAACACTATTTGCACGCGCATCTACCAGCGTAATGCATTAATAATGCACACGCAATAAATTAGTAACTGCAATATTACATCCGGTTAGATCTTAACCGTATAGTTAGGACGTGCGCAGTCCTGATGCCATAAAGTTACTCCCCAGTCCCCAGTAGAGACTGAACGCGTTAAACTTCCTTCTCCAATATTACTGTGTGTTTGAACTTACGCCTCTAGCTAGCGGCCACTACCTTGAATCTCCCACCACCCGCATCTTGATGGGCCCTTGTAACGCACATTCAATTCCGTCCGAACAAGGTTCATCACTGTTCTGCATTACAGTATTCACTTGCAAGATTACCCTGACAACATAGCCATTACGAGACAAACTTTACAGTACTGTACTTCAATGAATATCTATCGTGTACACTGCAGGTCTGACTACAACGCTTCTACTGAATGCATTAAACTTTCTAAGAACTAACCGCATGTTCCAAGTCAGGCACGTGCAGTGAGGCTTTCGATAAAATTGCCATTGCAACAGAAGACCACAGTGTGCAACTTATGCGCTGATAAAGACGTCTGCGGATCACTCTTGTGGTTGTGATGAACTTTTCTGCGATGCGCGGGATAAAGTCTTCTAGGAACAGAATAGAGGCGGGGGACGGGGCACCCAAGGAATCGAAAGTCAGGGGCTGAAACTTGAAGTTTGTTCCGGAAGGGTGTTGTGCGAAGGGGGCGGGATCCGGCGTACCAGTTTGCGCTCCAAGTCTTTGACTTTGTCTCGGTGGGCCATGTCGGCGGCGCCGCCGGCCATTTGCGTGGCCCTTGTGCGTACGCCTTTTTTGAAAGGAGACAACGGTAAGGTTACGGCGGCTATAGTCCAGAGTCGAAATAGATATTCACCACACCAAGATAACATTTCACTCTCCCGACTCTCCAGAGTTGCCGCTGCGCGTTGCGATTGTTCCGGCGCGTTCATCGATAACCTCGGATGATGCGTCAGATGGGGATCCCAACGAGTCGAACCCAAAGGACACAAATGTCCAGGCGGGTCGTTGCTTGCCATGCGACACAGTTATCTGTTTGCAGAAATACGTATTAGGCCATCCAGTTAGCTCTTAACTGGACGTCGGTGAGTTGGTGCACAATCTACAAAAGAAATAAGTAAATCTCTCTCTGTTTGCACAGCTTAGCAACCGCAGCTTGCAAATACTGCAAGCGGTGCCTCAAAGCCTTCGACTAAGGAGAGTTGAGTATACGCCTTACGTGTTCGTGACTTTCGTCCGTTGTGAGGTCCCGAAGCGGTAAAACCTGACTAAGGTCCCAGCCGAAAAAAATCTGCAGTTCTGTTTTATTGCTCCTGCACTTCAACTTGCAAAAGTGCTCTCTCTTGTTTCTATTCTTCCTCCGCTTCTTCTTCTCCGGGCCAGCTGCTTTTTCGATAGCTCCGAGCACACACCCAAGCTCCTCCCTGTTTGTGATCATCTCTACTTCGGCTTTTGTCTGGGCTCGGTGTCCAAACCCATGCATCTCATTCTCATTCTCAACGCCCTTATTCATCAGCGAGTTCAAAATACTATCAGCCGTAAGCTCGCCACCTCCACGTCCTTCCATCTTTGCCCGCTTTCTCTCTGGCCGCGTATGGTTAACCTTGCTGGTGCTCTTATCGTTCCCTTCCATGTCTCCGTCATCCTCATCATGCTTTAGAATCGTCCTAAATAACCTCTCCCTAGTTTCCTTAGCCGACTCCACCTCTTCCCATTCCTCTCCTCTTTTCATGTAGTGTTCAACTCTCAACTTCCTTAACAGCATCTCTCCACAGTCAACCTTTTTCAGTTTCGCAATATGTCCCGCCAACCCATCCATCACCATTTTCCGTTGTCCAGTCCCAATCACCCCCATGCATTTTAACAAAACTTTTGCCCCGTACGAATTCCTTGCCACCCCTAAGACGCCTCCTCCTCCATTCATTTTGCAAATCATATTCACAATTTTTCCTACATGCTTCCCGCCCCCCCATTTCTCTCAACCTCTATCCACTGCTCCAGAACCCGACTTCCTGACGCGCATCCCATCAATGCCAGCAAATGCACATCTCTCAAGCCTGCCAGACAGTCTCTGATTCCCTGTCCTGCCCCTCCGCTGTACCTCAACATACATCTCACAATTAGTCCACCAAGCAAACTAATCGACGGCACTTCCCTTGGTACTCTTAGCGCATCCCTTCCGCCCCCTACCATCCCCAGTCCTTCTACACCTAACCTTTGAACGACGGTCTTCCATTTCTCACACATCTGTATTGAACCCAACATCAAAATTGTGCCAAATTCTTACTGTTTTCTCCGACCCCGCCGCACGCCCTTGCTAAACATCGGCTAGCCCGCTTCTTACAATTCTCATCCCCTTCCATCTCGGTAACCCTCATCAAAGCCAGCACTACCCCTTCTCTTCCCCTTCCAAACCAACAACTCCCTCACTTTCTCCTCCAACTGATCCCATATTCCCATTACTTCTCCCCTGCCCTTGACAGTTAATATAATTCTCTGCACGCAAAAGTTTCCTCTCCCGTCTGCCGCCAACTCTCCTAACTGATCTCCAATCTCACTCTTCACTAACTCCGCCCCGCAACACAGTACAACCCTCTCTACCAACCTCCCGCCACATTTGTCTTTCACCAAGTCTGCAACCCTTCCTTTCACCATTACCTCTGCCAATTGACTCGCACATTCTTCATGTCCGCTCACTACTGCTGCCATCAAGCCCTGCATTGCGGCACAGGGCGCTGCTTCCCACGCCATTCCCTCAACTCTTCCTGTGGTACCTCCTCTCTCAACCTCCTTGCAACCCTTTCTAAAGCCGACCCCCATTCCTCAGGCACTTCTCTTCTCATTTCCTCCATGTACCGAATAATTTTCCCTTTGTTTGTGTCGTCCAATTTTGCCTCTCTGGGTTCATCAACAGGAACGCCACCCAAAAGCGCTACCACCCTACGAAACACATGACTGCCCCCAGAACTCCACATAACTTGCTCTGTTTCTCGCCCAGTCCACTCTGACACGCATGTCGCCAAACAGTCTCCAACCTCCCGCACTTCACCATCTTCGCGCCCCATTTCCATTACGATTAACATCCGTTCGATAACCCGACTTGCAACCCCTTGGATTATCAGCTGTGCAACTCTAGATGCACCAATGCTCAGCACGCTATTCAACGCCCGGGCCGCAAGAAGCGGATCTGCCACAGCGCCAAGCAGGGACTCCAACAAATGAGAAGCAGAAGAATCGCGAAGAAGTGTAGGAATGTGAGGTAGAAGGTAACTCAATGCATTACGAGACAGAAGGACAGAGGGCGGTGGTTCGTCGTCGGTAGGATACGAAGCATAGGCTTTGGCGGAGGGATTCATCGGGGTCAAGGGCTTGTAACTCAGATGTTGAGTTGATTGAGATAGGAGAGAAGGGAGGGATCAACAGAGTTTGAGGATGGACGGAAACCAGAGAAATAAGGGGTAGGAGGGTCCTGTTCGAGGCGATTGTCGATGGGTCGGAAGTAGTTGGTTGGCTCTTCTTCTTTTTTCTTTGAGCCGCCTCGTTTTCGAAATCGTTTAGGGGTCCAGACATGTTGCGTAAACTGAGAAGAGTAGCGAACGTTCGAAAATCCGAGTAAACCGAATCGCTTCTACTACTAGACTCGCTACGGCTGTAGATATCAGCACCTATTGGAGGCCATTCCAAGTGGGTCCCGCCGACGTGGATCATGATATGTACTACACAGTACAGGTTTTGGTACAGTAGTACAGTACTGTACAAAACTGTACCAGTGTAAGATGCGAATAACTTTTGCATAGTGATTATCAAGGGTCCAGAGCACGACTAGCTACAGTATTTAAGACTGCCAACCAGGTGACCACGTCGGCCACGTGCACTGGTGTACGGACTATGATTGCGTTCGCTACAGACTACCACATCGTATACATACCCTCAGAGCGGGAGTTCTCTGGAATATCTGGTAAATTGGGTAAATTGGGTTTACTTGAATGGGTTGGTATTACTTGTTTTTATCACTGTAATATGTACAGTACCGTACAACACTGTGAAGTAGCTACAAAATTAATTTTGAATAGGGTGACTAACTTCTGCGTGTTGCGGGGCACGACATATTACTGACGCCGCGCTTGTGGACCAAATAGCGTAGCTTAGTTTCTGGTATAAGCGGGTCTTCATCCCCCCGTAGAACATCCGCTGCGCGATGCGACAGCTGCCGCGTATTTCTCTATGACCTTTGATGATGTCTCAGAAGGTGATCCTAACGAGTCAAAAGCCAGCGGCACAAAATCCCATCCTAATCTTGATCTTCCAGGCAGGACGTCGCCAGAAATGGCAGCCACTTTCGTGGCTAGGTCCCTCCTCTTTCGCTTGTCTGCTGCGTTGGCAACGGCTCGCGCTTTTCGTGCTCCCATTGACATATAGCACTCCTGGAATGGCGAGGATACGGTGATGTCGTAGGCCACTGGAAGAGGGGGCGGGTGTTCAATGCGTCGGATCGCGGGTGCACCAGAATATCTGCGGGTCGCGCATTCAGTCCGGGGAGTAGGTATTTGACCTCATATTGGACGCCAACTCCTGCTGCTTTAAACAGCTCTCTCAAGTACTCTCACAACTGCTGTGTGCCGGTTGGTCCACCCGAGACCTTTGTTACAAAGGTCTGCTGCATGGTCCCCTAAGAGATCCATGGGCCTATGGCACTCAGCGCACTGCAGCGGTGCGGTGTCGTCAAACACGCGAACTCCTAGGTGACGGCGTAGCATCACTGTCCACATCTCGTTGGACGTTCGGTTGACTACAGCGGGGTGTGCGGTGAGGAAGGCCCCTGCCTGCGTTTCCAAGTATGCATGACGTCGAATTCTTCGCCGAATATCTGCTTCTGAATGCGATATGGGGTTTGGCAACCTCTTCCATTCGTCGTCCTTCCAGAAGAACTTTGCTGCAGACTCGCACCAGGCTCGATACAGAATGTTGTATGTACTATCGGGCTTGGCTGCGAGGCTTGCCGCTGTCAAAGTTTCCGGAAGACTGCCATCATTAGTGACGGACGCAGGGAGCCGTCGGACAAACTCCCGGAGGTGTGTATCCGCTTCAGCGTATCGGTGTTCAGTCTCACCACTGTCCTCAGGGCTCCGCAGCAGCTCGGCGTCAATTATGCTCGCAGCATATGCTGCGAAATTAAGCGTTGCTATAGGTGTAAAGCCGTGACCGCCATAGCGGAGAGGTAAGGATACCTGCTGTTGAACTGCATCAGTCATCGGCACGTTGTTAGAGCTTGCGTAAAATTCGAGTTGGTCGTCGTCGAATCTCAGTGCAGTGGCAGTGGTCACACTCGGCGGAGTTAGCTTCACCACATGTTGAAGCTTGCAAGCGGATGCACATACCCGGTGAAGGTGGAACCGAATTCGAGCGTCTCCGATACCGTCAATCAGCGACAATGTGTGCTTGCAGCTTCTGATTTTCTCGTTGAGAAAATCTTCATAAACTGTGACGACCCAATTGGGGCCCCAAGAAGGTCGATGCCTTCGGTGGAAAAGTTCTCAACTGGGAAGCGGTGGAATAGTGGCGATGTGCAGTTACCGAGTCTGTGCGGCCAGAACAGACGGGTTTTTGCGTGATTCAGATATAAGCCATGGTCAGGTCCTCTGGAGCTGAGGATGTCGACTGCCCTCTCGAGCTCTGTATGAGTGCCGATGAGAGTGCAGTCGTCCGCATACCATCTATGTAGACTAAGCTGTGTCTGCTGGGCAATTTCTGTTGCTAATGGATGCACAACAAGAGAAAACAACAGCATGCTTGCAGGGTCCCCCTGTTGCATACCTTCTTGGCTAGGGATGTCACTTGCGCCGCACGGGCAATATCACGACGGCGTGTTGCGGGCGTATACCATGCTCAGAAAACGACACGGCGACGGTACTTTGCTCGGCTGCAAATTATCATCTTCTTTACTCATGGGTCATTTGGAGTGTAAGCACAAGCTTAAGGTACCCTACCCCTCGCTGCAACACTGCGCTCGCGATCCGCGTGCAAAATTTTACATGCATTGCCGTTGCACTTTTGCCTGCACCGTAGCACATGTTTTCCGCCTTTCTGGCCCGCTGATCACTACGAGTGCTACCCTTGATTTTGTTGACAACGGTCCTCGGAGTCCGTGAACAGCGTCACATTCGCCGATGAGAATGGATCCTGTCTTGCTTCCCGGTCCGCCTGGGTGGCCAGGTTCCCTCCGAGATTCATCCCTCTCTGAAAGCCGCTCCCGCCGCCGGCATCATCAAGTCAGCCCCTTCTCGAGCCTGCACCGCTCGATATTGACCTCTCCGCGTCTCCAGGCCAGTCGACCACCCATGCCCCGCTCCCCGCTTTCCCTGTTTGACAAGCCGTAGCACTCGTGCGATCTTTTCTCGCTAGTCCCGACTGTCCGTAATCCTCTGACATTGGCCCTCACGCCCCCAACGTCCTGGTTGCTTCACCAGTCAGACCTTACCGACTCCTGCGACTACTCTTACCGAACCGGCTTGCCAACTTGGTACCGCAGTGCATTTATGCCAAGCATAACTGCATACTCTTATTCAGCACTGAGTGCTTTCTTAACGTCATGCGTTAGACAAGCATTTCCCGTACATTTCAGCCAAACTGTTTGCTCTTGGAACAACTCTTTGAAATTGTTTTCCAAGCTGTACTTAGAACTAAGCTCGTAACTCTTCCGCTCCTCTTTCTCCTCCGGTATAAGGACAAACCTCTTTTCGTATTCAGCTACAGTATTCCTCTCGCAGAAGTGGAAGAATGCCATCGCGTCAGTCTTGCGCCTCGCAAAAACGTTCGGTGAGACGCTTTTTTCCTTCCACAATAAACATTCTTCTCTAACACTAGTCTAAGGTTGAATACTTAAACAAAACACCGATTTTGAAAGAACAATAACAGTGATATAATGAACTTGCCCTAATCCGATTCCTTTCATCGAACGTCCACTCCATCAAAGGTTTGATAAGCGACGCAACTCTGTACTGTCGCACCCACCAGCGAAATATATCCTTACAAAACGGGTACACTTTGGCATCTGGAAAACTCCGCTGTCAATCCCTCTCGCCAACAATGACAACACCTGAAGCTTTTTCTGCACCATCTTTCGAGATGGAGAGGCCATTAGTTTGTTATTCTATTTTTCTTTTCTCTCATGTTATCGTTGAAGAACAAAATTTTGGGACATCTCAGAGCGATGTTTTATGTGTTTTTTACGACCTGAAATGAAAAATTATCCGGTTTGTTTTTGAAAAGTGTAGAAGGATCCACTCCGGTAGAAATGTTGAGTTCATAAAAAAAAGGGGGAAGGACTTTATTTGTGATAGGATTGACACCATGAGGAAGATAAATAAGCTGTTAGGTGGCATGGGAGAACGAAATGTTAGCATAGATGCCTTGAACATCAGAGGGACTTTCATACCCGGTCTATCTCGAGAAGGTTTGGCCTTGACTCCACAGTAAACCTCTAGAAGTCAGTTGTTTCAGCCCAACTATTTAACTCCCCTCGTGCAGCACTATTCACATCCTCCACTGAGTATTCGGCTGTCCTTTCGGCAAAGCCCTCCTCGAAAAAGTTTTAGATTACTTCAGCGATTGCAAGATGTCGAGCTGACGACTCTATTTGCATTAATTCTGATCTTCCTTTGGAAGACATGATTTCTTGCACTTTTTGAAACAATAGGAGGGAAAACAGGTGTCCATAGCGCTATCACCGAAGAGGTAAAAATCGTGGCAACAGTGGAGGTTGTTTCAGATAATTATACCCAAGCAGTACTGTAAGGCTTTCGCACCACACCCAACACGACTTTAGCGCCGGTCACTCTGCCCGCCCCCGCTCATGATTCTATAGGTGTCCCCTATAGCTAAGATCCTCTTCCTCACCGTTCTCGGCGCTGAGAATTATGTGTGGTGCAGCATGCAGTATTGTGTATAGTACTGTTTTGTACCTTTGATTCGGGGATGTATGTAGTAATTGGTCCTGTTACACATACAGTGCTCCCCTCCTTCCCGAATCGGCGCAACCACCCAGTTCAAAACGTCGAGAGCTTTGCATAGTTGATACTGTCAGCTGTCGAAACCTCGAATATGGAAAGACTGTTCAACTTGCAGAAAGCATCGTGCACAATCCCACAGAGGCGTAGTCAAGGGTGCGATACAAGGGGTCCGAAAAGATGTAGTAGGAATTTCTAGCGGAGCGCGACAGCGACACTTAGGCGCCAGTATCACATTCTGGTCAATAATCATCCCAGGATGACTTCATCATTGCATTTCCTAACTCTGAGACACTGCGGTCCTATGAAGCAAGGGTTTGAAGGAGTGAAGGCATCAACAACAGAAAACGCTGTAAAGAGTGCAGTCGTAAACTATTGGATAAGTAAAGGAGTTCATGGAGACTTCAAAGAGCTCCCGGAGTGCAGCTTTACGGGAAATCCTGATAAAATTCCAGCGCTGCAGTCCCTAATTAAGAACCAGGCAATGCGCAAAGGGTGGCCAGGTACAATCTCACTCAAAGGGCATACCAAGAGACTCGTGAAGATGTGAGGAAACTTTACTACCAGTACGTGCAGCCAAAACTTACGCGGGCACTGGAAAGAGATCCAAGCGTCAACTGTCGCAATTGCAAACAGCAATCGATAAATAATGCAGTTCAGCTCTTTGTCCAGAGGCTATGATATGCTGTCGCTTGAAGTTTTCGATCTTCGTTTTACTGGAGATTCCTTCTATTCTCCCATTGTGGCCGAGCTTCCTATCACTAAAGATAAAAGGAGTACCCTCGCCATTTCCAAATTCTCCAAAGCTGGGACGTGTCGACTTGTGGCCTCTCGGCATTACACGCGTTGTTATGTGTGCTACAGGCGCGTAAAGTTTACCAGGGAAAACTTTTTCCGCAGAAAGTATGTAGCAAACTTCAAAGTGAAACTTCTTTCGATACACTGCCATACAGAATGATTTTAGGAGAGATGGGTGAAGCCGGCGGGAATCAATGGGATTTCCGAACACAGTGCCAGGAGAGGAGGAATAGGATACTAGTAATTTGTTCTACGTAGAGACTTGTACTATCTCTACAGAGGATTCTCGTGGGAAATTCTTGTGGAGCTCCTAAGATATATTGGCATAGAGAATGTAGAAAACTCCTACGCACTACTCGGGTTTACATCCCGCAGCACGAATGAGCTCTCGGTTCGCATTGCTTCATCGCATTGATTTAAAAATGCACAGAGCAGCTGACAGATAAAGTCTTGCTCCAGTAAGCGTCCAAAAATGCGCTAACTTGGGGTTTTAACTATATTCTAAGTGCGTTGCACTGGATAAGTATTCAGACGGGACGTGGCAGAACAGTGGAATCAGTTAGAACGGTCTTTATTTCAAACTCCGCTACGTTCGGCAACTGATTGGCTTCTTTTCCCCCCAAGGGAGATGTCCGCAGTAGTTATTCACTTATGATCTGCCTACAACGCTAAGTTAAACATCACCACGAATTCGATTCCGTAGCCGCAATATCGCAGCGGAAGATTCTCTTGCTCGCGTACTGCTTTTCTCATCGGTACGTCGTCTAACGGCGAGTGTTATTCCATCCGCTCTCCGTCAAATCCTATTACAATGGCGCTTGTCACGCTTGGCGGTGAAATGCTCACCACATGATGTAGCTTCCATGTCAAGGCACACTCGGGTGAAGGTGAAACTGGAAAAGGGCGTCTCCGATGTCGTCGATCAGCGACATCAATTCTTTTTCCGGTTTCTCATTTAGTAGGTTCTCCAAGAATTGAGGCTAAAAAATGCTTTGCACGCCTGCTCGTTTTCACAACACACAACTGTATCGAATTTGCTCTTGCTGATTTATGTGGGCACCTTTCTAACGTATAGCTTTGCGTAAACAGCCCTCATATATCGCAACCATGCAGCTTGATCTTTGAATAAAAGCCTGAAATTGTTTTCCACGCTATACCTCGAGCTGAGCTCATAGTTCTTCACCATATTCCATATTCTACTTCATAATAGGGGTGAACCTTCTCTCGTACCATGTCCTAGTGCCATTCTGGAAAAAATGGGAAAATGCGGCTGTTTCTCGCTAAGCAAAAAGCGTACGATAGGACTATTTTTACTTTCAACAGTAAATGTGTGACGAATATGCCCAATAGTATCCTTTTTGTACATAATAACCGGACAGTAGCCCTCAAACGGCATGAGCACTGTAGAGAGTCACCAGTGCAACATGAGCATTTCAAGAAAACATCAGACGGTTTACTAAGCTATACAACGTCGTCAGATCGCACCTACTAACGCCGGATATCTCTCAAAACCCGGGTACACCTTGGCATCTGCAGTATCAAAGTTTCCCTTCCCTTTGTTAACGGTTCCAAAACATGAAATTTCTTTCGCAATATCTTTGAAGGTTACATTGGGAATGTTTTGTCAAGTTTTTTCTGTACTCCTTTGTGTTAAAAGTAAACTACACCGCGCGCAGCGATGTTATATATTTTTCTCACAACTTGAAACGCGAAGGGCTCGGTTGACTTCTGCGAAAGTTTCGAAAGATCATCTCCGTTATTATCTCTGCAGTTGTTAAGTAAAGGAGGGGGGTTGATCGGTAAAAACAATGGACGCCATGAGGAGTCCACATCAGCTGCTGGGGGAGTATTTGAGACCGAAATGACAACACGCTTTACTCCAACACCAAAAGCAATTTCTTGCTTATTTCTGTCCTCAATGGGCTCGATCTTGCATCCTCAAAAAAATTAAGATCTGAGGAACTGCCGCTGTGCCGCTGCCGCTGAGATCTTCTTACACTATTTCGCTGTCATCCCGATAGTAGTCTCCTGTGTCCACAGGTAAGCAACTTCTAAAATACTTTGGGTTGCGGCGGTATTGGCGAGCTGCCGAGCAGACGACTCGGCTTGAAATATCTAAAATTTTCCCGTTTACTCATGCGGCGTGCCTGAGCCGACACATCGGTGTAGCGAAAGACCCTATCGATTCGCAAGCCGTGGCGTATTATATATATCCCCAGTATGATCCCCTGTTGAGATTCTATTGGATTTCCCGTTTAAGGTATTGAAAGATCCGTAGTGGGCCAGAAATTTCCATACTCTCCCATCCCGATAAGATGTTACAGACACTATACTCAACAGTGCATATTCACGAAACTGCCTCGGAAAAACTATTTCGAGTATATTTAGTCCACGTAAGCGTCAAAATATGAATATGCTCTTCCAATCACCTGGATACAACCGCTTAATGTCACGATGAACCACTATAAACGGACAGGAAGGGTATCAAAGGCAAGGATATTCTTACGGCTCGGGAATTTATTCTAAGAATTCACTCCCAAGACAAGAAAAATGATTTATCGAGATCACACAGATTGCTCAGGTTACCGAGAAAATACAGCACGAAAAGCAGCCGTTAATCACTCTTTGATTGAATAAATTCAGGACCATCTGGACAACAATATATGCATCAAATTAACTCTATCAGACAAGGATTTCTTTCGACTTACTTTTTTCCGACTTGAGCTTTGCCAATAACGCTGATATGTCCAGCCAGCTTGGTTGCATCATTTTCTTGCGCATAGGCGTAACATACCAGTTTTATTGGCTTTTAAATTATACAAATGTCAATGCATTACCCACTCAGAACTTTTCAGCGAGTTCATAGCCGTCGCAGAAATATTTGAAAACGACATAGCAATATCTCAGGACCTACGGCACATCACATCGAAACACGTTCCAGAGCACCTACTGACGGATAACAAGAGCCTTTTAGATGTCATATCCAAAGGTTCTAGAACATAAGAAAAGCGTACGATGTTAGACATTGTAGCTTGTGGCATCAATAGGCTCTCTGAGCAAAGCGCAAAGATAGGAGGTTTTGGGTATCAATATTTTGTACTGCGCAGGGGCTTTCACTTTCTTGACCAAGCGTTCTGGTGGAAGAGTCTTGCTGAGCTACTGAGGTATACTAGAATCGAGGACTTGCACAATTCTCGTGCAATACTCAGATTTACAGCGCGCGGCCCAAATGAGTTGTCGGTTGAAATGAATTCCAATGTATAACAAATCATCCAGAGCGACGTTAATTTTATTGCAAGATGATGTCAAGTAAAGTCAATAAACTATTTCTATTCGTATTTTCTGCGAATCGAGGCGGATATAACTAATGCCGAAATTTTATGATCACTATGTCGCTCAGTAAAATATGACCGTTCGTTAGTTCTGCGCACGTGGACTCTTGTCAATTCTAAGTTGATGAAATACATGTACACGTTGTCCCCTGCCTGTCCACCGAGTTTGACCGCACGAGGTGGGGTATTACTGACGCAGTAAACCCTTGAATTTGGGGTTCAAGAGAGGGTTGAAGGAAGCAAAAAGGCCCTCTGATCACTATATAGATCAGTAGGGTTATTTACTCTAACCTGTCTAGCGTCTATACTATGCATCTTTAGGTGTATACATCCCTCCCCTTCGTCTCTTCCTAAGTGTAGGCCCTCGTTGAGCTCCACTCGGTACAGGCCGGAGCCGCTTAGCTTCCCTCGTAGGCCTTTGTGTATAACTGTCCAAAGGCGGTTGTGGTGGAGGTTGCTGTGGTTTTGGTAGAGGTTGCGCTGTATCTACGCCTTCGTCACCGTTTTCCCCTGCTTCATCCTTTGCGTCTTTTCCTTCATTTCCGCCAGCACTAGAGCCATTTCCTCACCACTAGAAACATTTTGTAGAGTTTCGAATACAGCCCCCGTCCCTAAAACCCCTGTGGAAGCTTGACTGCTACCAGAAGTGAGAGAGCTTTTAGTGCTTCTCCTACTGCTTCTACAATTTGCTCAGACAGTGTGGAGTAGATCGCAAAACCAGCTCTTTGTGGCTATCCAAATACCCCAGCATGCGCGCCTCAGCCCTGTCTGAATTCTAAGACATAAGCTTGTGACTCATAAAGAACAAGAATATGAAGACCGATGTCCTCGTGTCGGAGGGGGTTCTGCCCACAAAGCGCACAGTAAAGGGACTTTCCGCGTCTTGGCTCATGACCTGGAACTATTATCTCAGGGTGAGACCATCTGAGCTATTAAAAAAGTTAATACGTTTCACTTCTTGCCTTGACACAGCACCAGAGTGTGTAATTGTTTCATCACATGCCACACGTCCTCGTTCTTCACGAATTTGTTCTTCTCTACGGAGCAAAGGAGCAGCGCACCTGAGAAGCTCCTGCGAGACATCCAACATGAAGTTGTTTGTAGCTTGAACCTTGTTTAACGAGTTGCGGTAGCCATCCAACGATATAAAAAATTAGTTGATTGCAGTAATTCTCGTCGCTCATACATGCGCCAGCCTACAAAAGAATTTATCAACACTGTCTTTACTGTTTGAGATACCACCTTCTGTTCCCATTGGAAATAGGAAGATTGGAATCTCAGATTAGACCTCATTTGGCTAGCGCCGTCGACACCGCCCTTCGTTTTAGAACAGAAAATCTGCGCCGCGTGTATAATTAGCTTGAGCGGAACAAAAGGGCCTTTTTCTCCATTATGATTGTCAAGATTCTTCCAGAACGACAGTCTTGTCTTGATAGTCTCAGCTTGTTCCGACGTGATGTAGACTGGGATTAAGGGATCCCCCACGTGAGCCCATTGCACAACACCGGAACACTAAGTGTCAAGGCATCACAGTTACTCGGAATAGACCGCTCCACAAGTTCCTTTAGCGCCTGATATTCGTCACTGACGTTTCGGGAGCGGTAAAGTAGGGTGTTTGTCAGGTCAACACCTGGCTTCTCAACAGCAATCCAAGTATTCAAAGACTGTTGCACGTTTGGTGGAACTGTGTACATAAACCTTTAGAAATTTAGAGAATTATTGTCTCCCCTTTCCCTGACAGCCACTGCAGCTATTCTACTTTGGCCGACCCGCCGACCATTGGCCCTGCGAATTTTGTGGCGAAGAACGCCGCAGGCGCCAAGGAAGGCCTGTCATCGATTACAAATACTTCCGCCTGTCAATGTAATAGACTTGATCATTTCCAGTATAAACGCAAGCGCTTTGAAACAGCAGTTGAGCTAACGTCTTTGTTGTCTGAACCTTGCAGTCCACCTCCTTCCGTACTGTTCCTCTCAACCTCACCACTACCACCTCCCTCCGCTCCACAACCTCCTTCACCACCTCCCCCTTCCTCAGCACTTCCACCAGCAGCCTCGCCTGTAATTACATACGAGTCATCCATATCATCCACATCCCCACGGGAAGGGATAAAAAAGGACGCGCCCACAGACGGGTGAGCACGTAGCAATTAATCTGACATGATAAAAGCAGATCCAAGACCGAACTCCGATAGGAACTCCATGAAAATTTCCTTTCCACATCCCCTATCCGCGGTGAAAATGCAGCTGCTAAGAGACTCCTCCCCTCATGCATCCAAGACTTGACAAAGTATTTTCCTCACAGATTCAACTTGAAACTCACCACGGCGCCTAAATCGCATTGCCACCACAACCTGAAACAAAGAGTCTGCCAAAAAATCTGCCGAATGTCCTCTCGTTCAGCCTTTCTGTTGCTGATAATCTTCACTGGATTATATGCCACTCTGGTGCCAAAGAGCTCATCATCACGGGTCATTAAAAGACGCAGGGGAGAGAAGAAAAATTTTCTCGTCTCCCTGAATTCCAGATTCTCGAATTCATACAATTGCCTCGTTTGGTCTCGTTGTGACATCCACCTTGCCGCTCCATCATCACCCCTTCCAAAAGGAGAATAGGCTTTCACATTCTCGGAGATGAATTGTACCCTTTCCAGCGAAGGTGTAACGTTCCCCAACTGTGCAAGCAACTTCATAGTACTTTTGAACCACAGTTTGAAAGCATGAGACAGCAGTAGAATTTAAACATAGCTGTATATTTGTGAAAGCGTAATATCTTGTCTAGAAAGCTGTTTGTGTCGGGTAAATTCATTTAGCCACTGCATCAACTGACGAAGAAGACCATCTGAAAGCAATAACACCACACCGGCCCTTGTCGTTTAAATACCGCGAACACCATTTTCTATCTCCAAGTTCCGAACCGCATTGCTGCAATAATCCTTAGCTCTCTCTGCAATAAAGTTTTCAGTGAAGTATTTCTCCAACTGAAAAGAATTGAAAGACCCTGTGCTCAATTTCCAACCCTTTCTTTCATCATCAGCCCTTCTTCTCTGACCACGGCGGGTGGTTCCCCTTCCTCTTCCCCTTCTTCTACCGGACGCACCACCTGTTGTCTACATGGCTGCCCTTCCTCCCCTTCCCCGCTCACCACCTGCCGATGCACCTCACCGCCCACCAACAGCTGCAGATGCCCCTGGCACCCCACGTCCTGATCCACGGCCCCGCCCACCGCTTCCGCGCAAGCTTGTGGGAGGTGGTGGGCTCGTTGATGTTAAGACACGGGCTCATGATGGAGCCTGACGGGCCGATCAGTCGGAATGTGCGCTTGTTCGGCGCTTGATTGTAATTCAGCCGCGGAGTTGTTGGGCGCCTGAGTTGCCCAGTTGGATTACAGGGTCTTGGAGGAGGTGGGGGATCCTCAAACTCGTGAGGTAGAGGGATGTTTTCATCATAAGATGGAGGTGGCTGCATGCTGCTGTCAGTGGAGGAATGTTTTCAACTTAAGGTGGAGGAGGCTTCATGCAAGTGTGGGAGGATGGGGTGTGGCACATCTCTGGAACCACTCCGCCGATTTCCAAGATTGAACATTCACCGTTCTCCGGACGAGCTTTTCTCGTTACAGTGATGCAAAAGGATTCTTGATCCAATATCTCTAAAACATGCTACAGTCCCTCAAATTTGGCTTATATTACAGCCATGGTGATCAGTATATGGATCATTAGGGGTCCCAGCTCTAAAATACCAAAAATTGCTTTTGATCACTATATCTATCAGTGGCGGCATTAGGGGTATGGGTGGGACCTGCTGTCATTGGTGGACGAAGCTTGCTAGATGCTCTAACTAGTTTGGTCAACTTGCTAGCAAATGGGAAGGCCCCTGCGGCTATATCGGCATATCGCAGGTGCGCCGCTTACTGCACTTCTAAAACCGGACGGAGGAATCAGACCGATCGCCGTGGGCGAGACCTTACGTCGCTTGGTGGGAAGATGTTTGCTGACTCGCATTTCCGAAAAGGCTTCCGAATACTTTCAGCCACTACAGTTGGGAGTAGCAAAGTCAGAAGGATCTGAGGCAGTTGTTCACGCTGTACGGAGACTTTATGAGGAGCATGGCGAATCGGCAGAGTATGCACTGTTAACCGTTGACCTTCAAAACGCATTCAACCTGGTCAGCCGAAGTGCGTTTTTGAAGGAGGTCGAGCAGAGGTTCCCGGAGCTCTTAACTTGGGTCGATTACACGTACGCGGTAAACCGGGGTCATCTGTGGTGTGGGGATAATATGCTCCGGAGCGTGGTAGGCGCGCTGCAAGGGGATCCTCTGGGTCCACTTTTATTCTCCCTTGTGCTGCAAAAGGTGACGCGGGAACTGAAAACCCGCCTGGAAATTGTGGGCGACACCACAGGCAGGCCTTCTGTACTCCTTCAGCAGTGGTACTTGGACGATGGGTACATAGTGGGCACCCACGAAGCCATTCGAACGGCACTAAAGTTCCTCTCGTCCGCGGAGGTGCGCAGTTTGGGTTTACACCTTCGCATGGATAAGTGTGCCGTCTGGTGGCCAATCGCCCCCCCTCATCTATTCAGCAGTCCCTTCCATGTGACCTTCGCCAGAACTATGACGTCGGGACAACAGTGCTCCCCGCGCCCATCGGGTCGGACCTATTCATAGAGTGCGAGTTCTCAAAGCACGTCGCTTCGTTACAGCCTCTCCTCAAATCACTGTTAACCCTGGAGGACACTCATGTGGCTCCCCACCTACTGCGGACCTGCTTTGGTGTATGTCGGATCAACTACCTCTTACGTGTAGTTCCCCCTCATTCCACTCTGAAGGGAGCAACTGAATTCGACAGAATTGCTGAAGACACGCTGCGGGGTTGATGGGCGGGGTTTTGGATGCCGACACTTTTCGGGAACTACAACTTCCTATTGCGCCCTTTGGGCCCGCAAGGCAACAGTTGCCATCGGGCTCCGCTCCGCTAAGCTCTCTGCGGCGCCTGCCTTCCTTTCCTCTGTATCCCTCACGCGTACCCTGTGCTCTACCCTTCTCCCTGTGCTACCGAACACTGCTCTCCAATCTTACACATCGGCAGTTCGGGCACATGATGAGTGGAAGACACAAGTGGCACCCGAGAAGGTTGTCCAGTTCACGGCTATCGACTCAAGGCAGCGGTTTGGGCAAGGGCAACTCGCTCGCCCAGTTGAGGAAAAGGCTTTTGACACCATGCCAAAGGGGATGAGAGGACCATGGCATTCCGACCTTCGTTGCCAGTGGATGGATGTAAGGACTGGCTTTCATGCCAACCGGCTCCAGGCCTGGGCACTTTCATCTCGGACCGCAATTACAAGACGTGGTTGCAGTTCTATTGCCGGGTACCACTGTTTCCCCCCGATTCAAAATCCCACAAGGGGGATGTACGGCGCTCATGGATCAGTGCGGTGACCACGCGCTGTGCTGTGGCTATGGATCCACCCGTGGGTGGCGGCACGACTCGCAAACGCGGTTGTTTGTCGCAGAACTCTCCAAAGCCGCCCGACACCCTGTCCTCGAGCCGCCATAACCGGCCATGCAGTTCGCCCGGACATCAAGGCGCTTGGAGAGAACGGGGGCCCGGACTATTATGACGTAACCGTTATCCATCCCCTGACCCCCGTCCGCCTTCCCTCCCTGGTGCGATGCCCACTCAAGCCCCTTAAACCGTGCTCGCTTGGGCAAGGACACTCGCTTTGCCGAGTTGATACGTTCCAAGGGTCCTGCGCATCGCTTCATTGCCCTTCCACTCTCCACGTTGGGGAATTGGCACCCTACCGCTCGGGACTTTCGCCAACCGGGTTGCGAGTGGCATTGCCGCACGGGCTGCCGTTCCGATTGTAGATGCGAAGTGACCATTGTTCGCTCGTCACGCGGCGAGACTCGTCCAGAATAACGTCAGTTGTTTGTTGGAAGGAGCATTGAGCAACACCTCGGCCACAACTTGAAATTGTGTACGTACCAGTGTACACGTGTGTATACGTGTGAAGATCTGAGGGGAGCAGCGAGCATGGGGGATGAGCTTTCACAGGGCCGAGCGTACCGGTGGGCGTATTTAGTCGCGCGCATGTTGTGCCGGCAAGTCGCTCGCTTTCCGTCATTTCTATTTCTTTGTCATAAATTCCCCTACTTCGAGTCTGGGCGGTGACATATTCTATCAAGCACAGCACAGGGTGCTTCGGAGCATGGCTTACAGTAACATCAACCAAGGCGACGTATCGATAGGTCGAGTTCGGCCGGCGGGGTCGGAGACAGTTTCGCGCGTGTGCGTGCGGCATGGTCAACACTCAAGCCCGACGTAGGGACTTCGGCAAGGTGGTGACGGAGCTCAACGCTTCGAGTGTTGATTGGGAAGGAATCATGTTCGAGCGAGGTCCGTATGTGCCTATAACGCACATGAAGTATTTCAAGCCTCCGGCGGACGCGTTCCTTTCCGAACTTCAAGTCAGAGTCGACGGTCCGCGAAATAATAGGAGTATGTGAATGCGGTGGGAGTCTGGGCGGATATAACAGCGATGGCATTGGGAGTGGCGAGAACGGAGGCGGTTTCGGCGGAAGAGATGGGTCGCTTCTTGGCGCTGGCTGAGTTTCCCAACAAAGCAACGTTGGAGGTGATGAGTATGCGGGCGCAGTACTTTGGGATATTACTGAACAAGGATTGGAGACGGCGCATCAAATGGCGTTTCTTGCGGAGCAAGGGCACGATGCTGTCCTCTCGGAGTCGTACAGGACAGCGAGAGAGACGTTTGCATCGATAGAGGTTGAAGACGCGAAGCATTTGGCCAAGCTTCGCCTTGAGAGGGCACCGGCGCACAAGGGTTGCGGGACCGGTACCGAGAATAAGTGATAGGGGACGGGATGGCGGATGCTGTGGGAGCTCAGAAACAGGAGCTGCTGTGGCGGGGGACGGCGTGGAGAGCGAGCGCTTGGCGCTCATTCTTGGAGCGTCCGAGTTTGTGGAGCGGGCGGTGCGGTATGGGGTGCAAGACCTGCCAACTGTGCCTTTCACAAGTGGTATTTTGATGGGGGAAGTACCACGGGGAGAGGAGGAAAAACGGTTTGCGAGCAAGGAGCTCGGGAAGGATGTGCGGTTGCAATTGGTCGAATAGATCGGGGAGGGAACAGCAAAGAGGTTGGTAAGGGGTGGTGTGATGGTCTCATCGTCGTTCGTGACATGGAAAGGGGAGGGACGGGAACGAAAGGGGACGTTTGTGATAAATCTGAAGCGTCAAAGAAAACATTGGCCGAAAGGAAGGGCGAAGATGGAAAAGATTCAGTCGTTTGCGACGCAGGTGGAGCAAGGGGACGGTTGATGTCCTGAGACTTCAAGGGGGGTATCGGCACTTCTACCTCCACCCAGACATGCGGAATTACTTCCTGTTTCGCTACGGGGGGAGTACTTTCGCTGTATAGCCCTTCATTTGGGTGGGGCGATCCGGGGTGTGGTTCATGAAGTTGCTTCCCCGCTGGCCCGCTACATCCGGGAGGATTTGGGGTATAACGTGTTGCCATATATCGACGGTTTCCTGTTGGCACCGTCACTTGCAGAAAGGGCGGCGACGGAGGAGGACTGTGGGTCTGCGAGGGAGAAGCTGGAGTGTGTGTTCGGGAAGTTGGGGCTGGCAAGGCATCCGGAGGAAGTATATTGGGTAGGGGTCGGCAAATCGACCACCTAGAGGTTCACATCGCCACGGAGAGGATGCGAGTGTTTGTGATGGATGGAAGGTGCGGTCGGTGAGAAGGATGGCGATGGAGATGTAGGCGGTGGCGCAAAAGAATCGGAGGCTGGTGCCGGTGGACTACGTGCGCCGGTTCTGTGGTTGTTTGCGTGTCGCTTGGATTGGCGCTGCCGTTAGCTCGCTTCTACACTCGTTCTTTCTACTTCGACTTGTCGCTACACGAGGGAAGAGAGAGGGAGGGGAGAGGGGAGAAAAGGAGAGAGAGGAAGGAAGAAGAAGAGGAGAAGAAGGAAGGTTGCGGTTGGTTGGAGTGCGGCGCTGGCCGGAAGCGAAGCCGGGGCCAGAGCGCCGCTCACACGAGGCCGAGCCAACGCACCTAACCTGCCCAAGGATTGTGTGTACAGGTTGTGGCTGTGTCGGCAGAGCTTGAGGGATCTCGCGTACTGGCTTTCGTCGACTCGCGGAGAGGGGAGGGACCTAGTGCGGCTACCGCCAGACCTGACGATGCACAGCGATGCAGCAGACGTCGGTATGGTGGGGCACTGGGTTAGACGAGCGAGGAGGGTCGTCAGGTTTGTGGGAGGGGGCGGGCTGTGGGCGCGAGCGGTCGAGCGCAATTGATTACTTTGAGGGAGTTACGCGCTTTACGGTTGTTGCTTCATGGCACTTCACGGCCTACGTGTCGGACCCGGAGGTGAAGAGGGTATTGCTACACGAGGACAATCAGGCGGTAGTGTACGTGCTCAACGCGATGGTTTCGGCTTCAAAGGAGATGATGGCAGAACTACGCCGGTTGGAGGTGCTTCTCCGGGTGCTGGGGGTTCGATTAGAAGAGCTATGGATACCCTCTGCGGTGAACCGGTTTGCCGACACTTGAGCCGGACATGGGATTCGGGGATATCGGGCGACGGAGGGATAGTGCGGTCGGTGCAGGAGGAGTAAGGGTTGGACAGGGTGGCCTTTGGGGTGCAATATCTGGCGGAGACTTTGGTTGCGCGGGTAAAGTACTTGGAAACCCAGATGCAGGAGTACTGGGGCGACGGGGTGGCACGATTGTACAACCCGCCAGCGACATGCTTCCATTACTGGTGCGCAGACTAGAGGCCGAGCAAGGGAAAGGGGTGCTATTGGCGCCGAGATGGCCGGCACAGCCATCATTCGCGCGCTTGCGCGGCTTGTGTCCAAGATGGTGGAGCTGGAAGCGGGCGGCGGGAAACTGTGGGACGGACGCGAGCGCAACGCAGGGGGTTGGGGATGGTCGTAGCCGTGATGGACGGAAGGAGGTGTGGATGGAATTGCTGAGGTCGGTTGTGATGAGTCGGACAACTGAGGGGACGGGAGGAACTGTAACGGAAGGCGGGGCCGAAGCTGCGTCGCTGCGGGCGGACTATGGGTGGAGCGGGACGTGGGGAACAGGACGAGCCAGCTGCGCAAATGGCTCACGTCCTGTGATGATGAAGGACGAGACCCATTGCCGGCCGAGGAAGGGATGTCCTTGCGTATATTGGATACCTGTCAAAGTAAGGAAGGTGGGCCCGAGATCGACCCCACAGTATGTTACGGCTGTGTCACGGTATCATGAGGACGCAGGATACGAATCCCCTACCAAGACGCGACTTGTCGCGAAGTGCCTGAAATCCTACCGGATGAAAGTGGATTGGGAGTCGGAGCAAGATGAATTGGTACGACTGGGGTTGCCGGCGGTGCACATGCGCAGGATCCTGGACATAGGATTGAGTGAGAGGGCGAGAGCTACGGTTGGAGCGTGTGCATAAGTTGTGTTTGCCTATATATTTCACCTTCGGTCTGTGTCACTGGCACATGTGGCAGTGGGGGACGTGACCGTGGACGACGAAGGGGTTGTGAGGGCGCGGATTGAGCGGCGTATGGCGAAGGTTTCGGCACGGCCCTATTGTTGGCCTATCCGCCTAATCCGCGATGGAAACAACGGGAGGGCGTGTAACATTTGTTTCAGAAGTGGGCGAGGATTCCACAGAGGAGTGCTGGGTAATTTTGTCTGACTATGCAGCAAACGCTGGGATCCGCGAATTTGGGCGAGGCGCTGGGGTTTGTGTTGGGAAATTTGGGAATTTAAGCGCCACATGGGTGTTATTATGGGTTACACAGCATGCGGATTGGAGGGTTTAACGAGCTGGTGAACCTCAACTACTCCAGCGCTTTCATTATGCACCGCTTGGACTGGGGCGTCCGATCGGAGGTAATGTTACATATCTACCACGATAGCCTCATTGTGCGTACGCAAGACTCGGAGTGGTTTTTCGCGCATCTTCAGTCGGCTTCTCGCGCGCCTCCGACTTAGTTTGGTCTTCGTACCAGTTTACACGTGTGTATACGTGTGAAGATCTGAGTGAGCAGCATGTGGGGATGAGTTGTCACAGGGCCGAGCGTACCGGCGGACGTATATAGGCGCGCGCATGTTGTGCCGGCAAGTCGATCGCTTTCCCTCATGTCTATTTCTTTGTCCCGGCCCATCCCACCTGTGTAGTCATCATGTCTGTTTCTTTGTTATTTCGTACTGGTCTGCATTCAGCTATATCCCTAATGCCAGATTTTAATGTTCACTATAATGAACACAACTTCGAAGATCGCCGTAGTTAGCGAGAACTTGCTTTTCGTAGCATCTGAGCTTATGACAGTGGTAAGGGCGTTTACTTTCGCTAGTTGGCAAAGTTTGGCGACTATTGCCAAAAAACTCAGTCACTGAGAGGAATATATAAAGTTGAACCTCCGACTACCTCTGTGGGACAGCAAAAATCCCTTTATGTTCACTATAGTGAACATAAGGCCAAACTTATAACAACAACTGTCTTACCCCTTTACCTCTACTATCCACTACGAAGTTCGTTGCTTACGTCTAGGTGGGCCATCGCCTTGATCGCCCTCTAAACACGCCTACAGATTGACCTGGCCGACCCATCTGTTCAGTCTTCGCTCCCAGAAGAAGGATCTCGTCCATCACCATTACCGTCGGAATTATCCTTTTCAATAGGCGGTGTGTCCTTCTTAGCTCTAAAACTTTAGCAGTATGCCAAACTCCAACAGCTTTTACGTAGGCCGGAAAATACACGGATACACAGATTAACACCGCATAATACACAAGAGTACGACGACCGATGTCCCCTGAAACCTTGCTTGTGTTGGCCACACAAAGCACAGTAGCCTAGAGCTCCTTGCTTGGGCATGTGACCACGCACGCAAAGACGTAACGACATTCCATCTGCCCCATTGAAGAAGGCCAACCGATTTCGTTTCCTAGAATGTGCAGAACTGACAAGCCTCTTAACTTCCGTATTGCAGTTATTTCCTCCCACTTCCTCCGTCTTCCACGTGCTCCTGTAGTTGTGTGGATGCAGCATAGCTCAAAAGCTCTTGGGATACGTCGAACATAAAATCGGCGGTAGCTTGTGTCTTGTTCAGGCAGTTTCTAAAACTTTCAATAGATTTGAAAGACTGCTCCGACTCCAGAAGGTCCTCACGCTGGAAGATCCTCCATGCAAAGAACGCGTTGATAGCGATAGTCTTTAGGATCTGCGAAACAATCTTCTGTTCCCACTTGAAGTGGGAACTAGAGCTCCGTAGTATGGCTCTTTGCTGTGTTGCGCCGTCAACGCCTTTTGGTTTTTGAGTAAAAACTTTGGGCAGCATGCTTAAACAGCTTTAAGGGTACAAAGCATCCATTGGAAATCACATGCTGCTCAACAACTTTCCAAAACTTATGTCGCGTCATCAGCACTTCTTTGTGATCAGCTCTCACAAAAGAGGGAAATGCAGCGTCTTGAATGTGCGCCCATTGCACTAGTGGCACGGCCAACTTTGTAAGACTGTCCTTACAAATGTTCATAGACTGGGTGGTGCACCTGACTAGTACTGTGTATATTATTCCCGTCAGTAGCTAGCACGTAAAGTGCATTATTTAAGCCAAGAACAAAAAGCTGCTGCACGATCTGACCCATGTGCTCAGTAAAGACATAACGCTTAAAAGTATCATCCCCTACCTCACACCTAATCAGGTCAGGAGTGGCAAGATGTATGACCTCTCCAACAGTTGAAGCCGCGACTTTGGTCTTAATTTCTACGGCAGCCAATACCACCGCCTCATCTCCAACAGTGGTGACTGCACCTGGCTCCAACGGAAAATCCATCTCTCAAAAGCAGCAGCATCCAGGAACGCCACGGCATCGGAGAGCATGCTAAGTACGTTGCACCCTTTAACGAAACCATTCCAATCTCAAACACGGCCTTTACAAAGGCCATAGAATTCAACGCGCTCAGTACAGCCTTCTCATTCAAAGTCCCTCTCATCATCGCTTCTGTTGAGACCTTCGAGCTAAACCAACCCTGATACAGTAGATCAAACCACTCTTTCATTGACATTTGTTGCGCAGTACCCGTCCTTGTAACACCTAGAACGTTTCTTACGGCTTCAGTTGACATTAACAGGAGCCCCGCATTTGTTCCTGTGATTCGGAACTGTCTTAGAACGAACCAATCAGCACAGCGCTGACCAAGAGTGAGAACATTACAATGGCCAGCAATCAGCTCCTCAGCCTTTTCTCTGAAGCAATGAAGAGTATCCTCTTTCCCAAGGACACCGCTGAAAAGTGTCCGGTCTAGCCTAAAATCCGATCGAGGTACCGCTATCCAGGTGTTCAAAATTGAGTTCAGTTGCTGTGGGACGGTGTACATAAACCGCAAAACTTTGCAAAACTTTGCATCACCTCTTTCACGTACAGCAATTGCAGTTGCTTTGCTCTGCCCAACCCGTCGAGATACGGAGCCGGTTGATTTGCTGGCGAAAAAAAACCCAGGTCCCAATGCAGCGTCGTCGTTAATCACAAATTCCTTCCTTCGATCTAATTCAACCGCATTTGCGACTTCAGGTTCAGTTGGTCCACCGAAACGAGAGCCTCCTTCGATCTCGGTGGTCTCATTACTTGTAACCACATTACTTTCCACAGCAGGCGAAGCGTTGCGATCAGACTGTGCAGATACAGGTTGGAATGCCGGAGCGTCCCTTTGGTTAGGGGCGTTAGACGCACAGCGCTCAATTTCTGCTTCCTGTAGATCCTCACGTAGTGGATTTAAGAATGATCTTCCGACGAAAGGATGGCAGCCAAGAATATGATCGGGCATAACACACAGACCCCAACCCATGTTCCATCATTATCTCCATGAATCCTTGCTTTCCGTAGCCCCTATCTTGTTACAAGACATCCATTAAACGATTCTTCTCCACGACCGTCCAGGAGGAATTAATCAGCTTTCGAACGGATTCTGTTTGGGGCTCCCCGCGTCTTCTAAATCGCACCGCCAGTACTATTCTGAATAAAGCATCGGCCAGAGTATCGGCAGAATGTCCTTCACGGTCCGCTTTTCTTGCGCTGAGCATCTTCACTTGATTGTCCGCGGCCCTTGTCCCAAATAGATCATCATCGAGTGTAGCTGTCAAATGCATTGGAGTGAAAAAAATTTACGGGTGTCCCTGAATGCAAGTGCCTCAAACTCTGAAAGATACCGCGTCTGATCTCGTTGCGCATTCCATTGAATACTGCCGTCGTCTCCTCTGCCCGTTGGCGAGTAAGCCAGAATATTGTTCGAGAGGAATCGCATTCGTTCGAGAGAGGGTGGGGTACTTCCGGACTGCCGTAAAACAGTTATGGCCTTCTCATAGCTAAATCCCATGGTGTTGAGAACAGAAGAATGGACGTAGCGGTACATGTCTGACAAGTTGACAGATTGCTGCTGGATGTTGTTAAGTAGTATACTTTCATTCAGCCACTCCATTAGTTGTCTTAGAATGCTACCCATCAACAAGACGACAAAACCGCACCTTGTAGGAGGCATGTTTTTAACATTACACTGAACTTTAATGTTAGAAACGGCCACGGAGCAGAGCAAACGAGCACGGTTGTGTAAGATGGTATCGGAGAATTCCTTCTCTAACATAATTGAACTGCAGTCACTCCTTCCCAGAATCCATCCACTGCTGACATCTCGTGATTCTCCCGAATCCTTGCTTTTCTTGCCCTGCCCCTCCCTCTAATCCTGCTCCCTTCTCGAGCTCCTCTTCGTGCTTTAGGACGTTCTCGGGTTCGCGTAGGTCGATTTTTTGCTGACTTTCTGCTCCCATCCTACTGCCAGTATGTGGTGCGGCAGGGTTTAGCGCTTCATTTTCTTGTTCCAATGCCTCGCGGCTGGACCTGGCTTTCACGAGCTTTCGTAAGAGTTGTGGTAGCTCCATTTACCGTTTGGGTCGATAGATGCTGCATCTGTTGGTTGAAGGAGCGAAGATGATGACATCGTGGATATCTAGTAAGGTGCAGCAAAGCCCTGGTGCCATTTTCATCCAATTTCGGATCTGGAAAGTCGAGGATCTTACAGAAAACACCGGATCATGTAACGTCTCTGAGATTTTAAATCCTATTGCCCGTGCGAATGAGGATCCACTCCAAACTTGGTCCCCGAAACGGTTCTTGTGTTCAGTATAGTGAACATAAGAGCGGAAACTGTAATTCTGAAAATTTTACTTTTGTTCACTATAGTGAACATTACTGGCATTAGGGATATAAGTACGCAGTAGGGGATATATAGGCTTGGAAGTAAACCAATGATTGATCTTCACAGTGTATTCCAGAGAACCTCCGTTCTGAGGGTATGTACAGTAAGTGGTTACCCTACTTACAGTAGTCCTAGTCTGCGATTGCTCCTAGCAGGAAAGTTAAGTATACAAACCCATTCAAATAAACACCCAATTTAACTCAATCTGGCAATTAAGTATACCAAACCATTCAAGTAGACCATCCAATTTACCCAATCTGGCATCCTACCGCTCGGCCCTTCGCCAACCGGTTTGCGAAAGGCATTGCCGCACGGGCAGCCGTTCCGATTGCTGATGCGCAGCTAAAATTGTTCGCTCGTCACGCGGCGAGATCGTCCAGAATAACGCCAGTTGTTTGTTGGAAGGAGTTTTGAGCCACACTTAGGCCACAACTTGAAATTGTGTATACAGTGTATTCCAGAGAACCTCCGTTCTGAGGGTATGTACAGTAAGTGGTTACCCTACTTACAGTATTCCTAGTCTGCGATTGATCTTAGCAGGAAAATTAAGTATACCAACCCACTCAAATAAACGCCAGAAACCCAATTTAAACTTAACAGGAAAATAAAATATACCCACCCATTCAAGTAAACATCAAAAATCCAATTTTAAAAGCAAATTATGAGGACAGTGCCATGACGAATAGGGGGAGAATTGGCGTGTTTTAATGCTTGAAAAATAGGTTAGCCTATGTTCCAAAGCGCATCAAATGGCGGATAGACACTAGCGAACAATAAATAAATTTAAATACCCTACCATACAGTAGAGCAGCGGCAGCGATGTCCAATGCATTGTGCCTGTTCGCTGGCTTCCAGCCAGTTTCTAGCGTTTGACAGCTTCTCGCCAATCCTTTACATTGTAAACCCTTACACACATCACGACATCCCTCAGGGAACAGCTGACCATATTTTTCATGGACTAAAAGCACCCCAATTTTCCCTCCCTACAATACAGAGAGCCACCTCGAGCCCTTCATAGCCTCTGGAAGCCACGTGTATGGCTGGAGGGCAGCAGCAGAGACTACAGTAAAACGAGCACAGTACTTGAGCTCCCAGTTTTTCTGGGCACCCTTGGCGTGTAGGATCATTGCTCTAACTGTAGTATGCGCGGTGTAAGCGAGAGGGAGCGGGAAAGGAAGGCACAGTAAACGGGTAAAATGTCCCCCGGGATGCAGTTGAACTCTCGTATTTGCGTATTTGGTTGGTTTAGTAGTGCGATTCACTAGAACGGTCGATTTTCTCTCAATCTCCCAAAAACTACCTCTCTCCCCACGCCCCGATCCGGCAGTGAGGGCTTCCTTATATAGCCGTTCGATAGCTATAGAATAGTAGATACAGTAGACGATAGCCACTGTACAGTATTACCTAGAGCACAATACAGTAGTACTGCCACTTGGCTGTTT
This sequence comes from Kappaphycus alvarezii, assembly GCA_002205965.3. Lineage (NCBI taxonomy): Eukaryota > Rhodophyta > Florideophyceae > Gigartinales > Solieriaceae > Kappaphycus > Kappaphycus alvarezii. The sequence goes on along the minus strand of NADL03000035.1, from coordinate 117,824 downwards.
AGGGCACAAATCATTGGATCTGCCAAGTCAGATCAGTCGTGGCCTGTGATTGGTCGCGACCGTTCGCACAGTATACACTGTACAGGTTACCCCCTTTTGGGCCGAAACGGTCTCCATACAGTAAAAGGTGTGAGAGACCCGTTGTTTGCAGTGCTAGCTCATAGAGGGAAAGTGGCCCAGGAGGGACAAGCCGGGTCCGGCTGAACGGACCGTGAAATAGAGTGACTACGGTATAGTGGTACTGTAATGAAGATAACCCTAGTATCCGCGGGATATAGGACAGCTGTCCTTGAGGGTTGCCGCCGCCGTGTTACTGTACATACTGTACATCGGATGGCTACTGTAGAGTTGAGACCGCTGAGGGTCAATAAAAGACGGCCGCCGCAGGGCCGAACGGAGGAGTGCGCAAGAGGCAACGACACCAGTCATTTACATGGTAGCATCGTTCGAGTTTTGGGCAAAACCGCAACAACTACTTCACTTTTGCATCTTCCCTCCTCGCTCTCAAGATCGCCTTCATTCTTCGTCCAAGTGATGGCGAGTGAATCTGGGATCCTCTAGGGAAGATCCGCAAACTGAATGGAACCAAGGACACATTCCGTGGTGGCGTCGAGTCAAGGCCTACCTACTCCGAGATGACTACGAACTTCTCGGACTCAAGGAGGAACCTCAAGTCACAAGATGGAGGAAGGCGATGATCAGGGCGAAATCATCTATTGTCCTCACACTCGGCATGGTTCCTATGGCACTGACAAGCAAGAAAATCGATGATGATAATGGCACTGCACTGGAACTTTGGAAAGCTTTGGAAAACCACTACACTACATCAAATGAGCAAAGCATCATTAATTTGATGCAAGAGCTTGAGAGTCTGCAATTCGAAGAAAGTTCCAGCTTGGAGGATCATCTGAATTCATTTTATGAGATCCTCAACAAACTGGCATCGCTTGGCAAGCCGGTTGAAGACAAAGAGAAGATTTCCAAGCTTGTGCGAACATTACCAGAGCACTTTGCCCCTATCGCAATGATGGCTCACAAAATGACGTTCGCCGAGCTGATTAACGCAGTGCAAACTGAACTTTGTCGTCGTCGTTCGAAATCAAATTATCAGAAAAGTGTGCAAGTATCTAAAGCATCTTTGGAAATGCTTCTCAAAATTTTAGGTCTACGAAGTATTGCAGAGTTGAAAAAGGGAAGCAAGGAAACGGATCTGATGTTTGCTGGTATGTGGTCGCAGAAATAATCTTTCAAAGGATTGCCAGTTTCGCGCGGACAAAATGCAGGCTCATGGATACAGAAATTTTTGTGGACGTGGAAGGGGTGGCGGTAGATTTCACAAAGGATTCATCGTGGAGGTCAAAGTCACTATGGGCAATATCATCGCGGCGGGCTATTCAATGGAGCTGGTTGCCATCCACTCTAGTTTCAAAACCAAGCAATACTGCATTCGAGACATCAACAGTCGGGAACTCAAGAACACTCTTCCGCACAACCTGCTCAAATCTTTGGAAACACTGCAACAACGGAGGACCATCTTTCAAGAAATTATCTACCCGGGCCGTCAAATAATCATGGAAACTACGGCCTAATGGCTTCGATCAAGTTTCGAAGCACTGTTGCAAAATGCGGAAACCAAAAATTCATTGACTCACTCATTGATTCAGGCGGCTCGCATAACTTCTTTCATAACCGATATTCCTTTTCAACCTGCACAATGATTGAAGCTTCTGAGGTCAGGCAGCCTCTGAGGAGTCCGTGCTCATCGGAAAAGGAACTGTGATTGTGCCGCTAGGTGCAGGTGTTGAAATGGAAGCTTTTCATGCACCCCATTTCCAATCAAACATTCTTTCAGTTGGAAGGCTAACCGCTCACTTCAGCCTTCTTTTTGCCATCGATCCCCTGCGAGGAACTTCAAGAGCACTTGCTTAATCAAGACTAGGGTTGATGATAATGGAATTGGAGATTTCAATGATGGTCTTTACCATCTTCTGCTACCGTACCCAAGCGTAGAGCTTCGCTGTCGCCGAATTCAAAGAATTGTGTTGAAATTTGTCACATGTGTGGACAGAACGGCACATCCGGAAATAAATCGGATCGATATCTTGCATTAGAATGGCATAACAGTACAGGACATCCGAACCCCAAGAGGTAAACTCAGCTTTCAAAACTTTTTGAAGATGTTCCTAAATTTTCTCGTCGTCTACTCGAAGAACTGGTGTGCATCCCATGTGCAGTTGGAAAGGCGCAGAGAAGAGCAATACATCCCAGCTCAAGACAAACTTCTCGTCCGTTGGAATTGGTCCATTTAGATACTACTGGAAAGATGTCAAAACCCTCAATTGGTGGTAGCAATTATGCTGTTGGGCTCATCGATGATCGAACTGCGAAGTCCGATGTCTACTTTCTCACCCGAAAGAGTGATTTCTTGGCAGCATTCAAGTACTATAAGGAGCGATCTGAGGCATTACCAATTCTTAGCTGCTAAATGTGCGCCTTGACGGTTCCGGAGAGAACAGCTCGGAACTTGTTAAGCAGTTTTGTCTACAGAATGGAATTGACTTTTCCCCACCATACGCACCTCAAAGCAATGGTATTGCCGAAAGGTTCATGAGGGAGCTGGGAACTAGGGTTAGAGTTCTTCTAATCGGAGCAAACATGGAAGACTCTCTCCGGCTGAAGCAATGAGCTACGGAAATTATCTGCGGAACCGTCTTCCTTCGGAAAGAATTGACGGAAAAATACCTATCATGCTTGGGATAGCAGGACAAGAATTAGCTTCAAAAGGCTTCCCATCTTTGGGCAATCAGGTTTTGCCTTCCTCTACATTTCAGAGACTCGACCAAACAAGAAACTGTCAGCCCGCGCAGCACATGGACTAGTTCTCGATGTCGACAGTGACCAAACCTTGTTTCGTATTTATTTTCCGGAATCAAAGAAGGTCATCATCACAAGGTCTCAAGATTTCAGAGTTTACGGCACGGAGAAACTTCCAGCGATTACAACATTGATTGATGGCGTATCAAGATTGAATCAGCAGCAGTCTGAGCAAACTCAATTGGTTTGTCCAGCTGAGTAACTGTTTCGTCAAGCTTTCTCTCGTTTCCCAACGTCCCAAGAAATCTTTCGATGCAGTCACAGGAGCGCGAGGAAATTTAAAGGATCCTCTTCCGCAACGAAATTTTAAGGAAGCAACACACCAGAGAGAATGGTGCGAGGCTATCGACCGGGAATATCTAGCTCTGAAGAAAAGAGGAATTGGATATATGTTCGTCGCCATCCAAAAGTGAAGGGAATACCCTTCACATGGGTCTTTCGGCTAAAGCGACTAGATTCTGTTGAGAAAAGGTTTCTCTACAAGGCCCGTTTTGTGTTAGAGGTGACCTTCAGGATCAATCCGTAGATTTTGATCCAGACCACTAGTACGCTCCCGTCGCTTCGTATAAATCCATACGAATTCTTCTTGCAACGGTCGCAATACATGGCCTCTTGGTCGAAGGAGGGGACGTGGACAGCGCCTACCTTTACGTAAGCATCGATCGCCCCGTTTTTATCAGCAGCCAACAAACTCCAGTGGTCTGAGGAGAAGCCCTGGTACGTCTGTGAGCTAATGAAATCTCTGTATGGACTTAAACAGGCAGGAAGAGATAGGGGTTCGCTGCTTGTTCGTTCGAAGCTACTTGGCTGGAAATTGATCAATCGAGGATTGATCCTCTTGCCTTTTTTCAAGTCCCATGACAAATCGTTTATATCTTGCTTGCAGTTGTCGACGATATGGTATTCATTCCAACACTGAGATTTTCCTCTAGAACTTCAAGACGAAGCTCAGCTCTGAGTTTTCAGTGAAACTTTATGGTTCTCTTGCTTCTTTTGTTGGATGGGAAGTGACGAAATCGGCACATGGAATCAAGATTGCCCAAAAGAGGTATGCTGAGGAACTTCTTGCAAGGGGAAGGACTTCTGGAAGCCAACGGGGTGGACACCTCTCCCATTGTGATGCAGACACAAGTCCAGTGAAATCATCGGACAGCCTTCGATAGAAAATCAACAATCGAACTATCGGTCAGCATTGGGGCTGTGTTATACCTCAGTCTGCACGAGGCCAGACTTGTCATTTGCAGTGAATGCTCTGGCTAGAAATGTTCATGAGCCTTGTGAAAGACACCTGATACTACTCAAGAGAACCTTGAGATATTGGCAGGTACAAAAGGTTTGGAATAACCTACAAAACAGCGTTGAATGTTCGAAAACCAATCACACAGTTCTGCAGGTATTTGTAAACTCAGGCTGAGCGGCGACAAATTCGATAGGAGGTCAACGACTGGCTTTGTCGTCATGATTAACGGATCTCCAATCGCATGGGAATGTTAAAAGCAAGCATTGCAGCTTTGTCATCTGCGGAGGCAGAGTATGTAGCACTCTCTACATGTGCAAAGGAAGTGCTGTGGATTCGTAGACTAATATGGGAAGTCAAAAAACAAAAGGAATCCTGACATCTGCATACATTCCAGCAACAACAATTTACATGGATAACACAGCTGCATTGTCAATCTCAGCTTTAGAGGAAGTCTCGAAAAGAAGCAAGCATGTGGATGTGAAATATCATCATGTGCGCTACCTTGTCAAGAAAGGAGTAATCACTGTTGAACATGTCTCTACAAAGGATCAAATCGCTGACTTGCTCACGAAGCCGGTCACAAGAGAACATTGAATTCACTACGACCTTGCTTCATGAACTGAGATGGACGTTCAACCAAGAGGCAGACGGAAAAAGAAGCATAAAGAATAACCATGGGAACGGATGAACAGTGCAAAAGAGAACGTCTACCGGTTGCAGCGATGTGCCTACCCTCTAGGCTGCGTCTCTTAGCAATGCGGGGATTATTAGTTGACTCCCCTGCTCCTACTGCCTCTGGCAGATCAAGGGCCCTCAATTCGCTTCCGCGGTCAGCAATGCTGCCGAATTGCGATGTTCGTCGCTATTTATACCACACACTTTTGACTCCTGATTTTTAGGTTAGCACTCAGCTAGCAGTATAGTCGGATCCTGCAGCAGACACCCGTTCTACTGATGCCATAAAGTTAATCATTGATTAATTTGCTACAAAATACTGACACGTGTTCATCGTGGGTTATTTTCTGGCAATTACTGTATTTGGAATGCTCATGTGGTTGAATGGATTAATGTTGTATTGATATTGGAGCACAGTATTTTTGGTTCAAAAGTTTTCTTGTGATGGTCCCAGTTCGATTCTGAGTGAAATTCATTTGTGGAGTTCATTTTTGTTCTCTGAGGAGTCATTGAAATGTGAAGGCTAGCACTGAGGAGGGGTGTGAGAGACCCATTGTTTGCAGTGCTAGCTCATAGAGGGAAAGTGCCCAGAGGGACAAGCCGGGTCCGGCTGAAGGGACCGTGAAATAAGTGACTACGGTATAGTGGTACTGTAATGAAAGATAACCCTAGTATCCGCGGATAGGGACAGCTGTCTTGAGGGTTGCCGCCGCCGTGTTACTGTACATACTTTATATCGGATGCTACTGTAGAGTTGAGACCGCTGAGGGTCAATAAAAGACGGCCGCCGCAGGGACGAACGGAGGAGTGAGCAGGAGGCAACGACACCAGTCCCTTACAAAAGGCCCAATTAATTAAAACCTTGAATTGAATAATACGAAACGTAAGTAATAAGTGTGCACGTCGATTAAATTGAAATTAGGCCTTTCCCATGCGAAGTTTAGTACAGTGCACCATACAAACGCCTTCTTTTTGGTCAAGAAGGACACACTTTTCGTTACCATGAAAAAAACAATAAAAAGACTGCATCTTTGATGTCAGCAATGTTGCCAAGTGATGCACTTGGCAAAAGCAATCTATATCTGATCTGTCGAGAGGTTGCACGTATAACCTCCAATCTGCAGCCTTCGCAGTTCTTCTTCAGCCACAGCGTCCATCAGCCATGTCTACTTCCCAAGGTTCCATTCAACAACCCAGGCCTGTGTAAATGCCACGCCGCATTCAGACACTAACCCCTCACCCCATCGAAATGATCATGGTTTCCATTTGTGCTGGTTTGACAGCAATTCCATTGTAGATGACACTTCAGATGTCATTTTTGTCAGCGCGACAGGCCCAAAATTTGACCTGGACGAAAGCAGTTCTTCGAGCGGGAGCGACATGTCACCAAAACCGTAACCGCCTACTGACAGCGTGCCGTCTACGGAATCAGCGAAGACACCTGGCACTGGCTACCCCCGGCACCGATTGGTAGATGACGAGGCGGTAGAGGCAGATTTCGGCGAAGAAGACTGTACACCTCAAACAGTGGACACGTGTTCAACATGTGATCTCCAAGGGACAAGATTGTGAGAAGGAAATTAGAATTCGATTAATTCCCAAATAAAGGATGGCCAATTGTTGAGTGTTTCTAAATATCCCGCGCTCCAATTATCCAACGAGAAGAATGTGCATATTGCACAGGTGCTCGTATACATTTCATTACTCGAAGTCGGCACCAGTTAATGGTTCTGTTAAGAAACGTGGCATACGTAATGAAGCTTGCAAACCTCTAAAGAAGAAATCGAAGATTGTAGAACGGAAACGCAAGTCCATAATCAAGTAGTGTATCAAGGTCATGGTATTAAGCGGCCAACATGATGGCACATAATCGGAAAAATGGTTTGTGGCTTCAATTAATCACTGGATATCCGTTCTAATTTCCCCTTTGGTTTGACTATCTAGAATTCATGAAGAATGTCAAAGTCCAAGAGTCCAAGAGCACAGGTTTGATTGAGTTTGCGGAAGTGCCCAGTCCTCTTTGTCAGGCATCAGCGATGTTGTTGGCGCCCTTTATCCATTGCATAACAGCGATTTCTCCTGACCAAAGGAGTCTCTCAACCTTTCGACTGTTGGTCGCAGCCTGTAATCCGACCTTCGTGAAGAGTGTGATGGTCGAGTAGAGTCTATGTCAGTCAATGCAAGACAAGTGGCAGGGAACGATCTGCCGCGTACATCTTCGACAAGCAGTATGCCATGAGTCCAGCCCATCGGCTGACTCTGCGGCTGCTAGTATCTCCGCCCTCATGGACGAAAACGAGACTCGAGCCTGCTTAGAGCTGTGCCAGTCGATGGCATGGAATTCTTAGAGTTCGGAAAGAAGATTCCAGAGAAGTAACCTGTTTGGCCGTAGGACGATTTGCCTTGGCTCGCTTCAGAGAAGCTATGTAAGCCGCATCGTTGCTACTGAATTCATTATTAGAAGGCACTCGATATGTGAGAACCGAAGAGAGCTGTTGAATTTCATGGAGAGCGCGATTTACTTCACTCAAGTGGTGCACTCTCAGATCGGGGTCCATTGCTGCAAAGTACTCGATACAAAGGCAAGGGCTGAGAACTCCATGGCCAAGCCAATTAAGCTGTCCAGCAAGTGCTTGGAATTGCTTAATCTCATCTGATGAGCATGTAATTTCTTGATCTTTCCTCCTAATACGATGGGATTTTTTCAATACTGTCCATGTATTCCTTCATCGAGACGTGATTTTGAGATAAGTTTCTTGAAGGATATGGATTCTATTGAAGACTAGGTTCGACTGAGAAACGAATCTGCCGACTTTGAATCGATTAGAAATCGCATTATGGAAATCTTGAATCTGTTGAGCGTGACCGGCAAGTAGGAAATTATCCACCACTTTGGAGACAACGAGAAGCAAATTTCCAGATGGATCCCGTTTCAAGAATAGTTGTGGCATTCCAGTAACGCATTCAAGCCCACTGCTGAACATCCATTCTTCAACTGCGAGTTGCCACAGTCGGCCTTATTCCACAAGACCGTACGCGGGGACGAGCATTTCCACACAAAGAATCTGTTTTTTGTCCATAGTTTCGGCAAGCGGACATATACTTTTCGATTCAATGGTCCGGATTGGAGGAAAGCGCCAGGGAAGTCTATTGTCTCCAAGGAAAACCGAAGTATCGCTGCAGCAGAAAGAAGAGCCCGTATTGCAGGAAACTGAGCCGTTTCTGACTCCTTTCGTATGAAATTCTTCTCCTTATCCCTGTTACCGTGTGAAACTAATCTGCACTTCAATTTAAATTTGCCCGATTCTCTATCAATTTTGACTTGGAAGAAACAATGCGAGGATATGAGATTTGCATCTCTGGGTAGGCTTCTAATATTGACTTCATCGTACTCGTTTATATCCTGATAATTAGAATTTTCCTTCTGGATTGATTCGTCAATAAGCCACCTTGGCGCAATTGAAACGATCTTACTTTCCGTCACAGGCTCATAACCAAGGTCATTTCGATTTGCCGTAGTATGCTTTGCTTCTGTGATTTCAACTCTTGCGGGAACTTCGTACCATCCACGAGAGGGCTAGTTCCAACATCTTTGTCCGGTCGACTGGTTGTAGTATTCTGAGTTATGTCAAATTCGACATCCTTGAACGTAGCCCGAATGGCGTTGTTCCTAGTCACAAGGAACGAAGACGACTGCGGAACGAATATCCGATTTTTCTGAATGTCATCTATACGACTCGAGAACAATGAAGAACAATTTTCGTCATTGACCGCTTGGGTTCGAGGTCGTTCAATCTCTAGTATTGGTCTTGGTATAAAAGCAGACAGGATAGGTGCAGCGGCAACAGATGTACCTTTTTCATCCAACAGGATCTGATTACCTTGTCCTTGTTCTGAATCCTCGATACTGTCCAACTCTTGCAAATGGTATGAAGAGGGTATAACCGTATGTCCGCGTATGCGACTTTCAGCCGTTTCCCGGTTCCGTATTTGCTCCTTGTGAGCTCGATGAAATGTTCTTTTTGCGTTTTGGACTTCCAAATTCCAAACACTATTTTGTTTGCTTCTCAAAGAAGTACCTGGAGTTCCTCTCGTCAAAATATTTGACGGAACAGTGTTAGGCGATCGAGATTCAAAAACTTTTTAGGGCGTGCGGCGTGCAACTTGCTCATAATTTGCGTCAATTAACTCGGAGTCCACTGGCATCTGTGGCAGACACAGAATGGATTGTGTTTATCCTCTTTCAAGTTCAAAGGCACTGACACGATTATTTACACGAAGAATATTCTTTGCAAGTACGGCTCTTGAGACGATTTTTTGAACTCTGAACGAATTAACACGTGTGTTTCGTTCGTGCGTTGCATCCTCGAGAATACGCAGTGACATCTGACGTAGAGTGAAGTTTGCACTTTCTGCTGAACCGATTTTGCTATGTCTCCTCGCAGGACGAGGCTTCGGTTTGATGCCATGTTTTTACAACCTTTGCGAAAACCATCATTGTCGAATTCCTGATCAAACGATATTGATTCAGGGGCTCCATTCACTGCGATCCGGTGAGTTTCAAAGATTCTTCCAGCTTCTTCCATATCTCTGGTCGACACAACAACCGCATTGCAGAAGCGTGAAGCCAGGTCTTTCATATGGAGTATTGGGTACTTTGTCAATTCAACCACGTACATGAAATCGATTTGCACGTCCTCGTTAAATGCTCGAAGTCGCCTTTCAAGGATATCTTGAGCACATTGAGCGGACGTCCATTCGCCTTGCAGATAGAGAACTTTTCCACGACAGCTTCGAAAGCTTGCTCTAGGAGTGGAGAAAGAACTCCGTCTCGTTTGCAGAGATCCTTCATGTCCTTTAGAGGCAAATGGGAGTACAGGTGAAGTTTTGGAGAGAAATTTTTGCAAATTTTCCCATGAAGCGCAATTTTTTGCTACCTTCATCTGCCAAGTCTCCATTGGTTCCAAGAAAAGCGCACTGGGTCGTAAGGTGGCTTTGGAACTCGTATATTTGGCTCATAACAACATGAAGATGAGTTCGAGTTTCTCTACCTTCAGTAACATAGACTGGAAGCACGATTTGGCTATCCAATCATTCTATTACACCTGGAGGTATAATGAGAACACGAGATGTATGCGAATTGAGCACATCGGATTTGCTCAATACACAATTTCCAAGAAGAAGAAGACCATCGCTTTCGTGATATAGAACGGAATAACGATTTTATTCCCTTCCAAGTCTTCAAGAGGTAGCCTCCATATGCGAATGTGAGCTCCGCATCTCTGCAGTCCTGTCCATAACCATGGCAGAATGGATCACAATCTAAGGACTCCACCTTGAATTCGATGCCCAACACTAAAGACAGCGCTACTGCTGACTTAATTCATTCAACGCAAACCTCGTCCAAAATAAGATTCGGGTCGTTATGCATAGGTATCAGATCAGACTTGGTAGGATTACGCTTACCAGGCTCCTTTGCCCTTGGAATGCTTGGAGCCCGGACGAAAATACCCATTGAAGTTTTCAGGTATTCTGTTTCTTTCGGAATCTTCGCCTTGATCTTTGCTTCTCGAATCTTCAAAGTGCATAGCTCGGACGCTGGCACTTCAAATCACCTCGAGCGTGGTATGTTTTCCACAGTCCATGCAGGCTTCTCCGACGAGTTCCGCCAGCATTGTTGACTTCTTCCTCTTGCCATCCGATCGGATTTGTAATTATCGCCGTCGTTGCCGTAAGTCTTCCGCTTCTTTCCGTTGAAAGCGCGATGATTTGACTTTTCTGATCCTTGACTCTCGTTGACCATTCTCTTGACTTCCAAGAAATTCTAACTCTATGGTCAACTGCAGACTCAATTTGAGCCTTTGTTACCGAGGCTTCAGTTCTGTTGGTAGTCTGAGCAAAGAGCGGAGTACATCCACCGCTTCATCCAGACTTAAGGTGCAACGACGACCAAGGAAGCAACGGATTTGGCTATATCTCGAGTACCATTTAGTTTCTTGATACTATCGAAGATGGTCTTAGCATTTCGACACATATCATTGACCCGACACATCATCTTCCTATCGAGAGTTTGACAGTACGACTGGAACTTCCAGAGGCTCTTGCAATCGAAAAAGCAAGCTCCCGGTACTCAAGGATATCTTCTGTGCCTCATCTAAAGTCAATGTGAACTTTTTCTCAGCGCGTATTGTTCCCTTGCTTCGTTCCTCCGCCATTCCAAAAAGTCTGGAGCTTGGCGTTGGTAAGGGAAGCTTCTGAGCGAGAGAGGCGTTACTTGAGCAAGGTTATTGCCAGAACTTCTCCAATTTGAGATTGACTGGTTAAGCCTGCTTTCATTAGGTACGCGGCGGCGAGTTCACGAAACCTAGACAAATAACGGTTCAAGTCTTCTTTGTTCTTGCGCTTGCAAGAAGTCACCTTATTGAAGGAATCAATGAGGCAAGTAACCACGGAGATGGGAGGATCTTGGGAAATCAAGTCCACGATCTCTTGCACAGCTTTGACTTGGTCTTCCTGCTCATGATCGATCTTTCATTGCTCTTCACTTCGACTACAAGACTTTGCTGAGATTTAAAGCTCTCGATCGTACAGTTGACGTCCAAGTGTGTGGAATACCGTTTTGTAGAATTTGTCTTCTCCCTTCTCGGCTGCGGTTGCAATTAAGTCAACCAACTTGCAACTTTCTTTCTCCACGATAGGAGATCTTGGTCCGGCTCGAATACGGAGGTTCATCATGCCAAAACCTTTCTCGAAGTCCTTCCCTGGGCCCATAACTGTAGTATGCGGTGTAAGCGAGGGAGCGGGAAAGGAAGGCACAGTGAACGGGTACAAAGGTCCCCGGGATGCAGTTGAACTCTCTATTTGCGTATTTGGTTGTTTAGTAGTGCGTCACTAGAACGGTCGATTTTCTCTCAATCTCCCAAAAACTACCTCTTCCCTCACGCCCCGATCGGCAGTGAGGGCTTCCTTATATAGCCGTTCGATAGCTATGGAATAGTAGATACAGTACAGTAGACGATAGCCACTGTACAGTATTACCAGAGCACAATACAGTAGTACTGCCACTTGGCTGTTTAGGGCACAAATCATTGGATCTGCCAAGTCAGATCAGTCGTGGCCTGTGATTGGCCGCGACCGTCGCACAGTATACACTGTACAACACTAACCCTTCATTACTGTGCCAGCCACAGCAGCAATGAACACGGTGCGGAGCCCAAGGGCCAGAGTTTCAGAATAGAAGTACAGTACGCATTGTTGCTATTCTGTAAGCACATGATGCAGTCTGGATGTCTTAGGAGCCGGGTTCCATGCTAGGATCAGGAATCATGCACCGGGGTAGGCACCATACGGACAGAGGTCGTCGTGGAGTGTGGACATGGAGGGGTACCTCCTGGTGGCTGAGTTGGTGGAGTTTGTGTAGGAGGGTCGACATGGGCTCCTGAACCCGACGAGCAATTGTGGAGCAAGGTTAGTTTCGGGGGAACCAATTCCGAAACCGGCGAAGGATGAGGCGCCCTCAATGGCCCGAAAGCGGGTGTCTGTGAGGAACCAGGGGGATTTACCTGTGCAGAGAATGCAGGGTGGGGGGCGCGGGGGATTGATTCGGTGTGAGCGAGGCGTGGAGTGACTGAGGGCGTTCCATATTGAGAGAAAGACAGCATGCCAGAGCGAGCGCGGGAGTAGTCGGACCATGACTGTTTTGAGAGTAAAGTGGCATCGTGGGAGGAAATTGAGTGGAGGATGTCACGGGAGACCTGAAGGATACGGGCGAATGGGGAATAAGCGTTGACCAGAAGGCAATCGACGGACTGGTGAGCCTGGCGAGTGAGGAGTGTATCGATATCCAGGATCTGGTATAAGGAGCGTAGACGGGCGAGGTGAGTCTTTGGAATGCGGAGGAAGTGCGAAGGATTGGGGAGAGAAGCGGCGCTGGGCCGCTATATCCGGTGAGTGGAGGATAGAGTAGTCGCTGAGAAGGAAAGCGACATAGAGATAAATGCTGGGAACGAAACTGTGGAACAGAGTTGCTAGTCGTGCAGGTGGGAGGTTGGAGGACATCGGGGCTGTTCGAAAGCCGGGTCACTGTTGCCGGAGCGCGGCGCGAGTGTGCGAAGGTTTCGGCATGATGGAGTCCTTGGGAGGTCATCGATACTCCGAGATAGATTGCGGAGGATGCCCGCTGCATTGGTTTGCCTTGGAGGAGGCAAGGGGAAGTGCCTGTGGGGAGGATCCGCGGTATGATGAAGCATTTCGCTAGGTTCCATTTCATATTCCATTTCTTGTTCCGTATGGTTGTCCTTCCTTGGCAAACGCAGAGGAGGTCCTGCGAGAGCGGAAGGGATGTGATATGTAGGAGGACTTCATTTGCGAATAGTTTGCATGGCACAGGGTGTGAGTTTTGCGCAGAGCCAGTGGATAGTGCAAGTGGCCAGGCTGTTGATATACTGTATAGGAGGAAGAGGGTCGGAGAGAGGGGGCCCTGTACAAGACCCAGTGTCATCTTGGCCTGGGACCGAGTTGCGTCTCCTTTGGTACTTGCAGTGTACGGCAGACGCGAAGAAGCTATCATGCGACGTAGGGTAGCGCCAAGTAGTAGCAGTCCGATAGGAGCAAGTGGCGTTTAACGCGGTCTTATGCTTTTGACATGTCGAAGACAGCGAGCGTGCCTGCCCGCATCGAGCGGCTTCATCGGCTGCGTTGAGGGCGTGCAGGGGGCTAATTTTTTGGTGGAACCAGTACTGAGAGGGGTGGATATGCGGTTCTTGGTGGATGCACATTGATAGCGCTGCTTCGACCACTTTCCGGCAGTGGGAGAGGTGACATAGTGGGCTGCAGTTTGCTGGAATCTGTCGGCTGCCCTTCCTGTACTTCATTATGAATGGTACCTGGGACTATTCGCGGGGATACTGAGTTGTTCGTCCCACTGCACTCCACGAGGAGAATAGGGGGGAAGAGGAGAAGGGGAGCATTTTCAGCATTTCAATATGGACTGAGTCCGTACCAACGGCCCGGCCTGTAAGTGCCTGACGAATGCATGTTTCGAGAGCAGCGCAATAAGAGGGTGGGGGTTTGAATGGATGGAGGTTTAGTGGAGGTTGATTTTGGCCATGAACCGGTTGCATGCACTTGGTGAAGGAGTGCGGAGCGAGTTGGGTCTGCCGTTCTGCGTTCTGTGTTGCGGCGATCTGTGGAAATTGCTTGGAAGAGGCCAGAGGGGGGCAGACTCGAGGAATGCGTTGCGACGGCTAAAAAGGCGCTTCTCACGGCGTATGTCGCTGCGGACTACTGAGCGGAGTCTTTGAAACTCCTGCAAATCTGCGGGTGTTGCGCACGGCGGGCTCCACGGGATGCTACGGGGCGCTTTCGCACCAATGTGTCCAATACGGGGTTCCAAAACGGCTCATAGGGACGGGTCTGCGTGACGTGATGTCTTGCCAAAGTTGAAGAGTGACAGAGGTGGCGCGTGTGCACATTTCCTGGGCGTATGTCGGGGTGCAGTTATCCAGGAAGGAGATAATTGCGGGGAAGGTAGCTTCTTGGACCTGGTTTACCCGTGCTCTATATGCTGGGAAGCAAGAAGGGATTTCGTGATCCGTCCGGGCGAGGAAGTGGGCACGGATGTGGGGGCTGTTACCAGGACAGGTGAGTGATCTGAGGGGCTGTTGGAGCCAGGCTGGACAGTTCAAGTGAGGTGCGGATAAGTTAGCGATATCCGGTATGCTGGAGCCCAAGCGGCCGCAGGCTTGTAAGATAGATGAAGGTGGCGCATACTCGTTGTAACGGGTGGGGTGAACGACTGTAACGATGGCGCCTCGTCGTGGATTTGGGTGGGAGCCCAAGCTGCAGTGCCGTGCGTTGAGGTCGCCAAGAATGACGTGATGGAGGGAGGGAGAGTGCAGACGGAGGCGAAGAGCGAGTCTGAATATGAGCATCGGAAAGCACGAGCTGAAAAGGTGCTGGTGAGTGAGAGGCTTTCCGGGAGCTGAACCATTATTGTTTGGAGTGGGGAGTTAGGTGGAGTGTGTAGGGTATTGCTGACAGGGCTAAGTGAGACGTGGAGCCCGCGACGAACAGATAATGCGACCCCTGCACGGTGTGAGAAGGTTACATTCCTTCGGTGAGATAGGGCTTGACATACGGCGCTATGTGCCCAAAGTTTGAGTGAGATATGGATATGCCTCACATCGAGTATCGGTAAGGAGAAGGATATGGGGGGAGAGGGAGTCAAGGAGCAGTTGTATTTCATGGAAGCTTATCGTAAGACCGCAAATGTTCCAGAATGTAATTCTAATGTTGATGGTCGAGGGCCGCTGATGTGCGGAAAGGCGGAGTGTTGGGTGGTGTCATGGTTGTGTCGGTGTCCTCCGTTGCGTGGGGACTGATGTGGCGGCGTTTGGAAAGCGTGGGAGTTGTTGAGGGAAAGGGGGCCGTGGTGCGGGAGTTATCGGGCACGGTAGGGCGTGTGCGGGGGCTTTGGTGACGGTGTTGGGGACGTGGAGGGGGTGGTTGTGGGTGGATACAGCGAAGTACTGTAGTAACGCCATTTGTGCTGAATGGTGGAGTCGACGGAGTGGAGGGAGTTGCGAAAAAACTCGTTGACAACTCTAGTCATTATTTATTCAGACTCCAATACGCAGACTTTCCCCACCCCGTGTCGGAAAATTCCCGTCCTTCACGTCTAGTCTGGGGAGATTTCGGGTCATCTCGTTGTAAGTTGTGGTCGGTTGTATCCGCGCCGTTGGTGCGTTGTGCTGGATGAGATGTCACGAATTAACAAAGCACCCGCAGTGTCTCTTTATTGAAGGTGCCAACTGTGCAAGAAAACAAGAAAGAAGTTTAATGCGATCAGTATCTACTGGGGAGTAGAGTACAGTACAGAACGTTTCTTTCGAGTACAGTGCAGTATTTGGATTTGCACTACAGTAGAGTGAACTGTACAGTACAGTACAGTACGTACAGTAGATGGACAACGACGTAGCGTCCGTGAAAAAACTTTGTTCGAAAAGGGCGACTCAACTCTGTGTCTTGCGGGGCACGACAAACTACTGACGCGGCGCACGTTGGCCAGATTGCATAGCCCAGCGGATACAGGCGAGTCTTCACTCTTCCTGTCGAGCATCCGCTACGATATGCGACAGCTGCCGCGTATCTCTTTTATGAGCTTGGATGTTGTGACAGATGGAGATCCTGACGAGTCAAAAGCCACAGGACGAAATCCTATTCCAGCGTCGACCTTGCCGGCAGTGCCTCTCACGAAATACCTGCCGCTTTCGTCGTCAAATCCCTTTTCTTCCGCGTTTGAGCAGTGTGCAATTGATTTTAAGGTGGGCGCACTGCCCTTTCTGGTTCTGCACAGTACGTACAGGACTGTACTGTATTCACTGTAAATTACAGGACTGTACTGTATTTACAGTGAATACAGTACAGTACTGTGCTGTAGTTACTATGGAAAGTAACCCGATCAACCAACGCAAATTCAGCGCTGTTGAGCCCACTAGGTCCAGCAGGGGCGTTGAGGTCCCCTCATACTGCATCTGAATAAAGGTCACCGCTTCCCCCAGTCATGTCAGCGTCATTTTGGAAGTGAAAACCAGGATTACAGTCCACTGTAATTTCTGAGATTGCTGTATTTTTGGTGTTGATTAGAGTCCGATTGGTGCTGTAATTTTTGAAATTTCAAGTTTAACTGTACAGTAAATGCTGTTGTTTTGTACAGTACAGTTCATTGTACGGTACTATATCTGCCAGTTTGAAACCCTAAAAGAGAAACCGCACGGGGGGGGGCACATCTGAGACAAGCCGATCGTTGCAGTTCGAAGAGAGAAAAGTAGCAATACTCAAAGCGTACAGTTCGGTAGATGTTGCTGCCAAGTGCAGTCAATAAACTGTACATTGTAGGATACTGAACTTGATTTTCAATTAAAATTAGAGGTGCGAAAGCGTACGGAAGTGTCTGCCAAAAAAAGCCCGGGAACCTGACCAAAATAAAACTAATTTAAGAAAACTTTCACAGATACAAAGAATTCTTTTTTAAAACTTTCATAGATACAAAGAATTTATTTTAATGTTTAATGCTTTACGTTTTAATTCCCACATGATGGGCCACAGACCTTTCATGCCACTGCCTTTCAAAAAAAAAGCGGAGAGAAATAAAAAGTATCTGCTAGACGTTGTGCACTTTTCCAAATATAGGTTAAGATAGCCACTGTCACCGCCTACACGATCCAAGCCACCACACCACGACATTACTACCTCGTTTCCGGAACATTTGCTCTCCCCCACTTTCCTTTCCGCATTCCCCTTCTTATCCTCTTCACTTTCAATGTGGTACTTAATCGAAGAACCCGACACAGTCCCTGCCACAAAACTCCGCCCGACGTACTGGCTCGGTGGTCTTACCGGAGATGGTCGCACCATCGGTCGCAAACATGTCGACATTCGTCTAAAGGCCTCCTCCGTCTCTCGTACGCACGCCCGTGTTACAATTCAAAAGTCTCCATTCTATTCACCGTCGTTACTCTCTGGGCGTCAGACCCATCATGCCACCTCGGTATTCGTCCAGGACTCTTCCGCATATGGGACCTTTTTGAAATATCCGTCTGGTCATCCGTCCAATCGAGCTGAGTCCGCTGTTGGTCACCATCGCCGATTGGATAAGGATACCCCTGTTGAGGTATGTGAAGGTGCTTTGTTGGCCTTTGGTGCCCCTAGTGGCTGGTGGCGTTTAGGTTGGGAGCATATCGTCGTGTCCCACAGCCGTCTATCATTTGAGGTCAAGGAGAGAATGGCTGAAATCGTCTCCTTGACAGGTATTGAAACTTGCGATACGTGGGAGACGGTTGTACCCATTTGGTCATGGTTGAGTGCAATGTCACGAGTTTCAAGTGGTTGAGAGCACTCGTGGAACGTAAACCAGTGGTGACCCCGGCCTGGTTGGAAGCTGTCAGGCATTCAGTTGCGGAGACCTGCAGAGGCATCACAGAGGCACCTAATGAAGAGGCAGCCATGGCCATAAGTCGCTTGCCTGAAGTAGGAGGATATGTCCCGCCATTTTGTAAAGCGGACGTTGAGTCCTACGGCGAGGAAGTGTTAGGAAAGGTTTGGGAAGAAGATTTTGTGGAGAAGAGGAAGAATATGTTTGATAGATGTGTATTTGTGTTTGGCAGGGAGGAGCGCAGAGCCAAATGGGCCCTAGTTGTGGAGTTGTTAGGAGGCGCAGCCGTTTTCGGGAAGAAGAGGATGAAGGCGGGGAAGCTATTTTATGTGCAAGGCGAGTACGGAAGCGGGAAAAAGGTGTATGAAGATGTTCCCGGCAGGGCATACGTTCCAGAAAACGTGCTCACAGAGGCTATTGTCAGGGCCGACCTTGAACCGATAGAGAAAGCAGTAATGGTGAAAAGCGGAGGAGCGGAGGTGACAGATGTAGCCACTCCCGGACCTCTAGATAATGACAGTGAGGGGGAATCGGATGACGAGAGCGAAATAGCAGCCGTTGCAGTGCGATCCGGAGCTGAAAGGGGGAATAAGGAAGGGGTCGCGACAGTAGAGGGAAGCAGGGGGACAGAACAGAGGGCAGGGAAGGAAGGGTCAGGAGCAGATTGCATTGGGAGAAGAACGAGAGGATTGTGTTCAGGGATGTGGGCGAAGAAAAGGGCTAGAATTACCACAGAGAGAGATGCAGGAGAACGATCGATGTTGCAGGAGAAGGTTACTAAACTGACTGGTGCCATTTGTGTGGAAGCAACTGGCGTAGAGTACGATAAGTCACTCACTGGGCGTAAGGCATGTAACGAGAAGGCTTTTGACAATTCTGATGTGAACGAACGTGTTTTCTTTGAAGTTAAGCAGGAAGTGAACGAGGAGGAAGCACGTATGGTAGAAGGCGAGAAAGCTGGTGAAGCGGCGCGGAAAAATTCGGCAAGGAGTAGATCGAGGGATGTGCGGCGGTTTTCGAGCCAGAAAGTTGCCGCAACTTTCTATGATTCGACTGAAACGCGCGCAAGTCATGGACAGCTCAGAGAAAGCACTTGACAATGGATCTGCTGAGCCAGACGCGCAGATGATTGTTTCTGATGAAGAGTGAAAATTCCGAATGAAGTAAGCAGATTGCGGCGCTAAGAGTAAATGTCTGGAGTGAGATGTGCGACTTCACATCTGCGCAATCCAAGGCTTTAGGAACAATTCAGGAGGTCAGAAGCCCATTGGTGCCCTATCGCCTGTAGGAAGTCTTGACAAGAGCAACTGTCAGCAAAGTGCTTAAGCTTGTCTGGGAGATCGTTGAGTAGCACGCACGCAAACCGTGACCCGATTATTGCCACCATCGAAGTGCTTGAGCTGCTCGAGGATATCCTCCGGAAAGATGTGCCCCTCAGTAAAATGTACCGTGAAATCTGTTAAGGGTAGCACAAATTCGTAAGTGAGGATTGATTAAAGAATAGAAAGCAAGCTGTCTCATTGCAATCGCGACGCGGCTCGAAAACAGAACTGAGTCAGCGCTGATTTCGCCTTGATCCTTTACATCTGTAAGACTTCCTCGACGTAACTATGCAGGACTCTGCCCATGTAGCGATGAGGGTCACTCTAGCGATACGGAACGCCTCAAACAGTGGAAGGAGAGTTCAGGAAGACATTGATTTGGTAATCCAGCAGGTGATGCACGTTTTCCGAAATTGGCAGCCGTCCAGTGGTGCCATCTGTGACGAACTCTCAGCATACATGCACAATTGCAATTGAAATTCAGTGACACCACATGGACAAAGCGATGCTGCTCGACATTTGGCTGCATTTGCTCTTTTTATTGGTGCAGCGGATGATGCACAAAGGAAAACTCCTCGACTAAGAAGGCAGCTCGATCTCTGCACACGTAATCTCTGCGACTCGCAGAGCAGAGGTTAAGTGCGCAGACTGCGAGGGCTCCTTAAATGGACCTCACAGCCACCGTCCCATCGAGAATCACTTCACCGGTGCACTACGCCCAGCTACATTTCATTTCTTTGGGGAGGGTTTGCCGCGTATTTCTAACAGATGCCGATTATGAGTCAATGCGGGTGGATCATCTCTTCGAATTTGCCTGAGCTTCAAAGCCATCATACTGTAAGTTCCTCCATGACTGCGGTACGTACGTCCATCATTTGTGGAAACACAAACCGTACGCACTCAGCTACTCATTCAAATAATGCGCTCGGCGGGTGGCACTCCGACGCGTTTTCTCTCATTAGGGAAGTGGTACGTTCGGTAGCCAGCCGAGCCATGGACCAATACGCCAAGGTGCGGGCCATTCTCCTTCAGTGACATGCAGCGTTGATGGTCACCTCCAACGCCGCGTGCTTGCTGAGTGGGCTCCCGGCCTCGTTTTAGTTGGCCGGAAAGCTCACTGAACCGGACTCTGACTGTAGACCCAGCAGTAGCAACATACTAGCAGGGCTCCCAACCATTACACCACTCGCAGTAAACCAATACCAACTCATCGGAGGTTCCCGGAGCTCTTACCTTGGGTCAATTACACGTACGCGGTAAACCCGGTCATCTGTTGTGTGGGGATGATATGCTCCGGAGCGTGGTAGGCGTGCAGCAAGGGGATCCTCTGGGTCCACTTTTATTCTCCCTTGTGCTGCAAAAGGTGACGCGGGAACTGAAAACCCGCCTGGAAAATGTGGCCGACACCACAGTCACGCCTCCTCTGCTCCTTCAGCTATGGTACTTGGACGATGGGTATGTAGTTGGCACCCATGAAGCCATTCGGAGGGCACTACAATTCCTCTCTTCCGCGGAGGTGCGCGCTTTGGGTTTGCACTTCCGCATGGATAAGTGTGCCGTCTGGTGGCCAACCGCTCCCCCCCCGTCTGTTCAGCAGTCCTCCCAGCCGACCTTCGCCAGGACTATAGTGAAGGGACAAAAGTGCTGCGGGGCCAAAATCGGATCGGACCTATTCGTGGAGCGCGAGTTCTCAAAGCATGTCGCTTCGCTGAAGCTCTCCTCAGCGCTTTGTTAACCCTGGAGGACACTCAAGTAGCTCTCCATCTACTACGGACCTGCTTCGGCGTGTATCGCATTAACTACCTCCTACGTGTAGTTCCCCTCATTCCAATTCTGAGGGGCCTGCGGAATTCGATTCCGCTGTTGAAGCAACACTGCGGGGGTTGATGGGCGGGGTTCTGGACAGCAATACTTTTCGGGAATTGCAACTCCCTGCGGCGCCTTTCGGCCCCCTCAAGCCAACTTTGGCATTAGGCTTCGCTCTGCGAAGCTCACTGCGGCGGCTGCGTTCCTTTCCTCCGTGTCCCTCACGCGTGCCCTTTGCTCTACCCTTCTGGCTGTGCTACCGAACACTGCTCTTCATTCATACAAATCCGCAGTTCGGGCGCACGACGACTGGAAGACACAAGTGGCACCCGAGAAGGTGGTCCATTTCACGGCTATCGACTCAGTGCAGAGGTTTGGGCAAGGGCAACTCGTCCGCCCAGTTGAGGAAAAGGCCTTTGATGCCATGCCGAAGAGGAATGAGAGGACTGTTGCATTCCGTGCCTCGTTGTCAGTTGAGGGTTGCAAGGACTGGCTGTCATGCCAACCGGCTCCGGGGTTGGGTACCTACATCTCGGACCGCAATTACAAGACGTGGTTGCAGTTCTGTTGCAGGGTGTCACTGTTTCCTCCAGCTTCGAAATGCCACAAAGGGGGATGCACGACCCTCATGGATCAGTATGGTGACCACGCGCTGTGCTGTGCCTATGGATCCACACGCGGGTGGCGGCATGACTCGCAGACACTTTGTTTGCTGCAGATCTCTTCAAAGCTGCCCGACACCCTGTCCTCGAGCCCCCACAACGCGGCCACGCAGTTCGCCCGGACATCAAGGCGCTTGGAGAGAACGGGGGGACAGACTTTTTCGCCGTAACTGTCATCCACCCATTGACCCCCGCCCGCCTTCCCTCCCTGGCGCGATGCCCACTCAAGCCCCTTAACCATGCCGCCTTGGCAAGGACACTCGCTTTGCCGAATTGATATGTTCAAAAGGCCCTGGGCATCGCTCCATTGCCCTTCCACTTTCCACATTGGGGGCTGGCACCCGGCTGCTCGGGACTTTGCGAAACGGGTTGCGACCAGCATTGCTGCACGGGCGGCTGTTCCGATTGCTCACGCAACGCAAACACTGTTCACTCGTCTCGCGGCGAGGCTCGTCCAGAATAACGCCACTTGTCTGCTGGAAGGGGTCTTGAGTGAGTCTTAATGCCGCAACGTGCAAGTTAGTATGTTCCAGAGAACCTCTGTTCTCATAGTATCTCCGTCCCTACGCAAGTTAGGCCTCTTCCCTGTTATGTCTAGTTCTACCCTGTTCCCCCCAATCTACCAGTCATCCGTTTCAGTATAAACCCAATTCACCCCATCTTATCAGGAAAACTAAGTATACCAACACATTCAAGTAAAATCCATCTTATCCGGAAAATTAAGTATACCAACCCAGGAAAAGGCCTTTGACGCCATGCCAAAGCGGGATGAGAGGACCATGGCATTCCGAGGTTCGTTGTCAGTGGATGAATGCAAGGACTGGCTTTCATGCCAACCGGCTCCAGGCCTGGGCACCTACATCCCCGACCGCAACTACAAGACGTGGTTGCAGTTCTATTGCCGGGTACCACTGTTTCCTCCAGCTTCAAAATGCCACAAGGGGGGATGCACGGCACTCATGGATCAGTACGGTGACCACGCGCTGTGCTGTGGCTATGGATCCAACCGCGAGTGGCGGCAGGACTCGCAAACACGGTTGTTTGTCGCAGACCTCTCCAAAGCCGCCCGATACCCTGTCCTCGAGCCCCCATAACCCGGCCATGCAGTTCGCCCCGACATCAAGGGGCTTGGAGAGACCGGGGCACCGACTATTATGACATGACCGTCATCCATCCGTTGACCCCCGCCCGCCTCCCCTCCCTGGCGCGATGCCCACTCAAGCCCCTTAACCATGCTCGCCTTGGCAAGAACACTCGCTTTGCCGAGTTGATACGTTCCAAGGGTCCTGGACATCGCTTCATTGCCATTCCACTCTCCACGTTGGGGGCTGGCACGCCACCGTTCGGATTTCGCCAACTGAGGTACGACTGGCATTTCCGCACTTGCAGCCGTTTTGATTGCTGATGCGCAGCAAACATTGTTCGCTCGTCACGCGGCGAGACTCTTCCAGAATAACGCCATCAGTTGTTTGATGGAAGGGGTTTTGAGCGACACTTAAGGCCACTACTTGAAAGTGTACATTCGAGAAAATCTCCGTTCTCAGGGTATGCAAGTGACTACCCTGCTGTGCAGACACCTGTTATACTAATGCCATTAAGCTGTATCACTTACGTACGCCTCGTTTGCGATTGCTTATCAGGAAACCTCTTAAGTAAATCAACCCATTTAACTCCAGAACGTTATCAGGAAATTGAGTAATCCACAGTAATCCACTCAATTTAGCCCCAAAACCTACCTTCAAATAATGTAGCAATGCCATCGCAAATCCAGTGGCAAGATGTACCTGCACTGTAATTTTGTATATCTACTGTAATGTTTCGTTAAGTATATTGGATCACTCTGCTGTGAGACGGCAGTTGCATAGAACTTTGTGATATCAATGACTGGTTCAGACCGCTACTCGGCCGAACCCCGGTATTCAGTTTACTTTAGAAAGACTAGCAAAGGTAAAACTAAATGGACTAAATGTGGCAGGGCAAGGTCTGTCGGAGACCAAAGGCCAGTGAAACAGTGTAGATTCTAACTTTTTTGTACCTAGCAAAGTATGGCAACAAGAGATACTACGATGAGAAGCAGACTTCACCCCAATAGGATGAGCCTAGTAAAAGAAGCTCAACCTATAACGGGAGCCTATAAGGGAAATTTCATCATTAAACTTTTTGTCTGTGAATAGTGTGGGCGGTTATGTTACCCACACACATTATTTAACAACTAACTTACTTTAATGTACTTGAGTTGAGTCGAAAAAACTAGTTCACCTATGATATGTACGACCAGCACTGCCCTGTATCGTATTCGTGAGAATCACAAGGAACGAGCGTTGGTTTTGATGTGTGACCCAATACTTAATATGAAGAGAACAAGTTTGGCTCTCCAGAATTGCAGTCGAGAGTATTTTGTAGTGGGGGCAATATTTCCACTAGTGTGAAGTATTTGAGCTGATCTCGCATGAGTTTGTCATAGACTTCTTTGGACAGCAGTTTCAAACAAAGATTTTTGTCTACTTGTTTGAAAATCCAGCCGTTTCTCCTGATGTATTTTACTGCCCATAGTGTCACTTTTAGTAGCTTGTCGTGTTTTTGGGTAGGCCTAATGAAGAAAAAGTTTTTGTGATGGTTCGTTTCAGTTTCGCTGCTCTTGTGACAACTTTCTTTGAAGTTTTCTGGAGTGGTTCGGCGGAGCCGCAATCAATAACTGGAGAAATTTTTCGAGGTGGTTTTGTCTTGAGTGGAAAAGCCTCCTCCTAGAGACATTAGTTTCTCCTTTTTCTCTGGGAGTCTTTCGTCAATTCAATCGGCTCATTGACCTTGAAAAATTTTAGGCCTTTCAAGTTTTTTGCCACTGGCTTTTCTAGTTGAGAGCGATTTTGTAGACTTAGGCGTCCCAGTGTCGCCTCTTTCTTTTCCGTTGTTGGCATTTCACTTTCTATAGCTGTTTCCAGCTCGCTTGGCCGAAGTTGAGTGACCCTTCGCGTCCTCTTTTCTGGATTTTGCGGCCTTCTTGCGACTTTTCCATCTTTTCTTGGGAGACAGTTTCTGTTGGCGTGGAGGTTTTTGGTCTCTTATGGGAGGTGGTGTGTTCTGAGGACCGTTGTGTATTTTAGGAATGCCTCTTATTTTTTTCTTACTGCTTGTAGCCTTTGTGACATCCGCGAGTAAGGGACCATCATTTTTGAGGCTTTGGCTAGTTTTTCCTTCAAGAACTGCTCTTTCTTCAGTTTTTGTCGCAATGTAAAAAAGTTTGTTTGATCGATGCGAAGAGGGCAGTTTTGGTTAATTACTTTTCGATTTTGGTGCCAAATGCCGCCAGCGTTGGTTATAATTGCTCTGATTTCAAGTCTAGAATAGTATTTATCACAAATTTGGTAGCATATCTGCTATGTCTCCGAATTCTTGGATCTCCGAATTCTTGGACGATATTGTTTTTCTCCAGTTTGGTATTTTCAATCTTTTTCTTGGATGACTGAATGAGTATATCTAACGATTGTTTTGCCGCTTTTTTTGCTACTGGCTGTGCTGCCTGGAAAGTTGAATAATCGGTTTCCTTCTTAAACTGCGGTAAACTCATCTTGATGATACTTCTGGTAAGTGTACTATTCTCCTTGTGTGTCATGAGTTGTATGAGGAAGTTTGATTTTGAGATAAGTCTAATTCCAAGTCGAAAATATTCTTGAGGGAAGGTTGAGAGTCTTTCAGGAGTTGCGGAAGAATCTTGTTGGTTGTCTGCCTGTCCAGTTGTTCTTGGGAATTCTCCTCAGGTTCTGGATTCCCGGAATCGTTCTGGGGCCCTGCTTTGCTGGAACGCCTTGTTCAAACTGTCATGTTCTTTTCTACGTCAGGAACTGTGGCGCCTTGGGGGATTGGGAGGTGATGATGGACTGTTGGGATGTGCAGCGAAGCGATGTAAGGGGATGGGACATCTTAGGGGTGATGATGGACTGTGAGGGTGGTAGAGACTTAAGTAGAGACCCTTTAACGACTGAAAGTAAGCCTGGCTGACATCGTCGCTCGAAATGCGGAATTTATGAAATACTGCGAGTGAAGAGAAGATTTGGGTCGAATATTGTCGTAAATTCGTGTATTTATGAGCCAATAGGTTTTTATTCTTGTCAAAATGCCTTTGCGCGACGAGTCGCTTTGCAGAAAGGTACGTCTGTTTATAAATTGTTGATGGTCAGGACGAATCTACCATTTAAAATTTTAGCGTTTTTTGGAAGATCTGACTTTGAAACAACAGTCCAGAGCGTACGGTTCAGAAGGCAGAGCATGCAACTCGGCATCTCTAATGTCAAAAGTGTGCGATTAAAGGGTGTTAGCAATACTCGGCATATACTGTACTGTAGCACAGTTGAGGCGCTACAGCATTTGGCTCATAGCGTGATTAAATGGCTCACAGATTGAAACGCGACATGTCTGGCACAGTCATCGATGACTTGTCTCAAACGGATGGACAGAGCGCAAATTGTATCAAAAGCTAGGGGGACAGAATTACGCTGGACAATAGGGGCGGACCCTTGTCGTTTGGAAAGAGCGTTTCACGCACCATCCGAACAGACACCGAAGTTTGGCACCATCGGCTAGTTTGGCAGCATCACAACACTTCTTCGCTGCATGAAATATATAGAGCCAGGGACTAAGGGAGAGCGAACAGTGATTTCGTAAGCTCTCAGTTAGTTGGGAGCGGCACCATGGAATGAGTGACGGGGTTTAACGAGGGTGTCGGCAGGGCGGTGGGCAGTGAAAGGGAGGAAGGGGGCCACTTCTTGGCACGCGAGACCGGTCGGTTTGAAAATATTTCTAATGGACAAGTTGCGGGTGTGGTTGTGGCGATGCACGACGACAAAAACAGACTTGCAAATGGTGGCATAATCGCCGCGAGGGTCTATTTGGGCATGAAAATAGTGGCACTGGTTCCGCGAAGCAGAATCCTCGTAGAGCGGGAGTTCCGGGTGTCGCCGATGTTTGAAAGACCAGGCATAATTGTTGACAGTTGAATTGGATGAAGCGTGGGAGGTAAGGAAGGCGAAAGCACCAGGAGAAAGGAGCGAGTTGCGACTTGCAGGGAGAAGGACAGACGCAGCGCTGTGGTCAGAGGGGTTGAGGGGGGCATCCCAGAAGATATCTTCGCAGAAGGCGCGGGCGCCTTTCGGCTAGAAATTCTGGGGGAGCATAGTATATGGAGTAAGAGGCGTTGTCAAAGGGCCTCAGTATCGAGATCACATAGATCTGCGGTGCTTTATTCAGAACCGGCAGGGTGGAGGGGTTCCGGCAAAAGAATAAACGTATTTTCGGAGGCGTAAGCGTGCGACGCGACCATAGAAATCTGCGGAGCGGTTATCAGGAGCACTTTCTCTGATCGAGCTGCGGAGGACCTCAGAAGTTGCCGCGTGGGGGAGAGCGAGAGAAGTGACCGCTAACGACTCAGTGGTAAGTTCGAGGTCGTGGTAGATGCAAAGGAGGTGAGGTAGGACGCGGGCGACGAGACCAAGAAGGGGCTTAGTAACTTCCATGTAGGTCCAGGGGCCGGAACCTGGAAGAAGAACATGGGCAGGGATGGAAAAGCTGGCGAGGGTAGCGGGTTGGGAGAGGAAATTACGGGCGGCACCAAAATTAGCGAAGGAAGTGGCCATGGAGGAGGTCCCAGCGAAGCATACCATGACTACGGGCTCCTGAGGAACACCGAAGTGGCCAGAGACTGGGCAGATGATGGGTGTGGGACTAAATGGCGGGATATAGCAGTGGCTTCAGCAAGGCGAGGATGCGGGGGATAAGAGGGGTGATTGAAAATGTGGAGGACGGCGGTGAGTGAGAGAAACGGGAGAATTTCAGGGGCGGGGAGAGTGGTCATTGGCGGAAAGGAAATAGCAGCAGAGGGCAAGAGGATTGGGCTATCGAAGGAGGGAGGCGAGGGATAGGCTGCGACATCATTGAATGAGCGGGAGGGGTCATAAAGGTGACGGGAAGGAGAGAAGATGTAAATAGGAAAGAAGAAAGAAGAGAAAAATCTGTGTGTGTGAGAGAGAGACTGAATATCGCTTAGAACACTGATAGGGCAAAAATGGCGCCAATGGAAAAGGTAAATAACAAAACTTGAGATGAGAGTCGTTGCGAGCGGCTACAGGGCTACTGTATATGTTAAAAGGCAATGAAGAGGAGTAGGCGTGAAAGCTGAGTGACTGCCTTAGTAGCCAACTTTAAAGGAGCCGCCTCTGTCACCTATGCTCTATGACTGTCGTATGGAAAAGTGTTCTTGGGTCTAAAATTGACTCTGAAATTCCTAAATATTTGGTACTGGACTTGAATTTGTCTGCCAACTTGCTGTCCATCTCATGGAGGAAGAAATTAGTTAGCTTGTGTAGGCTTTTTCCCAAACTGAAATCACGATTAAACTATTAGAAGTACCAGGAAATGAAAGAAAAGACTTCATGTGGTCGCAAATAGTTTGACAAAAAATTTGAAAGGAACTAATGAATCTACTCCTCAAAATATTAATCTTCTAGATCAGAACCTAGCACTTCTCTTAAGACATCACAAGTACCCATGAACTTCCCACATATACTTGTGGATGGCCCACAATTGTCCGCCCCTTCCTGCAAAGACTAAAGTTCACCTGAGTTTTCCCAACCGAGTCTATGGCCGGGACCACCTGGTCCAAACTTTTCATTCCTTCCCCTCCTATATGACCCGGTTCGAGGCCTGCTTTTCATCTTCGGACCCCTCATCTTCCTCATCTTCCTCCCCAGCCTCCTTTTCTTCTTCCTCCTCTCCTGACTTGTCCTCGGCCTCTCCTTGTTCTATTCCGTAGACGGGCTTGGGGTCCATCCACCCCTCGAAGCACTCCCCTGCCTTACAATCCTCCTCCCTATAGTCCCCCCTACCGATTCCTTTCCTTCGATCTCCACTAGGTGACGAGAAACGAGATCCGTCAAACGTTTCCCGGTTTGGCGATGGAGGTAGTCCTCGACGTCAGTTGGGCCATAAGAGAATCCTAGCGGACTTTGGCGCCGTTTTTGGAGCTAATTTGGAGGCCCGGAGTGATTTCAGAACAAATTTCTCTGTAATCTGGAGTATATCCGGAAGGAATGCCACAAGGAGGTGTCCTGGAGTATATTTGGATTATTGATTTTTGATATCTACGTTAAGCACACAGTGCTTAACGGAGATATCAAGGAGGATATCAAGAGTCATTCAGGATCTATTTGAGCCGTCGACATGTACAAACCCAAAACCTCAGTGCACGTTGAGCTCAAGACAAAAACGTTAGGTCGCCGACTGTATCATCATTCTTCCACTTATTTTCCTGACTTCCTGCAATTAAGTTTTAAACTTAGTTGATCCTACGATACAAGAAAGTCTCATGCTTTGCAGTAGATTATTATTCTTCTGTCGATAATCGAAAGAAGAAATGGTAGTAGCGGATCAGCACTCTTAAGACATGAATTTGTGTGTGGGTAATTGATTGAATCTGGAGCTAGAACGGCACCAACTGCCATAGCAACCTCACCGCCGACTGCAAAAATCTAGAGATGCACTCATAAATACTAATCAAAGTTCAACACCTCCTTCTTGACATACTCTCGATACCTTAAAGTGCGCCAGTAGCATGTTTTTCTAACATCACCGCATGCACAAAATTCTTTCTATCCATCTTGCCCCGTCCCAAACCTTTGAACATACCTGAAACCATCCCAACAGCTCAAACCTGCATTCGGGCCGCATACTATGACCATCTGCCATTTCCGAGCTTGGTAGAACGCCAAGCTGTGTCATTCGAAAGCACGCATCAACCCCGTGTCTTCCTGCGCGTATACTCCATGTCTTAAAGCTCACAAACTGAACACCCAAGTGCGCAAAAAAATCAAATACACTCCCAATGCCCTACATGCACAATCAGCTCAAGCTTTTGTCTCTTGCTGTCGCTACCGCGCTCATAACCTCATTATTTCACATACTTCGAACAAAAAATCCGGGAAACCCGTCAAACTTCTGTTTTCCCTCCAGACTTTGCTACGCTTGTCATCTCCACATAACAGGCCCGGTGTGCCCTTTGGCCAATGCTTTTTCACGTCGCAAAAGCGCAATCTCATAGTTTGCTCATGTCTTGTCCATACATCCTTCGCGAACACCGGTATCTTCCTGACAAATAAGCGTGCTCGCCACGGGCGTTCTTCCACGTCGGACAATGCCTAGTCAGAAACAAACCGTCCTACAACGCGCTTTTTGATGGCAAATATGGCATATAATGTCCTAACATCCTCTGTACCATCTTACTACTCATATTCGGTAAAGATAAAGATGTCAAACGAAGGTTGCACCGATGTGACTGACGATGATGCCATGCAACACGCGATCTCTCAACATGGGGCCCTCGCGCAGAATCATTCCACGTCGAATTGCTCCAGTTGACGCAGCTTGTTGCGCCATAGTACGTACCACTTTTGCCATGCTTACAATACATCGAAGTCGAAGTTTGCATCCCGCTGTAGTTGGCCCAGTTCCCACTCTATATAAAAAAATGGATTTTGAAACCATTGAAATAAAACAAGCAAAAACCAATAAGGGAGGGAATTCGCATTGTTACCAAAATCGGGTGCTCTCAGAATTCTATTGGGTGGTAACAAAGAACTGGGAGTGAGTAGGTTATTTTTTCTGAAACGCAATTGGCCTGGCGGCTGGAACTTTCGTATATTTTAACGGAAAATATCTCCCTGGAGATGTGCCGTTGATTTCAATGATTGTCAACAGTAGCTCGCATCTGCATCCGCAGCCATTAGCACCAGAATAATGTCTTTGGGTTTGAGCAGCTTCATGCAAATGTCAAACCCTTCGAGGGTTAGAAGTTACAGACTTGAAAAGCTAACCTCCGTCTATTTTTTTGGTGCTGAGCCTCCCAAGTTTACTTCACAATGTCTACCTTCGTCTACCTCACTTCAACGTCGTCATATGTACCCTCATCTTCATGGTCATAACCTTCCGGATCACCGACACCTATTGCATCGCGCCTTGACGAAGAAACACAACAACATCCATTCTTCCTGTGCGAAAAGTAGAATATTTTTGCCGTTGGTTTGCGACCGATTGCTTTCCACGGTGTTACGTTGCCTGCAACATAGCACTAAACTAGTAAGTAATTTGAAGGCTGTGTTAGGACTCTATGGGCTAGCTCCGTTTGATTAGAGGATTTCATGTGAAAGCTCTTTGGATGAATGAAGGTAGTATTGCTCGTGTATACACTGTGAGACAGAATCATCAGCGATGTACGTAACATATTTTTCTGTGTCTGACACACCAACGTTCTACCCTTCCTCACATCCTCTGCGTGACTTTCGCAGAGTTTGGTTTGAGATTGAGGTTGTCAAAGACATAGCTTCTATTGAAAGTGGGAACTTTTAGGAGTGTGGCTATTCTGGTTCGTAGAGTAAATTTAGCGATTCGCATATCGCAAGGAATTTGTAAGTGGGTTTACTTGGAGACTTTTGGAATTTTTGTGGGCAAATAAGCTGGCGAGACTAAGAGTGTTACTGAGTATTGTGGATATGTTCCAAACCTCGTATGTTACTTGGTGACCAATGTTTTTGGTTATTATGAGATGGATACGTGAGATGTTTGTTCTACGTCATGTAACAAAGAGAGGAGGGTTTGATACTACTTTTGTATTGCGTTTGAAGTCCATCGGACCGTCAAGGACAATTTCTTGGTGTATAGGTGGAAGGAAAGATGAGGAGTCGCATATGCTTGTTTGGGGGTTAAGATTACAACGCAAAGGTAAGAATAAGATCCGTGGCTAATTTGTCTTCAATATGAAGACAGTGTTTGCATAATTTGACAACTGCATATTACCGAATGATAGGTCAGCTGCTTTACGAAAGTGTAAACAGTTCCTGCCAAGATGTGAGAGGAGGCTGCAATTCTTGATCGAATCCGAGAGCTGCATGCTGCAGTGTCCAAGTGGCCAGGAAGTACAAACGAATAATGTTCAGAAACCAAGGTAACCAGGATATGAAGCTGGCTAAACAAGAACATATTTTAGCGCCTTATGCCTCAAACTACACGCGTTCTTGGTAACTTTCGTGGTTGCGGTTGGCCTTTTATTGCGCCTAGTTGACCCATTTGCAGAGGTAAGCATAGATCTGCCCGTCGGAACACCGCCCAGCCTTACCGGGTTGCTTGGATGGCGACTTGAGCCGCTTTCTGAGGCAGACATAGAGCGTCCTGTAGCAACACCAGGCGTGAACGATTGTGAATTTGGGTTTGTCCCGCGTACAGAGAGATAGATGGATCTTCCAGTAGAGGTTGTTGCTTGGGTTGATGATGATTTCTGCCGGAGTGATTGATGTCTGACGAGGAGAGGTGAGTGAAGGAGGAAGCGTTGGTGTTAAGCTACTGAGAGGTTCATGGGGCGTTTGAATAGAAGTAATGGGTCGTTGAAGGGTGCTTGCGTCGCAGAAATAGGTCCTACCCGATTTGTTTGACCTTGATTGTTCATCTCGCTCTCCAATTAGGCAATTCATTGTTTGAGTGCGATGACTTCATCACCGCTCGAGATTGCCGAAGTTTTTCGTGGATCTGGGAAAAAATAGCTCCAGCTCCAACATCTTGTTCATAGTCATATACAGTGGGTGATAGGTACATTTCATCAGCATCAGGTACCTGGGTGCAGGCCTCAACATAAATCTCATCGTCATTTTCGGTGCTGAGTTGTTGAAATGCATGACGGGCCATATTTGATGCGATTATACTCCCCCTCGCGGTTAGTATTATCCGTTTCATTCAAATGTTCGGACTGACTCTCTGTTTGATTAGGCCCGTCGCTGTTTTGCGAAATCGGGTTGACCCCAACTTGTGAATTCGATTGAGTATTGTTGGTTCTTTTCATGCTATCATTCTTTTGAATTTGGCGCTTTTTGGTTAACATCTTCTGACCAATGTAACTCTTGATCATCCAATTGTTGCCGTCTAAGTATAGAAGACCATTTCCCGTCGAGCTTAAATTGTAGTCACGACACTAACGCGACATTCCAATGGAAGCTCTGCAAATGTTCTCTTCCCGAAGTAAGTGTCCATCTCACCAGCACTATTCTTATAGCGAAGAGCAGGTTCGAGCTCATCTGAACAAGATTCAAAGCCTTTTTGTTTCGTTCACGTGCCGTTGCTGCGACTGAAACGTTATTGTAGTGCTGATCGGGTTGGTGAGGGAACCTCGCGTTGTGTGCTGTAATGTAATCCTGGACAATGCGTGCAACATTGGTATAGCTGTTCGGGTCCTTGGGGCCGCCAGGTCGTTGGGAGGAAGCTGATATCCAGGGGTTGGGAATGGGCGGAGGGGTCATGGTCGATAGGTTGTAAGCTAGCAAGCAGGGGTTGGTCGCGAAGAAGACTAACAGTTTGAATAGGAACTACGAAGGGTGGAAGCTATGGTGAAAGGGTCTGGGGACGGGGAAGGAGTGTGAAAGGTGAAGTTTCACTTATTCAAATTTGTTAGTTGTCATTTGGGATTGGCAATAGTTAGGATCCGTGAATCGAAAGATGAATTGTGATTGAATGGATCGTTAGATTATAGTGCTGGCATATGAAGGTGAAAAGAAGAAGCTTTGAGAAGTATTGTAATTCAGTCTACCGTATCAATTCTTGGTTCCACACAACGCTTTTCTAGTTCACCCAACCAGGGGTGCAGTTGAATCGAAAGATCATCTAGACTTGTACTGCGATGAAGAATAAAGTTTAAACGAAGGCGTACTCCTGCTAACAAGTTGACGTTAGACACTGGTGTTCAATGGAAAATGTAACTATCATGAGAATGACTTTGGATCTCACATTGGCCTACTTGTATGTCTCTACCTAGGTGTAAAAGCAGCCATGGAAATCTGCGGAATCAAGCAGTGGGTTCTTGTTGGTCCAATGAGAAGTTGTCTGGTTTCGTTTCGTTTAATGAGAAAAGCAGCTTCGTTTACCTATCTAGAATTTGATGTGCAACTAATTTCTAAAGTGCTGCATGGCCATTTCATAGCTGTTCTCGACCTATGTCAAGTTTGTAGTTGTTCTCAGTGCATCCTCGGTACATTTGTTTGCTCGAGTACGGCTATCGCTGCTCCCCAGGGAAGGCTGTTTCGCTTACTACTTTGAAAGCCCATCGTCGAACTGCTAATGAATCTAGGGTCGAAATAGACTGGCTCCACTTCCATTAGGGCCCAGGTACACTGAAAACGCTGCCAGAATTATTCAGGAGGAGCATGAAAGGGTAGGTGGGAGTGAATTAGGCCGTACATAGGGTTTTGCTTCATTTGGTAGACGGCATGATGGTGATTCTAGTGTGTTGGTATCCAGGCTGGTGATTTGATTGAGCATCATGGAGATCTTTTGGACGATCTTTTGCCGGGGTTCCATGAAATTGAGCCTGATGATGATCCAATGATGGGAGAGGAGATGCTTGCAAGCGAATATCTACAATCTGATATAGTAGTAGTGAGGTTAAGGGGGTAGATTCTACACAGCACCTCTGGAGCGCTTCTGGGACTGAGCATGCACAAACAAGAGGTGTTTGGACTTGGCTCTTGATTTTGCTGCAAAGAAATTGCTGCTGCGGAGAATTCTTCCAATACGGAGGCCCCTTTCGCCGATTGGATATCAGTCTACGAAACTTTGAAAATTATTCCGGGTTGCAGCCAGATAGCTACCTTTCGTGTCGAGGCATATGTTGTTGCCCGATTGTGTGGTGACTTCAACAAGTCCGGCTCATTCTAGGAGACCAAATTGCGATGTTTTTTTGGAGTCTGGGACTTTGCCGGACTATACAGTGTTTGAGTACATACCTCTTTTTCTGAGATTGCGTGCATGGTTGAACGATGGGAGGCATGTTCCGCATTATTCGAGTACTATCAATCAGGGTTGGGAAGGAATGTTGGATGATTTCAACGACTGGTTCGATGTTAGTTTATTTCGCAGCGCTATCAATCGAAACAGCAGAGCGTCAGTGTGCTTCGATATTTTCATACAGCCATCAACAGATGGATTTGAGTTATTCGGGAAAAGTGTTACAACTGCTGGCCCATAGCTGCTCTGCTTCTGAACTTCCACCGAATATGAGATTTGCGATGCGCAACATTGTTTCCTTTGGGTTTGTCGGATCAAAGAAGCAGCCGGTCGATCTGCAATCTTTTCTCCAACCTTTCTTCGACGAAGTTTTGAAGATCAATCGAGATGGTGGCACTGACTTTACCTTTTGGAACGGGAAGTGCGACTAGTAAGGGTTCATGTTATTACGTTTACGGTGGATCTCAAGTCTTCCAAAGTTTGTGCGGTTATTGGTCCCAGTGGAAAGTACGCCTGCCACTTTTGCCTGGCTCCTCCCTTTTACGTATCATCCTCTAAACGATACTATTATCCGTCAATGCTCAAAAATCATGCATCAAACGGCACCAGTTCTGGCAGAGTCGTACGAAGTTTCGATTTTAGACAGTTGCCAATGCAAGAGCTGTATCAAACTAGGGCTGTTCTCGAGAATGTAAGGGAAAGCTCGGGTCTCGATTTGGCGAGCAGGAACTCACTCCGGAAGAGGTATGGTATTAACGATGAAACAGTCCTACACAATCTTTAGAGCATCGTGTATTTTGAATCTTTTCCGATAGACTTAATGAATCTAGACAAAAATGTCATCAGGGATCTTTTGGAAGTGTAAAAAGCCGAAAAAAAGGCACTTGATCCGAGTGGATGCTATTTGATGGGGAGCTTGTCATCGAGGGGGAGGTTTGGGAGATGATTGACAACGAAATTATCGAGTGAAAGAAGGGACAGTCATTGTGCGTTTGGATCCCCGCCACGCGCTACAAGTGTGTATCAGAAATAGAAGGTTGCAGAACTTGGCCAGTTTTGTTGCTTCTAATGGCTGGTTGCACTTGACGGGTATTTGACGCATCATATCACGAATGGTCTGAGACCCTAACCTCTTTGTTCGAGTTGTGTGCACGACCAGCCCTTTCGGCTGCTGAGATTGATAGTATAGGAGAGTTGGCCATTGAATTTGTCCAGAACTATGAGACCAATTATATCATGTATGATCCCAAAGAGCTGGTTTGTGCAAGCTTACGGTTCATATGCTCTTGCAAAATAGAGATAACATAATTTGATGTGGACCACCCGTGAATTACAGCAGTACTGGATGGGACGTTATGCAGGCTACACGAAAAATCGGTTACACTCATAGAATCGATCTGATCGTTCATTGACAGTGTGTGCCAAATCTGTCGAGTCTTACAAGATGTGCTATGAAAGTTTCTTCGTCACAACGGATGAAACTGTTGACTTGACGAGGATGGGCTTTCGGATTACGGTAGGTTTCCAAGCGGGGGTTCGACCGTAGTGGAGACTTCCCAAGGCCAATTGGGACCCGAGGTTGGGAGAACTTTCTGCGCGTTCGAACGGATCTCTCAGACTGCGAGAGCTCTCAAGGCTCTATATCATGCAGATGCTAGATCTCAGTGAAGCAGAAGTGCCATTCAGGATGATTGTAAGGGTCTATGGCGTTGTTGGATTAAGTGTGGAGATGGTTTACAGGACATTGGTTCACTGCATTCCCGCAAGAGGAGATCTAGTTCTTCTCGTGGAAGCCACTTTATTGCTGCTGAGTTCATGGATGAAGATAGTGCTCTGAGGATGACAGCAGGGAAATGTTCTGTGTCTACTACGGAAGGGCTCTTAAGTTTATCGAGTACTCTTTCGATGTTAGGTGGCAGAAGGAGAGAAGCCTTCTGTTTGTTGCTGACTGGGCTTGTGGTTTTGGAGTCTCTGAGCATGCCCATGTTTATCATGAAAATGGTAATGTGGACCGCGTTTTTAACGACGCAACTGTTGGCGATGTGGAAGCCATACATAACCTGATTGGAGTTGTTCAGCACGCTTACCGTTTTGGTAATAATTAAGCTCTTCAGACAGGAACACGCGTTTTTTCCTTAATCCCCATAGGGAATTCAACAATCTTTTGGACTTTGGGGCCACGTCACCAGATGGGGTTTTTCGGAGGTTGGTCTCTCTAGGGGAATACTATGATGATTGATGGTGTTGGTGGTGCAATTGGTTTTTGAAGAGGCTTTTTTTGGCTAGGGCTGGGGTATCGGATATCGTATCAATTTTAATATTGCAGGTGGCTGTGGGGTTTTCGATTCATGCCTGACATTTTTGATGCGCAAAAAGATTATGGAGTCTCGGAGCTGAAGGATATGGGTTGTAATGGTTTTGGAGGGTAAGTTCGGGAAAATGTACTACAAACTGCGCGCGCAAGCGTTACAACTACAGTTGTTTTAATGCTATGGCGTAAGCGATGACTGATGATTGTGGGTTTTTTCGGAAATGACTAAGTGGGCGTCGGCAGAGGACTTGGACGTGAACTGTGAAAATTCCTTGTGGTGTTCGAGACGTCAAGCGTGCACTTGGGATAAATCCTGTTTCTAGTATCGACTTCTCTGCTATGTATATATGGATCTGCATGGATGTCTTTGTGTTCTGGACATGAGTGCTTAATGTCGCTTTTGATGGTTCTTTATTGTTTAAACATATGCTTTATATCCTTATTACGTATCATGGTTATTACAGTTCTTTTAAGTTGTTAACATCAGCGTCATGTTGATACGCGCACTGTCATAAGTTTTAAAGTGCTGTTGATGCTATCATCCAGGGTAAGTGTTATCTATGTACAATATTGTCTCAGAAAGGTCACTTACTGGAATTAGTATGAGGGCTACATGTCACATTCCGATTACAAGTTGATAAAAATTCACACAATGACAAGTATTAATTACAGATAATACTTTCGTGCCTTTAAGAGAGGTCCTAAATTTGTATGCGGAGATTTTTCCGTGTCATTATGGAGTAAATGACTGTATTATGGTCGCTATTTGGGAAATTTATGGAGTAACTATAGGGAACTCGTGGTTGATTGGGTAAACCTCCGAACACAGTACATATGCATCCAGTTTTACTCCACAATCCACACAAAAGCCCACTAAGGACAGTTTGAGAGGTAGTACTGAGACTGTACAAGGTTCTGGGTTCGTCTGTAGAACAAAAAATAATTTCACTTAGTTGCGCTAGCGTAAATGATAAACAGATTCGCCAAAAGGGGGTTAGCCAGAAGTAGCACCGGAAAGGCAGTTGGTCCAATGGATAGGCGCGGAGACGATAGGAACAAAAAGGGGGAGACCTTGTCGGGGACACCTACTTGGAGACCGTAGAGTAGTAGGCAAAGGGGGCTTACTGTTGTAAAATAGCCAATCTTGGGGTGGGGCGCACTGTAACTGGGAAACGGTCACCTGTGGGAGAAATGGTGTACAGTATCATGCACATGAACGACCCAACGCGGTGCTGGCACTCTACTGTACAGTCAAGTACAGGAACAACTACAAGAGGACCGAGGAGCGGGGCGTGAGATATTAGCGACACTCCTATTGGAGGGGGCGATAAGGGGCGGTAGATGGGCCCCATATCCTTGTAGGCGAGCGTCTACATTAGTTCTCAGCAGGTTATCTAGCCATATAAGGAGAACGGTTTGTGGAGTGGGCGAAAAAGTAAAGGACGAAAGCACCACTTGGTCTACTATTCTGCGGTCTCCAAGTAGGCGTCCCCAACAAGGTCTCCCCCTTTCATTCCTATCGTCTCCACGCCCACTCGTTGGACCATCTCCCTTTCTAGTGCTACTTCTGGCTAACCACCTTTCGGCGAATCTGTTCATCCTTTAGGCGAGCGCAACTAGGTAACTTCCTTTGTTCTTCTACCGAAGAACCTCTGTGTCCTTCTACCGAAGAACCTCATACAATCTCATTACTACACATACTTTTTTTTATTTTTCGCCCCCTAATACACCTTTCTTCTTATAAGGCTGGCTATTCTATTGAGGAATACTGTAGGAACTCGCCTACAAGGACATATGGCCCATTTGCCGCCCCCTATCGCACCCGGCAATAGGACAGTCGCTTATGTCTCATGCTCCGCTCCCCGATTGTCCTGTATCCTTTTCGCACCTCCGGTCTTCCTGTAGGTGTTACTGTACTCGATGTACAGTACGAACCTCTTACAGTGCGGCGCTGCAACACTTTATGGTACTTCGCCTTACTTCCCTCTAGGTGCTGCTGTTCTGTACTCCACTGAACAATATGATGCCAGCACCACGTTGCGTCCCTAATGTGCACGATACTGTACACCGTCTCTCCTGCAGGTGATTCCCGTTTACAGTGAGCCCACCCCAAGGATTGGCTACTACACTACAGAGCCCCCTCCTAAATGGTGAAACGTCCTCGGCCGCGTGTTTTCTCAGTGGGTCCATTTTGCTCCCAACCCTCCCTTACTTTGCATCTCACTGCAAATGACGTCAAAATTTTCCTATGCCTTGGAGGTATTTGGAGCTCCATCCATTTGGTGTTAGTCATCCAGATCGTCCTCTACAATCATTGCCCCTCTCACGATGTCGGCCACTATCCCTTCTCTCTCCGACCCTTATGGTCAACCTTCTCGCTCGTCCGGTGCTCCCGCGGACCTTTAGTCAACCCCTGTCTCCCTCCACCGTCGTCCGCTCCCCTACATGAAACAGTTCAATGCAGCGGAAAGACGGAAAAATAGGGAGCTTGCTAGCAAAGTAGCAGCCATCCCCGGTGAAGCCCTCCCAGGAAGATCAAAACTGGGATGGAAGTTTGTGCCGCTAGCCCTCGACTCACTTGGATCGCCGTCTGCGACGACGTCGAAGGTAATCGACGAATACGCGGCCGCTGTCGCGACCCGCAGCGCATGCTCGGCGAGAGGAGTGAAGACTCGGCTATATCAGCAGTTTAGTTATGCGATTTGGTCCACGTGTGCGGCGTCTGTATTATGTCGCGCCCCGCAACATGCAGACTTTAGCCATCCTATTCAAACCTAGTTATTTTAGGTTTGTTACAGGGGGGTATTCAAGACTATGCATGTTGCACCTGCATATGTCTGTGGGAAAGTAATTTGGAAACAGTTCAACCTCCTCTTCAGAGTTCGACCGAACTTCCTTCCGTTCCTCGTGCGGCCGCTCGCTACTCCGTCCGAGTGGTCTATCGCTGACCCCTATCGCGATCCTTATCCCAAATCTAACCCT
The DNA here is from genome assembly GCA_002205965.3 of Kappaphycus alvarezii. NCBI lineage: Eukaryota > Rhodophyta > Florideophyceae > Gigartinales > Solieriaceae > Kappaphycus > Kappaphycus alvarezii. The sequence continues at coordinate 78,208 of NADL03000035.1, read as the reverse complement.
CCTGTCTTCGCCCGTTGGAGCACGACATCATCTTTTACGTCTACCACCAACTCCGGCGCACTCGTTTCGACGTCGAGCGCTTTTTTGCCGCGCATACAGGGCCGGGCCGGGACGCGTGACGGAGCGCAAAAAGCACGCGCTCCCGAAGGCCGCTCCGGAATGCGTCTACTTATTTGGAGTTCTCTCAGGTGTGTGTGAGGAGGATTAGATTCGCCTTGTGGACACTCTTTTGCACTACCCTCCGACGAACTATGGGTATCTCCAAGCAGACTTATCCCTTCTTTGCTTCGATTTCCCATGGATAACAAATGTTTGTTGGCCGAGAGGTGGTGCGCGGACATGAATTCTGAGACGCGATTCCTTCACCATCGCAATCATTTGGCAGGATTCCTCAACGTCGACTGTTGGAAAATGCCTAGGTCGGAGCGTCGTCGACTGTATCCCGCCAATCCTGTTTGGTGACACGCGCTCAAATTTTGCCGTTTGAAGCCCACTCCCATCCCACCGGTGTCCTCCCAATATGGCAATCGTCTCCCTCATTGCGACAGTTCTGCCCCCTAGTGGAGACCATTGGCAATAACGAATATATGGCGAGCGCCTTGGTGGAATTTTGTACTTAGGCGATAGCACGTGGTTACCGGCTTACGCTTGCGGAGCCAGTACTGTAAAATGAAAGCTCTGCAAAATTGGCTCCATCACGTCAGATGTGAAAACATGCACCATCTGACTTGGTAATTGGTACGCCTCTTTAATTTATTCTGCGGTGGACGGCAGGTTTAGTACGGATACTGGGGATGGAGGATTAGGGAAGTGCAAGGGATATGGAGAAGGATATTGGTTATGGTTCCCTGCCTGTAGTTGGGTCCCGCCCCGCACAGATAATTTTTCACCATCGTACAGGGTGTGAGTGGGTACTGATAGGGTCGGAAATTTTTTAAAAAAAAGGTGGAGGGTGATTGACACTGCGAAGTGGTGGTTGCTGTGTTGTGTCATGTTGTGTGTCCCCATTTCCCCCGCCGTCAACCGTCGGCAATGTTTATATGGCACTCGCGGGTGTCGCTGAACGTTTTGGAGCCACACAGCGAGGGCGACAATAATGAAAAATAACTAAAATACTATATAAACTAATAGAAAAACAACTCTAGAGCACAGTACCTGAGGGGCGGTCTATGTGTTTGGAAATCATGAAATTATGAAATTTGGAAATCGGTCACAATTTCAGGATTTCCAGATTTCCGGCTGCGGTTCATTCTATGAATAATGAAAGAAACAGAACGTAATTTATCATAATACACCGCAATATCCTTTATTATCTTGGGTAACCGAAAGCTTCGTGGCCATCCATGACGAATGCGCAAGCACATAGATCGTATTGTAAAGCGATCATTCGCTCTTCGTCGTATAGTAAAAAGCCGGAGAAGAGGTAGAACTCTACGGGAGGCTCTCCCTTCTATAAGTATGTCCGTTTTATGCGCTTCCGTTGCCGAAGACGATCTTCGAAGCGGCCGAGAAGTACCAAAGCGTCGAACATTTTGTCTTGATAAACATATTGAAGAGGTCCGAGAAGGCCTCTTTAAACGACTATATCGTATTGATGTTTCCCAATTCAAGGCCTTGTGTGCACCTATTTCCTACACCTTGAAAGGACCAAAATCCGGTCCGATTGTCCGGCATCAACCAAGATACCCGAGACTATGCTCCGCATCACCCTCAGAATACTAGCAGGAGCAAGCTATTTAGATGTAGGATGGCCTTACGGCGTTGCAAAGTCGACTACTTTCACGATATTCGAAGAAACACTGCAGGCATTGAACGATGTACTGCCACCCATACGCTTTCCCATAACTGAGGAAGAGTGACGCCGCGAGTCAACTTCTTTTCGCATGAAAAGAGGAACACCTTTCTTGGGAATAATTGCTTCCCTAGATGGCATCTCCATAGCCATAACCCAACTGAGGCGGAACGAGACTCCAGATACTCAAAAGTACTATAATCGGAAGTGCTTTTTTGCTCTGTGTGTTCAAGCTACAGTTGGTGCAGATTATAGATTTACCTTCGTTTCTGCGCGTCATTCTGGTGGCACGCATGACTCCACTGCGTTTAAATCTACTGAATTACAGCGGGTTCTGGAAGAGAAGGGATTACCGGATTGGGTACGAATTGTTGCTGATGACCCCTAGTTTAATGGAAACTACATTATCACTCCATATTCTGGGACGTCTTTGTCTCAAATACAAGATTAGTTCAACTATCACCTTTCATCACGTCGTATTACTGTTAAGCAGGCTTTTGGAATGCTTGTCTCTTGTTTTGACATATTTTGGTCCCCGCTGCGTTTTGGTGTGGCGAAAGACGCTCTGGTTGTGACGGTCGCATGTAAGCTACACAATTTTTTTATTGCTAGCGGCGACTCTACCCACTTCGACACCCTAGATATTATGGAAGAGAACAGAATAGTCGGGGCTCCAGTAATGTATCTGCAAAATGCGTTGCACATAGAGCAAAAATCTCAGCGACATCTTCAAAGAAACCGTGAGCAGTGTTCTACAAGGGATGAGATTGCACAGACATTGAACAACCTCGGCTTCCTACGTCCGAGGTTCAGAGGACGGGAATAGTGACATAAAGACTGGAGAACAGAAGTACATATACTTTGTACTCTGGGCCGCTTGGGTAAGTCAGCCATGAGATCTCTTGCAATCTCCTTGTATATCGCCTTCTCATCTTTATTATCAGCATCTGCTTCCATTCTCTTAGCCTGCTCGATTGTTGTCAGTATGCCTTTGTAGACCTCCCTTTGCTTCTGCAGCTTCAAATCGGGCCTTGTCGCGGTCTGCTTCATCAGTCTCACGAGAAACGTCCTCAGAGCATAAACGCAATGCGGATTACAAAGATTCCATCCCAATTCTAACTTCTTGTCGTTCTCTCTTTCATTTGCGAGCTGAAAATGTCTGTGGAGTAACACCGTCCTCAATACCCTCCTTTCGGCGGGCGTCGCTTCGTAACGCTCGTGTAGTCAAAGGTTGTAGAACGGCGTGAAGGCGTAAGAAGCAAAATGCGTACATAATGAAGCTTTTTCCCTGGGCAAAATCGACGAATGCCTCAGTATCACCCTGTCCTTACGCTTCATAGCGCGATAAACACGTACCATAAAGCGACTTTAGCTACGCAAACTTGCGTTTGAAGACGCCGCCATCACGTTCGTATGGTCTCAAATTTGGCTTCAAAGAGGATATGTCGGATCTAGTCACGCTACCAGATAATATCATAATTGGGGCAGGAGTGAAACTCTCATCGTTGAACAGAAGAGCAATGTGATCCGTCCATGGATCGACTGCCTCCGTGTTAAGTTCCGCTCTTGTCTTTGGTTCCATTAGTTGTGTTCTAGCTGTCGTCATTCTAGCATCTGGAGAACATGTAGAATACGACAATACTCTGAAGCTTGAAAATTGGGTTCGCGTGTTATTACCAGTACTTTAAAGGAATTGACGCCATCAACTATTGTCGGCTCCCCTACTCTAATTGTACCTTGATCATCAAACACGGGTTTATCTCCTCTCTGCCAAGTAAATTACTCAACGCCAAGGTTGTTTTAACAACTTTGACTACTGTAGCCGGTAGACGTTTTAAAAGAGATGCGCCATTTGTCAATTGCATAGAGTCGTCAGTATGGTCAACCAGATCAATAGCAGTCTCAACAGAAAAGCTTCTTTGTGAGAGCCACCAAACCTAGAAAGCGACAAGGGACAGAAAATAAACGGATCAGTTCAAGCACGACTCAACAGCGTTGCCTCCCCCTCCTGTTTCAGGCAAGAAAACAACTTTACTTTATACGCACAGACACACAAATGAATGGCTCACAGAGACCAAACGAGTCGGCAATTCCACGCGCCCGTGTACGGGTAACACGTGTAACATGTGGCACCCAACATCCGCCTTCACTTGCCGAAACCGCGCCCTCGCGGTTTATCATGAAGCAGCGAGGACCTGTGACCATTAAAACGCAATTTTTTCCGATCAAGAATCACTGTCTGGACCGTATGGTTCCGTTGGTCACCGTTAAGTCGATTAAGTCTCGAGTTCGAGGTACGGGAGGCTTCCCGTGTTGGGAGGCCTCCCTGATTTTTAGCCCTAAGTGCATGAGTCATACGTAGCCACATTGCCACGTGGATCAAGACCCAATTGTGCCCTCACTGTCGTGTGGAAAGCGCGCACACACGACAGTAAAAACCCATGGCTCGAACGCCATAACAACACAAAAGCATTTCCCCATGTCCAAACCTTGCCAACCTAACGGACGATCCACAAGATTTGCCTCGTTCCCTTCACTTCACCCCCATCTTCTCGACTACCACCGTTGTGAATATGCGACCGCCTTCGTCTTTTTTCTCCTCACCTCGTGCTCTTCCCTGCATGCCCCTTTGCCACCACTCCTTGCGGGCCGTTCCCGCACTCCTTTTTTTTGACCATGTTGGCGCGCAACGCAACCGAACAAACAAGAACTAACTTTGCTATCTCCTACCCATCCCAACTCAAAGCCCCAACGATGCGTCTCTCACCGCGTCGTCATGTCCACGCTTACTCCTCGTGAACCCGTCCCACCCTGGGTGCCGTTTCTCAGGAGCTCGCAATACTTCCTTTCAACAAGATCGCATGCATTTCGCTCTCAATCCATCACCGCGCATCATCCCAATGTGCTGCCATTTCCCCGCCCAACACTTACCCTGACCCACCGGCTGCTTACTGGGCAACCGCGCCATGCCCTTCCCTCATGTGGTAGGGACGCAGGCGTCGGACATGCAACGGCGTCTTGTTGTCCTGCCATCCGCTGTCTTCAACCTGTATGTTGGGTGTTTGGCTTCAACGATCACGTACGGGCCTAGCCATTTTGGAACAAACGCTTTGGACCTCCGTGCCTTGCGCAAGAGTACATAATCACCCTCGACGAATAACTGGTCTGGCGTGCACTGCTCCCGTTCGCTGGCTCTCTCTCGCTGTCCTCTGCGCCCACAGCCGAGCCATGTCAATCAACCTTTCGTCCGCATGCTTGGGTCGCCGACTTCAAAATCAACGAACGGTACATCATTCAAGACCACCGGAGGGGCACCCCAAACATCAGTTCGAATGGGGACGCACCGTCCTTCGCTTTGCGTGCTCTATATATTTGCACCACCGCCGGGATAAGGTCATCCCAGTCTTTGTTGCACGACCAAACCACCTTTCCCAAAGCTCTCTTCATCGTTCCCACCATGCGTTCAGCTCTACCGTTGACGTGCAGTGAGTAGTCGCTCACTGGTTTCCATTCTATACCGTTTGCTTGGAGTAACTGTCGAAGGCTATCGCGATGAAAGCCGGGCCGTTGTCCGTTACTATCTGCTGATGGGCACCGAATGCTGAACCACCTCCTCTTTCACAAACTGAATCGCAATGTCTGCGGTCTCCCGCGGTGTCGGCCTGACTATCGGCCATCCATCAGATGCTCAACGCCAACTAGGATGTACTTGTTACCCCTTTCTGTTTCCGGCAACGGACCCGCAAAGTCCAAGGAGAAGGTTTCGAATAGACCCCTCACGGGTTGGTGCAACTGCGACTCGTATCTTTTTCTCGGGGCCGTTTTCTGGCACTCATCGCATGACCTGCAGAACACTTGTATGTATCTGCACACCAGGCCACCAAAACCTTTCCCGATGAACTGTCTAGTCGCCTTCGAATCCCAGTGCCCAGCCATGTCGTGACACGCCGTTAACAAGTCACTTCTCGCCTCGATCGGTGGTACTACGCGTAACCCTTTCGTTGTCCGACGGAACAGGACTCCCTGCGAGAGGCCTTCGCCTGGCGTCGGTATCTCTTTGCAATGCCATTTGTGCATCGTCGTAAGGTACCTCCAGATCTGTCCAAGCCCGTCCTCATACGACCCCCCGGACTCGGTCACATCGATCAGTGCCACCACTTCGTCCTTGGCGAGGTACTCTTCCACCTCTTCCTTCAATATCCGACTTGAGTCCTCAAGGACCGCTCCAGCCCTCGAAAGGTAATCAGCCGTTGCGTTTTGAGTCCCTATTTGTGGCGGATCTCGAATTCGTACTCCGCCAGAGTGTCCAATCACCTAGCCAAACGCCCGTGGATGTCCTTCTTCGAGAATGCGGAGCGTAAGGCCTCGTGGTCGGAGAAGAGGACAAACGGACTCCCAATAGTATGGCCTGAACTTCTTCAATGCGAAAATAACCTCCAGAGCCTCCTGCTCAAAAGCGCTGTACCCTTTCTCTGCTATCTGCAACGTACGGCTCGCGAACAGTGTGGGTGCTCCTGACCTTCTTCGTCTTCCTGAGTCAACACTGCCCCCACCGCGACCCTCGATGCATCGTGTACACCACGAACGGCTTTTTCATATCGGGCAGTGACAACAATGGGGGTTTTGTCATGGCTTGTTGCAGATGTGCAAACGATCGGTCAGCCTTCTGGATTCCACTTGAACTCCGCCTTGGGACTCGTCAATTCGTGAAGAGGTGCGTAATGTGCGCGAAACCACGTATGAATCGGCGGTAGTACGAAGCCATGCCCAGGAATGACCGGAGTTCCTTCTTCGTGGTTGGGGTGTCTGCGTTGACAATCGCTCCCACTTTTCCGGGTCCGTGCGTACTGTCTTGCCGCCCACGATGTGACCAAGCATAGCAATTTCCTTCTGCCCAAACTCGCACTTCTTTATCTTGATCTTTAATCCGACATTCCGAAGGCGCCCCAACACTATGTCCACATGTTTCAAGTGCTCCTCCCACGTCCTCGACTTGATAACTATGTCATCGATATACACGATCACGAAGGGAAGGTCTCCGAAGAGAATGTGGCTGACCCGCTGGAAACAAGATGGCCCATTCTTCACACCGAACGGCAGTACACAAAAGCAGAAAGATCCTAACTTACATCGGAATGTTGTCATCTCCTGGACTCTTTCGTCTAGGCGAATGTTCCAGTATCCGGTGAAGAGGTCCAAGCTCGTGAACAACCGACCCCCTACCATGTCATCTATCAACTCTTCGATGTTTGGGATCGGCCACCGGTCTGCTTTCATCCTTTTGTTTAGCGGTCTGAAATCGACGCAGAACCTTGGGGATCCGTCCTTTTTGTCTGCAATGACGACTGCGAAGCCCCAAGGGGAGTTGGACGGCTGATGATCCCGGCCTCCAACATCTTCTCAACCTCTTGCTTGATTACCAAATTGGCTTTGGCGATGTCCTCCTCAGCGGCTCGCAGATGGAGTGTAGCCGTCCAAATCAAAGGTGTGAGTGAACGGCACCTTTCCCGGCGTGATGTCGCCGACACCCATGCCACCACTTTCTCTCCACGCAATAACATCTCTGTCAACCTTTTCTGTATATCTAACGGCATATGTTTGACTGCTGAGACCACCAAAGCGGCATGAAGTTCATCCAATTCCCCTAGCTCTTCGACTTCGAGAAGGTTCTGTGTGCTATTTCCATTTCGGCCTCGCCAGCTCTCTCCCTTTCGGACATTTCCTCGTCGGCCATGAGGGCCATCTCCACGTCATCGGCCTCCCGGATGCAAATAACATAGGCACGCTCATCGGCTTCCTCCCCAATGTTTGGCTCATCGACAGTGGCCTTCATTTCATCGTCACTCGAATCCCTCTCCGCGAAATCATCGGCGTCGCCCTCCGAACTTGAAGTGAACTCTCCTTCGTCCTCACCTGCTCTCGTACGTCCTCAATGACAAGAGGAAGGACACTCCTAATTGCGTCGTGGCCGAACCCAATACGGAACGAAACCATCTGCATAGGCATGTCGATGACAGTGCGAGTGCTTCCAACGAAGGGTTTCCAATGATAACATAGAACGGAGAATCGGTAAGGACGACGAAGTTCAACGGGACCGTGAAGGACCCCAGTGTCTCCGGTACGCCCTTAACATCTCCATAAGCCATGGCTGTCTGGTTGTCTGCTACGGTGATAGGCGTCGGGCGCCGGATATCTTCACCCCAAGGTCAAATCTGCTTCCGGCTATTTTCCGGGTTTAGAATGGCTGGTATGCGACTGAAGTCGGGGCCATCGACAACTCGTTGTTTAGGTAACGGCTCTCCATCCCTGTTCCTACGTATGGCGGCAACTTCCTCTCTGCGGATGTTTGAATCCTCCTGGATGACTGAAACCTTCTCCGTACCTTCTTCCGCCCCGTCGTTCTTCTTCTCATTCGCTGCTTCGCCCAGCATTCATCATCCGTGTGCCCCATCTTGCCACAGAAGTCGCATTTTTTTTCCTTCACGTTGCTTCTTCGAGCAGTTTTCATCCGCATGACCTACGCAGCCACAGTATGCGCACACTGGCACATCTCCACGGGCGTTACCACCAAAGACCACGCGTGCGTGCCTAGAGTCTCCATGGCTTGTAGAGCTATTACCCTTGGTCATCATCAAGTGGAGGTCTGCAAGTTTTGAGGCAAGCAGATCAATCTTCTCCTCCGTTCCCGTTCCCTTCATCGGCCTCGTCTCACCCCTAAGGATCCTGTCGTCCCCCACCGAGAACCTAGTGCGCGAGGACGAACGCTGCATGCCAAACCTTTCCTTAGCTCCTTGAAACTCGGCCAGACATCTCTTCAACTCTTGATAAGTCTTCGGGGCGTGGAGAACCACGAAATTCTGCACGTCTCGATCAATAACAGCAGCCCGAGAAAGAAAGAATAACTTCTGGTCGTTGGAGAACCCCGCCTTCTCATATGCAGCGTCAGATTTCTCAACAAACAATACAAGGTCATCACCTGGTGCTATGGATAGGTTCAAAGCATCCTCGACTGCCTTCCACGGCTCATGTCTTGTACCAAACTCTCCTCGAAGCGCCTGACAGACCTTCGTGTAATCCTTTCCTGCCTCCTTTAACACTCCTTCGATGGTGAAAGACTTATAATAGAATTTAAAGGCCTTCCCACGAAGGTACGTGATCAAGGTACGGGCTTTTTCTTCACTGTTTCCCTCGAGCTTTGCGACGTTGTCAAAATAGAACAGAAAGTAGTTGATATCCGCTCCCGCGGACCCGTCAAACGTAACTTTGTCACTCATCCTAGATCAGTACCCTCCACAAGAGTACCAAATGAGAGCCACCAAACCTAGAAAGCGACAAGGGACAGAAAATAAACGGACCAGGTCAAGCAAGACTCAACAGCGTTGCCTCCCCCTCCTGGGTTCAGGCCAAGAAAACAACTTTACTACTTTATACGCACAGACACACAAATGAATGGCTCACAGAGACCAACGAGTCGGCACCTTCCACGCGCCCGTGTACGGGTAACACGTGAAACATGTGGCACCCAACACTTTGCACCATTTTTGAGCAATTATTGCCTGTTTTGTAGCTAGCTTTGCGTTCGAGGCTCCAGTAATTTTCAGGGCTTTGAGGATCGCTTTGTAGATATTAATGTCCAGCAGTGATAAATTCAACAGCTCTTTTGCTTCTTGTAGAGTAGATGGTATACTGTGACAGGCTTCAGTTTGCTGTAGTTGATGATCGGGAGTGCTTGGCAGTACTATAGCGCCCTTTGGCATGGGTGGAACATTAGGATGACTCGGAGGACATGGAGATGCCGGCGACTCGTCCGTAGGGTGAATAGGGACCGACGACTGGGAACGTTGGAAGGAACACTGCAGTTGTTCATTGCTAGAGCTCATGGGAGGAAGGCTAGAAAATGAAGTTATGCAGCTCTTTGGACGTCGTAGGAAGGAAACGAAAGTTGGTCAACGTTTGTTATCTTCCGTTATACCTCATGCTGAAATCATAAACGGTGATTTATATGTCGGGGAAATTCTAGATTTCCCCGATATGAAGGAAAGCTGGAAATGAAAAATTCTTCAATCTTATTGGTGGATTCTGTTATGATTGATTTCCAAATTTCATGATTTCCAAACTCATAGACCGCCTCTGATAAACGTCGAAAATTCAGAAAAGCGTCATACAAGTAGCGAAAAAGGTAGGATTTTGGTGACTTTTCATGAGCCTCCAACACCACCACAGCCTCTGATGGAAGCCCGGCGCACCATATAAAACTGAGCTTGGGGTGACACAGGAACTCACTGCCCCCCTTCTACCCTCACATCCTAGCTCCATACTCTCCGCTGCGAACACTTCCAAAGCATCATTTCATCTATAACTGAGCCCTGTGACTAGAACCACACAATCCACACTCTTCTGCGTGCGGTGCAGTCTCAGCACCGAACCTATGTTGATTCAGGGCAGCTAAAGCCTTTGGGACTGCTCCATCCGCAAAAATACGAGCGAATATTCATACGGCTTCGGAATCATCCGAAATATTCCTACGTAGACCATAAGGATGGCGAAGACCAACCAAACCGCGTAATCAACGGGAGGAAAGGTGCCATGTCGTGAGTTGATGTTGAAGGCGGCTTGCAGACGCAGAACTGCGGGCGAACATCTCCCCAGCGAAAATTCAGTCATCAAGGCCATTAGTGGCTCTTCTTCCCACCGGTGCCTGATCCCTGAACATATCATCGTTGATAAGCTCCATGTGAATAGGAGTATACGGAATGCCGTCGATTTTTCAAATATACCCGGCACAATCAAGATCAAGAAGTCAAGGGTGCAGGGCGCGCCCATACACGACATGTGGTTTCGCATTTCGGTGGGTGGATATCAAGGAGAATATGCCATGTCGGCAGAGGTATCGTACCTGAGTTCTTTGTCTTTTATGGAAATAATATTGCAATTTTTGCGGCCCCGAAGGAATTTGACGAGGGAATCGACAGGGATCTGGCCATTCGACTTAGATGATGGAATCTCTTTCCAACCAGGATGATTATCGGTAATTTTCGGAGTTTACTTCTTGAATAATCTCCGAAATAGTGTGGAGTCCGTCGCGTGGTGTCCTTGACAGTTCCTTGGGGAAGTAGTACGACGTTGATGATGAAACCAAGCGAGAACATTCCACTGATATCTACAATTTCTCATTCAAAGAGATCCCTCCTGGATACTGTTACCATAATACGCGGAAACGCAACTTGGGAGAGGAGAGCGAATATATTCTAGACATTAATAAGAACTTTGGTGGAAACCTCGGGTTTAAAGTGGAATCTATCTTGCAAATCTACCGGTGGTGCAAAAGGCACCCAAATCAACAATTTTGTGTCCTTCTTCTGATGTCGCTGGTGCCAACCTCTCTGTATTCCTCGCATCTTCTCAAGAGTCATCTCTTACGTTTCCTGTATTTCGAGGGGCGCTGTATGCCAGCAGCCAACGTGATATCCTTCATCTTCGGGCCCGGTCCCGCGGATGGCTTTTGGAAGATAGACTACACTCGAGATCATAATTCCCTAGAACAAATTGGTTATCTTCCTCAATAACACTCCTTCGATGAAGTTCAGAAGGGTTCATATGAAGTCTACCCCGATCTTGTGGTCCTTTTACCAAATTAGACCGGAACTGGGGTCAGCCAGAAGAACCAAAAGTAGTCTTCAGTGACCATTTAAATCTTCGTCAACGCTTCACGGGTGAGCAGTTTGCCTGGTTCTTCTGCCCGCGGAGTTTACGTTGCGTCGGTTTACCGGACGGCTTGGATCACTGCACTCAATCTGTCCTGACGCCAGGAAAGACACAATACTTATCTATGACTGCGCCTAGAAATACTCTAGATGCGGTTCTCCGAAGCATCCATCAAGAATTGCTGCGGCGAGGAGAACCCAGACGATTATTTGAAAATTATCGATGTGCGTCGTCTAGTTTCATTGAGCCTTCAAGAAGTTCCGCATCGTAATATAAAGATTTCGTACATGCCGTCTGACACCAAGATGAAAAAACGTAACCGTCGTCGTTTAAGGGCCCCGGTAGCCTCTTCTTCTGTAGATAAGAGTTAAAGGGTGTGTGCTCACAGTCGTTGACCGTTTCTGTTGATGTGGCACCTTTTCTTCTGCTTTCGCGCGGCCTTCTATATTACAGCAAGAGTTTTCTAGAGTTTGATAAAATAATGATTAATTAGAATTGCACTCAGATGATAAATAAATGACAGAAACAACAGACAAGAATACGTGGGAAAAACACAAGATAACTACTGGCCGTCGTTTACAGGACGGCCTAAGGAATTAATTCTGTAGGCAAAAGGGCACAAAAAGTAAAGCACCAGGCTCCGCGCATCTATAGCTCGTCGGGAATGCATACCTCCTTAAGAGAATAGCCTGTAAACAGGGTGAGCTGCTTTCCAAATGCGAAACAGTCCGAATAAACATGACTCAAAGCAAGTCACTTAGCCGTGGACGTTAAAGCCTGGTAATGTGCCATCAAAACCCAGTCTCTAGTATTAATCTTTCGTTGTTGTATCGAACCACCTTACCAACCAAGCCGCTGCATCTGAATATTGATCCTCGTCACTCGAAGCGTTAATATAGCCACCATCTCTAGCTGTCGATGCTCCAATGAGGTTTTTTGCATCAATGAAGCGAGTTCAGATAGATCCATGCACGGTACCACTCCGAACATGAGTTCGCACTGGGAGTAAACTGTTCCAAAGTCTTCGGCGGCAGTAGCCGTAAAAAACTGAGGGGAGCCACTGTTCCCAGTCTGATACTTTTCCGATCACCATATTCTTTAATGCGTTCTTGATATTGCGCCCTACCCTTTTGGCGGAATCGTTTCACATCGCGGCATAGGCCAGCTCAGTGCTCCACTCATCTCCATTATTCTTCAAAAACTAGACGAGTGTAGCAACAGAACAACATACAGAATTGTTACATAGAACGTTCTTAGAGATACCAAAAAGGGAAATGATCTCTTTTTCCAAAAAAATGCGCTCAAAACCTCTTCGATGCGGTATTCGCTGAGGCATCAATCTGCCAGCCGGTCAGATGCTCGACTTCGATAAGAAGGAATTTTTCACCCACCTTTGACCTTGGAATGGTCCAGTGAAATCTATAGATTAGGTATCGAAGATATTCTTGACGGAATGCTCAGCGTAGTTCGATAAGGAGATAAGGGCCTCGCATTTTGACATCCCTCGCAGCTTTTACGTAGTTTTGAACGTCATGATGGACTTGAAGCACCAATATCAGTCGAAACCAATTTTTTTGTTGTCTCCCTATCCCAGTGCTCAAATTCGTAGTGTAATATCTTCATAATCACGGGCTAGCTCTTGATCACCGGGATCACGCGGAGGCGATTCTTCGTGTGCCTCAATAATTTCCTTCTCAAGCCATGAAGTATTTTGCCGTGCGTTTTATCGAGTGGCGCTAGGACGTATCTTGATCTTGAATATTTTGCCTTCGATGAAGCAAGCGACATCAACCAAATAGGGTTCTATGGCGAGAGTCTCGGCCGAACCCGCAGAGTCCATTGCGAAAACAAGGTCTCTTTCGTCGACATTTGGGGTTCCTCTGAGCCCTACGTGCACTATGCGTGAAAGTTACTGTATTCTGCAGCTCTATTCTTGTGCCCAAACGATATTACACCTCAAACTCGTATTCGGCTAAAAGTCTAGCTGTCATGACAATCTTCCGTGGATATCGCTTTTCTTAAAGGTGTAATGAAGGGTCTGATTGTCGAATACGAAATTGAATGGCTCCGTTGAATAGCAAATACACTCGTAAGTAAATGGGAAGATGACTGCAAGAGATTCCCTCTCTCACGCGGAATAGTTCGCGCACCGTGGATTTAATGGTTTGACTTGCGTATTGTTCGGATTTTATCTTTCAGTCTTCTTTCTTATGAGCAAGTACTGCTCCACGGACATACTCTAGGAATCAGTTTTCAGGATGAACTACGCGTCGAATTCGGGGAAAGCCAGCACCGGCGGGGATAGAGTTTCTCGTTTAGCACATCGAATGACTTCTTCATCTCTTCTGTCCAATTTATATCTTGTTTTCGGAATTTTTGGCGTAAGTATCGCAAATACCTGCAAATTTCTTGATGAAGAGGCTAAACATCCGGATAAGAAGAAGAAAACTCCGAAATTAGTCGTTTATTGGGTTGGTTGCGATCATTTGATGGAAATGGCCTCCTCTTTGTCGAGTGAATTCCTTCTTTGTCGACAAAATGGCCGGGAGCTTGAACCCTAGACTTCGCAATGGCACACTTCTTGATTTGTAACTTTATTCAGGCCTTGCAATAGCTCCGAAGACAATGAGAAGGTGCCTAAATAACTCCTAGATCGTGTTGGAGAGGAAGACCACGTCGTTTAGATATACTCGAGGGAATTGTATATCTTTCAAGATGTATCCATCATTAGACGTAATTTAGACTGCGCGTTCATTCAGCCTAAAGGGTTACATCTAACATGAATGTGCCAAAGCTTCATATGAAGGTATTAATCTTTTTGCATTCCTCGCTCATGCGGATCTGCCAATGACCTGCGAAAAGGTCCAGGGCTGTAAATGGAGCTTCCTCCAAATCATAGATTAATTCTTCGATCTTTGGCAAGGGCAGCAGTCAGTCTTCATTCGTCGTTCAGCGCACGGTAGTACACACAAAAACGGGGCTTCTTGTCCTTCTTGGTTACAATTACGACAGGAAACGATCAGTCTGAAGAGAGTGCAGTGATAATTCTGAATCGAGCATGTTTTGGATCTCTTTGCGAATGATTTCGTTGTGGCGCAGAGACATTCGGCAATCCCTTTGTTAATTGATGGTCTCTCCCTTCAGCTCTAATACATGTTACGTCCGTACCGGTGCTGGGGGGGAGCTCCTAGATCATCAATGCGACTATCTCGGTTTCGCGGAGTAAGCCATTTGTGCTCTCTTGAGTTTCCTCAGGAAAAAAAGCAAGACGGGGTTAAAAAACCATTTACCTCCTCCTTTTTGTTTTTCTCGCCCCCTTCTCGGACGGCGCCTGCAAACCTATCGGCCAGTTCTTTATCCGAGTTATTGGGGTCCTCGTAGACGTGTTCCCAGATCGCCAGTACCAGTTCTTCTTCTGAAGTGCTTGCGCTGTCTGTCCCAGAGTCAGAGTCGGAGTTGAAGTCTTCGCTAGGCGGTCCGGTCCCTTCACCTCTCATCAGCTGATTCTCAGCGGCTTTTGTATCGGGCTCCAAAGGCAGCACTAATTCCTCAGAGCCAATGTGTAGACGAACGCTTTAGGTCCCAAATTCCAAATTTGCTCGCATGACTAAGAGAGTTAGGAGACCATACTTAGATCAATCGGCGACTTCTTCACATCCTCATAGCCCAGCTTGATCGCTTGGTCCCCAATGGTGATGGTAATCTTGAGCAAAGAGCCGATATAGGAGGCGCTACCTCCTTTCGCAACGGAAATTTTCTTCTACTTCTAGTTTGGCTACAGGTGTCGAGACAACTTAGCTTAAACTATGTCCATTATGGCTCAGGAGTCCAAAAGCGCCCATTTTTTCGTAACATAAACCATGATCTGACTAATCGCAGCAATTGTGGTCCATCATCGGCCAAAACGGAAATTCTGGGTATGTTATTCTTTCCAAACAGCCTTTTCATAACCTTCGCCATGTGTAAATTGGATTTCATTTGATGCGTGGAAAACAAGGGTCTGGACGTCCGACACGGGATTAATGGGCAATGCTGGTATGTGAAGGCAAAGTGATCGGCACAAGCCGGCTTTTCTGGGTATCTCTCTCCCCTTCGCTCTCATTTTATTATGTCCGAAGCAGTCCGCTATTTATCCTCTTTCGACTCAGCCTGCCTGAGGAAGGACTCCTCTAAAATCAGCTATGCACTACTTCGCTCACCTAGTGCAGCGACTCGCACCCGCCTAGTGCAGCGACTCGCAGCATGGCCTTCATTTGAGGCTCCTCATCCATCGGGCGCTATACGTGCACGCGTAGTGCAGAGGCTCGTGCTATGGCCTAAGTGCAGAAAGTCGTGCCGTGGCCTTCATTTTGTTTCGCTCATTCACGCGCGCCACGCACTCGTTCGATTAATCCTGTGCTGGTGCCGCTGCCTCTATTTCATAGTTTTTCGTCCTTTCCGCATCAAGAAGAATATCTGCACTTAACTGTTAAACCGCATTCACGGTCACCAAGCTCTGACGCCAATTCCGAAATCGCTATATGGGCCGTGGCATCTCGCACATCTCGCATGCTTACCGCGCATTATAAACACAGATCGGCCATAGGAATTTTCCATCAGCATCCCCTGAGAAAAAGATGATCAAGCGTCCTCTCGCAGCTGGCATTTGGGAGATCAGCTACAACATCGTACTTTCCGACGTATTACTAAAGATTTTTTGAACCCTTCGTTCCTCTTTTGTTCTTCTTAAGCTTCCTCTTTTGGCCCAAACACGGAATTATTCTGCAGCGGAACTGGAGGTACTATTCTTACTTGATGTTTATTATGCACTAGGCGAGATACCGGAATTCGCACGTGATCTTCTCGACAAGGCTGTGTCGGTAAATCTTCTCCTTCAGCAGTTTTCTTCGCTATGTTGACTCCTTCTTCGATTTACAGATCAATGCCCGATTGACTTCCACGGACGACGTTGACCTTATCGGCTGCTCTAAGATCTTCTTTCTTATGGTTATCTTCCGAAGCACCGGAAGCTTTTTTTCTCGCCGCAGTCCAGCATGAAGCCTCACAACGCTCCAATCGACAGCGATGGTCGCGGTACGGATTCTTCTTGCATCTAGATGCTCCATGGCCAATTTCACGACATTAGGAGCACAATACAGGAGCATTTCCTCTCCAAGCCGAATAAGATTGTCTGGCGACTGTATTGGCATTTCCACTTCTCTGCTTGACGAGAAAGGTAAGTTTTTGGTGACTATTCAGGAGCCATCAACAGGTGTCATTTTTTGGGATTTTTAATATTGGAGCGTAGAAATGGTAGAACCAATAATAATGAATACTGTAGACCCGAACAACTTTTGTTTAGTAGTGGGATTCTACAGTAGCACAGTACACTGACCTAACAAATTTTAGAAATAATAAATTTCACCCTTCAGCAAATGCGCGCAACAGAAATTTCGTCGGGATTACTGAGGCCTTGAGCCGGCTTTTCAGGTAATTTTAAGAAGATAATCAAGGCCCAAACCGACCATGATTTTCAAATATTAAACCATCCCACATCCCCCTGTAGATGATTCCCATTGCTTTTCAAGCGAAATTGTACACATTTATTTGCTCATCTAATATCTGAGAGTATAGTGATGATTTATTGGTAGCTCTATTAGTAAATAATATTGATATTGTACAGTGTGAGAAATTTGATTGTAAACGGCGACCATGCTGCGTGTAGTGGCTGCCGCTGTATACCTCGGCGAATCTATGTGATGTTCCTAAGTGTTTATCGCGGTGCCAGAACGATTCCCGGGATCAAAAACCGATTTGCCTCTAAATTTTTATAATCAATCAAAGAAAGAAAGGAAGACTGCGATTTTAATGACGAACTCAGACGCTTACACATCAAACGTTACACGACAACCCTCAACCTCAGTACCTATTACTATTCCCCTTTGCCTCCATCACAGCCAGAATACGTCTAGAGATGTAGTATTACAAGCAGATGACTTCAATGGGATCAATTGAGTCCAACATCCGATCAATTGAGTCCCAAAAATCACGAATAGTGGCCTCCAGCCCGACCACATTATCGAAAACCTTATTGTGCTTGTACACTTGCCGCGCCATCTATCCTCAGACGTTTTTAATGATGTTAAGGTCTGACGAGCAGGCTTGCCATGGTAAAGTACGGATGTAGTGCTTAGTAAGCCAGTAACGGGTAAAAAAGGCCTTGTGCGTGTGGATGGGGGAACTATCCTCTTGAAACACCCGAGCACCCTGTTATCCAAATACATCATCTGTGAATGGCAAAATACCTTGTCCAAACGTATAAAAATAGGCCATGGAGTCTTGACGGCCGTTCAGAACAATGAGTTCTGACACACCATAGAAAGAAAGCGCTCCAAAAAACATCAACAACTCACTTCCCATCTGACATGTATAACAGCGCTGCGGTTCTTTACGCGTATCATGTCAGTAGCACGGAAAACTATCTGAGCCGTCCAATTTTGACCTTTACTCACCAAGAAAAATCACTTTGACCTAAAATTGGTCGCCCTTGGATACGATACGACGGAGAAACTTCACACAGGCTTCCATGTGGTTCGACTTCACCATTGGTCCCATCAACATCTTCATGTTCTTCAAGTAGGGCACTGTTTGGAGTATTTTCTCAACACAGCAAATCCCCACCGGCAAATTTAAGTTCTATTTCAACTCCAATGCACTATACTTTCCCGTAGAGGCGTGGAGAAGAAGGCCATGATGCTGATGCGGCGTCATATTGAGGTTGTTCTTGTACTTGAACCTATCTTGCCGCTTCTGTACGCGTATCTAGAACCTATAATAATTGATTTGGGCCGACGGACTGTTTTCGAGATTTCTTACCACATAAGGTACTCACTATGGAGTGCTAGAATTTGCCGTTTTTCGAAGTCGGAGAGACGAGGATCAATAGACATGACGGCGTGGTTCTGGCTTTGCAAATTTTCGAGCAGTCTGCAGGATGGTCCCTGTAGTCTGAAGTGTTCGGTTTATCATCTTTGCAATTCTGCCTTTTTCTTTTTCGCTCCACAACTTCGTTCGCAATCCAACGCACGCGTTTAAATTTCGCGAGAGAAAATCGAGACTTTTCCGTATTTTTACGATAGCTTTAAAATGCTTAGACCTATGGGATTTTTAACCCTGGGATTCGTTTTGGCGCTCGATTGGACACCTAGAACCATCATCAGGATGCGCCGTGGCATACCATGGCAGCTAATGATTGCCAGAAGTTAATGGTCATTGCATTAAAAATACATAAAAATTAAGATTTTTTAAATTCCAGGGCATGGAATTATTTTCAAATAAATGACTTAAAAATTCCATGATATACTCAATCATGGTGTCGCATTGCATGTGCATCACACTCGCTACAGCTCGCCTCTCGAAAGATTTTTTCTGACAGCGGAATTGTATCTGTTCTCATGAAAGTCCGTCAAACTGTCAGATTTGTCAAGCGGTCAGCAGTTGCAGGGCGATATATTTTCCCGGAACTCTCAAGTAGTGGTGCGAGAGTTTTTAGGCAGATTTTGGACGTGAAGAAAAGATGGGATCAACTGCGGCAATGGTTAAAAGTTTTCTGTACCTGGAGCCATTCATTGGTTCTGCGGTTGGCAAGATGTATTCTGACAACGTCATGTGGACTGGGAGTGGACCCGCTGACAGGCTTTTGCGATGGAAGAAACTTAAACTGAAGATAATTGTCGAACTCTTGACTGCAATCGAGGAGAGTACGACCATGCTTGGTTCTCAGTCAGGTCCGAAGATGCATCTGAAAGGCTCCGTTGTACAGGAATTCTGAAGTTTCTGAAGAAGAAAAAGGATCAGCAGAGGATTGATTCTCAAATTAATGGCTTAATTGATGTTATTTCTGAGTTAATTCTGATGCGTCGTTACAGGAACAATGAAGAATGCCCAATGGTTGAACACTGTGCGCATGTTGCAACATTCCTTACTCATCAGTCTTGCAAGATGAAGCATAAGGTCTTCCTTGGCGGAAGTAAGGCATACACATTGTCAGATCTGGCTGCATTCAAAATAATGTCACGGATGGCATATCAGTATCTTCTTAGCATTGTATCATTATTAAGTGGTGGGTCAGATCAAACCAGATCAGGCGCTGCAAGAAAGAAGACATTTATTTCATGTTTTGAATCAGATGATGAAGAAATAGGGCCTAAAGAGGCAATTAATGCAGACATCGAGTCAGATTTCGACCTTTACATGTGTGTGGCTGCCTCTGTACGAAATTTTATTCCTTTGGAATTTCGGAAGAAATGTGCATCAACATTTCCGGTTCTCTTTCGCGTTACAAAGCTTGTTTTCACACCGAATGCATCTTCGACTACACCAGAGAGGGTTTTCAATGTCGCACAATCAATTCGTTCCAAAAAATCTAGACTTACGGCTGGACTGACAGAATGCTTACTGAATATTGGCGACTACATCAAAAGGCATAAGCGTCTTCCAGAAGAAAATGACTAGTTCAGTCATTCAATTTGACTTTCAATTTCACCTTTGATGAAGAGTAGCAGGGGTAATACTTCTTCCCTCACGTAGAAATTCTGTTTCTATTTTTAGATTACCTGTTATTAGAATGAGACTATTCGTTGAAAGTACTTTTTGCTTTGAGTTCAAGTCTTCTTTTTACTGACGTTCCTGAATTTCGTTTCTTCCCATCAGTGTAGTTGTAGTATCTTACAATTCAGGACATCGTCTGAAAAAGAAGTTACACCTATCTATAGTGTGATCTTCCACGAACCTCTAAAAGTAATCAGAAATTAGATTTTAGAACATATACAGTTCGAATGCCAAGAAATTTGCGGGTCTCCTGCGAGGAGAACTAAACACGGGACCTACTGCCTACCTAAAATCGAAGGAATTAATTTTTCGGATAGGGAATTAATTTCATAACGGAACTAATTGCCTTTCTGGTAATTTTTTAGAGCTGAAGGTCAGAGGAATTAACTACCAAGTAATAG
Organism: Kappaphycus alvarezii; assembly: GCA_002205965.3. Taxonomy (NCBI): domain Eukaryota; phylum Rhodophyta; class Florideophyceae; order Gigartinales; family Solieriaceae; genus Kappaphycus; species Kappaphycus alvarezii. The sequence continues at coordinate 57,721 of NADL03000035.1, read as the reverse complement.
AATTAATATACTAATTATTGCCTGTAATGGAATTATTTTTTTAATTCATGGCCATCACTAATGGCAGCCACCACTGTAAATGCGAGATGGTCGTTTGCAATCGAATTTCGCACACTGTATGTGCAGTACTAGTACAATATTATTGGTTGTTTACTCATTAATTTTCTTCAACACTTGTAAAGGGATACTAAAATTGCCTAGCTTTGGAGCGGGAGGCAAACTTCTTCATGTTGTGGGCTACGACCAATCGCTGAAGCTGCACACGTGGACCAAATGGCACAGCTGAGCTTTTGATAAAGCCGAGAGGATACCTTCGCCTTCAAGCTTCCAATACGGGCCGCGATGGCGCCTACATACTCGTCGACCACCTTGGATGGGGTCTCGGATGGGCATCCCAAGGAATCAAAGGCTAGCGGGACAAACTGCCAGCCGAGAAGCGGGCCACCGGTGAAGCAGGGCCAGGATGGCGGTGATTTTGGTCGCAAAGTCCCTCGGTTTCCTCGTTCTGCAGCATTGGCGGAGCGCGCGCTTCCCGGTCCCGTGGATAGGAACGCTGTTGGAAAGGTGAGGAGAATGTGATGTCATACGCAACCAGGAGAGGGGGCGTAAGGTTTTCCGGAGTAGTCGGGTGCACGAGTATGTCAGCAGGTCGGGCGTCCAGTTGGGGAAGTAAATACGGCACTTCATAGTGGACGCCAGCTCCAGCGGCTTTGAATAGGTCTTTGCCGATCACTTTTGCCACAGCTTCGTGGCGGTTCTTCCGTCCGAGACCTTTGTTACACTGGTCAGCAGCATGGTCGCCGAGTTGGTCCATAGGCGCCTTGCATTCCGCACAAAGGAGCTGGGCCGTTTCGTCGAAGACGGGGACTCCTTAGTGGTGCCGCAGCACCACTGACCACACATCATCGTATATGTGGGTGACCACAGACGGATGGATGGTGAGGAATGCCGCAGCAAGTGTACGCAAAAAAGCGTTACGGCGGATGCGTTGACGAATCTTGGGTTTAGGGTGTGTCGAGGGGTTCGGGAATCGCAACCAATCATCATCTTTCCAAAGGCATTTAGCGGACGAATCGCACCAGGCTTGATATAAGATATTGGTTGTAATATCAGGCCTGAATGCGAGGGTAGCCGCTGTAAGTGCGTCTGGGAGGCCTCCATGTTGTGCGGAGAATGACGACTGGAGGCGTTGGAAAAATGTGCATAGATGTCGATCCGCTTCTGCGTACTTGAGTAAACGGGAGTCAGCAGCAGCAGTGTCATGTTGGTTCCACCTGCGTGGAATAAATGATACTATACAGTGGGGTGCCCAATAACCCTTCAATCCAAAATAACACAGAATTTTAGTGCTCGCCAGATGATTTTTCGACCATCATTCTAACAGGTTTTGAATATTGCTCAAATATTACGATATAGCAGAACAAAAGCGCGTATTCAGTCATTAAAGTATAGTTTTTTCGATATTTACAGTGCTTATCTCCTTTTTCTTCTGTGGGATACACTGGCGGGACTGTATATCAAGCCAATCAGCCGCATGTGGTGGAGCATGAAAATGGACAGCCTGGCCCGAGGAGGACCAACTGACCTTTCTGAGACGTTGATAGATGCATCGGCGAGTTACATTGTCAGTCAGGTGGTAGCGGCTGGCGATGCAGGGGGTGTACAGTAGTCTTCGAGGAGGCGGATTGAGACCCATGCGAAATTGATATCGCGACGACTGTTCTGTACACCAGCGACAATCCTTGAACACCAGCGGAAACGAATCTCGTCGACAATATGGTCTACCTTCGCAACATCGATCCTGGCGCGTACTCCCAAGCTGGACAGCGACGAACTTCAACTATCGTAGCTTACACTGTCATCTAGGCTTGTACGCCGTTTATAATAAATGAAGTAAAGATGATTAACTTCCGCAATGGCATATTTTGAGAGAATGGCATATTTTGAGAATTGGTATAATTTGAGACAACTCCCGCCAAATTGTCCTCAGACCAAAATACTGCTCCTGCATCATTATCTCAACACCTTTGGCAGATTTGACGCAACCTTTATTAATACTATGCTCATGAGCATATCAGATTTGTGTGCAGCGATAGTTCCATCAAATGTTCAGATGTTTCCATAGACGATCTGGATGGATAGGTAGACTAACTGAATTCCATCCCGAAGCATCATGCCCCCAAGTATGCCTAAAGTAGCGCTCAAAAGGCAGTAACTCTTTTAAACGGGAAGCAGTGGAAAATACGTCAAATCGAACATGTAAATGGCGCCTCAGGAACCACTGTACAGAGACTGAAATCGGCAATCGACAAAAACGACAAAATTTCTTTGGAAAAACTCTTGTAACAGGATATTAGGAGGTACCGAAGGCCGATATTGTCCAATGAAGAGGCCAGGATCGTAAAGCAGCGGCTAATTGTTCCCGCAGAGAGAGGATTCGCTGCGGACATACAGAGCTTCAAAAGCGCCTTAGGGCGACTTGCATCGGATGGCCGGGATGGATACAAACATGGAATGCCTAGTCTAGAAAGTGTCCGTCGATTTTGGGCGCAAAACAGGGAAATAACTATCGCCGACACTGCAAAAGGAGGCCGCGAAGCTTGCAGCGAAGAATAATTTACATGTTGAGATTCTGTTTCGGGTGCTCGAAGACTCCAGAAGAATCACCGGGCCTGTTGCTTAATCTTGTCCGTATCTGGAACATGGATGAGACCAACGTAGATGCGGTGATGGGGAAGCATGAGAAGGTTTTCGGCTAATCTTCAACGATTAGCGGGGGATTCCGTACTGTGAAGTCAACTCATGGGTGCAGCAAACACATCACCGCTGTGGTCGCGATTTCAGCAGCAGGGTTCAAAGCCCCACCATTTTTCATCATTGAGGGAAAGAGATTGTCGGCACAATGGTGGGCACCCGTGGAGGGAACTTTTTCCTCTCCTCCCCACAGTATAATTGAGAAATTCACAAAGCCATATTGGTTTCCGTTTGACAAAGCCGTAATCAAAACTTCACAGCACGGGTCTATGGAAGGTCCAATTCTGACGGCGCTCGTAAAACACGTTGAAAAGTCGGTGAGGGACTTACTCTCCGGAAAGACCCGTATGTTCTCCTGCTCGATGATCACGCTTCGCGCAAGGATTCCAAGTGGATTGAGGAATGCAGAAAGAGGCCTTGTCTTGGGGTAGTGAGCGCTCCAAACACGTTTCACTTTCTGCAGCCTGCAGACCAGCACCAAAACAAGCAGTTTAAAGAATCTTTGCGATGAATTCGGGATGATTTTTTAAGGAAGGGGAATGTGGACACATCCAAGGATAACTTTAACCTTGCATGGGCAATATTTGCCTATGGATCTATCGCCAGCACCCAATTTATGTCAACTTTCGATGTTACCGGTATTTTTCCCTTTATAAGGGCATTCCCGTAGAGATTTTCAAGTCCTGCCGACAATTTGGGGATGAAATCGGAAGCAGATTTAGAGCGACTAAACACAGCTGGTGGGAGCAGTCGTTTGAGGTCTGTTTCTAAGCGTCACGCCGACTCTCGAACCTATAAAGAAGCAAGTGAAATGACGAATGGCAAAGATTATGTTTCCACGAAGCTAAAGAAGCTAACATGTCTGTTGAAAGAAAGCCAGACTGTGCGTAACATTGTCCTGGACCATTTCTCGAAGAGAGGTGTGGGATGTAAAACCACAAGCGTTAGTACTGCAACCAGTTCGAATATGAGGCCGAAGGAAGGAGGAAGGTTTGTAGGAGCGCCGGCAAGCTCAGAAGAGAAGGAAGTTTGGATGTGATGAGGCGGAGGCTGAAGAGGGAGGAGGAAAGGGATAAAAGGGAGCTGATAGCTCATCGTGAAAGGGAGCTGAAGAATATAGCAGCAGATATCGGGAAAAAGGTTACTTTAGAAGTTCGACGGTCATCTGGTAGGCACGGTAGGAGTTGAAGCGAGCGTGGTAGGACAGTGGGGTCTCGTTGCCCACCGATTCGTTCGTTTCAATTTGCGGCGCTTGTGGTGTTGGAGGTGATCCAGGATGTGGGAGATAGGGTAGAGTGTGTTTCAGAGTAAGCCGGATATTCAAACGGAAGAGTTTGGGAGAGACACCACAAAAGTTAGCGTCAAACTATTTTCTACTCAGCGAATTTCAAGAAAACTGGGATCCATCGACCCAAAAGCCCCTCAGCTTTCTATTGGTGTGGTTGGTTGGGGCCAAAGCGCAAAACAAGTTTAATTTGTAGTTAAATTTATGTTAATTGTCTCAAAATGTGCCATTGAATACTGAATGCATTAAACTTAAACTGCAAATTGTGGAAGGTACATCGAGGAGGCGGATGGTGGCAGAGAGGGGTGCGTCGAGCGAACCTAAGGAACAGTATGCTGTACAGTATAGTGTATACCCGCCGTTCTATACTGTACTGTACAGTATGCAATACGCACTTTGCAGGTAATGGAATGCCACGTGGCAAATGAGGCAAGGAATAGGACCTCCGAGAGGCAGTCATGAAAGGCGTCTGTTGTTTATTTCTGCTGGTCTGACGAACTTGAATCATGCGCATGGCTTGAAAATACAGTGCTTTAGAAACATTTAAAATTCTACATTCTTTGGAACCTTATTTCTTACACATGATGTAAGGGAGCAATTTCGGTTCCCTAAAAATGGGGAAGCCACTGGGGAATTTCCATCCCTCACGGAAAAGCACAATAACCAAGTAGTCCCATCAAAGACCTTGGCCTGCACTAGCGATTTCCACCCTCCCCCATTCCCCTTCTCCCCAATGCCCCTTTCAATCTTACTCGTCTTGTCTTTCCCCTGTTCCGTTCATTCTCGCCAGCGTCATGTCCCTACGCTGGAAACTCTTTCGTTTTCTCTCTGTTAACACTATTCTCGACGCGTCGGCCGGCCTTGATTCCACCGATGGCTTCTCTGAATCCACACTTTTTCCTTCTCTTTCTCCCCCCAAACCCACAAAATCAATCCAAGCAGCGAATCCTCCGTCGCTTTACCACCGCCTCTCAGCGCGCTATTGCTTGTGATTCTGTAGATGGCATCTACGTTCTCGCGCTACCTCGTGGCGTCGTCCAACTATTCCATTCTCGCCCTTCTCGACCCTGCGTTATGCCTGTCCGACTCACCCGTCCCGAAAACACCACTTCATGCTACTTTTTCCGCTCATGATACGGTCGTACTTTCCGCTGTTCTAGTCCGTCGCGCCATGGACAACTTGCCTACCTTGGTCACACTTGGTATTGATGACACCTTGCCGAGTGTCAAGGTATGGAATTTGAAACAGAAACCAAGTCCAGACCAACCCCCTACCCAGTCTCCAATCACGCAAAATCCTTCCCAATCTGTGGATGATATGCGCTTCGAATGCTGTGCCATGTACCGCCTGCAGTCGGATTCACGTCCCACAGTTATGTCGGTTAGGGAAGCCAAGTTGGGTTCTTTCGACATGTCCCAAGTCGCTATTGGTTTTGAAGATGGCTCAGTCACTATTTTGTCTGGCGATATTGCACGTGAACGTGCTACCAGGGTTCGAGTCGCTCCAGCTCCCGGTGAAATGAGTGAGGCCAAGCCCATTATTTATGTCAAATACTGCGGCGATATCTTGTACTGCGTTTCAGAAATGTCTGTCGTCGTCATTGTGATTACCAAGCAAGGGGAGAAAGGTTTAGTCTTTCGCAGGGATATTCTTGACAATTTGGGCGCTCTTAATCCCAACTTTTGCTGCACCATTGATGAGTCGGCCGAACTCGTTGTTGCAAGGGAAGAGGCACTGTACTTCTTTAACCGCGACGGACGAGGGCCATGTCTTGCATTTCCGACCAAAGGTGAAAAGTCATACATCGAAAACGCGGGGAATTACTTGATTCATTCAACTGGCCCTGGGTCCGTCACTGCCTATGATGTTGTGAACAAGCTCATTGCATACCGTGGAAAAGGCGTTGTTTCCTGCTCTTTTCACAGCCACCTGCGCGATGTACGCAACGTGTTGCTTTGTTTTGAAGAGGGAGCCATGGTGAAATTGTCGGAAATACCGCTTGAAGAGCGCGTCAATCTGTTACTCAAACGCGGTCTCTACGTACCGCCAGTAGCATTAGCACGTGCGGAGAGCGGTGGTGCTCACGACCCCCAAAAGGCTATCCTTATTCGAGCACTCCGTCAGTACGCAGAGTATCTAATGAGCAAGGATCGTTATAACGATGCCGCGGAGCAACTTGTGGAGACCATTCATGGGAAGAGGTAGAGCCGAGTTGGGTCATTACCCGTTTGGTGGAGCAATCAGGTTTGCGTTCCGGGCTACGCCTGTACTTGGAGGCGCTTCATGCGGCCGGAAAAGCAGCATTTGTACATACAAAGGTTTTGATTACATGCTATCGTCATGACCGCGCCAGGGGCGCAATTCTTGGCTCCAAAGCAACCGAGAAAACAACAGACGAGTATGTCATCAATGTATTTAGCGACCTAGACTGGACGAGGACCAGGTTGACGCGGCCATCAAACTTTGCCGTGATGCCGGCTTGTACAAGGTCGCGGAGCGGGTGTCTCGTCGTCGCGGCCGCTATGTGCAGCTCGCGCGCACACTTGTAGAGGACCTAAACGAGTCGGAAAAGGCATTATCGCTACTCCGCTCTCTTCAAGACAGAGAGGCACTCAAAGTCATTCAAGCCTGCGGGCGTGAATTGCTGACGAAAGATCCGGTCAACTTTGTGGAGTATCTTGCGGATGCGATTTGCCGCTCTTCATCGCATATTCCGGTGGGTATGTCCGAACCAGTGCTGCAGCTCAATACCTTCCTCCGCTGTTTATCGACCTGCCACGTTGGCGTGCGGTACTTTTGGAAAGGGTCCTGAGTACACCCGGAGGTATCACCTCGCGCGATGCACCCCGAGCATGGATTCTATTGTTTGAGTCACTAGTATGTGTGGACACATGCGAACCTCACAATCTAGACGGCACAAGAGTGATTTCAGGTCCAAAAACTGATGAATCCGAGGCGCTGGCGCGCACCGACCACGACGAAGCGCGGTCCATGAAACCGATGGATCCGGACTGGGACATGAGCGACGCAGCAGCGGGAGACGGGCGCTAAAGATTCTGCAGTCCGGCGGTCTATACTTGATTTGCGTTTAGCGCTGGACATTGCCGAGCAGTATGGACACGGCCCCTGTCTGGAGTACCTGTATGAGCACCTGAGGTTGTACAAGGAGCTTGGAATTTGTTTACGGATGTCTGGAAATGGGGGCGCGCTTTTACGAGCTTGCAGGCGACATGGGGATCGGGAGCCGCTGTTGTGGTTGGAATGTATTCGATTGTACGCGCCGATGGCGGGGCGGGAGGCAGAGGGGTTGGGTGGTGGGCAGAGGATTGGGAATGGGGAGATGGGGGTGGAGCAGGGTGTGATGGTGGAGGGCGGGGGCCGGAGTGGAGAAGTGGTGTTTGCGGGGTTGATATCCGGGGTGCTGGGTGAGGAGGGGGAGAGAGGAGCGGGGGGCGCAAGAGGTGCTGGATGAGGCGATGGTGGCACTGGAACGCAGCGGAGCGTTGTCAGCTGTGGAAATTGTGGATGTTGTGGCGGAGACGTGTGGTGGGGCGATGTGGGGAATTGTTCGGGAGTTTTTTGAAGAGGGCGTGTGCGGAGTTGAGAAAGGAAGCGGGGAGGAGTGAGCATGAGGGGTTGTTGTTGCAGACGGAGATGAGGGAGCTGCAGCGGGAGGCTAAGAGGTTGGCAGGGAGCCGGAGGTGGTGAATTTGAAAACGTGTAATGCGTGTGGGGAGGCTATTGGAATACCGCTTGTTTACTTTTTTTGCAAGCATGCGTATCGTGCTGGGTGTTTGACTGGGGGGGAGTTGGGGGTGGTGGAGGTGGATTTGGGATGGGGGAAGGGAGTTTGGGGATTGTTGGGAATGGGAATGGGAATGGGAATGGGAATGGGAATGGGAATGGGCAAGGGGTTGATGAGAATGGAGAGGAGAATGGGCATGGGAGTGGAAGTGGGAGCGGGGGTGGGGGAAGAGGGGAGATGTGGGGGGAAGAGTGCCCAAAGTGCGCACCGGACTTTGATGCGATGGTGTCGATGCGACAGGCGTTGCAGGAGAAGAATACGAAACATGATGAATTTTTCGGGGTAATAGCTAAGGCACGGGATGGCTTTGCCGCGATGGTCGAGTTTCTGGAGCGATCTCCGTTTATTTGAATGCATATCGGCACGTTGATGTCAACATTACTAAACATACACTACACATAAACTATACTGCACTCTAGCACAAATAGGTCAAGACGAGATACTATTGTATATACACCACAATGTTGGTTGGTTGGATAAAGTTACGGCATGTTGCGGCTTTCTCCGTTGAGACCATCATGCGACGTGATGTCGTTTCGAATAAAAATCGGGCCTATGATGCACTTCCCACACCCGTCCAGAATTTATGGAGATTGAGTGTCACCAATCATATACTGCCACGTATCGAGATATTGATCCCATGGCCTTGAATTTGTCCAAGCGTGGATAGCAAGTAGACTGTAACATGCGTGTAGAGGCGGACTCGGTCCTGCCAACGGCCACGGCACGTGCAACGAGCCGCTCATGTCACCATTTGGTTTATGTCATCCGAGGATTCCTATTGCATACAAATTCCCTTTTTCCTCCACACCTCCTTGCCTAACATAGTAGTCAACCGTCTTCCTGCCGCTGCCGCATCCCCATCAACCATGGTCCGCTACATCTCCACCATAACCGTTCCCTTCCCCCCCGCTCGCGTCTTTGCCCTCATGTCCGACTGGACCAACCTGCAACACTGGGACATTAACATAACCAAATCCGTTCTCTCCTCCTCCAACCCAACATCCCCGCCCGCAAAAGGCGTCAAATACGACTGTCTCTTCACCGCAAACGGCATGAAAGACGTCAAGGTATCCTACGAGTGTACATCCTACGACGCTCCACACAAGGCCTCCTTCCTCGGTCTCGCCACCCTTTTCCGCTCTCAAGACGCCATCACATGCGAACCAACTGACAACGGCAACGCCACTCTCCTCACAGCCGAATTTAACCTGCATTTCCGCGGCATTCTCAACCCACTCTCGTTCCTCATGAACGGCGCAATGCAGTCCACCGGGCCTGTCGTCATGGCTGATATGGAAAAGTTTGTGCACAAGCAGCTTGCCGCCGATTCACCCTCTGCAAACTAACCCATACCCTACCTAGACCCCTGTATCACATGCAATGACAGTAAACTCCGCTTCTTTCAACTATCCACGTCTCTAGCTCCTATCCCACACCTACCGCCTCGCCACCAACACCAATCCTATCACATAAGCAAACACCACCACCCAAACCCCACCCCCCCCAACCTTCTCCTCACCCGTACCATCCACCCGCCCACCCTCCAACATCCATCCGCCCCCCTCAACTTGCAACAACACACACATCGCGCACATATTCACTCCCTCCACTTGCTGCACCACCACATAATCCTCCGCATCTGCATCACACGTCTCACTCCTCGCCACATCCACTTGAAATTCGCCCACGATACTCGCCGAGACAATACGACTCGCGCGAACACGCTTTATGGTGTCATGTGGAGCAAAGGACAGTGCGAGTTCAAAGTGGGTGGAAAGGTACGCGGCGTCACCGAAGATACGCCCGTTGGCAACGCCTGTATCGCGGGGGGGGATTTTCAAGCCGGTGTGAAGGATGGAATGCCAGTTTTCGACAGGGCTACCATGAAAGGCCGTGAGTGTGTGTGGTGGGGGGTTGGGGTTGGGGTGAGGGGGTGGAGAGGAGGAAGCGGTGGACGGATCGTGAGGGTTGTGATCGGAGGGTGGGAATGAAGGAGTGGAGGAGGTGGGGTGCTGGATTTTAGGTAGGGGATGGTGGAATTGGGATGGTAGAGAAGATGGGTTAGGAGTGTGTGGAGACGGGGGGGGAGGGGGGGGTGAGAGTGGGGAGTCGGGGGAGGGAAAGGAGGTCTGAACGGAGAAGATCAATCTCGGGTTGATGTGTGGACGGGTGGATGTAGAGGGAGGGGAGGGAGGGGAGCAGGCTGGGAAACGTTGCGAGAAGGCCGCGGTGGTGAACAGGGAGAGGAGGAATTCGGCCGCGAGCGGATCGGAGGTTACTGTGAGAAGCAGAGTGGAGTCGGGAGGCTCATGTGCTGTCGTCGGCATCTTGCTTTGGACAGGGTTGGGGTTGAGGGGATGAGGCGGCAGCGGTGCGCAAGTGCGCAATCCCTTGAAATTGAATTTGGCGAGTAACTCAGTACCGTAATTCTATCGTTTTTTACCCGTTTGCTTGAATAATTCAATACATACGGCACGATCATTGCTCATTGCTTGCGATTACACAATGTCATTGCATTTTCTCCTCAACACAATCTTACTGGTGACAATGCCCCACTAGTCGCCTTCCTCTGAGCACAAAGTTTACGTATCATCAAGTTATTGCACCCACTAAAACAACGGCTCAGTTCCGCAAGCGAGCAATTACGTCCAGCGTTGCCGTGACCCCTCTTGCTCGTGTGCCTTTTCACGCCGATGGCTGTATCATGAGGAACAGAACATATTATTCCAAACTGCATCAATGCAACTACCCTGGTCTTCACTGTGCTGCGCTGAAACGGCTTGCATTGGGCATAAAGTAATATCCGCTTATTGTCATTCTGCAGCTGGTGGGGGAACGTTTGTTTTGAGGTTCAAAATTTGAACCTAGTGAACCTTTTGCGGCAAAAACTCTATGCCATAGTGGTGTGGGCGCAGTGTTTCTAGCTCGGTTGATGATGATCTGTGTGGTGAAATCAGCTGATGACTGGCGAAGCATCGCATTCCAGTCATATCTCCGCTTCAAATCAGCACACAGCAGACTCAGTCATGCTCTCAACTGTTGACGATATCCTACCTAAACCATCAACCACCGTTACCTCCAAAATGGCATGAACTAGACCCTCGCATTCCTCCCTGACCCCAGCAGCCGCCTGAACACTCCCTCTTGTCCCTACCGCCAAACACCGAGCCACGTACTACCTTCCATTTTCACGCACCGCCAAACCACACCAAGCCACTCAAACACACCGCACCGGCATCCCGCCCTGCACTGTTCCAACAAACACCCCATCAACTTACCTGCATGCTGCACAATCCAACTCTACGTAATAAACCCGCGCGACCACCTATCATTCACTTTTGAACGCCGACCCAGACCCCCCAGGAACCCCCCTTTCCCCTCTGTCTCGCGTCGCCATACATAACGCACCATCTCAATCCCGAAATCACACGCTACCCTCACCAGCAAACAGCAACACTTCTCCCTCACGCGCAACTCATTCGCACCACTCCCCTTCCCATCCCTCACCCCTCCCAACCTCCTTACCGCTTAAACTGCGCCCCACACATCACCCACCGAAAAAAAACAAGCCCACGCCAAAAACCCTCACACCTCCCGCCAACCCCTCGCACACAAACATACACCATTCACACATCCCTCTCAGTGCACAACCGGACCTCCTCCACAATTTCAATCGGCACAGTAACAACACGACCCCTTACACCCACCCTCACACCATCCCGATCCCGCCCCACCAACCTTCCCCTCACCTCTTTCTTCCCCTTCCACACTTCCTTCATCCCCACCCGAACCGGGAACCCCCGAAACACAACAAATTCTCTCTCTCTGTCAAAACATCTCCCACCCCTTCCGACGAAACCTGCAACGTATATGCTGCACCATTTGCAAACTCCGCCCGTCCACACCCCGCTCAACACCCTACTCGCCTTTGCACAATCTTCCGCACACACCCCAGCACTATCACCACGTACATAAACCGTTAACACAGGCGGATGCCACGTGCATGACGACATGCGCAGGCCTTGTGAATCTAGTGCACGCTTCACGGAATTTTGCAGTGACAGCGGTAGCGGAATAGAGTCGCAGACAATGGGGACGTGTAAGCGAGCTCGGATCGCATGAGGTTGCACGTGGCGGAATAGTAGCGGGGGTTGGAACAAGGGAGGCGACATCAGTGGCATGGTTGAGACTCATGTGGGAACGTTTCCTGACGGTTGTAACAGACTAGCACCTGCTACACCTTTCGCGAATGGCCGCACCAACATGAGTCGCCAGATCACGAAATCCCCAGGCTCACCACCTCCTTTTGGACAGGCTGTTTAAACCGTAGAAGAGTTCTCACCAGCCACCTGAACACATCTATGGTACGTGCAGTACTTTATCTGCTGTACAGTATGTACAGCTACAGTACAGTATACAGTACAGTACAGTTGTGAATTTCTTAGTCTTACAGTTGTCAGATATATGGACATGCCGACCGTGTGTAGTCCGCCCATTGCCTGTGACATCACTGTCGTCTCACCGTTCAGGCCGCAGTTTGCACCAAGGCGACCCAGGTTGCCGGTGGCGCTGCTGAACTGGCGGCCCGCGACAAGGTTACAACTCTGGAACGCAACCTCGCCCGAAGCCTCCCCGCTCCCTCAACTGGCCCATCTTCTGCGCCTTACACGCCGAACTTCACGTTTCAACCTCTGGCGTTTGATACCGCTGGGTGCCCCTTCCCCAGGTACAATTGCTTTTATCGAGGAGTGTTAGTTCACGGATCGCGTCCAAGTGTCACTCGACACTTGGCGTTATCCGCCGCTGTATCTACCAGCAACTGAGTGGCACTCTGGTCATCCATTGCTCAAGCTATCCTGTCTCGAGACCCGATGCGCATGGATATCCGGTTAGATCTCGCATATAGTAGAGGACGTGCGCAGTCCCAGTAGACACTGGATGCATTAAACTTCTTTTCTTCTTGATTGAGCATCAGCAGAGTAATCTGCAGTTGGCCCCAGTGCTGAATAGGCACGCAGTGGACGGAGAATGCAGGTCGACGTACTCGACTTTGTGCATTCATAATTTAGAGTTATATGGACTAGACCTGTTGAGTGCAAGGAGCGCTCGGGAAGGCATGAGTTCTATGTCTGAGACAGAGCGTTGGTCTATTAAAGATATAGAAAGCGGCCCTACCCTGGGGAAAGGGAAGCAGCCGGCAGCTTGTGACGAATAGGGGAACGTTTGGGTGTTTACTGTTGGAAGATATTTCCGACCTATCCCATGGTTTTCCAGACAACCGCAATCGACTCTAGTGCAGTCTTTTTCCAGTCTCCAGTCACCTTCCACCCCGATCGATCTCATTGTCTCTTGCTAACACTCTCAGGGATACCTGCGTATCGGGTCAGTTATTTTAACCTTTATGGACCCAGAGGCTCATGAGACCTCGGCTGGCAAGTTGGTGGATGCACCTTGGTTAAAGACTCAGTCGGACAAGCACAAGTACAGATCAGACGTCAGAGAATGGATGGAGAGGGTAAGATTATTTGCTATAGGTGGAGATAGTAAGGCCAAGGGTATTTCGGAAGGCTATGGCCATGTCCTGTGCGCAAGCATGAACGATTCATATCAGAAATCCTAGAAGCCGGGATACGACTACATAAACTATCATTAGGCCGGAAGACGGGGAGGGGCTCACTTAAAATGATCACCAGGTCATCATTGATAGAATTCTAGATCTGGTAGCGAAAGAATCGTCCACCGATTTCGCTAAGCGTTTTATAAACACCGGAAGGGTGGTATTCAACTGTAGAAGGAAAACGGGAGAAAGCTTTTCTAGCTTTGACGAAAGATTCAGAGGAATCGCACAAGTCCATCGGAATTTCTTTCAAAAGGCACCATCCGAACAAGAAAAACAACACATCGCCCTAGTGCTCTTGGACACTGCTGGACTCCCGGGTACCAATTACAACAATCTGCTATCAATCTTGGTCAACAAAGCAGCAGAATAGGACCGAGAGAGTAGTAAAGAAGTGATCGTGAGCGATCAATAACTGGCGTCCATAGAAAACTTAATGGAGAAGACCGACACTAATTTACGTGAGATAACTGACTACGAGGATGCAAAACTTCACGTTGGCGTTTCAAGCAATGTAAATGAAGAGCTCGAAAAGTTGAAGTCGGAATTGTCAGCGATAATGGGAAGAATCTCCAGGAACAGCCCGATGCAAGACAATAAGTTAAACTTCATGCTCGAAGACACGTACGGGGCTCTAAACGACATCAGGGCTGACGGAGACTCATTTAAATTAGTACACGTTGAGGATACCCCCAATCAATCTAAAGGATTGATCTGTAGCAGATTGGGGGGGCAGCGCTCTCACCTGGCTAACAATTCTGATTACAAAATGAACTCTAGACGCCCCGCGTGCGGAATAATGGGTCATTGGGCACGAGAAACGCAGTATCCCTTGTACTATTCCTAACCGAAAGGCCGTAAAAGCCGAAGCGAAAGTACGGGTGGAAAGTTGAACGAAATCCAAAGAGTACACCCCGATTTAAGCAAAAACATCGAGAAAAAGAGCAGAATCTCTCGGACGACAACGACAGCCCTCAGTGATTCTTCAACAACTGAAATCACTCGCAGCAATAAAGGACTCGACCCAATCTACGACCCAGGCTCACCGATATCAACCGCTGGTGTCCAAAATGCCGCCCGACTATGTGATCTCCTTGAGATTGACCTAGTGACTTTCCCGCCTGAAATTAAGCGTATGCACGGATGGCGCGAGCAAGACATGGACGCATTAAATATAGTAGATTCTTAGGAATTGATAATAATTGATGCGAACGATAAACCATGTAGCCTGGCATTCGATTTGCTCCCTTATGAGTTATCAGTCATAATAGGTCTCGATGTCGGTGAATACTGTGTTCAGGATTGCATTTCAGACGCTCCGACTCTTACCTTTAAGCGACACGTAGACGTATCACCAAGAACGTTCCCGCTATACATCGCCGCAGATCCAAGAAACCCCGGCAGTCCCTGGCTCAGCGTGCAAATGATACATTTGATCGACAAGTGTATCACAACTCCTGTATCTACGAATCTCATGCAGAGGTCGGCCCTCAGACCGAAAGTCTTCGCCAAGCGTATTCAGAGGCTGACTCATGCACACCCCGACCAGGTGAAGTCCATATGCAAACAGGCGGGGATACTCACAGATAAGATAGGGAAGGCAATAGACGAAGTGAGTGAGGCATGCGTGATATGCGCAAGGACAGGATACCCGTCCCCGATTAGGAATAGATACTTGAAATACATGAACGAGGGTTTAACATCGAAGTTCAAATCGATTTCGCTTTCGAGATTATTTGCAATAAGAAGCACACACTACTCATCATTACAGACTTGGGTACCGGATTTACAGAAGGTTCCATTACAGGAAGTAGGAATGCCAACAGTATAGAATCTGTCCTAGAGTCGCACTGGATCATGCGTCATGGCTCACCGCCTTCCCTATCTGCAGTTGACGAATATAATAAAGGTCGGTTAAGATCGGTACTATCATCGCACCACATCATGTTTAAGGCTAGACCCACGCAGATGCATAACGAAACGGGTAAGGTAGAGCGCAAGATTCGCACCGTCAAGAATATCATCTGGAAGATCGACCCAGAAATATCAGAATGTACGGCGATACAGGTAGTTATAAGAGCGATATTTCTGTCCAATTTCTTTTCCGGATCTCAGGTGCTGAGCTCTTTTAACTTTTCAGAGGGTACCAACCCTCTATTTTTTGGATCTTGACAGCAATCGTACCGCAAGAGCTCCTCACAGCACATGTCGAGCAGACGGCTACAAGAGCAATTCAACGAGCGATGAGATCGCACTCTAGTAGGAACGGAGGTCAATTCAGGTACAGAGACGGTGATATGATATGGGTGTGGTACAGGTCGACTAAAGGGAATGAGGGGACGAATAGGTTGAGGCGGTTGTGGAACGAACAATGCCTCACTACCTAGAAGCGAAGCGAGTCAAGAATGGACAACCAGTCTCTGAACCTCCCATGAGACCAGTGTACGAAGAATTCCGTATTGCACCAAAGTCCCATTTATCTAGAAATATATTGAGCTGTACTCTGGAGGACGAACTTGTAAGATCGACGGATGGGGGGGAGACAAAGACCGCCCCCGATGAGAATGGACATCCGCAGATCAACTCGCTCATATCCGCCTCGTTGCCCAAGGACTCTTCGAGGACCATGATAGACACTGGAATTGCAAAAGCCTCTGGTCCAAATGAGAAACAAATGAGCATAACAGATGGATACAGAATGAGGGAAACGATCAATGAGGGGACGAAATGCAAAGAAGGGTGATAAATATCAACCACAAAATCATGGTCGCGAAGCGGAAATGGGTATTGATAGACCAGCGGGAAATGTAACGGGACCAAAGGATGGCGAGCACAACTCGGAGTCCGAAAAAACTCGTATACTAAATGAGATGTTCGAGCAAGTTGGGTCTCGGCAGGTGACGAGTTCTAAGCTATAATTCGCACTATCTTTGATCCTTGATGAGGCGCTCACAAGCGAACACGATATTAACTGTGCTAATGCTTACGTCAGGTTGAATGAGAGTGATGTCGCCAAGGACGCTAACTTAGTATCCTCGCATGTCGTATATAAGGTTAAAACTGACAAGGAAGGAGACAGATTACTGAAAGCGCGCATCTTACCTCACGGAAATGAGGAAAATAATAAGGAAACCGTGGGGGGATTAGGTGAACGCGCAACTATCCGTAGTAAGGCTACTCCTCAGCCTCGTTACATTCCTTTGGTCTACAATCAAGACCGCCGACATAAAGGGCGCGTATCTTCAAAGCGGCCCTATTAAGCGTGACGTATACGTCAGGCCGCCTAACAAGTGGATGACAAGATGAAATATGGTAAGGGATATTATTGAAGCTCAAAAAACTCCCATATGGGATATCTGAAGCTGGCAGACAATGGATGCTTGCCATAGAGGAATTTATTTTCACCGCAGGCGGAAAGAAGAGAGTATTCGGGGTCAGGCAACTATTCATGAGAAGGAACAGCATGGGGCCAATCGCCCTGATAGTAGTCAAACTTAGTGACGACACCTGGTCGCTGGAAGTCTAAATGACATAGATTCGTTCATGACGGACTTCAGTAAGCGATTCATCATTGGCAAGATAATCGATGGGCCGATATATAGCTTCGGGTGCTCTGATATCACTCAATACGACGATGGAAGCGTTGGGGTAAAGATGGAAAGGTATTAGAAGCGCGTAAAGGGCATTGTGATGTCGAGGACTCGCAAAAGGATGTCCTCAGCACCGGCTACTGCTGATGAAACGGTCATATATAGAAGTCTAGCAGGGAACTTATTCTATCTGGGCAATGGAGTGCTCCCAAAGTCCTCTTTGGTGGTTTCCCTAATGGAGCAGAGACTCGGTAAGCTCACAGTGCAGCACCTATTCGATGCCAACAAGATGATAAGCGAACTACAGAAGCTTCACCCCTCAATCCTGTTTCCCAAACTGAAGCAACTTCGTGACGTTATCCTGTGTACCCTATCCGATGCTTCAAATCCTCGTGAGAGAGACTACGGTCAAACGGGCCTGTTAACAGGAATTATATGCAGAGGGGGAGATCCCGAGGGGACGTGTTCCATCTTTCTAACTGGATCTCGCACAAGCAGTCTACGGTATCTCATTCATCCTATGGGGCCGAGACTATAGCTGAGGCAACCTCTGACGACAGAGTTTTTTACTATAAACGGCACTGAATACCCTGTTCCCAAACTAACCAATCAAACATGAGCTTAATGTCGATAGTGGTGACCTATGGGATACTATAACGAATCTCCATAAAGGGAGAGACTGCAGGTTAAGACAAACTGTTCAGAGACTTAGGAACTTCTTTGAGAGTAAGGAGACGAATGCTATCCGATAGATCCCGGGTCCGGAGAATGTGGCAGATGTGGTAACCAAACGCAACATCAGCATGTGGAACAAGCTCAACGGAATGTGTGTGTCCGGGATAATGATGTCAGATTGGACAAAGAATAGTCGCTGGACAAAGATAACTGGTAATATCAAAATCATCTTTCATTTGAGAGTCGCGGCAACAAGACATGTCGACAAGACTGGGGGGAGTGTGAATTGCTTGGTATTACAGTTGTCAGAAATGGGCAGGCAGACCACATGTATTGATTGAGCATCAGCAGAGTAATCTGCATTTGTCCCCAGTGCTGGGTAGACACGCAGTGGACGAAGGAGAATGCAGGTCGACGTACTCCACCTTGCATTCATTATTTAGGGCTATATGGACTAGATCCTGTTGAGTGCAAGGAGCGCTCGGAGAAGGCATGAGGTCTACGTCTTATACAGAGCGTTAGTCTATTAAGGAGATAGAAAGCGGCCCTACCTGGGAAGAGGGAAGCAGCCGGCAGCCTGTGGCGAATATTGCAGTCTTTTTCAGTCTCCAGTCACCTTCCGCCCCGATCGATCTCATTGTCTCTCGCTAACACTCTCAGGGATACCTGCGTATCGGGTCAATTATTTTAACAACAGTACAGTATACTGTACTGCGCTTGAACGTATACGACGGTGTAATGAGACTGGTATATATTAAAAAGTAGGGAGTTTACGCTTCACAGAATTCTGTCTGGCACCCGCTACACGTGTCATGTAAAGTGGATTGCAGATTTTGCGCACGAATTTCGATGCACCCCTTATAAATATATAAACGTAGGCATTTACGGTATAATCCCTATATACGCAAAAGTGAATGCACCACAACTGTACTCTAACAGACTCTTAAAGCAGTATAGGACACCAGCTGCCTTAAAATATCGCCCGATTCAGTAAAGAGGAAAAGTTATTGAAAGGGTGCCTAATAAATATATAAACTATTAGAAATGGTAAAGAAAAAGCAACCAGAAATTAAATTTGTACATTATCTAGTAGTTCATTTTGGCTCCATTAGCCTGTAGAGTCTCAAAACACCTCTTGTGCATTGACATAACCAATTTCTAAAGCACAGTATCGTCAATTTGTCCAACTCATCCACAATAGCCACTTTCAGAGCAGTAAAGGAATCATATTGCTTCCCGTTACTGTGAACGGCACGGGCTAAGGCTAACCAAAGATTCTCGATAGGGCTTAGAGCAGGTGAGCGGACGAGCCGATCCATTACAGTAATATTTTTGTCGACAAACCATGCCCTAGTATGCTAAGAAACATGGATTGGGACATTACCCTGTTGAAACAGATAATCAGATCCGTGCTTGGTGGCTGCAAAATCAACAAAATTGTTCTGTAATGCCTGGCAGTAGCTCGCTGACACCTGTTTTTTATTACGATATACGACAAGACTCTTGTCAAAACATGAAAAATCTGCCCTAATCATAACAAATCCGCCACCATTCTTGCGCCGGGCCAGTATCTTCTCTTCTTTACGATCAACATGCCAGTAATACTTGAAAACATCTAGCCCGTCCAAATTAAACTTCGTAAACTTCCTTCGTGCGTGGCTCGCGCATCAGATGAATACGCCTCGCATTCTTTATAGCATAACCTCGTCACTGACCGCGTTTATTCTACGTCTTTTAGCCGTTCCGGATAGATAGGAAGATCGTTGATCCTTTTTCGGTAGGCATGCACCTCAATTGTAACAAATATTCTAGGAAGCTATGGTTTAGTTCATATCAGTAAGAGGAGACCTCATCTCGGGTTTTGTTTCACAGGAATACATTAGTTCGAGAGTTGATGAGTTTACCAAGGCTCTAAAAGATCGTAGAGCAGCACTACAGAATGCGTGGGATTCATCGATGATAATTTTCTTTGCGCGGCTCGATCTACCGGGTACACACGAAAACTGTTTGTGTACAACGGACTCAAAAGAAAGAGCGCATTGAAGCAACAGGCTATCAATATACAAGACGTAATGATTCTTCATAACCATGGACGTAAGGAAGGACTGCGTAATAACTTGTATATGAATTTCACAAGCGGGGTCGATGGCATGCTATCATCCATACTGGTGGTAAACGGTAGGCAGTATGTTATCTTTAGTGATTCAGGGTATATTTTGCCCCTTTTTTGTAGTTTCTTATATAAGAGAGCTTTTTGAATACCAACCAGAAGTTGTAGAACATGTCGATGTCATTTATGAGAGTAATAGTTTAGTAAATCCTCAAAGGGGGTAAGCTATACTTCCCTACATGTGATAAGAAGCGCACGAAAGATATATGTGAGTCTCCATCCGGTCTCATTTAAATTGTAACTATGGTCATTTCTAACCTCCGGAACATCTTCTACCCCAACCAAATATCACAATACTCTGGACTCACGCCGCCAACATTCGAAGGGTACCTCAAAGAAAGGGGTGGTGATGTTTCTCTGGAGCAAATCACCAAATAATTCCCCGGTGAGGCCCTGCGATCAACCTGAAGCTCCGCAGGGAAGCTCCGCGCGTTTTAGCGATTCTCTAACAGTAAACGCCATGAAAATACCGATTTTCGGTTGCGCAACACATCCATCATCATCTCAAACTTCTTGAACTCCAAGCTTTGCGCGCTTTATCGCTCCTTCGTACACTCCTTGTCCTTACTACGGTCCTTCAAATCCTTGTCGCATTTTCCGTGCTCGAACTTGAGTTTGTACCTCTCCAACGCAACAAGCGCCATTTCAGCATCTTTTAGTTTGTCTTCGAACAACGCAATATGACCTGACATATCTACCGTTTAGAACTTTCGACAGCGCTGTTTATTGCTTCCGCTACCACTAGAGGCTACTTCCACTCCCTCCATGTCATACTCCAAGCTATCTCCAGAGTCTTTCTCCGTATGAATTTGTTAAAAAGCGCAATATCCACAACTTGACTCCCGAGATGCTCTCTCTCTTGCTCTTGTTGTTCATAGCAGCATTCTTGGTCTCAACAAAAATTCGCATAATTCTCTCTTCTGGCTAAGAGCCTGATATAATTCGCTCCTTTTCCCTCTAGCTACCATCAAAAGGGCATCATTCGCATCATCTGGAGCCCCAAAATGGCCCTCGAGGCTACCTGATCGATCTTTCATGACTTTTAGTTGACCTTCTGCTTCATTTTTTTTGTTCACATTACACCTCGAAGCGTCCAGAGCTTACGTAGTCATGACAGAGCCTGTAGGGGCAACATGATTAAGCAGGGCCACCATCTCGCGGAAGAAAATAAAATCCTCTAAAGGATTCCGCTTGCCTCGCTTTGAGGGACGAACGAGAGGTTGAACATCAGCGACATCTTCTGCGTTGGCGAATGTGAATAGAGAAGCGCTTGGGGAACGGGCAGAGTGGAAAACAAGGAAACAGCATCCCTAGAAGGGGAAAGGGAGGGGCGTGTGTAAGGGGGTTGGGGTTGGGGAAGGATAGGGTGACCTGGTCTCTTCCTGAACAGTCGCCATATGCGGGAAGGGTGAGGACTGGTGACCAATCGTAGCGCTGCACTGAGGTACCAGCGCTAAACTCGCGCCAAATTGTAGTACAGCTGGTCCCATAATGAGACAGTAATTAGACGCAAGACGCGTGAAAAAATGAGAATTATTGAGCGTTGTTGAACACGTTCACTCGTAGAACTTTTCCCCGTGCTGCTTTCTCTGTAAATATTTTGTGCGATTTTTGTCCCAAATCTGGGTCATGAAGTGCTGCGTGTGCAAGCCATAGAAAACCACACTAATAGAATCATCGGCTTCGAAATTATAAAGCCAATGCAATCTTTTACTATTCGTAATAATGGCACTGTAATGCTTCCATAAAAAAACAAGATCGGACTGAAAGAATACGATAGTTAATAACTCTAGGAACTAGCAGGAAATCACGGAGAGACAAGGAAATAATGGTGCATGTGAACTCCTCGCTTGACAATGGCCGAAGTTGCACGCCTTTGCATAGATGTCACAGGATTTTTTCCGCAAGTCCGAGGGTAGTTCCCTTCAACTGCTCAAACTCAAGCCTACAGGTCCTCAAAACACTCGAAATGCTTCCTAATGACAGAAAAAGCCCTCTTTAAAACGCTCCAAAAATTCCCTGCACGATTAAGGTCTGGAGAGACAATTTATTATCCAAATAGAGTGCTCACTGAAAAATCTACATATACCTTGCTTTCATATATGAGAGCATTTTCTGACTCAAGAATCATATTGCTTGGCATCAATTCATTCACTTTGGAGATCAGTGCGTAGTGCATCAACTTAACATAGATGCTAGAGGTTTTTTACTTGTCCAGACCTGTTAATCTCCAAAAACTCTCAAAAGATTCACCACATACCGTAACGCTACCCACTCTATGCTGGTGGCAAGATGAAAGCTCTTTTTCGTGCCTTATATCGTGTAATTAACCAGGAGAACAGTCTGACACTTCTAATGTGAGCATTTTCTCGTACAAATACACATCATGTGACTTATGGTGTCGCGTGTGAGCGAGTACATATTCGACTAGTGATCGAGCGTATACGCATGGAGCTGATGCACCGTACAATTATTTGTTTGTAAAAATACAATTTACAATGAGTTAATACCATTGAGGGATCACGGTAATTGATAGTTTGATACCAAAGTTAGTTTTACAGATATTTTTAGGGCGGCTATTATTTTCTAATGTGTGAAGTCGTCGAAATAAATTTTTGTTGCTCCGGGGGGTTTTCATGTTCCAGTCGGTACCCTTCTGCATTTTTATCGTACATCGAACCTTTCCGCTCGCTCTTACGTCTATCGGAACAAGCGACTACGCGAGAAAGCAGGCCAGGTAAATAAAGTAAACTAACTAGTTACGTTGCTTCCCGTCGCTCTCTTGCGATCAAAATAAATTTCCAACGCCACACCCCGATACGAAGAGCACCCATCCAACAGATTGGACCCATCTTCATATACCTTCTACTTCAAACTGATTCCAATTCATTCCCTCTTTCTCCGCGCCGCTCACCTTCTCCACCCCTTCTCCGTACCTATAATTCTATTCCCCCCTCAAGTAACAAGCAGCCTTAAGGTGTCTGTGGTATGTTTTCCCCTTGTTGATAACTAAAGTTCTCTAGTCAGCGCTCAGAAAGGATTTATTATCTCCGTTCAAATAAGCGAACTTTGGCTAAGTGTTTCACAGTTGAAGGAAATAATTGCCGAACTTTTCTCACCCGCAAGTCTATTTGCAAAGGATATTTTCGATCTTCCGTCTGTATGGGTCCAGTTGCGAACTTTTTCACTGTAATCAGGTTGAGTTTAAAACAAAAACCATCGTGAATGATTATAATGACTCTTGGCTACGGAATATACAAAGATAGTGTGACCATGATGACGCATTTCAAATGGCAAAATCTTCTGCCAAAAGAAAAAATAGGTGCTGCCTGGCACAAGTTGAATCGTACTCTCAAACGTTCTGAAAGGTCATGGAGAAAATAAATTAGGGATATAACTCCCCCGTTCGACAAAACCGGGTCAAGAACTACCTCGACAACTTGAGAGTGTCTGACTTCGTCAAAAGTGGTCTCGAGATATCTTATGCATTGGAAAAAGTATAAAAGCTGATCACTAGACTCCCACGACAAGTGCCACAAACTCTTCTAGGTTATTCGTAAAAAATAGAGTGCCTGAGGAATGAAACATTAGGGAAAGCTTGGTCTCGCGAACCGCTAAGTCGAGTCGCGACCATGAACTAGTCGTTTTAGATGCTTTACGGCGAACTCGAAGAAACAATTCCATTAGACAAGGAGGCTAGGTTAGAGATAGATCGTAAAAATTCACTGGGCCGTAAGATATCGCAAGTTGATATGGAAAGTGGTATAGACTCCTCTGGGAAAGGTCGGTATAGGTTTGGCTCTAAGCATGAGCGACATCTGTAGTGCAATAAGAGGTGGAAAGTTGTTCTCTTTTAGGCACGGAATCCCGTCAGGAAATGATAAAAACAACATATATGCACCAAGACTCACAGGATAATCGCTGTCCCTCTTTCTCTTATGAACACACTGCAATGCAGTAGCACAGTTCGCCGATAGAGAGGAGGAGTTTGAAGGGGTAGAGCGGGGGTAGTTTCTTGGACAGCTGGACGGTTCAATTGTCCTCCAGATTGTAAGGCCGGACCGGGATCCGCGGAATACTATAACCTTGAGAAGAATCGAGTCAACAAAATCGAAGACACCAGGGGTGCAAGACTGGACAACAAGAGATGTATCAGTGGGTCAGCAGTTCTGAGTATTTCCTTCGGAGATAAATTTGCTGTCACCAACGAAAACCATGAAATTCCTATTTTTATATAAACATCGGAGTCCGAAGCGACAAGTGTGAGTAAATATTGCAGAATAACAGTAGGAGGAGTACTATAATGTAGGATAGAGAGAAGAAAATAGAAGGAGAACCCCGGCGGATCAACTTGTAAATAGCCAAAGTTACCGTTGGCAAGGTTTTTGCAAAGATGGAAGTTAGGAGCAAAGTTCAGAGCCAACACCAGGGTGGTTGTCTATTCTGGGGCCCTAGTGGCCAGGTGGCTATAAGTACTAGTTGGCTAGGTCAGGTTTATCGACGAATTCGGGTAATTAAAGTCTATGTAATAAACATCCAGGTTAGAGATTAGTTAAATCTATACTGGGCCCAATAGGTGCCTCTATCCTGCGAAAATATCAGGTCCAAGTTGGGGGCTCTCACGCTCACTCGGGTGAATTACAGTACCAAGACCAATAGTCATGGACAAGCGAAACTTTCCCTTACTTTAAAGTACATGCTGGTAGCCAAATCACAAATACCGCTCTACCGGTGGTGGTACAGGAGGAGTGCCGATTGCATTCCAACAAAGGCGAAAAAAGAAATGATCCAAAGTACAGAACCTCGATGTGGCCCGTTGTTTTAGCTTAATAAAATCCGATTCATATGCTAAAGGATTGCCGAAAGCCTTTGATTGTTGCTGCAAGGCTGCAGCTAGGAGGCTTCCGTACTAAAAAATACTCTTCGAAGCATGCTGGGCTCTTTATCCTTGTGGAGCTCTGCGGACAAGTCGACTCCACCCCCGAATCCCTGGAAAAGCAACGCTCTGCCGGCGACGTAGGAATATTCAAGCAATACTGAAGGATTAAATGGAATCCGAAAATTCTGAAGCACCATACAGGGCTCCTATACGTAGATACAGAGATAAATTTCGATTGGTTATGAGATTTTCGTCACGAAATGGATATGGGGTTACATTATCCATATTTCGAAGAAATTTGCGTGTAATATGTTGTTCAGAAGACATTTATTGAGATTGAGTAAGCCTGAGCTTACTTTGCGTTACTGAACACTACATTAGAATTTTTCAGGGGATCAAGTTGATAATTTCGTTTTGGGACACGACAAAGAAGGAGATATGAAAGATTAATGACATATAACAAGAGTAAACCTTTTGACGGAAGCTCATCTTATTCCTGACATTGTGGAAGACTTCTTGCACTCGAAAACTGACGGATGGACGCTTAAGTTAGTTTTTGAAAAGGAAAATGTCTATATTTAGTTGAATTTAACGTTTCATTTACCTCCGCTGAACGAAGAAGGAGCACAAAAGCTTCGAACACTCGCATTTTGGTAAACCACAGGGATTCATACGAAGAGAAGGTCTTGACTCTGCGTGAAAGGAGTTCCTCACAGATATCAAACGAATTTCTGCAATCTGCGAGATTTGTCAACATGAGGCAAATAGACAACACCTGTTTATAGATTCCCTACCTCATGGATTTCGAGGATTTCATGAAGCTAGAGAAGAACATTGTGCTGTTAGCGGAAAAGGACAAAAAGTTCAATGGGGCGTGTTACCTGAAATTTTACTAAATGGTAGACACTTGGAATCCATTCATGCGAATATGTATTTCGATGTAATCAGATTTTCTAATAGCATCACCTTTTGACCGAGGGTCACAGTTTGATTCAATGGAATAGAAGAATTTACTACAATTTTCTGGTATTTTAGAGTAGCCCTCCGATGTGGGAAGTCATAATGCAATACCCGTAGGCGATCGTCACCATCATTTGCATTGGGTATATGCCAAATTATCTTTGATTACCAGCACATAGAGCTTACTTTCGCGTAATAACTGGCGATTAAGGCAACGAACGACACTGCTTGGTGTCAGGGCTTGTTAGATCTCTCCTTGTAATCGGAGTACTCCTCGAATTTCGCTTATGCCGAAAGCTATTCCCGACTATAATATTTGCATGAAATCGCAGTCGGACGCACAGAAAAGGATAAAAAAGATCTCCCATAATGCTAGTCTCCGCACTGCACTGCGAGGAAACATACCGCTGTGGTGGAAACTTCATGTGCTCTTGGGGAAGAGGTTCTCATGTATAGGGAGAGCCCATCTGCAAATAGGTCGGCGCACATCCATTCTGGATCTCGAGGGACAAATTATGACTTATGATACCGATGATATTCACATTCCAACGTCTATCTAAAAATAAAATCTCACAAAGGAAAGCCGTAAGGTGAAGTAATCTAAAATGAAGACATGAAAGGTGCAACAGCCCAGCGAGTGATGAGAATGCTGTTGATAACCAGCTGATGAACGGCAATACTGATTATCTCTTGGATGAATCCTACATAGTTTCGAATAGCAATAAAAGGATATGAGAGATTGGGGAAAACAGCGATGATTATCTAGATATTATAGCGGGTATGAAAACGCAGGCAGGGATCGCGGGTTGACATCAGATGCATTCGGCAAAACGACATTTAACACGTTTTATATCTTCTTCGCGATCGGATCGGTGCTAACCGATGATTCGAGTATAAAGAGCAGTAAGGTCAAAGCGGCAAATCTACAGGAGATCAATGGGTTAAAGTGTCGTAACGAATGGAAAACTATTCTCGAAGGACGAACACATACTCGGTAGGCGTTTTGTTTTTGTTATTAAGAATTTCCGAAATTATGAAGAGAAGAAAAAGGCGTGCTGTAATCCAAAAGGATGCATAATGAGGATAAGCTTTCTAATATTCATGTTACTTGCAAACTTTAGGTGATCCTTAATACGAGTTAATCCTCTATCAAAGGTTTCCGAATATGCGCTCATGTCGATAACAAAGTGTACGTCAATGCGCGGATTGTGGCTCAATGCACGGGAAACCTTTTACAAAGGTATCAACAAGAAATGCCTGAGGCAATAAGCGGGAAAGGTTGTGGGCCACGCAACTACAGGGCGTCCGAAGGGACATATTTCTCTTCAAGCCATGTGAGGGGAAGCAGCTCGGTGTCTTCGGAGACGTGTGGTAGAGACTTGATAAGATAGAAAACACTGAAAGTATACTAGAAGGATGTAGTGCCAAAGGCAAGTGCTGTGAGGACTGTTCGAAGGACTTAGGTGACGCAGTGGAGCCGTCGTCAACAGGAAAAAGTGGCAAGAGCCGGTCACGCAGCGACGGTGAAGCCCTGCAATGGGATTTAGATCCTCCCTCAGGGATAGCGGTAAGCCTGTGGGGCGTCAATACGAGTCCTCGATGTGGAACGATCGCCTCGCCAACACGGCTAGTGATACACGTACTATCTAGGGACAAGGGCGCACGGCCAAAAACAAGACAATAAACGCAACACGCGCAACCGAGATGGAAAAAGGTGCGGGGCCTCGGGGCTTGCCAAGCTAAGTGGCTACAAAACGGTGACCAAAGGGGTAAACAGAAAATATCCAACAACGCGAGAGCCGCCTTCGAGCTAGTAAAGGTAGGCGCAAGGGTGGGGGCGCAGTTCGTAACCCAACTTTGGGTGGCTGCTTACTTTGGGCGCCACAAGTTTCCTGCTAATAAATACTAAGTTAGCAGTAAGGCTGCTCAAAAATTAGGATATTTGTCTAATAGCTAGCTACTGTATACTGAATAAATATCAGGGGCATTCGGCTGCCGGTGGCACGCACCCATAGGTCCACTGCCCAGTAGTCACTTGTCCTTTCAGGACAGTAGGAAATACACGTCCTACAATGATAGAAGTTTTATCAGCAAAATGGACTATCGATCGTTTACAGTGGACCCGGGGGTCATTGCACCACAAAGATAACAAGAGCAGGATGATATTAATATTTTCGAATCTTGAAGAGCTCGAGAACATCTTCATAACAGAAGGACATGTTTTGGAACTTCTATGTCCTCCTTGTGGAAAATGCGATGCAAGGGACTATTATGGTGTGACAGTACACTTCCATGTGGAGGAAAACTTTGTTATGGAGCTAGTAGTCTGTTATCATGCATTATATTTCAAGATATAAGAAATCAAGCAAGAAAGCATGATTATAATCTGTGTCGACGATTAATTAAGGGCAAGGAACTAAAAATATTAGACGAGAAAGCCTCACAGAGCTTCAAGCAACTTGAATTCAACCCTCTCCTCTACTATAATATTTATTTCTTCGGGCGATAAGCAAAACAAACAAAAAGGGGAGATTTCACCTTCACACAAAAGCTAAACCTTTCTGTTTTAAGCCAGCGACATGCTGTACGGTCGATGAGTTTCGAAGGATAAGAGCGAGCACCTCATGGCTTTAAATCACGAGTCCGCAACCGTGATGTCTGATGAAAAGGTCTGGATAAGTAATGAGGAAAATATTCTCGAAAGAGAAGATCAATTAATTCAATAAATCAGTGACGAAAGCGAATAGGATGACTTTCATTTGCTTGGCCTAAATTTCTCTATATTTCTCACACCGGGCAAATTATTTTGCTAGTTTGAGATAAGGGGAGGCTACATGTCCAAGAATTCTGGAATAGGCAGTCGAGACAGATTGGTCGATCGATCACTGGTAGTGAGTAGTGAGCCATATGCTTTTGTGACGATTTGATTAGTCTTTTATCATTAAGTGTCTTGAGTTGCTACTGGGAATGCCTACATCATTTTAGTAGATTAACAACTCTATACAGATTTTTGAACCCTATCAAAACAGGTCAGCAAACAAATTCGAAGAGATAAATAATCGGTATTCTTGCTCCTTGTGAATCATAAAAGATCAAATAAATCACTCAGATCCATTTAATTCGTTCAGCTGCAAACCCAGTCAATTTTCCGTCCAAAGTCAATGCAAACGTATCACTATTAGGCCTTATGGATTCAGGAGCAGAATAGTGCCCAGTGGAGCAGTTGATTATTTCTCCGGAACAATTTTGTTTTCCACAATTCATAGATAAGTGAAGTGTGCTATTAGACATGCTTCGTGCAGAAATTCAGCCATATGAAATTAGCCACGCCCCTTATATATCCGATTTATGATTCCTTGCATTTAACTGGTAGCGTGTGACTTCGAGCTCAACACAATACAAAATACATGAATTGGGAACTAAAAAAGAGCTCGATGCGCTAATAATTGTCTCTATTGTGCCATCAGGGAGTATTAAAGTTACCACAGACGCATATAAAGGGAGAAGTAAATTCATCGTGGCTCAATCAAATTGAACGCACAGACAACCATTTCCACGTAGTCATTAACTCAATCTCAAACCGGAGTCCATGAACTTGGCCCATGGTAAGAACAGAAAGCGTGGGATGTGACCAGCTTATATTGACCCTGTGATACGGAAAATAAAACGAAGCAAAAGATCAATCATAAACAAATGCCCAGAAGAGCAGTGGATTATTCGACCGGAACAAATTCCCAACTTGTAAAACGCTGGAGAGTGAAAATCCAACGTCTACTGAAGCAATATTCTTGAACGATCATGGCAGTTGATAGCTTGATGCCAAATTTACTTTTACCGATATTTGCAGGCCGTCTGTTATTTTCTATAATTTTCGAAAATGCGATGTCGGCGAAATAAATATGTGTTGCTCCGGGTGATTTTCTTATGTTCCACACGGAAAGCTTCTGTATTTGTCTCGTACATGGGAAATTCCCGCTCGCTCTTTCCTCAGAGGAACGAGCGATTATGCGAGAAGCCAGGTCGGTCGAAGGCCTGGACTGCACCGAGGTGAAGCAAGTGCAGTACGGGGAAAGGTTGGGTGTTTTACTTTTGGAAGATATATCCGATGTATCCCATAGTTTTCCAGACAACCACAATCGACCCAAAAAGGTATGCAGACACAGTAATGTGGAAGGAACTACGCTCCCTAAAAGGCTACCTTCAGGCCAGCCATCAAGCAGGCCGCATTAGACATGACGGCTGCTGTAGAGTGCAGTACTGCCCTGGTGAGAGGGAGACTAAAAAAGAACCGGGTGATGAATGATTGCCAGTGACTCTGGAACCCCATCATTTTGCTGACTGAGTATTCCCATCACATTCCGCAATGTACAGTACTGTACGGCATCACTGAATGCATTAAACTTCATCACAGTACTTCACTGATACAGTATTACGTAAGGTATTCTGACCACCAGTATCCTGTAGCATCCTTTAATCTCCTTACAGTCGTCATGACAGACGCCAACCAAAACGGATGGGCACCTGTACGATATACTGTACTGTACAGTAAATGCACAGAAATGGACAGGCTGGCCCTAGTTTGTTTGGTACAGTACATTTGTTGGCTGTACTGTACATTTGTTGGGCCGAAAAGTTAAGGTTGGGACATAACCGATCGTGCCCCTTTTTCCAATGCTATCACGCAAAAACGCCAGAACCTTCCAGAAGAGTGTGCGGTCGACTTTCCTCACCACCCAACCTGAAGTTTCGACGTACACCCAAATCTCTGACCACCTCGCGAGCCAATCAACCAACCTGCTGGCCAATAACGCGCTGCCCTTACCTCAACCTGCTTTTGACAAACTCGCGCTCCCTGCATCTTTTTCCGACAACTCGTCACAGCTGACATGCCAGTTTCTACCACCTCAAACCTCGCACCCCGCTTGCCCACTTACCATAACTAGAAAGTTTCACTGGACTTTGCATAAGCCCCACTATCCTCACCTCCCCCCCCACCTGTCCATCACTCCGCAATTCCCCTCACCCAACCCTAAACAATGCTGCACCTCACCCTCACCCACAACGGCCGCTCTCACCCAGCGCCTCTAATTCTTCCCCCCTCCACTCCTCTTTCCTCTCTTCACACGCACATCAAATCGCATCTCTCCCTCCCGCCCGACACAACGCTCCGTCTCCTAGTTTCAGGCACGCAACTCCCATCCACCGCAACGCCGCTTTCCGACACCGCGCTGTCCACCAACCCCACCCTCTACATTCTTTCCACCCCTCCCTCGACACTATCCAGTCTCCTTGCCCAAAAGCCAGACCCTTTAATCCGCCCGTTTGGCCGTCGCGCACCGCCCAAATACACTTCCACACCGCGCTCGACGCGTCCCACCCGGGTACACAGCCTTCTGATTACGGCTTTGCACGTGTGGAAGCGCTGCCTGGATTTCCAGATACGGAGAAAGCACATGCGATTTTGGAAGAATTGAGAACGGATCCGGGATTTTTGCATGTGAGAGAGTGAAGCGATGGCGGGTTGGAGCGCTGAAGGAAATGGCACCGGAGGGTCGTGTGGGGATTGACCCGGTTTGTGTGTTGGGGTATAATACAAATAAGGGACAGGAGATTCACCTGCGGTTAAGGACGGATGACCGGTTGGGGTTTAGAAGTCGGATGAGCATAAGACAGGTACTGGCGCATGAACTAGCACATAATGAAGTGAGTGACCACAACAACGAGTTTAAGGAACTGATGCGGTGGATTGAACGGGAGGCGGAAAAAGCAGACTGGCGAAAACAAGGGGGCGGAAACTGGTGCAGGGCTGGGAAAGCGGGGTTGAGGGCGTGGACGTACTGGAAGAAGAGGGGGGAACGAGGGTGACACGGCGAGTGAGTTTGTAGGAAAGCTAGGGCGGGAGAGCGAGGGCGAGGGGGCGGGCAGGTCGCGGTTGTTGGCGAGCGGGACAGGTACGAGGAAGAAGAAAGCGGAGGGTGGGGTAGGGAGTGGGAGACGCGGAGCGGGAGCAAGTGCGGGTGGAGGGGCGGAGAGAGGGAAGGGAATAGGGGAGGCGGTGAAAAAGGAGGGAAGCAAGTTGGAGGGGCTAATGGAGCTGGGGTTTAATGAGGGGCTGTGTCGAGTGGCGCTGAGAGAGAATGGACGGGAGGTGGGACGGGCGGCGGATTGGTTGATGAGTGGGGAGTTTCGGGGGGAGAGTGTGTGGTGTGGGGAGGGGAGGAAGCGGTTGGGAAAGAGGTGAGGGAGTCGGTGGAGAGGTTGATGGGGCGGGATTGGAGCATGAGCGACTGGTTGAGGCGTTGGATGGGCTGCATTTGTATTTGGGGAATTTGTTGAGGCATCCGGAAGTGGAGGGGTATCGTAGGATCAACGCGGGGAATGAGGGATTTAAAAGGAGGGTTGGGGGAGTTGGGGAGGCTGTTGAGGTGTTGAAAGTTGTCGGGTTTCGATTGGAGGGGAATGTTTGGCGGTTTGACGGTGTCGGAGGGGGAGGCGTGTGGGTGGCCAAATCAGTGGTGCAACAGTCGCTCGTGCACGTTTTGGGCGATTAGATAGGAATTTCCCAATTCTGCTTACAGCACTAGTGAAACTGTAACTGTAAGTAAAGTATACCTCATACTGTACCTTGATGTGTGGCGTCGTGGCGTCCACCCCAAGCACCCCCCTCCCTATCGTCCACCAAACCAAAAGCCCTGCCGCCCCCACCGGCCCGCCTCAACTCCCACATGTACAGTATATGTCTGGTAGGTATCGATAAGCGACGCCAGCCACGCCTCCGCAAGTCCACCCACGGCCGTTGACTCGCCCATCCACCCGCCGCATCCGCGCTGCCCCACTTGTCCAATCCCAACAAACAGCACATGGACAATGGCTGTAATCGTCACACTAGAATCGCATAGCGCCGCTATGTTTCTATTCCAATGAACATGGAAACTATGATGCGTGTCACCAGCGGTGTGTTGGCTGTGTAGTGTTGTGAGTATCCTCACATGGCTTGTGATTGAAATCGGGGTGCGTGAGTTGAAAAATAAAAAGCGACACAGTTTTGTTGCACTGCATTGGGTCGCTTGTGATGGCAACAAAACAAGGCGCAGCACATGATTCGCGATTTGATTTCCACTCATTATCCGCTTTCATTATGACATTTTTTTTTATGTGCTTGGGCTACGGTACGGTTTTACCACGCCATCCCAAACGTTTCCCGTCTCTCCCCACACCCCCCCCACATGTTTGGTGCGTATCTCATCATAAATGATAACAGATAAATAACAGATAAATAAAAAAACAAAAAAATGTCACCGCACCGTGTCGATGCCCTTTGCTTGGCCAACATGCACAGGATGCATATCCAACGAAATAAAAAAAAACAGACGCTCTCGACAACCAATGTATCGTCAAGCCTTGGCCAATTCACAATTCACACATCACCAGCTCCTTTTGTTCAACCCTAACCTTACCCCCGTTCGCTTTTGATCTTTTCCAATCGCATGTTATATCCTCTTTCATACTCATATCCACCTATCCACACTCCCACCTTGTCTCCTCATAACATCTTTCCTCAAACCAATGTCCAACCACCAACATATACACATCCACCGTACCATAATCCAGCTTCTATCATCATTCACATATCATCAACAAACACCTTTCATCCTTTCATTCTTTTATTTCAAATTAATACCAACCCCACTTCACCTCCGCGCCTCCTCCCGCTTCGTCACCACTTTCCCGTCCCCGATCTTCATCCCCCTCATCATCATCAATCATCCCATGATATAAAATGACATACCCTTTCATAAATACAACCCTTGTCAACCATACCTCCCTTACCCGCCACACCATCAAACCCTCAAACATCCCACTCAATAATGTCCCTCAACCACTTTCCCCTCCTCATCTATCACCTTCACCTCAAAAGAGAAGACGCCTCCCAACACTTCTGTCCACCCCGTGCGTCTCATACCACTGCTCATCACACCTCATAATCCCCCCCCCATCCCACCACCACAACCAGAGCAACCCACATCCTCTCCACTTTCTCCTACAAACGCCACACTAGTTCAACCACACCGATCATTATGTGTATCTTTATTCATCTCCACACACACACACCTTTCCTACACCTCTCTTTAGTTTGTCCAAAATACACACAACAAACACAAAGCCGCACAAGACTCCCGTATGCAAAATCTACCCTAGCATCGCAAGAAAGCAAACTGAAAAATAAAGCCCCATCTAAGCACAATACTTGAAAAAACACTTCCCCATCCCATCAACACCCTGCGGAAAAACAAGGGCTCGTCAACGGCACATACTCGCAAATCCAACACTCTTCGACCTACACCCTCATTGAAAACGCAACCACCTCAAACTAGCATACACTACCAAACCCCTATCACATACCCAACAAGTGTACACCGACGCACCATCAATCTACCTTGCGCATTCAATGTTTCCCAAAGCTCGACCAACCAAATTCACTTGTTACCACCACGCGAGCCAGTACAACAAAACCAAAGAAACGTATGACCAAGACAAAAGCCTCCACAAGAAAAATGGGTCTAACAAACAATCAAACTGGAAACCCTCCCAACAAAACGACTCCAACCTCGAAAAAGGTAAAAAGCGAGACACCTCCTCCCTTATCCCAGCCCACCACATTCCAATCGAGCCTCTATTTCTGCGCAGCCCATTACTATGAGTAATAAGATGAACTCTCATATTACTCTTTGTTCCAAACGTCGCATTGCAAAACTGACAAATGAACGGCCTCAACTGCAAATGTCTCAGCTCGCGGTGCCTCTTCAAGTTACCCTTCCACTTGAACGTATCCGGACACATATCACAAACATAACTCCTATCATTCTTCACACTCTTACTCACCCCACCCAACCGCCCTCCCCTACCTCCCCTCCCACCCTTTGCCCCTCTCTTCCCAGCCCCCATAACCGCATGCACCTGTTGCTGATGAATCCTCAAACTTCCCCTCGAACTAAAGCTCGCACTACACATATCACATCGATGTCCCTGCTCCCACTATGACACACAGCCACATGCCTCCTCAAATTCTGTTCATTCTTCAACCCCGCATTACACTGCCGACAATACACCGGACCTTTCCCCGTGGCCGCACGATGCGCCCGAGCCGCATGTCGTTTCAAACTACCCAAATCACCAAACAACAGCCCACAACTTTCACACGCCACTCTCTTCTCCACCGTACTATGCACAAACGGCACCACACCAGACACCTGCGCCCTGGCGCCATGCATTCCCCCAGCGCCCGGATTCGCCCCACCCGGTGGATTCGCCGCCTGTCCAGTAGCAGCGACGGCGACAGCAGCAGCCACAATTTTCTTCTCCAGGGTATCATCCTTAATTTCGTAATTAATCGGCTGCGAAACGATACTAGTAGCAGCGAAATCAGGGGCCGTTCTCTGTGCGGATTTGCTGTGACGGTTGAGAATGTGGGTTTTGCAGGGATTGAGTTTGCGGGTGAGAATGAGGGTGCGGTTGTGTTTGTTGCGGGTGAGGATGGGAGGGCTGCTGCTGATGAGCTTGATGAAGTGCGACTGCGGCGGCGGCGGCATCCTGGGAGGGATGGAGTTGGGGCGATGCGGGTCTTGAGACGGGGCGTTTGGATGGGGGATGTAACCGTCGGAAAAGGCGGCAAGGACGAGATGTTGTTGCGGTGCTAGGGAGGGACGTCGGGTGTCGAATTGAAAGGTGGAGGGATGGGGTGGATTTTGGGCGGGGTGAGACTGCGGGGGGTGGTGTTGGGGTTGAGGAAAGGCTGCTGGACGGGATGCGGGGGGGCGGGGCGTAGGGGAGGGGCGGAATGGTGGGTTTGGGAGAGCGAGTGCGGGGGATTCGGGGTTGGGGCTTGGCGGTGTGCGGGTGGTGTTGGGTGTTGGAGGGATGATGAGGGTTGGGTTGGGGATGAGGGGAGACAGTGAGCGGGTTGGATTGCGGGGCGGGACGGCGGGGGCGGGGTTTGGATGTGAGGACGGAGCGGGGAGGTGGAGTAGAGGGGATGTGGATTGGGTTGTTGAGTGGGGCGGGAATAGGGGTCGGTGGGCGGGGGAGAGGGGTGGGCGTTGCGGGGGATGAGGGGTGGGACGCTTGGGATGCTTGCGGGATTGAAGGGAGGGGCGAGTTAGGGGTTGAGGGGTGGGATCGTCGTGGTGGATGAAGACCGAGTCGCGGTCGAAGAGGGGTTGAGTGGGCGGGGGGAAGGGGTTGGGATCAGGGAGGAAGTGCTGGGGGGCGTGATTGGACATATCGAAAGGGGGGCGGTTATTGAACATGCGGGATAGGAATGGAGGGGAATCGGGCAAGTTGTGTAGTATGATGGGTGGGGTGGAATGGGTAGACGGTGGTGGTGGCGGCGGCGGCGGCGGCGGCGGCGGGAGGGGTGGGCGAGGAGCACAAGGGCAGGGATGAGGAAAAAAGGAAGTGATTGAAAGGAGGAGGGGAGGGAGAGGGAGGGAGAGGGAAAGAGAAGGAACACAAAGGGAAGACGAGGATGAGGAAAGACTTGGCAGGGTGGGGGCAGGGGGAAAAGGCGGCGGAGAGGAGGAGGGAAGACTAGGGGTGGGGCGTTGTGTGAGAGGAGAGGAGCGGCACGTATGGTAAGATCTGGTGTGCTGTAGCATACTTGTCTTGTTTTTGTTTTGTTTTAGTTTTTTTTGCTCTGTTCTATTCTGTTCTGTTCTGTTATGTGGTTCCCCTCGGGGCGTTGCCATTTTCTTTTGCCAAGTTTCAAAAAGCAAGGCTTTCAAGCATACTTGACGAAACGACGCCCTCGGTTTGTGGGTAAGCGCTGCTTTTTTAGTCCCCATCCTCGCCTGGGTCCACATCTCCGGACCAACGAGGTGCTTGAATAGGGATGTCTTTTTATGTCGTTTGATTTCTGGACAAAACCTGTGCTACTGTAATGGACCAACGTTCAATTTTTGTTTGGATATTTGGATATTTTTATGGATTTCCATGGACCTGGGCACCACACTCGAAAGAGTTGTGTCACTTGTGACGACTATTCAATGCGGTTCCACACCGTTTTTATCACATACCGCATACCAGATGTATATCTGCTCCCCAGGACGGCGGGTCAACTCACTGTAGGACAAGCACGCCTTGCCCCTTTGCTCCCCTCACTGTTCCTCCTACAGGCGGGAACAAGGTCCACATACACAGTTCGGTTGGACCGATCGGACTTAGATCCCGATAGTTGTCATAGTCCAACTCGGGGTTTTGAGCGGCGGCGAGGTGATTGCATCAAAATGGAGGGCGTGCTAAAATATTTGTGGTTGTCGGGAATATGATCGCCGCTATTTGTATGCACACGCAAGGTTGACCGTCTGTGCCGCCCAATGGGACAACAATATCATTCTCGCAGCTTGCACTTTAATTTTTTAATTATTCAAAGAAAAGTCGCTGCTGTAATTCGACAGATTTTTGATTCACATACCAAACAGTCATGTTGCCACTTTTTCCAGTCCACAATTTTATTTAAAAAATGGGCGGAATACAAATGGAAATGCTCTAGTGTTCCACACAACCGCAACGACGTCTGTACATGAAAACCAACTATGTGAAAACCAAAGAAAACAAAGACAAAAAGGACCTTATGCATAGCATGCAGTTGGATGTATAAATCCTTGTCGGAGCAACTTTGGGTATGTTTGAAAACACTTTTTTATTTTTCCACGTTATTCCACATGTTTTTTTAAAAAAATAGCACCCTCTTGCTGATCCCCTCATGATCCGCAAGTACTTTCCTGTACTGTACAGTACACTGCTTTCCCCCACGGTGCAGTTTTACAGTTGTTACTAATACAGTGGAAAAAGTAACATGAAAAAACCGAGAGAAAAAGAGAAAAGGGGTACAGGACTGTACCAAGCGAGTGCTCTATATCTGACACATGGCTGCCTCCAGCAACATTAGATGAAAGTGACAACGAATCACTATGCACAGTATCTCTGGACCCATTTCGAAGCGCCTTCCCCGCCGCATCGGACCAGATTATACTACGTTGTCCTGTCAAGTGGAGCAAATGTGCACTACTGTACAGTACAGTACAGTACATAGGACCCGGAATCGGAATCGATTGTTGCAATGTGATCATGGTTGCCGCTGCCTTGAACCCCACCCCCTCGCGACAACCCCCCGGCAAATACTATAGCAGTCTACACCCCTTGCAAAGGGTGCATGTCCCAATCCCAACTCTTCACGGCCACACCCTCGCTGTCGCTGCAATGTTTCTGCACCCCTTTCCACTCTCACTTTTCTATTTGTTTGACATCCTCCCGCACATTGTTTTATGCACTCAACGCTCCATGATCATTCGATGCCAAGCACCTTGTGCCGTAGGTCAACCCCTCCCTCATTTTCGCATCATACTGTACCGACAAAGCCCCGCCAGTTAGTGATGAAATAAACAAAAAAACTCAAAACAAAAACTGTAAAATACTGTGCAGTACCGTGAGTACCAATTTCAAATCTCCGCGTTTTGCCGCCCTCCAAACTGACCCATTCAATCTTTGTCCAAACAAAGAAACGTTTCTATTTAACACCCGCCACACACACATGACAATAAACTCTTTACAGTAACCGGCAAGTAAAATGCGCCTATCCACACATGCCTTTTTCAGACACCCTTCCACCCACTCACCCGCCCCACCCATGCACCGCGGTTACAGCCCAGTACAGTACATACAGTACCCTCCCGCCCGTTTAGTACCACATTGTCCATATTCCCCCGGCGTGCTCTGTCCTGATTGCACCAGATATGCCGTAAGCGTCGCTCTTTAAATTTTTTTGGCGCTAGTCGCACTCTTCCCCTCTACAGTAGCTCGGACCGCTTTGCAACTCAAGCACAGATCTCCCCATTTTGCGGGTACACTACGCAACGAGATACTGTACTTTGCTTTACAGGAATTGTACCCCACCCAATGCTGTACAGTCTTCCGCTACACATCGGCCAATGCACCAATTGATGCACAGCACTTTTCCGGAAACCTGCCGACTGCTGGAGTAAATCCTAGTTTACGTTGTTTTATCCCCGCTGGGCATCGTTGAGCACTGCGGCATAAGTGACATCCCGTTGCGTTTTCTCCAGCAGCCATCCACAAGCCGCTTCCACCGCTAATAAACTGCGCGACATTTTCAAAAACCTACCTCCACAAAGACACTCCCCTGCTGCTTCCGCGGACCAGCCTCCCTGTTTCCCTTTTCTCTACATCTCTCAAGCCTAATTTCCAGTCGTCACCAGCCTCCGCCCTGCCTTGCTGTCCTACTGTATCACACACCACCACACCCCCTCCTGTACCTTCTGTACAAAAGACTGTACTGTACTGTACTGTATTGTTTTGTGCCCTACAAGACCATGCGGTACAGTTGCGTACTGTACAGTATACAGTACGGTACAGTACAGTACAGTGTAGATCACAGGGGTACAATGGTACAAGGGCAGAGCATGGATTTTTTTCACCACTCGACGACACACATCAACTGAGGGACAACTCTCCATACCCTTACCACAGAATCACGCACGCCAGCCAACAAGCCGAATGAGCCGAATGATGACATTGTATGACCCGTACAAAACCGTCTAAAAGCAGGGAGCAGCTACACAGTGTCGCCACGTCCACCAGCAGCGGAGAAAAAGCGCGAGCGCGCGGCATCATCTATCCGCCCTAGCCTAGCGCACCACACACTCTCCATGCCTCTTTCATCACTGTACAACTTTCGGCAAGGGAACTACCAGTGGAAATCCAAAACATGCGCTACACTGTCGCAATACCATACCCATCTTGCGAGCTACATGCCATGCCTGGTCATCCGCGACGGTGGAAAGCAAACAGAGTTGCAAACCGCGCTTGTGGAGTCCACAGTAGGAAACGCACACCTCAACACACTACCCTTTACACCATTTGTGCATTGCAACGCACTCCCAAACCACAGTCACACGACATTGTCATTGCCCCGCCTTTTACCGTACTGTACTGTACTGTACAGTACTGTACTGTACATGCACACAAGAAAGACTGGAGTACAACACACTTGCCTACCCTACTCAAAAGAGTCCAGTTGAGCTCAACCCAGCAATGCCCAATACCAAAAAAAAAAAACAATCCCCTGTAGAAACTACTCTAATCCCAAAAACCACCGCCAAAGACCCACATCCCCCCTCCCCCCCAAAAATCCATCCATCACCACTGTATTCAAACCACCCAAAACGTCCGCCGCCAACCCACCACCGCCCAAATGAAGAATCAACCTCCCGCAACCCAAAAAAACCCACACCCACTCACACCTCAGCCTCACACCAACAACACGCAGGAGTCGAAATGCCGCACCCCCGCTCCAAACACATCACGTACCGCATAAACCCTCCACCCACCTTCCCCACCGTCCCACCACCTCATCCACCACAAAATTTACATGGTGCATATTCCAACCACCTACCTGCCAATGCATCCAACCCTATCTCCCGTCATCCTTCCGTACAAAAAAACACATACCCACCCCACATTCCTCCCCCTGACCCGTGCTAGAGTTACCACATTTTACACTACCTCACCTTTACAAAACATACCATACGCCTGACGTCACACACACCACACAACGATTCACCTTGAATGTGTATGACGCTACTTTCAGACACGATGCATTGTTTCGCGCGCCACGCCGTGCGCAGCTGTGCTGTTTGAAACTCAAGCATAGGTTTGGTTTGTGTGGATTTGTGCGTGGTGCGTTTCGTGAGTGTATGGTAGGGTATTCGATTGAGCGGTGTGTTGTGTGCAGAGTGGGGGGGATTGGGGTATGAGTGGTGGGGTGTTTTTTTGGGGGGAAGGTGGTTGTGAGATGGATGTCATATGTGAGGGAGGGGGGTTTTGGAGACGGTGGTGTTTGTAAATAGACGTGCGGCGCGGATGGTGTGGTGATGTACTGTACTGTACAGTACGGTACATGGACATGGACAGTATTTGCAGCGTGTTTCGCGGGCGCTTTCCATTTGCTTGGCGGTTTGGAATACGTAACAGAGGTAATTTAGGTAAAGGACGCGCCATGTCCTGCCAGGCCGTGTTTGCTCCGGGGCGTCACTTGTCCAGTCGGGTGTGGATGGAGCGGTCGTGAAAGGGTGGTGCGTTTGTGGAGGCATGTCGGATTGGGTGCGGTTGGTTGGGTGCATGCGCGTGACGGCGGAGCGGTGTTGTCGCATGGGGACACCTCTGTCTGTCTTGGTGGCAAGTTGAGGCGGCGGGAGTGGCATTGTGTTGGACTGCATCGCCGTCGCCTTTTGCTTGCCACCTGCAAATGTACAGTGTGCACGTACAGTACAGAACAGTACTGTACAGTACATTTCTGTACGGTACCGTACAATGTACAATACCGACCGTATTGTACTGTACCACAATTGTACAGTACCTTCTGTACTTATTATACAGTACAGTGCAGTATGTCACAAAGCAGTCTCACCTTTCTGGCATGAATTGCTGCCGCTGCCGTCGACAGCACAACCACCTGAATACCCCCAATCCGCCATAGCCATCCATCTACCGGACCAGTCCGGCGCAAAGCACAAGCCGTCTCGCAAGCACGTGACATCCAATCTTGCCATCACCACGCCCCCTCGTCCGCAGCAAATATTCCTGTACTCATGCACACCACACCCGCCGGTCCCCCATCCCCGACCCTGATTCGCCACCCGCACCTAATGACACTGTGCGCCGCGCTACCCAGTCCCGTCCAACCGGCCCACCGCATGTCCTCCTCAACCCTCCATCAGTCACCCAGCCCCGTCAACACCGCCCAGTACATCTACCCTACAAGTACAAACCCGCTGGCCAATCCCCTTCCACCCTGCACCGCCCCCTCGTCCCATTCCCACCCTGACACGCCCCACCCGCCTCACCCACCTACACAACCTACTTTCCGACACCCTCTCCCCCACCGCGCTCTAGCATCGCATTTCCTGTATTGCACACAACTCATCATGGATACCCCGACCATAACCCCCTCACCCTAGCCGCAATCCAACATCTCACCGACCTCACGTCCTTTTATACCCGTTTACACGACCGTGCCAGTGCAACATCCGCCATTTTCATATCTTTGACCCCGTTACCACGCCTGCTATCCGCCTAACACACCTAGCCTCGTCTGACCCTGCCCGTCATCTCCCGTTACACGGAGTGCCCTATGTCCTCAAAGACAACATTGACGCCCCTCCACATCCCACCACAGCAGGTTGTGAGTTGTATTCCTACATCCCCATGCTCCCGCATATGCGGTCACGTTGATTGAAAGTGCGGGAGGTGTATGTGTGGGCAAGGTCAATATGGATCAATTTGCGTGTGGCTTGGTAGGGACACGGTCGCCCTATGGCACGCCTCAAAATTTGTGCAATGCAGAGTATGTACCTGGGGGGTCATCTTCAGGTTCTGCGGTAGCTGTGGCGGGTCGCTTGTGTGTGTTTGCAATAGGGACGGATACTGCGGGTTCGGGCCGGGTGCCGGCGGCTATGAATGGATTGGTGGGGTTTAAGCCTACGCGAGGCTTGATTTCTACGAGGGGGGTGGTTCCGGCTGTGGAGAGGTTGGATTGTTTGAGTGTTTTTACGACGGCGGTTGAGGATGCGG
The DNA here is from genome assembly GCA_002205965.3 of Kappaphycus alvarezii. Lineage (NCBI taxonomy): Eukaryota > Rhodophyta > Florideophyceae > Gigartinales > Solieriaceae > Kappaphycus > Kappaphycus alvarezii. The sequence continues at coordinate 15,335 of NADL03000035.1, read as the reverse complement.
GGACTGTGCTGAGGGTGTTGGTCAAGGAGGATGAGGAGTGTGTGTGGTCGAGGGGTTGAAAGGGGGGATTGGAGGGGTGAGGGGGTTCGAGGGGGGGCGTTTCGGTTTGGGGTGCCCGCGGGGGACGATTTGGTGTTTGACGGGATGAGGTGGCGGAGAGGAGCTTTTGGGCAGCGGTTGAGATATTAGAGAGACTCGGTGGTAGGAAGGTGGAGGTGGGATTCGGAGGGTTTAAACGAGTGGCGGGCTGTTGTATGGCGGTGGGTTTGTGGCGGAGAGGTTTGAGGCGGTTGGGGAGTTTATAAAGCGCAAGAGAGAGCATGCGGAGGAGGGCTTTGATGAGATTGTGAGCGGCATTATTTTGAAGGGGGAGGAGGTGGCGGGATGGAAGCTGGTGCGGGATTTGAGGACGGTGATGGAGGAGGTGAAGAAGGCAGACGGGAAGTGTGGCAGGGGGTGGAGGTTGTAGTGGTACCGACAGTGCCCAGGCCAGTCAAGTTGGTGGAAGTGGAGAGGGAGCCGGTCACAGTGAACAGTATGTTGGGGACATACACCAACTTTGTAAATTTGATGGATTACTGCGCCGTGGCGGTGCCGGCACCACGGGTGGAGGGCAGACGGTTCCTATGGGGATTACGATCGTGGCAAAGGCTTTCGAGGATAATTTGTTGCTCAAGATGGCACACGCGTTTGAGAAAGCGACGCAAGGTAAAGTTTGATTTTGGGTCTGACGGTACTTGACGAGCGCCTCTTTGGAATTTCGAAAAGCCCGAATCGAAAGTCGGGTTGCTATCCTCAATTGATGTCGACTTGTATTGCGCGACGTTGTGTCGATCCGTGGACAGCGAAATGCGGACAAGACCGGTAGAGAACGATTGGTGTCCAATGTCGGAAGCGCTTGGATCGACACAAACGGCCAGCGTTCAACATGCCAAAATCGACCCACTCGTAGGAAACCATGTTTCCACAGGCTACAGCCCTTTCCACGTCAAGCACCGGACGACGACCACGGAGCCTAGTCTTTCAATCGCCGAAATCGATCCATAACTTGGACAGCCCTAGGCGGCCATTTCCTGTCCAGCTCCAAAAACCGCCTACTCTCAAACGACTTTGGCCTCTCCACCTTTGTCCACTCACCCTCTGCCAATCCCACGTCTCCCTTTTCAAAATATAAAACAGCCAATGCGGCATGCACATCGGGTGCATCGAACCGAGCGGCAACTCGTTTCAATATAGCCAAGGCTTCATCACCCTTCCCCTTTGAAACAACACAAGTGCATAACGACACCAAAAAGGGCGCACATCGTTCGAACGCAACGCAGCTTGATAATCACGAATGGAATTATCCCATTTACCCATCACTTCCCATACCCCCGCTCTATTTGCAAGCACGATTTCATTGCGCGCCTTTAAATCATCGGCGACATTAAGATCGGCTAATGCTTGACGAGGATCATCACCTCGTGCGAGTTTGGTACAGCCTCGATTGACATAGACGACCCATGAATCCGAATCCAATGGGGCCAATGCGATACTGGCGTCATAATCGGCAATAGCACGGTCGAATTGCTTGGATGCTGCGAGAAGGTTTGCACGGTTGGAATAGGCCGGTGCGAAATCTGGGGCGTCTTGAATGAGTTGGTCGTAGACTTGACGGGCGGCGTCGAGATTGCCGGAAGTTTCGAGTCGACGAGCGAGTGAGAATTGCTGAGACAGAGAGCCTGAGAGACGGTGTGTGACTGTGAGTAGGTGCGGAGGGTGCTTTTTTGGGAGGAGGAGAGATTTGATGGAAGATTGGATGGGGACAGGTGGGGGAGGTCGGGGGAAGCACTGGGAGAGCGATAGTGGGTGGGGGGTGGAGGAGGACAGCTAGGGATGTAGCTGCAGTGGTGAGAATGGGAACAAAAAGTTGGATGGGGGGTGGAGTGGTGGATGGTGAGGAGAGAGATAAGGATGGGAGGGCGGGGGTGGGAAGAGGGCGGTCTGGACGGGCACGGCGTCGGAAGTTGTGAGAGGGACAAGGGGAAGGGGATGGGCGAATGTGAGGGGCATGATGGGGATGGTTGACGGCAGAGAGGTCAATAGTAGAATAGATGCGAGCGATTGAAGCTGTAGAGCCGAGAGGCTGATAGAGTACTATGAGCTCAGCCCTCATTGACATTACAGTTGAGGTAAGAAAATATTAAGAATGATAAATTACAGTAGTACGGGTAGCTGGGGCACTTACTGATGCCATAAAGTTACTCCCACTGTAACAGTACAGTACTAGAGTGACTTTGCAGTGTTTAACACTCATCAACAGTAAAAGTTTTTGAAACATGAAACATTAAAATTTTGATTATCATTGTGATGGGCGCGGCAGCGGTAGACAATAAAGAGAAGCAATGGACAGGATAAGTAACCACGCTGTAGCACGCACGCAGCAGGGAGTGGTCGATCAGGCAAGGCACCGGAGAAAGGGCACAAAGACCCCCGGGAGGATGGTTGAGCTTCTTTTCTTTTTTTTTTCCTCCCAGTAGCTAGGTAGTTTACTGTGTGTTGTTTTAGTACCCAACAGACGACCTCTGTGGTCACCCCGGTGCGTTGGCGGTGCCAAGGTAATTTCACTGATTTTGGGGAGTGATTTGGCGGCAAACGAATCGTAAAATCCGGGAGGAGATCACAATCAATCCATTTTCAATGTTTCAACACAGAAATCTATTCCATAGCTCTTTAGAAAAAATGAAAAATGAAAGAGTGAAAGGGGTTGAATGGGGACGGGGCACAAGTTAATTTCTCCTGTATTCTCGCCAGAGTCACGAGACAAGATTACCCATCATGAAATTGCTGACAGATTTTGTCCATCTCCTAAATACCCATGCCAGGCGAGTCATTGCGCGAAGAATCCGGATTGACAGGTTCTGATTGCCAGGAAAAAGATTGCAACAGAGAGTTTTTGCTGTGGGTGCTGTTTGACCCTTTCAACTCATGCGCATTTCGCAATCGATAAATGGACGAAAGAATTGATCGATGTGTGAGACCTCGAGAAAAGTTTGATTTTCAGAATCATGTTCTTCCATCAGAGAGAGTAATTTCAAGCGATTATAATGTGTGATAAAGCACCAATTCGAGTTACTATATAGTCTCACCTCTCCGGTGCTGGCAAGAAAAAAATCAGAGAAACCGACAAGGCAACCACCGTACCAGCAACAGTAATGCTTTGTGTTACTCTTACGGTACTAGCCGAAGCTAGATACCTTGACGTTAGTTGGCCGTACGGTCTTGGAACAGCAAACAACTTATGCTGTGTTTAACCAAACATTAACAGCACTGAACAAAAAGCTAAATGCTATATCGTTTCCCCAATCTGAAAACGACTGTAGGAATGAAGCAAAGCGGTTCTGTAATGAACGAAGATCTCCAATGTTTGGATTGGAGTTATCGCTGCTTTAGACGGTATCGCAATTGGAATTTATAAACCAAAATTGTTGGACACACCCGACCATAGAAAGTACTATATCGGAAAAGGGTTTTTTCGCGATTTCCGTACAGGCGGCAGTCAGGGCTACTAAAATTTATTGTTTGTATAAAGTCGTGCCGGATTAACACATAATTCTACTGCATTCAGATTCCAAAAAACTATATGATCCCCTGATTTCATCTCGTCTCCCTGATTACGCCATTATATCCACAGACGACGCTTGCCAAAATGGAGGACATACATTAACACCGTACTGTAGCAGACGGTTATCTTTGGCAACAAGATTCGTTCAATTACTATCTCTCATCTTGTCGCATTGCACTGGAATAATCCTTTGGCATTTTAGTTACTATATTTGGTATATTTTGGTCTCCCCTTCGTTTTGGTTTGGCAAAAGATACGTTGATAGTTCTAGTTGCATAAAATTTTCATAGCTTCATAATCGAAAGTTCTAGAAATGAAACCACTGCTGGTGTCAGACACAAGAGAGGAAAATAAAGTGTAAGGCCGAGCGGTTGTTTGCTTGCAAGAAATTTTACACATGGAATTTGATTTTGACTGAAAAAGAAGTCGTTCCAGGGAGCACTCGTCTTTAAGAGACAACACGCACAAAGGCTGAGTTATCTCGGCTTTATTAGACCATTGAAGAGAGATGGATTTTTGTAGTACGTCAAGATGCTGCTAGTCGCCGCACAACGGAAGTGAGCACAGAGATTCCCGTGAGCCCTGCCTCTGGCGTCACCCTGGTGTTTGCCAGGAGGTGTAGAAGCCAAGGGAACATGCGATCAGGCCCCGGGTCGGAGCTTTAATCCAGCCGGCAGACAGCACGAAGGACTACAGCCTCTGTCATATCATTCGGGAGTGGAAGGTCGCGTTGAGTGGTGAGGCCGGTGACGGTGGGGGTGGTTGCAGCGCACGCAGGCGTTCTTGAACTGTTGGGTCTCGAACGTCCGCGATGCGAGACCCGTGCAACGTTCTCATTGCGCGTCCATATTGTGCATCTTGGGCCAGATGTGCTGCTCAACGTAATTCTGGGTCCCGCAGAGGGTCATGGGAGGGAAAATGGTGATAGAAAGAGGGTTCTTCTCGGGTCTGATGAGCTTAAATAGCTTCGGTCCATAGTTAGCCTCACTCACCAGCGGGTGCTCGGCGAATGCGTTCACGACGACCGCGGCTTTGGGCGGATTGAGAACGCCACTCAGGTTCCCCTGTAGTGAACGTCGCAGAACTGCGATGGGAAGCAGGTGGATGCGAAGAAACACAGAATAAACTGCATCATCATTTGGTGCGTGGGAGGCCGCACGGAAGAGCCGAATGATCAAGACAGAGAAGCTATGCATTCAGTTGGCCGGGATGCGGTCCAACATGTCGGGCGCGCGACGCGGGCTGTGCAGTTTGTCGTGGACCGACGGAAGGGTCAGGGGCGGCAAGGTATTGTGTTCTCCGGACTCCATGATGACGGCGGTTACAAAGAGTGGCCGGGAGCTAGGGCCGGAACGGAGATATTGGCCGCGAGTTATAAGTACTAAAGTGCAATCGGTTTGAATAAAATTTCATAGGACTCTTAACCTTTCTATTACTCGCAGAAAACTAGCCTATATCAGGAAGTCGAGTAAACGCACACAAACAAGTAATCGATATGAGGAAGGTTAAAGGCCACATTTACGTCCTAAGCTAGCTTTGTGCTGTACTATTTTACAGGTAAATCACTTCAAAAATAATTTAAATACAATTTCTTATGGAATTCTTGACACGTGGTGAATCCGATTTGTCGAACTACTCAGCTTTGATATCTTTAAATGCGGAAATACCAATTGCTTACAGACATGACTTGTGTCGGCAACGAATCTCGTCAACTATATGGTCTACCTTTGCAACATCGATCCTAGCGCGTACTCTCAAGCTGGGAAGCAACGAACTTCAGCTATCTTAGCTTACACTGTCAGCTAGGTTTGTGCGCCCTTTCTAAAACACGAAGTTAAGATGATTACAAATGACTTTTTTGGTGTTGTGGTTTCACAGGACTTCTTCGGCGACTACTACACGGCATCGGTAAAAGGTTCAATGATTCGCTGAGTTCCTTCTACGAATTCCAAAACCCTCAATTTTATTGAGGGCGCGACAGATCTGTACAGTTGCTTGGTTTTCAGGATGCTTCGCAGCCCATTTGAACATGAGACAGAATAAAGTGACATCTCATAAAAGCGTATTCCGCAATTTCGCAACAAAGTAAGTACATCTATCAATTCGAAAGAAGCAGATAAGATCTGTAGGGGCTATTGGAAAATTTTTTCTTTTCTTAGCATTTTGTGAGTCAGCAACTTACATACACAAAGAATACATTTAACTGGAGATATTAATTTATGTACAGAGGTCCCCAGCTATAAAGCTGTAAAGTTACTATTTGATTAATGTATGTAGCTATAATTAATCGTGAACCACCCTTTATTGATAACATAAAACAGCAAGCAGACTTCTATATATTATTTATATCCTATTAACAATTCTTATCATCAGAGCCATTCTAAGAGTCTTTCATGTTTAACTAAACTTTTTAGTACTTTTATTATTATAAATGGCCACAAAAGGTAATATAATTATTCAAGCAAACATTTAATGAAAAATAGCAACATCAATATGTCAATACACAAAATTATACTCCATTAATAAATAAACCGTTTAAATGCCCTCAACAGTCTGCAAACTTTTCTGTTTCCTCAGAGAATGCCCTACCTTGAAGAGAAATTCCTTCATATCTAAAGAAAGGCGTGATATTTTCTCAGATTGAATAGTTCAAGCAACGATGAAAATGCGTTCAGAAACCGAAGAAGCAGCGGTAGGTGTTATTACGAGTTGCGCAACCAGTGTCAATAGTGGAAGTGATTGGCAATTTTTTTCCAAAACTCAAAGGGACAAGTATCACTTTATGCAATTGCAGTAGCCATGTATATACTAAACTCCTCCTCAATCCTCGAAAAGCCGTCAATCCCACTGTTAGTGGAATTGTTAGCAGAAAATGAAAGGAAATCCTTTACATGAGAGCTAGATGATGCCATAGCCTGTGATACTTGAGACGTTTGTTCCAGATACGCTTGATCGGAAAAAAATTCGTCGCTTATTGCACCCATCAGTCTTATAGCATTCAATTCTGTAAGCTTATATGCATCGTCCCCACAAAGGAAGGCTTTGTGCTTCATTTTCTTGGACTGAGGTGTCAGAAGAGATGCAGCATGCGCACAATGTTCTGAAATGGGACAAACGGTGTTGTTTTTGAGCCTCCTATCGAGAATAAAGCTTGAAAGGCTGGATGACAATCCATGAGTACGATAGTTATGATTCGTAGTTCCTGAATTTCCTGAGTTTTCCTTAATATTTCGGTGGTACAAACATCCCTTAAATACATACTCGGTCCTGCCTGCTTACCAAGGATGGCTCTACTAGATTCGGTTGAGTTCAAGAGGTCGAGAATTGATGTTAATGTAAGAGTTTCTCGTGTCGACGGTTCTTCACCCGAGCCACTTCCAGTCCACATGATGTTGTCGGAATAGAGCTTCTCGATTGCTGCGGTAAGGCAAGGTTCCATTGTTAAGAACCTTTTGATCATAATAGCAGTAGATCCCCATCCACTTGGCACATAGACGATTGGCCGAAGAACTTTCATCTTTCGATCTTTCATCTCTTTCAATAAGTACGTTCCAGGGACTGACGACTTCTTTGAAACTTCCTAGTTTGACGTATATTTGAAATAGCTGTTGAAACTACTGCTCTATTCAAGGCTTTCTTGACAGAGAGCTGATATGAATGAGCTGCACAAGCAATTATGCTCCAGGATATCGGAACACGTCGGTTGCTAAGATCACTGTAAATTGACGTTCCTTTCGTGTCACAGAAAAGAGTGATCCAATCTTTTGTAAGCGTAGGTATTTCAAGCTCTTTTTTTAGCGATCATCTCAGTGATAGAAGTCCCCCAAAAGCCATCATCCAAATATTCATCCGAGTACCCACTTTCCTTTTCCTCAACCGAAGACGAAGGACAAGTTTCCACATTAAAATCAGGGGCATTGATCGTAGATATCATAGCCAGTCCTTCCTCTTCTTGCAAGGTTTTTCTTACACTTTCAGTGTTGCCAGGAAAAATTTCTTCTTGCATAATCCCTCTCTCTGTAAGATCAGATTCATAAACTTCATTTAAAATTCCAACTTCTTCAGCTGTCAAATTGACCTGTTTTTATCATTTTCTGCACTATCCGTCGTCACAAATGCTACTTTCTTGATTATTACAACCTTATTGGCAGTTTCAATGAGAAGCAAAGATAGCTATTTCCCAGTATAACGTCCCTTCAGCTTTGAGCAAGCAATAATCATATTCTGAAATCCCAGTTCTCGTCTATATACGTAAGGGTAAAAGACGAATAGGATTTATTATTTTTAGATGTCCAAAATCTGTCGTTTCCGCTAAAATGTCTATTTTCTCTGGATCCTTCAGATTGGCTGCACCTACATCTTTCTCGGCTTGACGCAAGCGCCTGGCAACAGACTGACGACTGACAATATGTAATTTCCGAGAGAACTTTTTCAAAATTTTCCTGAATCTTTAATCTTCGATAGGTGACAGAGGCCTCTGGTTGACAGCAATCCACTCTGAGCACATAGTAATAAACTTGTACTGGACTGATCCGTTTTTCAGTACTTTTGCTTGAACCATTCTGGGCAAATCTCTCAGTATTCTATGGCCAATCAACACTAAATTACGTGTTTTAAGTTCTGTATGGCTTTCTGATAACTAACGTCTTGTGTTTAGGCGCTAAGTGCAACTTGATATTGGCAGGGACCCTTCCAACAGCTCCGACGCACTTTTAAATTTTACATCTGTATTTTTGCTTAGAAATAACGCCACTTGAAGTTTCAATTTCAACGTAGGTAAAGACAGGGCTGGTTGACTTCCCATTGTAAGACTCAAAGCGGTTATTTTCACCAGTATCAGCTTGCATGGAAGGCTTGCGAACACCGTCAGAGAGAACAGGAGTAGGAAGATCTCCGGAAATGGAAAACGAGTTGCTATTCTGGATAGAACTCATTTTAGATGAATAGAAATTGACGTAATTAAGGTTGTTGGAATGTTATTAGCTAGAAAAATGGCAGCGCTTTAGGTAATGGCAGTATCCTAGGGAATGGAAGTGCCCTAGGAAATGGAAGTACCTTAGGGAATGGAAGTGCTTTAGGGAATTGTACTTTCGTTGGTAACGGTATTGGTTAGGGATAAGATAAGTCCTGGCCAGTATAACCGTGAAAAGCTGTTAATTTTCGACTCAATGAAAGTATCTAGTTCGTAGATATTTCATATAATTCACTTAATTTTAAAAATGTATATTTCGTTGATTTTAGGTTATTAACTGGGGGCACAGCTTTAGAAACTGAGGCAATACTAAGGCAATACGGGCGCTGATTAGGGAACAGAGTCACTAGCAAGGCTATAAGGGCACTATCTAGGGAATAGAGGCACTACCAAGGCCATAGGGGCACTTTTGGTGGAATATTTTCACCAGTGCCCCACTGTTCACCTCCCATGACAAGTGCCCCTACGAGTGGCAATCTTTTTTCACAATTTATTACTTACTTGCAGTTGTCAAAAATTGCAATGTGGCCAACGTAGACCACCCTGTTAGCTCTTAGCTAGTAATATACAGTCGTTCCGCGATAATTTTATGTCTGGTAATTTCATAATCGCGATAACTGTACACGATCAGTGCAGACGAAGTTAGAAAAGGCAAATTTGTTGTGAAAATTCAACTTTTATACATTACTCAGTAACTGCATGCCAATTCTAGTATCAGCTGGTGAACCCCGGGAATTTCGTGGAATGTATTGGAAAACTCCCATTACCTCCTACGATCTATGCTACAACAGGTACTGAGAATTTCCATCACCTTCCCTCCCGACCAAGGCTCACACTCCAAGATTATAAAAAACGTTCCCCCCAAAATAGCCGAAAAGGCTTTGATCTGCAAAGAAGCTGCAACGACGCACAGTAGAACATGAAATGTACACCCGGATCGCCCTTAGGCTTACAAAATTTTATGGAATTTTTACTACCCAAACTAGTTTAATATTGGGATCATAGAGAGCGGTCTCAAAAAGGATTCAACATCCTCAAGGCCCCACTAAAGCTACCATTTCGCGAATTCTAAAACGTCCAGAACAAAACCGTTCACTTCAACCAGATATTAAGAAGCGCCACAACAAAGGAAAAGCCGAGCACATAGAAGAGGCCGTGTTTAAGTGGGTTATGGCTCAATTCAATTCAAAGCTAGCTGTGAACTGCTACAAGACTCGCAGTACAGCCACCCGCATGCTTGCAGTCTCCAACAATAATCTCCCGAAGACAAACAATTTGTTATGTCTTCCTCAACAGGTTGGCAGTCTAGATTTCAGAAACGTTGGAAAATTAAATCGTTTAGGTCCCATGGGGAGAGTGGTGGTGCCGATGAGGAACTCATTTCGGAGAGGCTCGCACAGCTAAAGGTAAAAATTTGGAGAGTACAGTATCAAGGACATTCTCAATGCAGATGAATCAGCACTTTTCTATCGCTTGGCGCCAAAGAAAACATTACGAGAGAACTACTCGCTGGTCGCAAAAAGGCAAAGGTCAGATTTATTTTCATGCCTTGTTCAAATGAAAATGGTACAGAGAATATACCACCAAATATAATTCGCCATGCGGCCATGCCGCGTTGTTTCATGGGAAAAAATGGCCCTGAGTTGGGTTTCGGCTATGATTATAACAAGCGTGGCTAGATGACTTGAAGTATATTCTTTCAATGGCTCCGTGGCTTTAGTGAAATTAGCAGCAGGATACCCCAAAGAAAATTATTATCTCTCTATGACAAATTCAGCGCACACGGCAAACTGAGTTCGCTTCCTGAAATCGATAATGCCGAAGTTTACTTTCTTCCTTCGAACTCTACGTCGAGGCTACAACCAGTGGACGCTGGAATCATAGCTGCAATGAAGATGAGGTATCAGGCTAGGCAATATGAGCGTGCATTGGATTTATTGGACGAGAATGTCGACAATATTTACGAGATCGATCAGCTGACGCCTATGAAGTGGCCTGGAAGGGTGTGGGAGACGTTGCCTACTAATATTATTCTCAATTGTTGGAAGAAAACTGGACTTCTGTCTGTAGACAGCACTATCCGGTGCTGCTGCCTGCGGATGAAAATATTCTGAATGAGGATGATAGAATCGTTGAGGTCCTCGTCTCTCAACTCGCCGCCCCTGCGAACAAAATGCATTTAAACAATATTCTATGCGCCGAAGATAAGGATGCGCACACTGAGGATTTTACTGAGTTTTATAGTGCTAGGCCAAGTTGAGAAGGCCTTAGTTTAGTATTCTAGCGATAATGAAAGCTCGGAGTATATACTTGATGTCCCTCTTCCATCAAATGTTGAACAGCTGAAAGAGGTATTTTGAAGAGGGCAATTGAAGCTGACCCAAGTTTGGGCCATGGTTCGAACTTACTACGCTTACTGGCAAGAATCCAGCGCTCAACTCGAGAGAGAAAGGCATCCAATGTTTTCAAACTACTATGGACGAGTACTGTACTTTGACATGTTTGATGAGTAAATTTGGAACTTATGTGTTACATGTGTGACTTTAGGTATATATATCATACTGCACAGTAATTGAATTATCGCTATATTTGTATAAGAATCCAGAACGTCAATATGCAATTATCGCGGAACGACTGCAGTCGGATCGTACAGCCGACACCTGTTATATTGATGCCATAAATGTAGTATCACAGCCCAAAAGGTATGACACGTGTAGCACGCAGCAAGGTTGCTGGTGGAAGTCTGCTGTAAGCCCTACAAGCCGAGCTTACAATGTCTTACACAATTACTGACCGTTGTGCTCGACGTGTTGGCTTCCCTTTATTGCAGCAAGAACAAGTGTTTACCTGTGTCTGATAGCTGATGATTCTTCTTGGCTTGGACTTGCTACACTACTCGGTACGCAAGCCCTTACATAGACGTTTTAAAGCCCCCTGCAGTGTATTTGAAAGTACAGTACAGTGCAGTGTAGATCTAGTCCGCCATAAAAATTAAATCTAGTGGCTACAGTAGCGTTTTGTTCTGGATTAATAGAGAGATTACGCTTAACGAATTTCTGCAATAAAATTGTTCTTATGAGTAATTCACCAGTTTCAAAAATTTGGTATGATTTTATTTCTCATGCCGCGGGCGGTGTGATTACGCCTGTCACTCATGTTAATGTATGTGAGTATTACTTCACGTGCTAACACTTAGCGATACTCGTATTGCGCTCCCATCAAAAATTGCAGCGGGCTGCTTGACGGACTTTACGCAAGCAAAGTGTATCGAACGCCTCCGCACATGGAAGATTTCACTCCTCGTAATAGCCAAGCGCCGCCTGACTGAAAGAGAGTCTGCATTCTCGTCGACGCTGACCTTGAATACCGTGGCAAGTCATTATGTTTGGCTCCGCAATGATGTCGAAAACATGCTACAACGAAGTAACAGAATAAGCATCTCCAACTTCACTTTTAACTTTAACGCCCTGAGCAATAGGGATTGCCTCAGCTTGTTTCTATTTGAAAAGCAGGACATACCTAAGGTAGTAAGAGCGATAGACTGGCCAGAATCAAAGTCTTGCGCAGAGAATAATCGCTACGCTGTGAGCGATATACTTATTTGTTGCATCATACTCAGAAGATTGGCAACTCCATCAAGATGGGTTGACCTCGAGATGCTTTTTGGCAAGCATTCGTCGCATCTCTCAGAAATGTTCTGGGAGGGCCTGGAGTGGGTCCTGACTACAAAGGAAAATCTCCTTACAGTAGGTCTTTCTACTGAATATATGCAGAGGAGGGCATCTTTGTACTCGGATAAAATAAGAGCCAAACTCTACGGGCTACCAAACTGCGTTGGCTTTATTGATGGTACAGTAATTGGAATAGCCAGGCTAAGTGGTTCACACATGCTCCAGTTGGTGCGCTGCAACGTGTGCTTTGGCGGCTGCAACCTCACGGACAAGAATGAGGTCCTCAACTGGGGAAAACCTGGCATGTCGACCCTTCCGTTCTTTCTTGGGACTATTGTCGGCAACTATCTCGCACTCAGCAGTCATACGGTATGATTCAGGAGCAGGGCGGCTTTTATGACACGCAGCTGGGATTGGTCTAGGAGCAGGGCCAACGCAGGGTAATGTGGGTGTAATAGTTGCTGAGGCGGTGGGCTTTGGTGATGGTGGGGCAGAAGCACTTGCTTCAGCGGAAAGAGTAGTTGTAACAGCGGAGATACTGGATCCTAGGATGAGAGGTAGAGCGGAGGCAATCTGAGGCACGGTTTGAGTCGAGGGTGTGAGGGTTTGGGCAATGGGTTGTGCGGTTGCAGGGTCAGCGGGGTCGAATTTTGTAGCCAGGAATGTGGATTGACCTACTGAAGGTGGGGCGGCGACAGTATTTGTTGTGGTGGTGGCTGCGGAGGGACATGACAATATAGCGGTTTTCTTCGTCGGATTTGGGTGATGAGTTTGGGAATCAGATCGTGGTGCCGCAAGAGGAGTTTCTCGGGGAGCAGGAATTGCGGAGGGAGATGGTAGTCTGCTTCTGCTCTGGTGATCAATTAATACGACGGCACCACTGGGTGTTTGGCTTGGGGAGGGTCCATGGTAAGCCGTGCGGGGGGCACTTGGGAGGGATAAAGAGATGGCGGTGGGAATTGAGTCGGCTTGATGGGGGAGGGAGATATGGCGGTGGGATTTGAGTCTGTTTGGTGGGGGGGTAGTTGAGGTGTGATATTTTTGGGAGGTCGACTGGTGCAGGCATGGGGGTAAGTGGAGGCTTAGTTTGCCGCCAAAAATATCTCACAAGTCTTCACTAAAGGGCAGCTTTTCAGCACCGTTTGTCACAAGCAACAGGACAATTATACTAATTGCTTACAGACTGTAATGTAAACGTCAAATTTAGTCATATTTATTTCTAAAAAGTGGAGGCGTAAACCCCCTAATATCATAAAATATCTGGGTATTCCTGCTGAGCTGCACAGATGCTGAGCCGTCACAGCAAACCGTTTGCTTGCTGCGCTGGCAACATCGCTTTTCTGTATAGCAATAAAGTTAACTCAATTACTATTTTGCCCCTACCATGTAATTGCCACATAGTACTAGGCAAGCGTAAAAGTATTGCGAATCAAGAGCCTTCATGCAAATGAAAGGCGCGCAGAGAGGGAACCCGCTTTGGTCACGGCTAGAAGCCGGAGCCCATGAGAAGTGTAGTTCGACAACTGTGAAAGAACAGACATTGACTTGTGAAGAAGACTGCAAGACCAAAGGATATGATAGTACACTTTCTCAGTTCAATTGAGCCTTACATTTGGCTGCTGCGAAGCAGAAGCGTCTTGAGGTAATGATGCTTTGACAGCCAGAGAGTTCCAAGACCGCTTGGCTTTCTGGAAGCATATCCGGTCTGCTGACTCTATGACACCCTCCAAAGCCGCACAACCAAGCTAAGCTTTTCCGACGAACATCGCCAGGCAGGTTGAACGAAATCTCGCACCTGATCCTCTGCAGCCTCTTCAGGATATGAGGGGTCTATCATTATTTCCATGTCCCTATTGAATAAAGCAGCGAACAAAACCCTGGCGTTTTCGAATCCATCTTTGACGCCAAGGGAAACCAGCACAGCATGACTTAGTAACGCTATGCATGACGCTTTGTATGCTAATGAAGAGTCGCAAAATTGTTTTTCCTGATGTTTCTTGATGGTCTCTGTAAGTACCTATATATCCTGCGTAGAGTTCTCTTCATTAATTTGATGCAGCAATAGGTTGAGGAACGATTCAACTGGAAGACGGGATGCGTCGTTCCTCACTAACGAAAGGTCCAAAGCCAAGTATCGAGAGACACTTAGAGGATGGATCAGTATTATCAATCAGCTTGCTTCTTCCGAGACGAAAGCCCGCGGTGTCCTTTCTAGTGTCGGAAATATGATTTTTCTATCCTGTGACGACATAGCACAAAAAACTACTTTCCCAAGCTCAGAAAGCCGGTAAGATTAACTTGGCTGGAGAACATTGCGACGACGACCGGTCACGATTAATCGAATCAATTATCTCCGTAATTGCTAGAGATAGCCCTACGGAAAAAGTTCGCCAAGAGCTTGATTTGCTTACAGACGTTCACAATTGTGTTAGAGAAAGGAATGAGCAACGAAAAGATTTCGTTAACAGATTCCAAGGAGCAGTAGCTCGCTATTTTAACTACACCGCAAGCATCAGTGACAGCACAAGCCGGCAATTTGCAGTCATACTTAGTCGAAATTCCCATCTGACAGCGGATACAGCTAACGCTGTGAATCTACAGTTAGCCATGTTATCGCAGTCAAGGGACAAAGACGAGCAGTTTGCGAGGATAGAAATGTCAAAGAGTATGGTCTCAAAGCTCCTTAACACTCCGTGGCTAGCAAACGATGAGGAAACAACATGCCATGAAGAACTCTCTGAGGAAACCCGCAGAATGATTCGAAGTGCTTTAAAGAAGGAAAGGGGCTCTTCAGATACCGATCCTATCATGTTCACATTGCAAGAAGCCGTTGATGCGAGAGCCCAATTTAAGTTGAATATAGCCAAAGACACTCTACCTCAGACCTCTTTGCTAGGAAAGAGGTTTGATTCTCCAGCTGGTCCAAGTGAGATTCCTCGAAATAAGCGCAAACTACACACAAAATACCATGCCTGCGGGAAGATCGGACATTGGTTACAGGACAGGGAAGAGTGCAGGAGGTATATTGATGAAAAGCGGCTTGCCAAGAGGAATATGAAAGCCGAGGGAGACGCACAATAAAATGGCT